>QLOH01000382.1:0-600000 GCA_026901365.1 Sesbania bispinosa
TGAAAGGTTCAGATGGAGATGTATTTATCTGTAAGGTTGGTAATGGTTGAGAAGGAGGTGGAGATGGTTGTTTTTCTGGTGAGGTGGGTTTTGATAAGGGTTGAGGTTGCTTTTCTGGTGATGAAGGAGGTGAGGGAGTTACATTATCAAATCTCACCTTGATCCTCTTGTAAGGTTTGGGAGCAGCAACTTCTTGAGCCTTAGCAGCTCTTTCTCTTTCTTCCCTTTCCTTGGCTTCCCTATCTTCCCTTTCTCTTTGCTCAGATGAAAGAGCCCTTCTTCTCTTGAAGTAATGATCAGCCTTTACAAATTTCTGATATCTTCCAGCAATATCTGCTTCTTCTAGTTGAGAAGCAATACTTCTGGTAACCCTAACTTCAGGCACTGTCTGAAGTAGTTTACCCTTCTTCCTTTTTCTTTGAGGTGCACTTGACCTCTTTCTTTTCTTTGTAGCCTCAGCAATGGCTGCTTGCTTGTCATCCTCAGCATAAGCAAGTTGTGAAGCTATTGCAAGAGCTCTGTCAGTCCTCTCTTGCTCTTCCTTCTGTTCTAACTCCTCTTGCTCAATGGCAGTAGCCAAAGCAGCAACCTGAATCAATTCAGGGTCAGAAGGGCATGCAGCTAGTTGAGCAGCAACTGCATCAGTATCCACAACTTCTTCAGCCTGTCCTTCCATTATAGAAGTAGGCTTTGAAGATTGTGCAGGTTCAGACACCTGACCCACAATTTCAGACAACCTTTGAGAAGGTTTCTGAACAGGTTCAGATGTTTGATTCTGCACAGATGCAGAAGCTATCTTAGCTGAGCTTCTCACAGGAAGCTTCTTCAGCTTAGGTTGAGGAGATTCCTTTGAAGGCTTGAACTCATGTCTTCTGATATCACCCTTGAGTTCATTTTCCAGAATCTGCATTGTAGTATTCCTCCTCTGAGCTTTCTCCATCAGTAAGCTTTCTTTCACGGTGGGAGAGGGAGGCCTTGGAGTCAGCTTAATCTTCATGCTCTTCAGATTTGATTCACCAAACATAGGGATTGAGTGGTGATCATAGAGCTGGTGAACTGGAACTTTGAAGTGCAACAACACCTTGGTGATGATGGTGTTGTGAGGAAAACTCCCAGCAGAGTCTCTCAACCTCTTCTGAAGGTGGTACATGATGATATTTGGGAGGTTGATCTTCTGCTTCTTCAGAAGGTGGATGAGACAGAATCTCTCCAGTTCAGACACATGGTTTCTGCTGCCATTTTTAGGGATTACAGAGTTCCCTAAGATAGCATGCAGAACCCTAGCCTTGTCTGACATGTTCTTAGCATCCAGACTTGCAGGGGAAGAAGTTCCATACAAAAATTCTGTAAAGTGCTTCTGACCTCCATTTCTTGATTCCCAGCCAGGTGAGAAGACAGCACCTTCAGTCTTGACACCACAGACGATGGCCAGTGTCTTCATCAATAAAGATAGACGTACCAAGCACAGTAGCCTTGATGGTGGTGTAGATGCCTTGAGGGTTAGGGATTCCTCTGGCTGTGGCCCAGAAGTCAAGAATACTCTGCTCATGCCACTGTGAACGATTTCTGTTGAAATATTCAAGCCACCCAGCTGCTTGAAATTCTGCATAAAGGTCCATCCCCAGTGCTTCAAGATCTTCCAGAAAGACACCCTTGGTCTTCACAATGTTATCAGCTCCAGACTTCTTAGGTGCCATTGTTGAAGGTTGGAAAGAACTTGAGAGAAAAATGCTTTCTTGAAGATGAAGAATAGCAAAGGTTCTGAGAGAGTAGAGAGCTGTAACGTATCAAGGACTCACTGCCTTCTGTACTTATAGACCTCTGAGTTAATGATGGCACGAACTGGCTGCGCAGACATAGGGAATCGTGCGAAGTGGAAGAGACAAATTAAATGAAATTTAAACCGTCCCTTTATTGCCACGTCATTTGTTCATTTCAGACAAGTGATAGATTTCAGACATCCAGTTAATTTCAGACGACCAAAACTTCAGACAGGTCACATGTTTCAGACAGGCTGAAGTTTCAGACACATCATTTTTCATACACACTCAAAATGCATGAATGTTCAATTTATCTCTGATGAACTTAAATCTATCTTCAGTTAGAGGTTTTGTGAATATATCAGCCCATTGATGCTCTGTATCAATAAACTGAATATCAAAAACACCTTTCTGAACATAGTCTCTAATGAAATGATGTTTGATTTCTATATGTTTAGCCCTAGAATGTTGAATGGGATTTTTAGATAAATTAATGGCACTGGTATTATCACACAACACAGGTATAACAGATATTGCAATATTAAAATCTTCAAGTTGATACTTCACCCATAACAGTTGTGAGCAACAACTGGCTGCTGAGATGTATTCTGCTTCAGCTGTTGATAATGCAATTGTGCTTTGCCTTTTGCTTGACCAGCTGATCATATTTTCTCCAAAGAAGTGACATCCACCACTGGTGCTTTTTCTTTCAACTCTGTCTCCAGCAAAATCAGCATCACAGTATCCTACTAACCTGCAATCCTTACTTTTCTTATAGCATAGACCAAGATTAGTAGTACCTTTAAGATATCTGAAAATTCTTTTTACAGCTTTGTAGTGAGTGATTCTTGGATCAGATTGAAATCTAGCACACAGGCACACACTGAACATGATGTCAGGCCTGCTTGCTGTTAGATACAATAATGAACCAATCATCCCTCTATACAAAGTTTGATTCACTGGTTCTTCATTCTCATCTTTATTTAAAGATGCAGAAGGGTGCATTGGAGTTGTCATGGGTTTGCAATCACTTAGGTTGAACTTCTTAAGCATTTCCTTTGTATATTTCTCTTGATGGATCCATATACAATCAGAATCTTGCTTAATCTGAAGTCCAAGGAAAAACTTTAGTTCACCCATTAGGCCTCATTTCAAATTCAGATTGCATTAACTCAGAAAACTCTTTGCACAATGAAGAATTAGTTGAACCAAAAAATAATGTCATCAACATATATTTGGACAAGTATAGATCTTGTTAGACTGTTTTCTAAAAAGAGTGTGTGTCAACTTTTCCTCTTTCAAAACCATTAGTTGCCAAGAAACTGCTCAGTCTTTCATACCAAGCTCTTGGGGCTTGTTTCAGACCATAGAGAGAGCTTTCTTGAGTTTAAAAACATGTTCAGGGAAAGTTACATCTTCAAAACCAGGGGGTGTTGTCTAACAAAAACCTCTTCTCAATGAAACCATTGATGAAGGCACTTTGACATCCATTGATATAGTTTGATGCCATTATTTACAGCATACGATATAAAAGAATTCTAATTGCTTCTAAACCTGGACACTGGGGCAAAAGTTTCAGTGAAGTCAATACCTTTTTGCTGGTTATAAACCTTGAGCTACTAGCCTTGCCTTATTTCTGATAACTTTGCCTTCTTCAAACAACTGTGTTCTGAACACCATTCGGTTCCAATAATTGTTTCCCATGGGGTTTAGGAACAAGGTCCAGACATCACTCCTAGCAAATTGATTTAGCTCCTCTTGCATGGCTAGGATCCACCCTTCATCATGCAGAGCTTCATCAATGCTCTTTGGCTCAATTTCAGACAGGAGAAGCAAGAGAATTCAAATGTCTGAATTTTGATCTTGTCTTAACTCCTTCTGAAGTGCTGCCAATGATTTTCTCTTTAGGATGATGTGACTTGTATCTCCAATCAGATTTATGAGGAGGTATCACATCTGTCTGAGACTCAACATTTGTCTGAAGAGGTTCAGAAACAGCAGGAGCTTCAGACAGGTGCTCATCCTTTAAATTGCTGTGATCATTCAGCTCCATCCTGCAAAATCATCCTCTAGATCTAATAGTTTCCCTATCAGTCTCTTTGTTTATCATTGAATTTTACATGTATGGTTTCTTCAACAGTTAAAGTTCTAGAGTTATACACTCTATATGCTTTAGATGTTTCAGAATATCCAATGAAAAATCCATTATCAGACTTTGCATCAAATTTTCCAAGATCATCTTTGGTGTTCAGTATAAAACACTCACATCCAAAGATGTGGAAATATGATATGTTGGGTTTTCTTCCTTCCACAACTCATATGGAGTCTTTTTCAGAATTGGTCTTATCAATATTCTGTTTTGAAGGTAACAAGCCGTGTTAACAGCTTCTGCCCAGAAGGTTCTAGGTAAGTTGCTTGAGTTGAGCAATGGTCCTTGCCATCTCTTGCAAACTTCTGTTCTTTCTCTCAACAACCCCATTCTGTTTGAGGTGTTCTTGCCACAGAGAAATTGTGTGAGATCCATTCTCATCACAGAACAATTTGAAATTTGCATTCTCAAACTCCCCACCATGATCACTTCTTATGACAGAAATACAGAATCACTTTTCATTCTGTAACCTTCTTACAAAATATTGTGAATTCTTAAAAGTCTCATCCTTGTTTCTAAGGAATATCACCCATGAGAATCTAGAATAGTCATCAACAATGACCAAACCATATTTCTTTCCACTAAGACTTTCTGTTCTAATAGGACCAAACAAGTCAATGTGTAAAAGTTCAAGTGATCTGCTGGTTGAAACAACATCCTTACTCTTGAAAGAGTGTCTTGTTTGTTTCCCTTTCAGACAACTATCACACAAAATATCAGATTTGTATGAAAGCTTGGGTAATCCTTTAACAAGGTGTATTTTGCTAATCTTGAGATTAATCTCAAGCTGGCATGCCTAAGTCTTTGATGCCAAATCTGTTTTTTCATCTTCAACAGAAATGAAGCATTTTACATTTTGACTTGCTAGATCCTCTAGATCAATTTTATACACATTGCTGTGTCTCTTAGCAGTAAAAAGTGTTTGATCAGAGGAGTCTTTGACTATACATCCTTCCTTGGTAAAGGATACTACATAACCACTGTCACATAATTGACTTATGCTCAGTAAATTATGTTGTAGTCCTTCCACAAGAAGAACATTTTTAATGAGGGATGAAGGGAATTATACCTATAGTCCCTATGCCAGTGATCTTCCCTTGCTGATTTCCACCAAAGGTGACCACTCCTCCTTCCTTAGGTCTAGGGTTTTTGGAACAAAGACCTTTCTCCTGTCATGTGTCGCGAGCACCCACTGTCCAGGTACCATTTGTGGGGGTCTCCTTGGTCCTGTTAAACACGTCTGCAACAGGAATGATCAAGTTTTAGGTACCCATGTTCTTTTGGGTCCTGTTTTGTTAGCTTTGGGTCTTGCTTTTCTCTTGTGCTTGCACTGAATCACATTGTGTCCAGGCTTACCACAGTGAGAACACCCAGTAACCTTCTTTTTGCCTTTAGAAGAATTTAAGACAGTAGGAGGTTCAGACATGTTTGTGATCAAAAAAACCTAGTCCACTTTTGTCAGAGGAATGTCTTTGATTTCCAAGCATTATGTTTAAATTTTTAGTTCCTTTGACAAACTTGGCTAGTCATTTGTCAGTTCTACAATCTGTTTCTGAAGTTTTTTATTTTCTTCAGACACAACTTGTGAACTATGGTTTTCAGTCTCAAGGACCTTTTCCTTGAGCATACTATGTTCTATTTCAAGAGACTCATATTTGTTACACATTTCAGTGTGAGCCTTGGATAGATTCTTATACTCTAGGAACAGTTCCTTGGAACTTTCCACCAGATCATCATACATTTCTTGCAAAGTAAGAGGGAATACCTCAGCTTCAGAGGCTGTCTGAAGATGGTAGGACTTGCCATGAGGCACAGATTTGCCTCTTCTGAGGTGTCTTCCTCCTCTTCTGAAGTTGATTCATCCAGGTCCTCCATGTTGCCATGAGACCTTTCTTTTTCTTGAAAAACTTCTTCTTCTTGAAGTTGTTTTTCTTCAGTTTGGACACTCAGCCTTCATGCTGCCCTGGTTGCTTACACTCAAACAAATAATTTTGTCAGTTTGTATGTCTTTACCTGACTTACCCTCCTTTTGAGGTTGAGGGTTGATTCTTTCTGAATCTTCCTCTTTTCTGCAGCATTCTCTTGATCTTCCTACTTAGAAGAGCAAGATCATCATCATCTTCTGAGCTATCTTCAGAGTCTTCATCTCCCTCTGAAGCTTCCTCAGCTTGCATAGCCTTGATGTTGCCATGCCTAGACTGTTTGGTCTTGGAGTTTAGGGCTAGAGATTTTCTCTTGTTGTCATCTTCTCCAAGCTCATGCTCATGGACCATAAGAGATCCCAACAGTTCTTCCACTCTAAGAGAGTTCAAATCTCTTGCCTCTTGAATGCCAGTAACTTTGGGGTCTCCAGGACTTAGGCAAGCTCCTTAGAATTTTTCTGTTATTATCTCCAGAGTTGTATGTTCTGGCTAAGGACCTGAGTCCATTTGTTATGGTCTGAAAACCTTCCAAACATTTGGTCAATGGTTTCAGATTCTTCCATCTTGAACATCTCATACTGATGTATGAGCATACTATCTTGGATTGCTTGACAGTCTCAGTTTTCTTAATGGGTTTGCTGCAAGAGTATCCCAAATTTCCTTGGTAGAGGTGCATCCATGAACCTTCTCATATTCTGATTTGTTCAAGGAACATATCAGATAGAGTTTGGCCTTAGCATTCATCTGGACTCTAGCCTTTTGCTCCAAGTCCATTCAGTCTTAGGTATAGGCACATCATTTAGCATAGGCACATAGTCTCCATCAGTGACCACATCCCAAACATCAATGTTTGTGCTTTCAATGAACAGCTTCATTCTATCTCTCCAGTAGTGATAATCTTCTCCATTGAAAGCTGGAGGTCTTGTGATAGAGGCTCCTTCTGTGATGTATTGCCTGTTACTGTTTGAAGCTTCCATGTGGATCTTTCAGTCCACAGACACTTGTTAGGTGTTTCAACCCTGAGTAGAGCTCTGGTACCAACTGTAGGAACACAGGGAAACACTAGAAGGGGGGTTGAATAGTGTTTCTAAATATTTTAAGAAGCTTTTCGAAAACAGATTTACAAAACAGACTTTCAGAGAGGTTGTTAGAGGGCTGTCTGAAGTTTTTCAGATAGCTGTTTGAAGTTGGTTTCAGACAGCCTTAAATGGTTCTAAAAGAAGTCTCTTCCTTTTTAAAATATTAGATTAAATATTCAGTCCCCTTGATTAGCGTAAAACTGAAATGACAAAGATAAGCGAAAGAGAAACTTAGCCACAGAATTTATCCTGGTTCACTCACTACCACTTATGAGCTACGTCCAGTCCCAATGCCAACTAGCACTTGGATTTTCTCTTAATCTTGCAAGATTACAAGTATTTCTTTCTATCAAGCCTCTTCAGGCTCTACAACCAAGTATTCTTTTACAAACAAGCCTCTCCAGGCTCAATCAACACAAGTATTCTTTTTCAGACAAGCCTCCCCAGGCTCAACAACAATTACAGTTGAATGGAAAGTGCTTAAGCTCACAAACTATGACAGTTTTGAGACTTAAACAAATACAAATGTACAAAGAAAAATTGACGTATGCTCAGGATAAATAACTTTTTTTGTACAAAAATGTATGAAATAAATCAGAGTGTTGCAGCAGCAAAAATCTTGCAGAGTTTTTGTTCTTTTTCAATTCTTCTCTCTCTCTGCAGGTCTTCAAATGAGGGGGTATTTATACCCAAATGATTGGCTCGTTGAAGACTCTCATGCTTGTGAAATCCAAGCTAGCCGTTGTGAGACAGCTGCTGTAGTACAGAATATTCTCTAACATATTCTGATATTTCCCTGACAAATTCTGACACTTTTACAAGGTTTGCTCCTGCCAAAAAGGTGCTCTTTGTTGCTGCTTGCAATTGCTGCGTAGCAGAGGACACGTTGTGACAGAGAACGTGCTTGAATTGCATTGCACAGGTGCCAGCTGTTTGTAGCAGAGAACGTGCGTGAAAAACGAGCAGAGGTACAAGGATTGTCACAGCTTCAGACAAGAGATGCCACGTCATCAAATGCTTTCAGACGGCTTTGATGCTTTAGACGGGTTGATCATCTTCAGACAGCATCAGCTTCTTCAGACGGATCCAACACTTAGTCTTATATAATAGGCTTCTTGCTGAAAATCATAGATAAACAATTAGACAATTGTATCTATGAGAAACAACTTAAGTTGAATTTGTTGATCATTAAAACTTAGAGAAATTTCAGTCTTTAAAACATCATAAACCTCTTTATGATATTTTTGAGACTCAACAGATAGCAGAAGCACTAGCCACCAACAGTCAGAACAAAGCTCAGCAAACGCTCAACCCAACCCCATAGAATTTTGTCCCACCATAATTGTTAAATTAACAGGGGAGGAAATCAATGATGATCTGACTGATGAAGAGGAGGATATGAAGAAACACAAGAAAGAGAAGCAGCAGGAGTAGAAGAAGAAAAAGGAGAGGATAAAACAGAAAAGATTGTGCTTGAAGAAGAGCCTGACTGTCAAAGGGAGAAAGAGAACAACACATATGAGGGTATACATGACCAAGAAAAAGAGAAAAAGAGTGAACAAGGAGATGGAGAATCAAAGCCCGAGGAAGGAAGGGGAAGGGTACCAAGACCAAAGACCTTGCCTTATACAACCAGTCCTCCAAAGGAAGATCAAGAAAGGCATGGTCCAAGTGATAAACCTTCCAGACCTCAAAAAAGAAAGGCCTGCGATCACACTGACCAGGACAAGGCAAAGAGAAGAAAAGTCAAGCTAGAATCAATTCAGAGCCTAGAGCCAGATTGAAGATCAAGTGGTCAAGTGTGTTCCATATCAAAGACCCATGCGAAGCAAAGAAATTGAGAGCAATCAACTGTGAATCATCTAAGCTTCAGGAAAAGAAGACTCATGCACATGAGAGCAAGATAATAAAGAAAAGAAGAGTCAAGCCAAGGGAGTCAAAAGCATGGTCTAATTCCAGGAAGAAGCCCAAATGGTCAAAGTCAGTTCAAACTACAGGTTGTTCCAAGGCAAGATTATGGGGAGGTTTATGGGCCAAAGAAAGGAAGGGTGCAGCTCACAAGCTCATCAAAATATTTCAGTTTCAGCCACCTTGGGAGAACAGGCGTCGAGCTATCAGACGTTAAACAAGCGCTTTCTGGAAGGCAACCCAGAGATTTTTAAAGTTTTTAATTACTTTAGTTTAGTTTTATTTTCTTGTTGTTAATTAGGATTTTTTAATTTTTTTTTAGGATTTAGGAAATTTTCAAACTTGATTGGAATAAGTTTTTGGAAAATAATTTTTTTTAAAAAAATAGGAAGTAGCAGAAAACATGACTGAAAATTCCAAAATTACCTTTTGTTTTCTGTGCTTCACCTGCGCTGTAGCGCAGGTAAAGCGCATAAATACAATTTTAGTCACTGTTTTCTGCGCTTCACTTGCGTTGGAGCGCAGGTGAAGTGCAAGCAGTACGAAATTTTAAAAATCTTCTATTTTCTCATGTACTGTTTCTCTACTTCCTAAGCTCTTCTTTTCACTCTTTCCACTCACAAACTTCCATTAATTTTGAAACTTTCAATTATGTTTTCTTTAATTTTTACCAATTGAAATCTTCATTTACTTTCAATTAGGATTGTGAATATTATTGATTATTACTATCTTGAATGTGGTTTTGGCTGTGTGGAACATGAAGAACAATTTGCTGAATTGAAATGCTTTTTGTTTTGTGAGTTATCAAATTTGAAAGTGTTATACTCTGTTTCTTTCAAAAAAATTTAAACTTTCACTTTCCATTGATTGATTGAATGCTTACAAAACAAATGAGTATGTTCTGTTTTTAGGAAGGCATAACCAAGTGCAGTGAAATTTTGTTGTGAAGAGAGTAATTAATTATGCATGTAAATTGGTTAATGATAGGCTTCCATGTTCTTCATGAATTGCACAGACTGCTGCAAAGTATAAAGACTAGTTGACCTCAAACCAATCAGGAGTACTAGACCCATACCCAAGCATGCTGCTGGAAGAGTTCCGGATATTCTTGCAGTGGCCTGGGGACAGGCCTATTCATCCAAAGGGAGGTGGAGCAGCAGCAGGACAAGGACTCACAGGATACATAGGATGAAGATTGATACCGGTGTTTTATTTCTTTTAGTTTTTCTTTTATTTTCTAATATTTTATAGAATTTTTTTAGTTAATTAAGATTTTGGTTTTGTATTTCATTTTTTTAAATTTTTGGATTTTTAAAAAAATTTTAGGACTTTAGGAAATTAGGATTTAAGGCAACTTTTTCAAATTCTCTGTAATTAATTAGTTTAACTAACCAGATTAGGGAAGATGATAGGGTTTTGTGATTAATTCCATAATCAGTTAGGATTAGGATACTTCTCAGGAGAACCTATCAGGATAGTTAATTAAAACCAATAAGTGGTTTATCAAGGAAATTTTTTCCAATAACCGGTGAGCTGAGGAGCCCAAACACTGAATTGAGAGCTTTTCACCGCTGCTTGTCAACTGTTATTGCTTGAGTTTGTGAATTTTGTCTTGCTAGTGGAAGATATGGAAGTGACAAAGGCATATTTTGTGATTATAATATTGTGCTCAATGCCAAATAGCCAACCCTGATTAAATGTTTCTGTTATTGCTTGACTATTTGAGCCTTGAATATTTCCTTTGATGCACCCTAGCCATATTCATTGATTATATCCTGTCCCTTAACACTTGGGATAGAGAGCAAGGTTCACCACAACAAAATGGGACAAGAGGTTGGTGAATTGAAAGATCAAAGAGATTCAAAGAGTAGGCACAAGAAATCACAAAGAAGAATACTCCCCCATAAATAAGTTCTCTATGTTATTGTTAAAAAAAAAATCTGCACAAAAGTTTGGATATTGAATAAGTTGGGGGGAGTACTTCTTCAAATAAAGAGGCCAAGCTGAAAAAGGGTGACAATTCAAGAATGACCAGGTGAATGGAGAGAAGTCCCAAGCACAATCACAAGATGCTCTCTATTCAAAGTGTTCTTTGCATACCCAGAAAAACCATGATTTCTTGATAGCCCAGCCTCATTACAACCTAAGAAAAGACATTTTGATCCATATTAACTACTTGCAGGTTCAGATATTAGAAACGACTATCAATACTAGTTGTTCAATGCTGGTGAAAAAGATTGAGGCAAACACTTACCCGTGAGAATGAGAGATTTCCTTGGTTTATCACTTAATGCTTTAATTGCTATTTTTGAGAAGTTTGATTGATGTTTGTGTTCTATTCTGATTGATGATTGGTAACATCCCTTGATCCTGAATTTTTCTTATGTTTGGGAAGTGACTGCTGCTTGACAAGGAGTTGATGAAAAGTTCCTTGAATTTGTTTATGATTTTTTTTAGTTATTTAGGGGATAGAATTGATTTCTTGATTGCAAAGAGGTCTCTTGCTTGAGGACAAGCAAGAAGTTAAGTTGGGGGTATTTTGATAAGTGAAAATTATATGATAAATTAGAGCATTTTTTAGTTCACTTATCAAGGATAAATGGTATTTTTGCCCCAGTTTAATCCCTTTTTATTAAATATTAGATAAATTGTATTTATTAATCTTATATTTGAATTTGATGCTATTTTGATAGAAATATTGCTGATTTTTGCAGAATATTGCAAGGATTTTATATGGAGGAAAGATAGCATTAAATAACGGAGATATCTGCAAGATTTGAAGTTTGATTGAAGACATTTAATGAAGATTTGAAGATTATTTGAAAGGAATTAATGAAGATATCACTGCCAATTAAACAAGGATTCTGCAGACAATCTTCCCAATTAAATCCAAGATGCTCAAATAAATACAAGATTTCATCAAGAAAAGGGAAACAAGGAAAGACAAATCAACCAAAACCAGTCTCGGGGAGAGATAAAATTAAAAAGAGAAAGATTGAAGTTGCAGGACGCGTTGCGCGCTTCAACTTGCATGTAGCGCAGGGTGAAGCGCAACTCTCTGGATCCTGCGCTGCAACCTGCGCTATAGCGCAGGGTTAAGCGCAGAGCACGTGATTCTTGCCCTGTTGCCATTTTTAGATAGATTTCTCCCCAATTTTCTTTGTCTTTCCTTAGCCTATAAATAGGAACCTCTTGCACCAGATCAGGTGTGCACGATTATTGTAATTCAGTTATATTTCAGTGATAATGCACCAGTTCTAATTTTAGAATAGGAGAGGAGGAGCGCTTCACAAGGATTGAAGATGGTGACAACATTTTCGGTGGTTTGTATGGCTACCATGTGTAGTTAACTCTCCATTAGGATTGAATGTAGTTGATTCTATCCCCAAGTGTATGTAAACTCTATCTTATTATTTATGAGCTCTTTGTTTATAATAATTGTAATCTTATTCTGTGCTTAATCCCTGAGTTTCGCGCTTGCGCCAGAGTTATAGGCTAGTTTCGACTAGGATTGGGGATGAGGGAGCCTAGACATAGGAAACTCAAACTCTGAGTGAATAAGAGGACTCAATATCATAAAACTGACATACGAGCGTTACTTATGAGTGATGGGTAGTGGCAGTACCATAACGAAGGCCATTCACAGGATTAGGCCTGTGTATCGATAGCAAAGGTTAGTTGATAGTAATTCCAGGTGAACGACACATGGCCGTATCTAATAAGTGATGGGTAGTGTGAGTATCCTAATGAAGGTGCATCTATAGGATTAGGCTTGGTTTATCAATGAGTTCCTTTACAAACAGAATAAAAGCAAAATAAGCCGAGGGTATGTTTGTCGCTTGGGATAACCCGCACAGATTACCTTTGAGTGGTGAAGCTACTGGTAACTCGAGGTCTTAGCAATATAGTTTGTCTATGGTATTATAGAGTAAACCTAAAATAATAAATAGTTTTTACATGCACGAGGGGTGTGATGATACGAAGTTCAATCCTAATCCAAGTAAAGTGTCTCTAACTCTTCCTTTCTATTGCTTTCGATTATTAAATTGCTATTTAGATTTTCCGCACAACAATATTCTCACAAAACCCATTGTTTTCTCTTGATAAATAGACCACGACTATACGCGAATTGACTGTTCCCTATGGATACGATAACTCTTCTTACTATTATACTACTGGATTTTTGGTTCGTTTGCCAGAAACCCATCAATTACTCAAGACGATAATCGATTACCAAAGGTTTTGCAGAAAAACTGGACGTTTGTAACTGTTTTGAAACTATTTTTTAACAAACTTTTGAATCTCTAAATGTTTCATATAAGTGATTTTCAAAAATACAATAAAGAATAGAGAATAGAAGAGAAGAGATGAGTTGATTTGTGAAAAAGAAGAAAAACTCTTTTTAGAAACTTTCTCCAAGAAAGGTTATCATGTACAAAAAATCTGCAAATTCTGAAGAACTCTCAAGTCAATATGTTTAGACAATTGGAAAGAAGATTATGATACGCTCTTGGAGCTTATCTGCACAAACAAGGTGCTATTGTTCTATACTTATATAGTTTTCTTTAATTGTTTTTTGGTTTATATTGTCTCTTGAATAGGGTATTCATAGAGAATTACATTGTGTGATATCTCAAGAACGGGGAGTTCATTGAGATTGTTTGTGAAATCTTGTGACGGGGTGTCATAAGTAAGGTTGATGTCCGTGTTGTTAGAACCATAGGAAACACTAGAAGGGGGGTTGAATAGTGTTTTATAATTCTTTACAGATTTTTCTGAAACCCATTAACAAGCAAACTGTTTTGAAATAGTTAAGCAGCCTTCCGAAACTGGAAGTTCAGCAACTTGCTGATGCAACTTAGAAGGTTGAATTAAAGCCTTTTGAAATGTTTTTGCGTGAAGAAAAGATTGTTTTCTGCGTGGATTTATAAAAACAACTTTTCTAAAACCCTCCCTGGTTAGTTAAAACAAAATATAAAGAGTTATGGGTTGAGAGACTTTACCACAGAAATTTATCCTGGTTCACCCACTAACTCAGTGAGCTACGTTCAGTCCCAAGGCAAACACTCCAATGGATTTTCCACTATCTCAGATCAAATAGAAGTATTGTTTGAACCCAACCTCTTCAGGCTAAATACCAAGTATTCTTTAGACACAGCCTCTCTAGGCCAAACACAAGTGTTCCTTGAACACAGCCTCTCCAGGCTAAACAGCAGCAAGAATTTTTTGTTCCTTCAATCCTCTTCAGGCTCTCAGACACTTAACAGTGTTTACAATAAAAGATGAGTTTAAGTTTCTGAGAAACTTAAACACAGGTTCTCTTCTACAAAGAATAACTGAGTAAAACTTAGAATACAAAAGATAAAAGCTAAGTGTTGAGTCTCAGAAGATAATTATCAGAAATTGAGAAATTTATCTTGAGTCTCATGCTCTTAGAAATTTTAATGGATTACAAATATAAAACACAATAATGTCTAAGAAACTCCTCCCACAAATATTATTCTTAATTTCAGATCAACAGTGTTGAGAAGGATCATCTAAGAAGCTTCAGAATGTCTTAGAGCCAAACATCATCTGAAGTGCTTCATCATCTGAAATCGTAAAGTCTGTTTCAAGACTTAGTTGCATCTGAAGGCTGAAGATATCAAAATCAGATGAAGATCCTTTGAAGACGTCGCTGTCCGTACATAACGTTCATCTTCATGGTCTAACCTATTTCAACATAAGAGTCAAACTTGCTTTTCTACCTCTTTCAAGAGTATTGCACAAATAAGGAAATTTTGCAATGTCTGTTGCACCTGCAACGAAAAAACATTGTGTGCGCAGAACCTGCACCTGAAAAGCATCCCAGAATTGCTGGAAAAGAAGCCCAACGTCTTAGAGCATTTAATGCTATTTGACAACGGGAAAACAGAGTATCAAAGGCTATATAAAGGCTCATGAATTTGAAGAAAAATAGAAGAAAACAGAGAGAGGAATTCTTTGAGTCCTTACACTGAAAAAACGCTGTGAAAAATCACTCGGATAAATTCTTGTACAATCTTATTTCATATCCTGAGTTAATCTCAGTTTGTACTTGAGTTCTAGCTATCATCTAAAGATAGTTTTATAGAACACTTTCTGTTTAGCTTAAACAAATTGGGTTATAAGCCTGGAGAGGCTTTTTGTATAAAGAATACTTGGGTCTTACACTTGGATAAGTGTCTGAGAGCCGCGAGAGGCTTGGTGAAAGAAAGAATACTTGTGGTAGAGCCTGAAGAGGCTTGATAGAAAAGAATACTTGTAATTCTTGGAAGAATAGTGGAAATCCACTAGCGGGTTGCCTTTGGGACTGGACGTAGCTCACGGTGGAAGTGAGTGAACCAGGATAAATTTGGTTGTGTTCTCTTTTTCCCTTAAACTCTGTGAATTCAATTTTTCTTTTAACCAAAAGGGGTGTGAAAAGTATTTTAAACAGAGAACCTTAACCTTTATCAAAGTTACATTTACAAATAATTTTAAGTTTGAACTCAAGTTCAGAATATACAGCAAAAACTTCAGATTGTAATACATCGTCTGAAGGATTTTAGAAACGTCTTTCCTAAAAAGTTTTCTAAAATTTTAAGGTCTCCATTAAAACACTATTCAACCCCCCTTCTAGTGTTTCCCTGTGTGTATTTTCAGTTGGTACCAGAGCTTAACCTCGGGGTTAGCACCTAATCAGTGCAGAGGTCAGATCAATGGAACCTTCCAACAGCAACAGACAGTACATCACTGAAGGAGCCTCTATTACGAGACACCCTTGCATTCAATGGAGTGGATTACCTCTACTGGAGGGATCGTATGAAGTTGTTCATTGAGAGCAACAACATTGATGTATGGGATGTGGTCACTGATGGAGACTATGTTCCTATGCATGCTGGAGTGCCCATACCTAAGGCTGAATGGACCTTAGAGCAGAAGGCTAGAGTTCAGTTAAATGCCAAGGCCAAACTCTATCTGATATGTTCGTTGAACAAATCAGAATATGAAAAGGTTCATGGATGTTCATCTGCTAAGGAGATCTGGGAGACACTTCCAGCTGCCCATGAAGGGACAGAGACTATCAAGCAATCGAAGATCAGCATGCTTGTACATCAGTATGAGATGTTCAAGATGGAAGAATCTAAAACTATAGAGCAAATTTTTGGAAGAGTTTAGACAATAACCAATGGACTCAGGTCTTTAGGTAGAACCTTTGAATATGGAGACAACAATCGAAAGATCCTAAGGAGTTTGCCAAGTCCTGGAGACACAAAGTTACAGCCAATCAAGAGGCCAAAGATTTGAATTCTCTTAGAATGGAGGAACTATTGGGCTCTCTCAAAGTTCATGAGCTTGAACTTGGGGAAGATGACACCAAGAAAAAATCACTGACATTGAACTCAAAGGCCAGACAGTCTAGGCATGATAGCATGAAGGCTATGCAAGCAGAGGACACTTCAGATGGTGATACTGAATCTGAAGGCTCTTCAGAAGATGATGATCTTGCTCTTCTCAGCAAGAAAATCAAAAAGATGCTGCAAAGAAAAGAGAGATTTAGAAGATCTCAACCTTCTAGTTCAAAATCAGGTAAATCAAGTAGAGATTCTTTTAACACTGATAAAATTACCTGTTTTGAGTGCAAACAGCCAGGTCATATGAAGGCTGATTGCCTAATGCTAAGAAAGCCAATCTTTCAGAAGAAGAAATTCTTCAAGAAGAAGAAAGGATTGATGGCCACGTGGGAAGATCCGGATGATTCCACTTCAGAAGAAGAGGACGATGCCTCAGAAAAAGCAAACCTATGTTTGATGGCAAGTCTACCCTCCTCAAACAATTTAGATTCAGAGTTACCAAAAACTTGCAAGATAAGTATGATGACCTTGTTGAAAGTAGCAGAGAGCTTTTTAATGAATTTAAAGAACTTTCAAGAGCTTTACTCAAGCTTCTGAAGAAAATGAGAAGATGCAAATAGAAAATCTTGTTCTCAAGGAAAAGCTACTTCAGCAAGATCCTAGTAGTTCTGATAATCTTGTGAAAGAAAATAAAAAACTCAAAAGCAAGATTAAAGAATTAACTCTAGATCTAGCAAGATTTGTCAAAGTAACTGATAATCTAAATAGATTATTAGGATCTCAAAGGCATTCCATAGACAAAAGTGGTTTAGATTATTCAGAAACATCTTCTTCTGAATCCTTAAATTTTATAGTGCCTGATAAAGGACCTAAGAAAGGTAATGGGTGTTCCAATTGTGGAAAGCCTGGACATGTTCAGTCTCAGTGCAAACACAAAAGGAAAACAAGACCCAAAACTAACAAAAGAGGACCCAAGAAGGTATGGGTACCTAGGAGTTTAATTGTTCCTGTTGCAGATATGTGTTTAACAGGAAAAAAGAAACACCACAAATAGTACCTGGACAGTGGGTGCTCGCGACA
Source organism: Sesbania bispinosa (assembly GCA_026901365.1). NCBI lineage: Eukaryota > Viridiplantae > Streptophyta > Magnoliopsida > Fabales > Fabaceae > Sesbania > Sesbania bispinosa. The sequence goes on from QLOH01000382.1 coordinate 17,254, forward strand.
CATGACGGGAGAAAGGTGTTTGTTCCAAAACCTTAGACCCAAAGCTGGTGGAGTGGTCACCTTTGGTGGAAATCAGCAAGGGAAGATCAGTGGTATTGGCATAGTAGGTATGACCCCTCTTTCCCTGATTAAGAATGTACTTCTTGTTGAAGGTTTGCAACATAATCTTCTGAGCATAAGTCAATTATGTGACAGTGGATATGTTGTGTCTTTCACCAAAGAAGGATGTATAGTCAAGGATTGCCTCAGATCATATCCTTTTTTCTACTAAGAGACACAATAATGTGTACAAAATTGATCTAGAGGAACTTGCAAATCAAAATGTGAAGTGCTTGTTTCAATTGAAGATGAAAAACAAATTTGGCATCAAAAACTTGGGCATGCCAGCTTGAGATTAATCTCAAAGCTAACCAAACATAATTTGGTTAAAGGCTTACCCAAGCTTTCATTCAAATCTGATATTTTATTTGAAAACTGTCTAAAAGGGAAACAAACAAGACACTCTTTGAAGAGTAAAAATGTTGTTTCATCTAGCAGACCTTTGGAACTGCTTCACGTGGATTTGTTTGGACCTACTAGAACTGAGAGTCTTAGCAAAAAGAAATATGGATTGCTCATTGTTGATGACTATACAAGATTCACATGGGTGATATTCCTAAGAAGCAAAGAGAAAACCTTTGAGAATTTCACAAAATTCTGTAAGAAGGTGCCAGAATGAAAAAGGAATCTGCATTTCTGCTATCAGAAGTGATCATGTAACACCCACAATTTCCCCTACCGGTATATAAATAAAATAGAGAAAGTTTTAAAATAATAATAATAATAATTTAATTATGAAGTATTTTGAAGCTGTTAATAAACAATCAAATTCATATTTTTAAAATTATTCAACCATAATGATAAATAAAACTTTTCTAGAGAGGTGTTTGAGAAAATGACTTAAGATACCCTTAGTAATTATACAGTTAAGGAAAATATAGATTTAATTATGAAAAATAGCTAAAACTTAAAGGGATCTATATTTTTAGTCAAAATAAGTCTTAATATAATTAATAAAGAATTTTAGAAAATTATTTAGAATTTTCTGGCACTTTTGGGCAAAAATACCAAAATGCCCCTGGTTAGCAGTGTAACCCTAATCACCATATGAAAATTTGTGGAATAATATGGACAATATACTTTGAACTTTAAAAGTGGATTTGAAATGATATTTATAACTTTATAGAATTTTGTATGTAAAACCATAATTTTCTATCTGCTTACTCTTATTAAAAATTAACCATTGTGTGCGAAAACTGGAAAAATTGGGAAATAAGAAAGTTTAAGTGAGAAGTGTGTTTTAATCACGTTTTTAGGCTTAAAATAGGTTAGAGCAATTATAGAAATTATTCTAGAAATTTGGGAAATTTTGGTGCAAAATTCCCATTTTACCCCTACTCTTTCTAGAACCGGGTCCGAATACTCTTTATCCGGGCCAGAAAAATCTGCAGCATCTTTCCTTTCCCTTCTCCCAAGGCCGTGTGTGAGGTGTATGGGTGCATGTAGAAAGCTTGTTCAACACCCTTCCTTAAGCCAAAAGTCAAAAGAAGTGACATAAAGCCTTAATGTCATGAATTAGCAAGACACTTGTCCATTTCTTCCTACCACCCACATGCAACTTAGTTCCATTCTCTCCATTCCTCCCAAACAGAACCGTGAAGCTTCCTCTCCCATTCTCTCCATCTTCAAAAAATAAATTTTCGATTCACTTTCTAAGAGAAAGGTTCCATCTTTGAACCTTGATCTTCAAAATCTAGCTTCCAACCTTTGAAGAAGTTTGTGTGGGTAACCAAGAGGAGTGCAAAAGAGGATTCTTTGTGGATTTTGCTGCACATTTTCAAAATAAGTTTTCCTTAGGTAAAGGGGGGGGGGAGAACCTTGAACTCTAGTAGGATTGGTGACTAGAGTTAAGGATTACCCTTGATCCTTGTCCCTATCCCTTTTTCTTTTGTAAAAATGAATTTTTGGAACCTTGAGGAAATGGTTCGGCTGTTTGCATGTGGTTTGTATGTGTATTTTAGAAATTTTTATGATGCTTGAAATGTGCTTGTTTGGTGATTTTGGATGCATGCAATTATGAAATTGGTTGGAAAGAAATTTTCCCGTTTTTACATAGAGCTGCGACTTTAAAGTAGCGACTACAGATTCGTTCACCGTTGGATTGGGATGAAATTTTGTCCTATGGTTCGGGACATCTGTTTCTTCATATTGAACGGTTGAATCGTTGATACGAAGTCTGGGTTGGGAGATATTTGGTTTGCGCAATAGCTGTATTTAGGGTTTTATTGATGAAATTGCTTGATTAATGTGCTTATGGATGACTATAATAATTTGAGACTTCTTGGGAATTGTTGGAATTGATGATTCTTGATGAACATTCATAGTGTTCATCTTGTGTTCTTGATGTTCTTGAACACATTCATGAGAAACTCATGAAGGATTTAGTTGATCTTGTTTTGGCCATGAGAAAAATGTTAGAGTGTTTATGGGCCCTAGTGGCCCAACAAGCTAAAAAGTATAACAATTTAAAGTGGTAGCTAAATTAATTGGAAAACAAAATATTGGTAATTCCTACAAACTAAATTCGGGTACAAAAATAAATCTAATTAAAAGACACCCTAAAATCCATAATAATGGATAGTAATGTGAAAAATTGGGCTCCTATGAGTTACCTAACCATTGGGCCTTTAGTTTAGCCCAATATCTTAAAAAAGTCAAAAGATTCATCATATAAGCCAACCAAAATATTTTTATGGACTTGGGCTTAGGTTAGAGTTGGGCTTCAACTCTAATCCAATCTATCAAGACTAAACTTAGAAATTTAAATTAGTGGGCCTGTAAACCCAATTTGGCTAAGTTAATTAATCCAACCCACTTAAATTAATTAAGTGAAGGAAATTAATTAAGATTAGAGTTAATTAACCCAAATGGAGATTAACCTTAATCTTAATCATTAGTTACTAATTAAGTTATTAAGACTTAATGATGGTTAAGAACTAATTAATTGTGATTAACCTAATCAATCATAATTAAAATCTTAATCCAAGATAAAGGAAGAGATTAAGGGATAATTAGGAATTAATTAGGATCTTAAGTGAAGATTAAGACTTAATTAAGGAGAATAAGATTAATTATGGTCTAATTAAGGAAGATAATCATGAATAAAGGATAAACCTAATCCTAATTAGACATACAAGATGAACTAGGATAGGTGACACTATTCATAAGACACAATCATAAGTCTTAGTAACCTATAGGACTTAAGTGAAAGCGGTCATTGACTTTAAGAAAAACATTAGTACAAATTAACTTAAAAGTTTATAACAAACACACTCTTTCTGCATAAGACTTGAGAAGCTTAGTGAGCGAGTGCGGTTTTAACCCGAGATGGGTTTGGTTTTCCTTGTGAAGGAAAGACATTGAATCGGGCCGTACAACGGGGAGTTGGTGACGTAGAATGATTCAATGGTCTTTGCCTGTAAGGAACTGTGTATGCAGAGAAAGCATTGTTTGGATTTCCTTGTGAAGGAAAGACATTGAATCGGGCCATACCACGGGGAGTGGTGCGTAGAATGATTCAATGGGCTTTTCCTGTAAGGATGTGTATGCTGAGAAGCATTGTTTGTGTGACATGCATCATAAAGCATTGATGATGTTCAAGGTTGAAAACCTTACGACCTAATATGGCAGTGACACTTTGGTACAGTGTGAAACTGGTTGGGAAGGGTGCACTGGGTTCTGCAAAGAACGCCAGCGGGTCCTCGAAAGGGACGCCAGCCTTGAGGATAATCGAGTTCCAGAAAGGACATCAGGAGACATAGGCTAGCCTCCCTATTGTCGAGTCCGAAGGGGTACAAGCTTGGCTATCCTGTCGCTCTCATGGTTTCGGGGTCAGTTGATATTGTCTGGAAGGACGAATAAAAGAATTTGGCCAAAAGAAATGAATGAGCAATGCTCCTTGTACTGATGCTAGTACAGACTCTAACTCCTGATACGTTGTGCATATATGGTCGGGGCAGTTGCTGTGTGCACTATGGATAGCGATTTCCTCGGGCCCTCATGTTAGACAAGTGGCCTCACTAACTTAAGAGGGGGGGGTGAATTAAGTTATTCAATTTTATCTAATCTTTTCGATTACTAAGTTATCTTCCCCTTAGCGTACTTAATAAGCTTTAATTAAGATGAATAAGAATGTGTACTCTTAATATGATGAATATGTAATTGCGAAAATTAAATAAGAGTTAAGGGAAAAGAAAGTGCAAACTCAGTTTATACTGGTTCGGCCAACACTTGCCTACGTCCAGTCCTCAAGTACCCACTTGAGATTTCCACTATTTGTAAAATTCTTTACAAATGATGAATCCTCCAACACCTTGGAACCCTTCCTTGTGTTGATAATCACCCACATAACAAGAGAGGCACCCTATCTTCAACCCACAATAACAATTTGAATCTTTGAATACAGATGGACTCTCCTTTAGAGTAGATAATACAATATGAAAGACCTATAAGAATATTTAAGACTTGCAAGTAATTGGCAAAATGATTTTGTAATAAATTCACTCTTTTAAGATTTTACATGAGTAATCTGTGTCAAATTTCGAAAATGAGACATATATATATAAGGATGATGATGAAACATTGTAATCCTTGACTAGAAGTCATGTTTCTTCAAGATTTGCAGAAAAAGTACTCTGGTAATCGATTACAAGAATATGGTAGTCGATTACACAGTTCAAAATTACGAACAGTTGTGCCTGGAATTCAAAATTTGAAATTCCTGCACTCTGGTAATCGATTACCAGTTCAAAAAATTTTTAATTTGAATTCTGAAACCTCTAGTAATCGATTACACTATGTTGGTAATCGATTACCAGTTCAAAAAATTTAATTTTTGAACTGATTTTTACTTCATAAAAATACTTTGTTTAATTTTCTTTTTAGTTCCAAGTTCCTGCAAATATTAGACTTCTTTTAACATTTTGTCTAACTAAATTAAACTTAAGCTAATAGACCTTCTTGACTTGACTTTGATCTTGATCTCCTATTCATCCTTGATTCTTGAATTAGCTCTTTCCTTTGCCATTGCATTTCTCTTTTCTTTCATTCTTATTGGCATCATCAAACCTGTAATCAAGGCATCTACACCTCATGCATTAGTTATAACATTGTAGTTGCAAAGTATGCATTAGTCTGTGTGCATCATGATGATGTGATTTGTATTCACTTGTTTGGTTGAATTGTGTGGAATTCCTGTATGTGTGCTCTAGATACATCATATCCTATGTTTGTGAGTTCATGTAAAGTGTTCTCACCCCCTTGTTTTTCTTTTGTTGTTGTTATTATTTTGGCACATAAAAGGGCATGGACTCTGGAAGGATGCACGTTGTTCTGAAGATAGGCGTGGTGTTCAGGTCGAACTGGATCTTTGTTAAGTCATGGTATTGGTTAAGGGTGTACATGAGCAACAATATTCTATATAGGCAGGGTGTATTCGAATAGAGGATTCACTTCTTCTGTAATGTAGCATGCTAAAATTCCAACCTAGCTGTACGTTATTTCCATTGTAATTTTGATTAGTAACAGAATGATATATTTAGTACCAATGTAAATCTTCTCGTTTTATCCAAAATATAATTTATTAATATGCTTTACAAATAAAAACAATCACCAACTTTCCTCATTTTATTAAGAGATAAATTAACAAATCGCAATCAAGTTAGTCAAGTAATACCCGTCATGGGATGAGGGTGTTACAGATCATGGTGGAGAGTTTGAAAACTCTAGCTTTAGACTATTCTGTGATGAGAATGGGATCTCACACAATTTCTCTGTGGCTAGAACACCTCAGCAAATGGGGTTGTTGAGAGAAGAACAGAAGCCTACAAGAGATGGGAAAAACCATGCTCATTTCAAGCAACCCTACCTAGATCCTTCTGGGTAGAAGCTGTTCACACAACATATACATTCAAAACAGAATTTTGGTAAGACCAATTCTCAAAAGGACTCCATATGAATTGTGGAAAGGAAGAAAGCCCACATTTCCTACTTCCCTATCTTTGGATGTGAGTGTTTTATACTTAACACTAAAGATGATCTAGGAAAATTTGATGCTAAGTATGATAAAGGTGTCTTTATTGGATATTCTGAAACTTCCAAAACTTACAGAGTATATAACTCAAGAGACTTCAGCTGTGGAAGAATCTATTCATGTAAGATTCAATGACTTCAAAGAGACTGATAGGGAACTATCAGATCTAGAAGAGGGATTTTGCAGGTTATGGAGATAAATCCAGATGTTAAATCTGAAAGATCATCTGAAGGACCTACTGAGGAAAAGACTGAGTCTGGTTCTAAAGCTGGGACTTCTCAGACCAAACATCGTTGAGTCTCAGACAGAGGTTGTACCTCCTCACAATCGTGACTGGAGATACAGGACTCATCATCCAAGAGAGCAAATCATAGGAGATACTTCAGAAGCAGTTAGAACAAGATCAAGGCTCAGAAGCTTGAACAATCTTGCACTTCTTTCTGAAATTGAACCTAAAAATATTGAGGAAGCTCTGCATGATGAAGGGTGGATCCTAGCCATTCAAGATGAGCTAATCATTTGCTAGGAGTGATGTCTGGACACTTGTGCCTAAACCCCATGGGAAAACTATCATAGGAACCAAATGTGTTTTTAGAAACAAGCTGTCAGAAGAAGGAAAGGTAATCAGAAACAAGGCTAGGCTTGTTGCTCAAGGCTACAATCAGCAAGAAGGTATTGACTTTACTGTGAAACTTTTGCTCCTGTAGCAAGGCTTGAAGCCATTAGGATTTTACTCTCATATGCAGTAAATAATGGCATCACCCTATATCAGATGGATGTAAAGAGTTTCTTTCTCAATGGCTTTATTGAGGAAGAGGTCTATGTTAGACAACCACCATGTTTTGAAGATACTATTTTTCCAGAACATGTTCCAACTAAAAAAGGCTCTTATGGTGTCTGAAACATGCACCAAGAGCTTGGTATGACAGATTGAGCAATTTTCTCATCAAAAATGGTTTTCAAAGAGGCAAAGTAGATACAACTCTTTTAGAAAAAATGTCTAACAAATATTTCATTCTTGTTCAGATATATGTGGGATGACATTATTTTTGGTTTCTACTGATTCATCTCTATGCAAGGAGTTTTCTAAGCTCATGCAATCTGAATTTGAAATGAGTATGATGGGGGAACTCAGTTCTTCCTAGGACTTCAGATTAAGCAACAATCTGCTTGTATATGGATCCATCAGGAGAAAATATAATAAGGAAATGCTTAAGAAGTTCAACATGAATGATTTGCAAGCCTATGACAAATCCTATGCATCCTTCAATCGTTCTTAACAAGATGAAGGAGAGGAACCAGTAAATCAAACCTTGTACAGAGGAATGATTGGCTCAATTACTGTATTCTAACAGCAAGCAGACCTGACATCATGTTCAGTGTGTGTCTTTGTGCTAGATTTCAGTCTGATCCAAGAGTTTCTCATTACAAATCTGTAAGAGAATTTTCAGATATTTAAATGGTACTACTAATCTTGGTCTTTGCTATAAGAAGAGTAAGGATTGCAGGTTAGTGGGATTTTGTGATGCTGATTTTGCTGGAGACATAACTGAAAGAAATCAACCAATGGAGGATGTCATTTCATTAGTGATAACATGACCAGCTGGTCCAGCAAAAGGCAAAGCACAATTGCACTTTCAACAGCTGAAGTTGAATACATTGATGCAGCCAGTGTTGTTCTCAACTGTTATGAGTAAAATATCAGTTAGAAGATTTTAATATTGATGTTAAGTCTATCCCTGTGATGTGTGATAATACTAGTGCAATTAATCTTTCTAAAAATCCTATTCAACATTCTAAGGCAAAGCATATAGAAATCAAGCATCACTTCATTAGAGACTATGTTCAGAAAGGAGTTTTTGATATAAAGTCATTGATACTGATCATCAATAGGCTGATATATTCACAAAGCCTCTTACTGAAGATAGATTTAAGTTCATTAGAGATAATCTGAATATCTTGGCTTTGTCTGAAAAATAATTATTTGCTTCTGAACATGCATCATCTGAATATATGAGTGCATCTGACGTGCATCATCTGAAACATGTGGTGCATCTGAAGAAACATTGTCTGATAACGTGGCAAGCTGAAACGTTTGATCTCCCACTCTGAGAAACTGCTCACAGCACGATTAGCACGTTCTCCAAGACTGCAACTGCCAGTATTAAAGTCGTTTTATGGCTATTTAAGAGAGATGATTGACCCGTTCAAGGCTATTGCCATCATTATATTTCTCTCTCTCTCTCTGTTGCAAGCGATTGAGATTTCTTGTGCCCTAAGTTCTTCGTCTTCGTCTTTCTCAAGCTCACTTCAATGGCGACCACGAAATCTGCAGGATGGAGTCAAGTCGTACCTTCCAGGACTATCAACCTGGATGATCTAGCAGCCGGTGGCGTCAACCTCTATGATACCTTCGACTCATGTGGTTGGACTGACTATTTCTCAGTTATTGACTGTGCTTGGCATGAACAAAGTGTCATCAAATTCTGGGAAAATGTTGAAGATATTTCAACTCCAGATGGAAAGTATCAAGGTCTGAAGACTACAGTATTGGGTTGGTGTACGGTGATAGTTGATGCAAATTTACTTGCTCAAGTGACTGGTGTTCCCGACTCTGGTGAGATGTTTGTGCCTGACTGGGAATTGAGGAATGGAGGTGTGAAGAAGTTCAACAAGAAGTTGTATGGGACTGAAGACCCTATTGAAATGAAGAGTTCTCTCATGCATCCCAAAGTGAGGATTCTTCATTCTATCCTTCACTGCTGTGTGGTGCCCAAACATGGAAGCAAAAATCATGTTTCAGAACTTGAAAGGTTCTGTGTGATTCATCTCCTGGATAAGAAACCTTTAAACCTTCCCAGGATTATCCTCTACAACATGCTAAAGAGAGTGAATGATTCAGCAGCAAGCTTCACTCAAACCACTCTCATCACCAAGATTCTGCTGAAGTACAATGTTCCCATAGATAGACTATATGACCATAAATGTCCTCCTCTATTCTCTCTGGTAAATATCAGGAAGATGGGAATTCTTGTGAAGAAGCCATTACCTGAAAGAACGTTGATGGAGGAAGCAGTAAAATTGAAGGCTAAGAGGACAGGGAAAAGCCCTCAGAAGGTGTTGGAAATTCTTGAGGATGAGCTGATAGGAGATCCTGACAAGGACAAGTTTGTCTCAGCACAAACTCTAACAAAGGTTTTCAAGAAGAAGAGAACCAAGGTGCTTCAGAAGGAAGTAAGCATTCAGAAGCAAATTCCTGCTGTTAAAGAATTTCAGGTCAGTGTGTCTGAACCTGCTCAGAATGTGCTTGCACAAACTGAGAATGTGGGTCAAACAACTAAAACTTCTACTGTTGCTACTCAGCCTACTCTCACTATAGGAGGACAGGTAGAGGACAGCAACAAGGTAGACTCTTAACATCTTGGAGCTAATGAGGTGTCCATGCCTATCCAAGCCATTCCTCTTGCTACCAGCCTACCTGAACCTGACATCAGAAAGGTGGTAAAAGAGATTGAAAGAAAGAAGAAAGAAAGAAGAGAGAAGATAAGAAAGAAAGACTATGCACTTGTTGTTGCTGCTCAGCAAGCTGTACTGGAGGATGCTAGACTTGAGCAAGAATCCAGGCTCAAAAGGAGAAGAGCCAGTGCTCAGTCTAGGAGGCAGAAGAGAAGAAGACTTCTTGCTCCTATCGTTGATGATGCCCCTCAGAGGGTTACTAGAAGCAAAAGCATTCAACAAGAGGATGCTGTCGCTTTTCAGAAAGGAAGCTGAAGTTCAAGAAAGAAGAAGGTGGAGGAACTGAAGCAGAAGAAACAAGCTGAGGGAGGCCCTGTGGCTCCTACCAAAAGACCTAGAGTCTTATTTGATAATGTGACTACTTTAGAGGATGAAACTCCTCCTCCACCCAAGGTTGTCAGCACAACAGAAGAAGTGCTTCGACCCTCACCATCTCATTCATCATCATCACTAACAGGCTACTCAGAATTAAATTCTGATATGGAAGAGCCCAGCTGTGGATGGAAGGGAGGAAACATTCCTCTATCTAGGGCTGAGTTGCTGAAAGAGAAGCCCAGAGACTTGTCCAGAGAACCTACATATGATCTGGCTCTAAATTTCAAGAATGATGAGCAAATGATGTAGGCTGCTGAGGTGCCTCACAAGTTCTACAATGTACCCATTCAGGAAAGGCTGAGAGTACCTAAATTCCCTAATCTATATGAAGAGTTGTTGTTTTTCAAGGAAGTTGCACCCTTGCTTTCAACACCTCCTTCCAGGCTTATTTTTGAAACTGGTGCTGAAGCTAGGCAAAGAAGACTGCACAACTCAGGGGGAGTAAGTATCTCAGACTTTATGGAACAAATAAAAAATGGTGTTGTCACCCATAACCACAAATGGAGGTTACTAGACCGTTTCTCTCAGGATCAACATGCATTATCATATGAAGAATGGATTGCTGTCAGGATGCTGTGTCTTGAAGCTGAACTGGTAGACAAGTACAGTGGTTCCTTTGGGAAGAAGGACTTCAGACCACCAAGGAATATGCATACAAAGCTGTCTACTTCCATTCTAGTGAATCCTGATAGGATTGTTCCCAGGTAACCGTATGCTGACTCTTATTAGAATAAAGGCAAGTCAATTGCATGTGAAGGAGGAGTGCCCCTAAGAGAATTGTCTGAAGAAGACTAGAACCATCTTGCTGAAGAGGTATTTGCTGAACAAGGGATGATCACTCCTTGTATGAAGCCATGTGGAATTATCACTGGAAGATTATGGAGAAGAATGAAAGTTGTTCTGGTGTCAAATGGGATGATTCTGATTCCATGGTGTGAAAATTGGCAAGAACACTACTCTTGAGACTCCTACATTCTTCAGAGGGAGATTTCCTACATATAACTTTGATCATGTTTTCAATGTGCATCATGACTGGGTCATGACCAAATATGTAAATGATCAACCTTTTTATGTGAGGGTGACTGATCCCAAGAAGTTAAATCTTCCACCCGGTTTCCACTTCTTCAAATATGCCAAAAGATATATCACTATCATCTTTTATGAAGAAAATCTGGAAGCTGAGTTCATTGCTCTGTCAAGAGAAAATAGAGATCTGCAAATTCAAAATGCCAAGCTTCTGCAAAGGACTGATGAGATTCTTGATGCTCAGGCTCAGATCAAGGCTGGTGAGGATGAGCTGAAGACAGTTGTGACTGCAGAACTTGAGAAGCAAAGGCTAGCAATGTAGGAGATGTTTGAGCAAGCTCTCACAAGATTGAGATCTAGTTAATGATGTAGTCATGTTTCAGACTATGTTTTATTCAAACAATCTAGTTACTGTTGGTTGCTTTTATTATTCTGTGGATTATTTTGTCTTATACTGACTGTTACTGACCCTTTTCATTGATGACAAAAGGGGGAGTAAGTGAGATAGGAGAGGGGGAGTAATGAATATAAGTGGTTGAGAATCTATTTAAGACTAACAATATCTGAAAGTGAAGGTGTGAAGGTGCACAGTAAGAACAACAAAGTCTTAAGAAAAGCACATTTCAGACGGAGAAGGGATAATGGATTAAGGGGGAGAATTCTTTTACTCTTACTTTATTAAATTTTTATCCCCACTATATTTTATATTTGTCATCATTAAAAAGGGGGAGATTGTTGAGTCTTAGAAGATAATTATCATAAATTGAGAAATTTATCTTGAGTCTCATGCTCTTAGAAATTTTAATGGATTACAAATATAAAACACAATGATGTCTAAGAATCTCCTCTCACAAATATTATGCTTAATTTCAGATCAACAGTGTTGAGAAGGATCATCTGAGAAGCTTCATAATGTCTTAGAGCCAAACATCATCTGAACTGCTTCATCATCTGAAATCGTAAAGTCTGTTTCAAGACTTAGTTGCATCTGAAGGCTGAAGATATCAAAATCAAATGAAGATCCTTTGAAGACGTCGCTGTCCATACAGAATGTTCATCTTCACGGTCTAACCTATTTAGCATAAGAGTCAAACATGTTTTTCTACCTCGTTCAAGAGTATTGCACAAATAAGGAAATTTTGCAATGTCTGTTGCACCTGCAATGAAAAAGCATTGTGTGCGCAGAACCTGCACCTGAAAAGCATCCCAGAATTGCTGGAAAAGAAGCCCAACGTCTTAGAGCATTAATGCTATTTGACAACGGGAAAACAGAGTATCAAAGGCTATATAAAGGCTCATGAATTTGAATAACTATAGAAGAAAACAGAGAGAAGAATTCTTTGAGTCCTTACGCTGCAAAAAACGTTGTGAAAAATCACTCTGAGAAATTCTTGTACAATCTTTTCATATCTTGAGTTAATCTCAGTTTGTACTTGAGTTCTAGATATCATCTGAAGATAGTTTTATAGAACACTTTCTATTTAGCTTAAAACAGTTTGGGTCATAAGCCTGGAGAGGCTTTCTGTATAAAGAATACTTGGGTCTTACACTTGGATAAGTGTCTGAGAGCCTGGAGAGGCTTGGTGAAAGAAATAATACTTGTGGTAGAGCCTGAAGAGGCTTGATAGAAAAGAATACTTGTAATTCTTGCAAGAATAGTGGAAATACACTGGCGGGTTGCCTTTGGGACAGGACGTAGCTCACGGTGGAAGTGAGTGAACCAGGATAAATTTGGTTGTGTTCTCTCTTTCGCTTAAACTCTGTGAATTCAGTTTTTCTTCTAACAAAAAGTGGTGTGAAAATTATTTTAAACAGAGAACCTTAACCTTTATCAAAGTTACATTTACAAACAATTTTAAGTCTGAACTCAAGTTCAGAAGATGCACCAAAAACTTCAGATTGTAATACATCGTCTGAAGGATATTAGAAACGTCTTTCCTAAAAAGTTTTCTAAAATTTTAAGGTCTCCATTGAAACACTATTCAACCCCCTTCTAGTGTTTCCCTGTGTGTATTTTCACTATGTACAAGGAATTGAAATTTCTACAGTGTGTTTGGCTTGATAGTATTTTCTAATAAATCTTGCCCAACTCTTATTCTGGGTTTTATCAGGGCTTTGCCACAGCTTCGCCAAATATCACAGTCTTGCATGAACCTATTTACAAAGTCTTGAGATTTGATCGTTGAAGATTGCGTTACCGTTAAGAAAGAATGATTAACGTTCTTAGAGCCATTGTGATACAGCTTCTCTTCCGTCGAGGTGCATGCTTCTGATAACGTATCACAAAGACAGGGTAGGGATAGGTGTGCAGCAGCGCTGACTCTAACTCTGACCTCTGTTTGCTTTTCTGCGGTGGGTTTCTTCTTTTGTATCAGGAAATGAAACTGTGCCAGCAAGCCTTTGTTTCATCTTACAACTGGTTCAGCTAACCATAAGGCATTGCAGAGACTTGAGTCATTTAATACTTTTAATTGGTTAACTCACTAAGTCTTTGGAAAACAGCATGACATTTCAGGCTTAAGAAGGTTCCAATCTTTCAAACAGTCTGATCCCTTCAGAAGGTCGACATACTTCAGCAAGTCTTGGCTTTCAAACATCTTTTCAACAGGAAGACGCTTTCAGCATAAAGAATGGTACACGTCATCAGAGGGTTGAGAAAAACTTCAGTAGATACAAATCATTCAGATAGTTCTTCAGTTCAACAGGTTGATCAACTTTAGACAGTTGCTTCTTTTAGAGCTGCTAAAATATAAAGAAAAATACCTTTCTCAGTAGAACCTTTTTTTATACAATCTAATTGTTAATCATTAAAACCAAGGATAATGAGTCTTGAATCTAATTTGAATACTTAAATTGATTTCGAGACTCAACACGTGTGACGGGTGTCACTGATGAACATGATCTTGTAGGGTTCAAGAGTTAAACCTTTTGTTTATTAGAAAGTCTTTCTTTAGGATTGAATGTACATGGTGTTTGTAATCAATTCTATTGTGAAAACAGATTTAGTGGTGTGCTAGATCTAAACTGGATGTAGGCCCCTTTTTTGGCTAAACCAGTATAAATCACAGTGTAATTTTCTCTATACCTACTCTATCTTGAATTACTGTTCTTGATAATATAAACAAGTGTATTGATTTGTAAAATCACTGAAAGTTGTAGAAAATAATTGATTGTTTGTTGGCATATGGAACAGTATATTGAAAATAGAATCATTAACCTTGTGGAATCAATCCTGATAATCAATTACTTACTGCTTTCTAAATTGGTAATCAATTACGCAATGTATTGGTAATCAATTACCATCTGGAATATCTCCGATCTGCTGCACTTAACATTTGATTTCAAAGTACGATAAATATATCTTTTGAAAATATATTTGAAAGAATTTTAAAGGTAGATTTAGGAAGGAAAAAACGTGTTCTGAATTTTAATAAAGTGAAAAGTTTTTTGTGAATCTATTCATCCCCCCTTCTAGATTCCCTCTTGGACCAACAATTGGTATCATAGCTGGAATCTTGAAAGTTTTTCAAGATTTTAGCAAACTATTTTTGCGAAAATGGCAGGGAATCAATTTAAGCATGCTGAAAATGATTCAAAAGCTTTGAATATTATTCATTATGCTTGAAACAGTGATGAATTTTTTAAGATCTCTGCTAGCAAAATAACTAAAGAAGCTTGGGATCTTATTCAAGTAACTCATGAAGGGACGCCTGAAGTGAGAAGAGCGAGAAAAAACACCTTGATCCAAGAATATAAAATGTTTAGAATGGCACAAGGAGAAACTATCATGGATGTGCAGAAGAGATTAACCCCTATTCTCAATCATCTTAAGGGTCTTGGAAAAGTCTTTGATGAACAGAAGCTGAATGTAAAAATCCTCAAGTCACTGAACCGAAAATGGAAGCTAACTTTAACAGCTATTACCTAATTAAAGAATTTGGCGACTATGACAAGTGCAAAATTGTTTGGAAAATTGAGAGAATATGAGATGGACATGAATAGGATGGCGGAAGAGGAACAAAAAGATAAGAAAGTTAAAGGATTAGCTCTAAAAACTAATGAGCAATCAAGTACGGATGATAGAACTCGTAATGAAGCTTCTGAACCAGAAGATCTAAATGTGATGGTAAGAAAATTCAGAAAATGTTTGAAGAAGAATGGCAAGAGTAAGAAATTTCCAGCTAGGAAAAAGTCGGGGAAAACTGAATCTCTCACCGAAATTCACTTTCTTTGAATGTGGTAAAATTGGTCGTATAAAAGTGGATTGTCCTACCTTAGCTCGGAATCAAAGCAATGATGAGTCAAAGACAAGGTTCAAAAATAGAAAGAAGAAGGCCTACATTACTTGGGAAGACAATGCCTCAACCACTTCAAGTGAAAGTGATAGTGATCGTGAAGCAAATCTTTGCCTCATGACAAAGAATAACTCAGACAGTGAGGTAAGTGATACTGACTACTCTATTGATACAAATTATGATCAATTGCAAGATGCTTTTATTGAATTACATGAAGAAGCCAAAAAATTAAGTTTCTTCAACAATGCTTACAAAAAGAAAATCATGTTGTATGAAGCTAGAGTGGATGAATTACAAAAGGAAATTGATACTTTGGAAAATGAAATGAAAATGAAAAACTGAAAAACATTTCCTCTTGTAATATAGATTCACCTTCAAATTGTGAAAATATATAGTTCTCGAATCAAAAATTGCTTATCTTACCAAAGCACTACCTAGAATCACAATGGGAAGTGCCAACCTTGATGCTCTTTTGTGTAAACAAAAATGTTTGTTGATAAAGCTGGAATTGGTTATAGTTGTAACATGAAACAAAAGACTATTAAGAATCTCTTCAATTTTAGAATACCTACAGGTACACCTTTCCTTATTTGCAATTACTGTCTTCATAAAAGTCATACTTCTTATAAATTCATGATTAAGAAACTTGGAGTTCCTAATGGGAAGTATATATGGATTCCTAAGGGAGCTAGAGGTGATACTAATCCAAATGGACCCAACTCCATTTGGGTACCAAATAAGTCTTGTTTGTTTGTAGGTGTTCCTTAAAGCCAAGCAGTCCCTATGGTACTTAGATAGCGGATGCTCTACGCACATGATAGGAGACAAGAGCAAATTTGTCTCACTACAAGCAAAGGAAGGAGGCTATGTAACATATGGTGATAACAACAAGGGTCGTATTCTCGGTATCGGAAGTATTGGTAACAATTCTTCAATTATAATTGATGATGTCCTATATGTTGATGATTTGAAATTTAATCTGTTGAACATTAGTCAACTATGTGACAAGAAATAGAAGATTTCCTTTAATCAAGAATGTTGTACAATATGTGATGCATCTGAAAATATCATGTCTGTTGGTAGGAGACTAAACAACATATATGTGCTTGATATTGATCATTCCTCATCAAATATTGCATGTTTAACATCTAGGGATGATTTGTCTTGGCTTTGGCATAGGCGCATTGCACATATAAATCTTGAACAATTAAATAGGCTCTCATCTAAGAAACTTGTTAAAGGCTTACCTAATATTAAGTTCTCTAAGGAAGGATTATGTGATGCATGTCAAAAGGGAAAGCAGTCTAGAGCTTCTTTTAAATCAATAATTTTTGTCTCTACCTTTAGTCCTCTTGAGCTTTTGCATATGGATCTCTTCGGTCCTTCCAGAACTATAAGTACAGGTGGAAGTGTATATGTTTTGGTAATAATTGATGTTTATTCTAGATTTACTTGGATTGCATTTTTATCTGCTAAAAATAATGCTTTCAAGGCTTTCATCAAAATTGCCAAAAGAATTCAAAATGAAAAGGATTTGAAAATAAAATCATTGAGAAGTGATCATGGAGGAGAATATCAAAATGAAGATTTTGAAAAATTTTGTGATGAATATGGGATTGATCATAATTTTTCTACTCCAAGAACTCTTCAACAGAATGGAGTTGTGGAAAGGAAAAATATATCTCTATTGAACTAGCAAGATCTATGCTCAATGAAAATGATTCACCTAAAATTTTTGGGCTGATGTTGTAAGTACTGCATGCTATGTTCTAAATAGAATTCTAATTCGTCCAATTCTCAAAAAGACTACTTATGATCTTTTCAAGGGAAAGAAACCTAATATATCACATTTGAAAGTTTTGGTTACAAATGTTTTATACTAAATAATGGAAAAGATTATATTGGCAAATTTGATGCTAAAGCTGATGAAGGTGTGTTTTTGGGATATTCTGCAATAAGTAAGGCATATAGATTCTTTAATAACAAGTCATGAACTGTAGAAGAGTCTATTTAATATTGCTTTTGATGAAACTAACCCCAAAAAAGGGAAAGTCTCTATGTGATGAAGAAGATGCAGGTACATTGAGTATACCACCTACCAATGATGAAGCAAGCATCAACATTGAGAAAGTTATTGTTCCTAAAGAAATACAATCATTACCCAAAGAATGGAGGAAGCCTAGGGATCTCTCTTTAGACAACATTATTGGTGATATAGAAAAGGGAGTAACCACTAGACATTAACTTAATCTCTTTTGTGAAAATATGGCATTTGTTTCTCAAATTGAACCATCTTGTGTGGATAATGCTTTAAATGATGAATATTGGATGATGGCCATGCATGATGAACTAAATCAATTTAAAAGAAATAATGTTTGGGAATTAGTGTCTTATAAGTCTAACATGAATGTCATAATTACAAAATGGGTATTTAGAAACATACTTGATGAAACCGGATCAATAACTAGGAATAAGGCTAGATTAGTAGCTAAGGGATATAATCAACAAAAAGGTATAGACATTGGTGAAACATATGCCCAGTTGCTAGATTAGAAGTTGTTAGGCTACTTCTTGCATTTGCATGTGTATATGGTTTTAAGCTATATCAAATGGATGTAAAAAGTGCCTTTTAAAATGGTTTCACTGATGAAGAAGTGTTGTTTCTCAACCTCTTTGTTTTGTTGATCATAATTTTCTTAATCACGTCTATAAGCTAAAGAAAGCCCTTTTATGGACTTAAGCAAGCTCATAGACAATGGTATGAAAGATTAAGTAAATTTCTATTGTCTCAAAACTTTGAAAAAGGAAAGGCTGACAAAACTCTATTTTTTAAGAAAACTTCAAATGACGTACTTCTTGTACAAGTGTATCTGGATGACATAATTTTTTGTTCAACTAATCACTCTCTTTGTGAGGACTTGTCTCAAAAATGTAGGGGGAGTTTGATATTTCAATGATAGGAGAATTGAGTTTCTTTCTTGGTTTGCAAGTTAAGCAAATGGAGAAAGGAATTTCTTACATCAATCAAACTACACTAAAGAGCTTATTAAGAAATTTGAAATAGAAAGCTGTAAAAGCTCTAACATACCTATGGGAACAAATTTCTACTTGGATGCAGTTGTAACGTCCTAATTTCTAAATTCAAGAATAATGCTCGTTGTAAACACTATTCTGAATTTCCGAAATTAGTCCATTGCGTTATCGATATCGTCAAACATTTCATACAAATGCTGCTTAGACAATTCCAACGTTTGCTTAAGCTTCCACATAGTCATACATCATTCAAATTTATGGAACTAACTTACATTTGAGGTTATAAAAGTTTACAACACTCCCACCAGAAATCCGGAAGAGTCTCCCCTGTAAGCAAGGCTTTTTTCCACATTTTCTAACATAACCTGAAAACCAGAAAATCACCAACACAGTTGATAATAGCACAATACAATTTTAATCCTTATTTAAGCCTCCATGGCAAACTACAATCCCAACTCTATTACATAAAAAAACTTTTAATTTAAAATACGATCCTTACACCCTACTTCAATTGGGTCCTCACTCCCCGTTCAGAACCTGAACAGCGACCTGCACAACTGGAATATATTTTCCACATCGTGGGATGAGACTACGTCCCAGTGAGTGAGGTAACTGTGTGTGCGGTGTGGGGGGGGGAAACAATACATATAAACATAGAGAAACTATATAAATTCAAATTCTACAAGTCCTTCATCAATATCACATTCAACCCATAACAAAACATTCATCCAACATGTCATTCATAACATTTCATTCATTCAACTTTACATTCAATACAATACATTCCATTCATCAACTTCCAAGGAACGTCTTCCTTGTGGCCTTTAACCTCCTGTTTTAATTAGCAAACAATTAAATTTTTCAATCTCATTTATTTTACAATATTGTTCATTTCCTCAAATCCTAGCCATCTCAACCCACACATATTCCTTCAATTATGAAATAAGAGTAATTTCAAATAAGCATTTACAAGTCCCACCATCATACATTTAAACATTTCCATAAATCGGAAAATATCCTAATCTAGGGTTTGAGCATCTAAGGCAAAACAACCATCAATCCAAACATGCAACCAATTCATCATACACATAGTAATTCCAAACATAACAACTAATAAACAAAGGGAATAGAGGAGGGGGATCATGCATAGGAAAGCTCATACTCAAACATTTAGTGACGGAGAACCACACTCACTCAAAGAGCACACGAGAGAAAAAAAAGGGGAAATGGAGGTGGGAGACTTGAGGAGGATGAGCTTTCTTCCTCCTCGATAAATGGCCTTAATCTCCCTTTCTCTCTCTAAATTTCTCCCATATCTCAAGGAGAAAGAAAAAATCGTTGAAAGTATGAAGAGGAAACCTATTGTAGTGTAATAGCAACAGACGCGTAGCTGCGCTCAGGCTGCGCTTAGCACAGCTGGAGCGTAATTCCTCCCCAAAGCTCTCTCTTTCCTGCGTTCAGGGTGCACTTAGCGCAACTGGAACGCAAGTTCCTTCCCAAAGCTCTCTGTTTCCTGTGCTCAGGCTGCGCTTAGAGCTTAGCGCAGCTGGAGCGCAGAACTCAGAGAGTT
This sequence comes from Sesbania bispinosa, assembly GCA_026901365.1. Classification (NCBI taxonomy): domain Eukaryota; kingdom Viridiplantae; phylum Streptophyta; class Magnoliopsida; order Fabales; family Fabaceae; genus Sesbania; species Sesbania bispinosa. The sequence goes on from QLOH01000382.1 coordinate 37,199, forward strand.
CTTCCCCTACACTCTTATCTGCTCATTAGAATTCCTCTATTTCTCGAAACCTTTCTCGCCTGAGCAAGAATGCGTCTGTTTGGGGTGCAAACGAGCTCAGAATACTATTGTAAAGCATATCAAACTGAAGCCCCGAATCATAGTTTTCTAATGCAAGTGGAAATCACCTCAATTGCGACACCTATAACTCTAGATATTGCAAGAGGCACCAAGGTCAGTAGGCTAGAGCCCGAATAAGCAACAACCTGGTTTTGGCCCCCGGATTTCAATTCAAATCGCCCCACACAACCTAATTCCCCCCTCCAAACCTTCTTATACGGAGCGTCTCATCAAACCCTTTCCACCCTAATTCTTAACAAATCCATTTCCCTTGACCACGAAGCTTATTCTTCCACTCTATAGGGCTTAAGATCTAGGGTGTGCTCTTCTCATTAACTCTTTCTCCTGACCCTTCCTTTTTAAACTTAATTCTTCTTTAACCAAAACTCATTATTGAGTCTACATATAAATTAATTATTCAATTAAACTCAAGACTCATTTCCCATGGTTTAATGTTAACAAATTTGATTGCAAAAGAAGCAGATACTACTGAGAAAGGTTATTTTTATTGTTCAGGATCTCAGAAAAGAATACATTCAGCTAAGCATCCACCGAATAGGATTGATCAACTCGCGGAAGTATTGAAGCAATTATAAAGATTGATCAACCTGCTGAATCTCATAAGCTTCCAGGAGTATATGGACCTGCTGAACATACTCTCTAAAACAACATTTGTTGACATAAGTACCATGAGAAAGTGAAGAACTCTCCGAAGTGTTTGAACCAACTGAAGAACAAATAAACCATCTGAAGAGGTGCATCATCCGAGTTGCTAAGAAGGCTTTTTGAATGACGCTTAACGAAAACACTAACAAAGTTAGAAGACCCTTGCACTATAGAATTAAGGTCTCTAAACGTCTTCTACAAACGTAGCCAATAAGGAAGTCTACAAGTTCTCTCTGCGCCTACTGAAAAGTAGTATATGAAAAAGAACTTTTATGTCTGCTATGAGTTAGAACGGTAAGTCTCTGTACACCTACTCTGCTCAAGATAAGGCTATCAAAGAGCTACTTGCTTAGTCCTCAATACTTTTCTCAATGGCTATTTCACTGGATGTCATAATAGCTTCTCACAAGTCCTTGAAATGTCGGCAAAATTAAAAAATCATACTTTGAAACTGCTGACCGACAAAAGAGAGAACAAGTGATACTGAGAGGAATCAAGAAAGTAGTGATAGAGAAAAGAGCTCTAAAAGGAAGAAAAGAAGAAGAAGAGAAGAGTTAGCAGGAAGAGTGAAAGGCCAAGTCAAAAGAAAGAATTATTTAGCCTAAACACTATATTGTATCTTATCTAGCCTTGTACAACTTGTACAAGAAGAACCTGAGCTTAAGTTTCTCAGAAACTTAACCTATTCTTTATTGTAAACACTATTAAGTGTCTGAGAGCCTAGAGAGGTGGTGGAACAAAAAATACTCGTTTGAGCTTGGAGAGCTTGTCTGTAAAAGATTACTCGTGGAGCTGGAGAGGCTTGTCTGTAAAAGAATACTCATTGAGCCGGAGAGGCTTGTTGTAAAAGAATACTGCTTAAGTGCCTAGAGAGGCAGTTGAAAACAAATAATACTCGTTGGGCCTGGAGAGGCCAGGTGTGCAAAGAATACTGCATGAGTTGCCTGGAAAGGCAGTTGAAACAAAGATACTTGTTGTTAAGCCTGGAGAGGCTTGGGTAAAAGAATACGTGTAATCTTACGGGATTAGTGGGAAAATCCAGTGGAGTTTTGCCCTGGGACTAGATGTAGCTCACTGGGTTTGGGGTGAACCAGTATAAATCTTTGTGTTCAGTTCTCTCTTCCCTTACCTCTTTACTTTCCGCTGATATTTGTTTTAAACTAACCAAGGAAGGTGAAAAAAAAGCTTTTTTTAATCTGCGCAGCAGAAAACAATCTTTACTTTAAAGGGAAAATAATTTCGAAAAGTTTCATCAACCTTCTGAGTTGCATCGGCAAGTTGCTGAGCTTCCAGTTACGGAAGGTTGATCAAATATTTAAAAATCGGTTTTGCTTGTTTAGAAAGGTTTTCCAAAATCTGTAAAGATATTAAAACACTATTCAACCCCCAATCTAGTGTTTCCTGTGGCCCTAATAGTTGGTATCAGATCTTAACCCGATTAAACATCTAACAAGTGCTGAGGAAGAAGATCCAGATGGATACCTCAACAAGATATGGTGTCTACATCCTGGAAAGAGCATCTGTAACTAGCCCATCAATCTTCAATAGAAAAAATTATCTTTTCTGGGAAGAGCATATGAAGTTGTTCATGGACTCCATGATCTAGATCTTTGGGATATAGTTACTAATGTAATTATATTATCTGAGAATGGAATACCAATTTCCAAAAATGAGTGGTCCTCTGAGCAAAGATCAAAGTTCAACTTAATGCTCAAGTCAAGCTCTACTTGGTTGTGTTCTCTGAACAACAAAGAGTATGAATTGGTTAAAGGACTTAACTCTGCCAAAGAAATATGGAATTGGCTAGCTTCATACTCTTTAATGAAGAAGAAGTGAGTGGAGTGTCAGAAGAACAACCCATTGTAGGTGAAAGGATTCATCAGAAGAAGAGACTAAATGCTTTATGGCAAATCAATCAGAAGATTCTGGATCTCAGGTAAACATTCTAAACACTTTCTTATTGATATTGATGATTTAGTTGATGGGAAACTAAGGAACTCTTCAGAAGTATAAGAAGCTTTCTAGTGCCTATGATGTTTCATGTGTTAAAAATAAGGAGTTTGAATAAAAAACCTTATACTTAAGAAGAATTTCTGAAGAGAGAAAATAATATGCTCAAAAATCTACTTGAAGACAAAAACAAGGTCTCAAGGGAAAGATTTTAGACACTTACTAAAGATATAGCCAACTTTACTGAACGAACCAATCAATCTTGACAATTATTGAAAACTCAGAAAAGATTGAATGATAAAGAGGCTTAGGACTCTCTCGAAAACCATCATCTAAAACATCAAATTCTGATAAGCCTAAAAAGGATAAGAAAAAGGTAGATGGGTGTCCTCACTGTGATAAACATAGATTTTTCAAATCTGAATACAAGCAAAAAGAAGACCTTGTTCCTGTAACTGATCCTGGTGGACCCAAGAAAGTATGGGTACCAAAATTGTCATTGTCTTTCTTGCAGATATTCTTAACAAGGACAAGAAAACTCCAAGAATAGCCAGAGAAGAATAGGTGAGTGGAGAACTAAAAGGGAAGAAGGTGTACATGTTGATGGCTCTAAGCACAATCTACAAAGTTAATCATCACCCCTCCAGAAAGATAATGTTGAGTCTCAATCGTATCAAAGATACTCCTATGTGGTAACATCCTTCCAATCTTAGGACTTTCTGAAAACCTATACATCTCTTTGATATGTGAACCTTCGACTTATCAATTGTAAATATCTTTGAAAATATTCTCTGAAATACCTCCCTGGAACTTGTATCTGCTGATAAATTATTTAAAACAATTATATTTCTAAGAAATTGAAAAGTTGTAAGCTCAACCGTTTTTTGGGAAATGGCAAAAAAACGGCTCTTGGCAACTAATGGCTCATCATCTGCCCACTCAAAACAGCACGACGCACGACTCTCCATGACTGCACAGTTATTGTAACCACTATCTTCAATGATTCAAATTGCCTATTTATAGAATCTAAAGAATGGTCATGAGGACTACACTCTCCGTGCAATCAAGAAAATCCTCTGTGTTTCTAAGAGAACTTACTCTTGCTCTCTCTCTCCAAGAACCTCAAAGAGTTTATCAAGTACAAAACGTCCACACCAATGGCTAATGAATTTGTTGCATCATGCTCCCCTGCTCCAACCTCTCATAATGAACGAATCATTCCCACCAAGGTGGTAAATCTCTCAGAATTCGATGAAGCTAGATACCATTTATCTGAGTATTTTGAGGCTATAGGGTGGACCCCTTTCTTCAACAATATTTCCTCTTCATGGCATGAGGAAAGTGTTTTGGAATTCTGGTACAACTCTGAAGTGATTGCAGACGACTATTCTACAGGAATCAAAACTACTGTAATGGGCAGATCACTGTTTGTGGACTGTAAGATGATAGCGAAAGTAATTGGTGTTCCTGCCAGAGGAGAACATGCCTGTCAAAACTGGGAAGCACGACATGGAGGAGGATTTCTACCTTTTGACCTATTGTTGTTTGGAAGAAGACGTTTCCTTCCTACTGAATCTTCCCATCTTCTGGAAATCCCCAGAGTTCTTCTAGATGTTCTTAATTGTTGTATGCTTCCGAAAGGAAATGATAATATCAAAGAACTTAAGAGGATTGGCTGGATCATTTGTTAAAAAGAAAAAGATCAACTTACCATGGGTCCTTCTCTATCAAATGATTTTCAGAGAAGAACTGGATGTGGCTAATCTCTTCACCCACAATACCTTAATTATGAAGATTCTGATTCATAAGGGCTTTCCAATGAATGGACTTCTTAATCAAGCTCCTCCTTCCTTCTTCACTGTTGTTGATTATGAACGGATGAAGGGTATAACTCCTGAGGAGACTGAAGAAAAAGAAGACGTAGCTGGTACTTCTGAAAACACCCCAGCATCACCCCTAGTCAGAAGAAGAAGAACCAGAATCTCACGTCCACTTGGTGCTCATGGTAGAATAAGGAAGGTGGTGAAGGGTTATAATTTGAGAAGGCTGCATGTTCGTGTCGATCGGTTAGCAAAGAAGCTGAAGAGAAAACTCAAAAGGAGTTACTGAAGTTGAAGGCGGAGAAGGATGGTGCCAATGCTGCTAAGACTGAGCCTGTTGATAGCCATTAATTCTTCAAGGAGCCATATCATAGTTCTTGTTTTTTTAAAAAATACTTGTTTTTAAATTTTCTTAATGAACATTTCAACTTATTAATGATCTCTCATTTTATGATTCTGTCTGTGCTACTACTACTGCTTATTTCTTGATTTCACTCAACTTATCTGTTGGTTGCTTGAATCTACTGATTTCATACTTAGCCATCAATTACTTAAGTTGTTTGAATCCTTTTAAATAATGACAAAGAGGAAGAAGAAAATAAATAACAAAATCTGAAACAAAAACTAAAATGACTAAGTTCTTCAAGCCTTGTGTTCAGGGGGAGTTCAAAATTCAATCAAGGGGAAGAATAATTTATCTTAAGAAACTCTCATTAAAAAATATTTAATCTCTTCAGATATTTTTTATTCATATCAAATTTTTCATCATTATAAAGGGGGAGAATGTTCTCAATATAAATTAAGTATTCAATTTAACTTAAGACACATTTCCCATGGTTTTAATGTTTGAAAAATTTAATTGCAAAAGAAGCAGATGCTATTGAGAAAGGCAGATTATTTTTATTATTTCAGGAACTCAGAAAATAATACATTCAAGATAAAGCATCTACCGAATAGGATTGATCAACTCGCGGGAGTATTGAAGCAATTATCTGAAGTTTGATCAACCTGCTAAATCGCATAAGCTTCCGGGAGTATGTGGACCTGCTGAGCACATACTCTCTAAAACAACATTGTTGACATAAGCAACATGAGCAAGTGAAGAACTCTCTGAAGTGTTTGAACTCAACTGAAGAACAAATCAACCTTCTGAAGAGGTGCATCATCCGAATTGCTAAGAAGACTTTCTGAATGACGCTCAACGAAAACACTAACAAAGTTAGAAGACCCTCTGCACTATAGAAATAAAGTTCTGCAATGCGTACGAAATAAGGAAGACTACAAAGTTCTCTCTGCGCCTACAAAAAAGTAGTACATGAAAAAGAACTATTATGCCTGCTATGTGTCAGAACGGTACAGTCTATGTACACCTACTCTGCTCAAGATAAAGGCTATCAAAGAGCTACTTGCTTATTCCTCAACGACTACTTTCTCAACGGCTATTTCACTGGATGTTATAATTAGCTTCTCACAAGTCCTTGAAAGTGTCGGCAAAATTCAGAAAAATCATATTTGAAACTGCTGACCGACAAAAGATAGAGCAAGTGATACCGAGAGGAATCAAGAAAGTAGTGATTAAGAAGAAGAGCTCTCCAAAAGGAAGAAAAGAAGAAGAAGAGAAGAGTTTAGTAGGAAGAGTGAAAGAGGCCAAGTCAAAAGAAAGAATTATTTAGCCTAAACACTCTATTGTATCTTTATCTAGCCTTGTGCTTAGAATTTATCTTGTGTATTCGGGTTTTACTCAGTTATCCCCTTGTACAAGAAGAACCTGAGCTTAAGTTTCTCAGAAACTTAACCTTTTCTTTATTGTAAACACTATTAAGTGTCTGAGAGCCTGGAGAGGCATGGTGGAACAAAGAATACTCATTTGAGCCTGGAGAGGCTTGTCTGTAAAAGAATACGTTGAGCCTTGATGGGTTTCTGGCAAGCGAACCACAAATCCAGCAGTCTAATAGTAAGAAAGATTATCGTATCCACAGGGAACGGTTAATTATGTAGAACGAAATCGTTTATCAAGAGAAAGCACAGTTTAGAGAGTATAATTGCAGAATGATAAAGAGAGTAGATAATTAATTGGAATTAGAAAGGTAGAGTTAGAGACACTTTACTTGGATCAGGATTGGATTTCATCTCATCACACCCATTGTGCATATAAAGACTATCTATTATTTTAGGTTTACTCTATAATAATGTAGACAAACTTTATTGCTAAGGCCCCTCGCCAGTGACCTTAACACTCAAGGATAAATTATGCTGGATCTCCCAGGCGATAGATTTATCTCGGCTTATTTCGCTCTCTTTTATTCAGTTTGTAAAGAATTAGACGATAAACGAGGCCTAGTGTTGTAGACGCGCCTTCGCTCAAGTACTGTCACTACCTTATACTCATTAGGACACGCCTATGTTCGGATCCTGGATTGACAACCCCCTAATTCTTTGCTACCGATTACTAAGTCCTATTGGTCGAATGCTCCTTCACTTAGAGTACTCACACTACCCCTCGCTCATTAGTAAACATCCCTTTTCAGCCGTCAGTAGTAACTGAGTATTCTTATTCAATCAGAGAATGAGTTTCCTATGTCTAGGCTCCATCCTCAATCCTAGTAATAACTGCTTAGTTAAGACTAACCTATAACTCCAGACGCAAGCGTGGGAATTAGGAATAAGCACAGAATAAGACATACCACTATTATAGATAGGAAGCTCATTGAAATAATAATATAGAATTTATATACACTCAAGGATAGAATCAATTACATCCAATCCTACTGGAGAGTTAACTACATGAAGTAGCCATACAAACAATCGAAGACGCTGTAACCATCTTCAATCCTCGTGAAAGCGCTCCTCCTCTCATACTCTAAACTTAGCTTTGATACATAATCACTGAATTACAATGACTGTCTATCTCGCTAACCAACTAACTTCTTTGACTGACGCAAGAGGTTCCTATTTATAGATTAGGAAAGACAAAACAAATTTGTGAAGCGATCCGCGTGTTCTGCGCTTCAAGCTGCGCTACAGCACAAGCTGTAGGGCAGGTTCCAGAGAGTTTCGCTTCACCTGCGCTATAGCGCGGGGTGAAGCGCAGCTACCGTCCTGCAGCTTCAACTTTCCTCTTTTATTTGTTGATCTCTCCCCGAGACTTGTTTTCACGCATTTGCCTTTCCTTGTTTCCCCTTATTTCTGATATCTTTATATTATTGTGCAATCCTTGTTTATTTGGGAAGCTTGTCTACAATATCTTTGATTGATTGGCTCTAATCTCCCCATTAATGATTCAAATCTTCTTCACATCTTTAATTAATTGTCTTCAATCAATCTACAATCTTGCATAAATCCTCCTCATTTAATGTCATTTAATCTCTGAATTAAATCTTTGCAATAATCCTGCAAAAATTAGCAATAAATCTATTAAAATAGCATCAAATTCAAAACAAGGATTAATAAATACAAATTAGTAAATATTAAATAAAAGGGATATAAAATGGGGTAAAATTATCATTTTATCCTTGATAAGTAAAATAAAATATATACTAATATATCAACTATTTTCACTTATCAAATTCCCCCCAACTTGCATTCTTGCTTGTCCTCAAGCAAGAGACCTCTTTGCATTCACAATCAATTCTAATCCTTAGTGTATTTTTATAAAAATAAAACTAATTCAAGGTAATCATCCCTCAACTCTTTCCTAAGCAGAAGTCACTTCCCAAACATAAGAAAAAATCAGAATCAAGAGATATTACTAATCAGCAGTTAGGATAGAAATACAACATCAATTAAACTTTCTCAATATTAGCAATTAAAGCAGTAAGTGATAAACCAAAGAAATCTCTCATTCTCACGAGTAAGTGTTTCCCTCAATCATTTTCACCCACTGTTGAACAACTAAAATTGATAGTCGTTTCCAAGGTCTGAACCTGCAAGCAGTTAGTATGAATCAAAAGGTCTTTCTTTAGGTTGTAATGAGGCTGGGCTATCAAGAAATCATGGTTTTTCTGGATATTCAAGAAACACTTTGAATAGAGAGCATCTTGTGGTTGTGCTTTGGAACTTCTCTCAATTCACCTGATGATTCTTGAATGGTCACCCTTTTTCAGCTTTGGCCTCTTTTTTGAAGAATTTTCTTCCCCCAACTTATTTATTTTCCACACTTTGTGCAGAATTTTTTTTTGTATACATAACATAAAGAAATTAATTTTGGGGGGAAAATCTTTCCTTTGTGATTCTTTGTGCCTTCTCTTGGATTCCTTGTGACCAACCTCTTTGTCAACTGTTTGTCCCATTTTGTTGTAGTGCACCTTGTTCTCTATCCCAAGTGTTAAGGGACATGGTATGATCATTGATCATTGATAATGATAATGGCTGGGGTGCATCAAAAGAAACATTAAAGGCTCAAATGGGCAATCAATAATTGGAAATATTAATGCATGGTTGGCTATTTGGCACTAAGCAAATATTAAAATCACAAAATTATGCCTTTGTCACTTCCATACCTTCTACAAGCAAGACAAATTTCAGAAACTCAAGCAATAACAATTGACAATCAGTGGTGAAAAGCTCTCAATATAAGTGTTTAAGTGTTTAGGGCTCTCAGCTCACTGGTTGGGCTAAAATTTCCTTGCTAAAGCACTTAGTGGATTTAATAAACTACCATGATAGGTTCTCTTGAGAAGTACCCTACTCCTAACTGATTATGGAATTAATCACAAGACCCTATCATTTTTCCTAGATTGGTTAGTTAAACTACTATTTACAAAGAATTAGAATAAATTAGCTTGTTTCCTAAACTCCTAAACTCCCAAAAAATTTAAAAATTATACAAAAAAAACTGGATAAGTATTGCATGATATATATATGGTAGGTTGGATACAGTACGAATCAAAGAGAAATAAAATAAAATAAGGAAAAGAAAAGCAAAATAAATGAAAAAGAAAGAAAAGAAAGAAAAGCACCAAATAGGAAAGAAAATGATCAGTCCTCGTGGTCCTGATCCATGTGGTCTGCATTCTCAGTTCCAGCTGCACCATCCCCCTGGAGAAATAGGCCTGTCCCAGGCCACTACAAGTAATTCTGAAAGAATGAGGGGAGAATGGGGTCCACTCCAGTCTGGTGATGACTGCTCTGAAAGTGTAAAGCGGCTCGGTGGAGAGTGGACATCTGCACCATCATGTGAGCATGTTGGGCCTCCAACCGCTGGGCCCATGCTGAAGCATCTCTAATTGCTGGTGGTGGTGGTGGTGGTGGTGACTTCGGTGCTGGGTTTGGCTGTTGTTGCTGCTCATCCTCAACCCCCAACTCTACAGCTGCAATACAGTTGTCTTCAATGTAGGCTCTGTCCATGGGAGGTAAAATGCGAACCGTAGGGTTCACCCCAACCCCCCTAGACCTTCAGAGTGCGGTGATCAGAGATGGGTAGCCAAGTCGGATCCTGGAGTTGGGCGTCCGACGATGTATATCAGTGACATACTCTCCTATCTTCTTCGTGATGATTCGAGAGACGTCAATCACTCCTCTGTAAAGGATAGTATATATGAGGTGGGCCATGGGCATAATAACATCAGAAACATGCCCTGTGGGGTGGATGTGGCTAGTACCAACACTGTCCACATCTGTGTGATGCTCCTCATATCCTTCCTGTGAATCCTAGCAGCATGTCTGTATCTGTTCCTCTCAAAGGAATGTTCGGGAAGGCAGAGGAGTTGAGCAGTCTCCATATCTAATGGATCATTGCCGTTGACACCAACGACCTCCATCCTATCCTGGTATTGGCAGTCAACCAGGTCTCTATGCTCCTCAATGGATTTCCAAGCAGCGCATTGATTGCATCGCAATCAAAACGGATCACCTGTCCTCTCACATAGGACTCCTGTCTGATGTTAACTCCCTGGGCTCCAATGGCGTTGGCATAGAACTCCCTAACAATGTCTGGGTCGAAGTACCCATCAGGTCGGCCTAGGCGGTCCCAATGCCTCCTATGTATCTTAGCAGTAAACTCCTCGTACTCACCCTCTTCCAGGGTTACTGTTCTTTCCTTGATAAACTGGCAGTCTGAGATGTCAGTGTAAGCTTCAAAGGTCTTGAGATCCTTGAAGCGGAAGGGATTAAACTGCTGGTCCCTCTGGGGAGCCTTCCTCTTGGTCCCCCCTGTGCCCTGTCGAGAGGAACTAGGAGCACTGACATTCTTTGTGCGAGGCATCTGCAGGAGAAAGATAAATCAAGATTATTGATGCATCATAATATTTAATTATTCAAAATCAAGAAATTAAATGGCCAATTTAATTCCAAAAAATTTAGAATAAGTAACCAAACAATTGTGCATAAAAATATGATTTTATTAGTTACCCATTAATGCCAATTAATTAATTAAGACATGCTAAAGTGATCAATTAAAGCAGTCCTAAACAATCCTAATCAGGCAAAAGTGAGAATTCAACTCAGGCTCAAAAATCATGTCATCAGTAACATGCAATAGGGCATAATCAACTTTATTAAAGCATGCAAAAATTATCAAGATTTTAAAAGCATACATGCAATAACAAACTTAATCTGCATAAATTATTGAGCACCTTCAAAACTACCACCAAAGTAAACAAATATTCCACAAAGGATCCTAACCACATGCAAACTATTTTTAAGCATTTATAATCAATCATATTTTTCCAAAAGGGTCCTAAACTCCTAAACTCCCTCTCCTAAAGCTATGCTTAAATAAAGCGAAAAAATAAAAATTTCAATCGGTTAGAAAGAAAAAAACAAAAAGACATACCTGATATGAAGTCAGAAACTGAAAAGGGGGCTGTACGTGTGAGAAATAGGCAAGAAAAGGTAAGGAATCTCAGAGAAAACAAAAGCAAGGAAGTGGAGGGAAGTTCGAATCCCAAATTTTTGAATTTAAGGGACGTTTTCCTTCGCTTCACCCCTTACCTCTTAATTTCAAAAAGGTTTTCCGTCAACCTTCCGAGTTGCATCAGCAAGTTGCTGAACTTCCCAGTTTCGGAAGGTTGATCAAATTTTTCCAAATGGTTTTGCTTGTTTAGAAAGGTTTTCCAATAATCTATAAAGATTATTAAAACACTATTCAACCCCCCTTCTAGTGTTTCCTGTGGCCCTAACACTCATTTCCTCATTCTATAACTTATTGGCTTAGCTCTCGGCCCCTCTTCTAGACTCTTTTAAAACTCATCGTTCGTAGTGAATTCCCTTAATTTCTTGTCTGACACGCTCTTAACCTCCAAATTCTAATCCTACTTTTAACTTCCCTCTCATGGCTAGGCTCACCACTAAGGTTTCCGTTATATCTCCTAGGTCTCAATTTTTGGGTCATTACACAGATATTCAAGGAAAATATGTGGACGCTATATAGAGGGATAATAGGTTCACTCTCATATTTAACTACAAGTAGACATGACATCATGTTTAGTGTGTGTTTGTGTGCTATGTACCAAGCAACACCTAAGGAATCACACATGAATGCTGTCAAAAGAATTTTGAAGTATCCCAAGGAAACTGCAGACGTGGGTCTTTGGTATCCTAAAGGTACAAATCCTATACTTGTTGGTTATTCTGACTCTGATTTTGTAGGTTGCAAGTTAGACAGAAAAAGAACAAGTGGCGCATGTCATCTATTTGGAAACAGTCTAGTATCATGGCACAGTAAGAAACAAGCTTGTGTAGCCCTTTCAACTGCAGAAGCTGAATACATTGCAACTAGGAGTTGTTGAGCACAATTACTATGGCTAAAACAACAATTACATGACTTTGGACTAAAATTGGACAAGATACCATTCAGGTGTGATAACACAAGTGCAATCAACCTGACAAAGAATCCTATCTTGCACTCAAGAACAAAACACATAGAAATACGCCATCACTTCAATTTGTTGATACTGAGTCACAACTAGGAGATATATTCACTAAACCACTACCAAGAGAGAGGTTCTACAAGCTAAGAAGGTAACTTGGCATACTTAGTGAATATGATCTCAACTAATCTATAACTCTATGTTTACTAAGTTAATTTGTGTGAATTGTATGTATGTTTGTGCATTTCATTCATTAGAAGCATAAGATCATGAAAATTTTCATTAAAATGCATTAAAATCCATTTTTTCAAGCATATTAGGAAGAAGTTAATCCGATTACATAACACCATGAACATACCTTGGTCATTCCTCAAAATAGGTGAGAATGTAACCCAAGGAAACCAATGGTTAGAGAACAAGGCTGAAGCTTAAATTCAGTATTTACATAGACAATTCTCAGAGGATGTTATTCCTCATATTAGAGACAGGATTGTACTTAAACTCATACACCTGTATCACTGTCTTACCCTGGTACTTAGACTTATTCTTTGTATCCTGAGTAGTACTCAGTTAACCTCTGGTACAGGAAGAGATTAAGTTTATGTTTCGTGGAAACTTAAACTTAGTTTAAATTGTAAACATTCTATGTGTCTGAGAGCCTGGAGAGGCTTGGTGGGAAGAAAATACTCTACACTTGGATAAGTGTCTGAGAGCCTGGAGAGGCTTGGTGGAAGAAAGAATACTCGTGGTAGATCCTGGAGAGGCTTGATAAAAAGAATACTTGGTTTAGAGCCTGGAGAGGCTTGGTAAGAAAGAATACTCGTGGTAGAGCCTGGAGAGGCTTGATAGAAAAGAATACTTGGTTTAGAGCCTGGAGAGGCTTGGTAAGAAAGAATACTTGTTGAGCCTGGAGAGGCCTGTCTGTAAAAGAATATTGCATGAGTTGTCTGGAGAGGCAGTTGAAAACAAAGTACAACTTGTGTTGTCCTGAAGAAGTTGTGAATAATACTTGTATCTGTGGATTCAAATAGTGGAAAGTCCAGTGGTGGTTTGCCCTGGGACTGGATGTAGCTCACGGGATTAGTGGGTGAACCAGGATAAATTTTTGTCTAAGTCTTCTTTCCCTTAAACTCTTTTACTTTCAGTTTTCGTATTTATTAAGGGGATTGAAAAGTATTTTTCATAATAAACTCTAAGTAAAACAATTTCAATAAAATGAGCTTTCAAAGAAACGATAATATCAAGTATCTCTCATATCATTTGAAGCATTATAAAGAATGCACTTTGAAGAACCTTTAAATAACTTTCTGAGGTGAGTCTGAAAAGAACTCAGTTCGGAAGTTATTAACCAACTTCAGACGATCTTCATTCATTTGAAGAAGTCCAGAAAAAGTTCTGAAAAGCTCTGTAATAACCTTCAAAAGATACTTTGAGAAGTTTTTTAATCAAAACGATCTTAAGTTTTCAGTAAAAAGATTATCAATCTTTACTGTTTTTTTTTTGCTTCCGCACATTTTAATCAACTCTGAACTTAAGATTTGTTTTGAACCTTTTTAGTTAACGCCTTGGTTTATTTCAGGATTTCCAAAATTATTCAAAAAGATTAAAACACTATTCAACCCCCCTTCTAGTGTTTCCTGTGGTTCTAACAGTGTTTACAACACAACCTAAGTTTAAGTTTCCAAGAAACATAAACTCAGATTCTTCTTGTACAAAGTGATTACTGAGTCTAACTCAGGATACATGAATTTACAATCTAAGTACAAGGATAAGACCGAGATACAAGTGTATAAATTTGGTACAATCTCGTCTTCTAAGTGAGATAAAACTTCCTCATCTAATTGCTAAGTAAGATATGAAGTTAAGCTTCAGCCATTTCTCTTGTGGACTTCAATGTCCCCATATTGGCCGATGCCTTGTGGATGTATACTTGGAAACATGGCTGATTTGGTTGGTCTACGGGCTTACCAACATCTTCAAAGTCTTTCTTGAGGCTATTTATATGTTCTGATGAAATATAGTCATTGAAGATTCCTTGGTTACCGTTTGAGAAGAAGTGATTTTGGCTCAAGTAGCCGTTGTGAAATAACTTCTCTAAACGGTTGTTTCTTCTTAAGCAGAATAGGTGTGCCGATAGCTTAGCTCTGACACACTATTGATGATTTCTTTAACCTTGAGAGAATTTCCTTAAACAGGTGGATGTTTCTTTTCTTTCTCTCTTCTTCTTCTTTTCTAATCCTCTTTCCTTTCTATGAATGTGAGGATGTATCCGTTGAGTTTTCCTTTAGCCCGAATTGTGCTAGCTTTCTTTTTGCTCAGCTTCTGACATTCTGTTGCTTTCTTCTTTTCTTCTCTTGATCAGAGTTCCTTGCAAATATTTGAATAATATCTTAGCCGTGAGCAACCGATCTTTGCCTTTGTTGAGACTTCTCATATTTGGGATTTGTTCATGTAATCAGTATTGAGAGTCTTCATAATCCAATATATGTTCAGAGAGTGTGAATGTTCAGACAATTAAACTCTTCACATATTTTCAAATGATTTGTGAGCTTTCACGTTGATGTATTATCTCATTAGATTTCATCTGCTTCATCATATCCATTTCTTGCTTCTTCATTCTTAGAATACATTCATGCAAGATTCTTTCTTCTATCAAGAGTTGCTTCTCTCTTCTTCAGACGATTCAAGCTTATTCTTCTTTGTTTCTTCCGGTTCTTCTGATATTTGGATAGATAAAGATGTTGAATTAAATAACCTTAGTTCAAACATCTTTCTAGCCATTTTCTTGTTCAGACTTCTGATTCTCCTTGGGCAGCAGCAGGTGCAGTAGGTCTGCGTACACAGTACCTTTTGTTGCAGATGCAGCAGCCGTTGCAGGATTTCCTTATTTGTGCAAGTCATTTGATCGAGGCGGAAAGCATGCCTAACTTCTTGTGTTGAGATGGTATAGTCCATTGGATAGAGTGTTCTTCATGCTTAACAAAGTCTTCACGAGATCATTTCTTGATTCGGACATTTTCAGCTTTCTGATATTCAGAGTGCTTTTGATCAGCTTCAATTCTTCAGATGATAGATGTTCTTCAGACGAAGTTCTTTTATCTTCAAGTCTTCAGTTGATAAGAATGCTTCAGATGATTGAGTCTAATTCTTCTTTTCAGATCTTGTATTGCTTCATCTTCTGATTCTCACTTCACTCTTCTTCTTCTTCTGATCTGTTCTTCTTTTGATTCTTCTTTTGTTCTTCTTCTTCTGATTTGATTCTTCAAATGAATATTCCAACCTGAAACACAATCAACAAAACAATACCTTTCTCAGTAGAACCTGCTTATATGATCTTATTTGTTAATCATTAAAACCTAAGGATACTGAGTCTTAAGTCAAGTTTGAATGCTCAAACTGATTCTCAGACTTCACAGGTTGATGGCTTCATATATGGTAAGGGGTTTCGGAGGCTTGAAGTTTCTGCACCTAGCTTTTGATGCAATATACTTTGAGTACATTTCAGCTTCCAGGTTCAGATGCCTAATGAGAATCCAATCTTTAGCAGGTATCCTTACTTGGTCAGGAGAATCAACATCAATTCTTTTCCAAAAGTGATTGGGTGGTTGCACTCCTTGTCTGATCTTCTCCAGGTGATTAGATCCAGATACTCCCCCTAAGCCTTTGCCAATCTCCTCAGTCTACCATCTTCTAGAGAATCCAAGTGAAGACCAACATGCTTGTGCAGAGGCAAGTGATCTTTGAAGTACTTGTTGAAATTCTGGAAAGCGTACCAAAATCCCAGCAGTATAATAGTAAGTAAAAGGGGTTGTCGTATCCACAGGGAACGGTACAATGTAAGTTCTAGTGGTCACACTTATCAAGTACGGAGAAAGGGTTGTTTGTGTAGATTGCAATAGTAAATAAACGAGTGAGATGAGGTTGAGCAAATTACTGGAACTAGGATTGAACTTCTTCTATTGCACCCTTCTTGTATTTGGAAACCGATGAAAACTACGAATTTATAATTATAATTATTAAAGCCCAAATGAATATCATTCATAAAGATTCCTCAATTATGAAATCCTTAGAACTAACTCCTTAAATTCCAATTCCTTGGCGATTTAACAAATTAATCCTAGCATTAAGATCATTGTTAATAGCTATCCATAAATTAAACCCTATTCCTAGGCTCCCAAGAACTCGCTCCAGATTTTACAAAACCACCTTCCAGTGCGCCCATAAAACCATATCATAACTCCAGCACAAAGGCGGAAGCTAAGCATTAAGAACAGAGTAAAAACACCAATATAAAAATAGGGATTTATAGATAACAAAGAGAATCCAAATACAATAGGGGTTTGAATCGACTACATTCAATCCTATGGGAGAGTTTAGCTACTCATGGTAGCCATTACAAACTAATGGAGAGACTGTCACACTTTTCTGCTAGACTAAGCCTTGGTCAACCATGTTTTGGTCAACCCTCCCATGGTCAACCTTTGACCTTTGACCACCCTTGACCAAGTCAACAAGAAGACTTCATCTTAATTAGGAAGGATTAAATAAATAATTAGGATTACTTGTTGCTTAATTAGAGTTTTATTGTAATTAGGACTTATTTGTAATTTTATTAATTATGTACTACATAGGGGCGCTATTTTTAGGAGCTTTAATGGTTAGGAGATAGTTTAGCTATATGACTAGGAGGTCATGGGTTCAAGACTCATTTAGGATAATTTTCACTCATTGTATTTTCCTTCCCACCTAGCCACCTCCTTTCCTATAAATAGGATACCAGCCCCTTGTATTTCAAAACTTTGAAGAAATAGTAAAGGCATTATGCCCAAATTCCTCCTCATGTGTGAGTTGAGAAGGCTTGGTGGTTTTGCTCAAACCAACCAGAGACTTATCTGATTCTCCTGAATCAGTGGCGTCTCGCATTGGGACTTATCTGTTATGGGGGTTGCCTGCTTCAATGGCGTCCAATCCATCTCTTTCTCTTCCACTTTTTACTTCATTTTCTCTCATTTTCCTTCATTTTCTTGCGCAAATATAGCTGCTTCCCAGCCACTATATTTCGCAATTTAAGGGCCTGTTATTGATTCTAATCAGTTGATTTTGCTCAATTCTAGATCCGTAATAATCCTGTTATCAATTGGTAATCAGAGCTTTGTTGAATTGGGCAATTTTGGGGGATGTTGGCTGCACTTTGGGCGTGGATTTCATGGCTGTTTTGCTGCAGTAAATTGGTCAATTTCTTGTGTAATTCAACTCCCATTTTTTGTAATTTCGGACTTGGACTGTTTCCCAGGCTCGAGGTGCCTTCTGCTGCCTACAGCACTTTTGTCTTGATTGATTGTGTGAATTCTTGCTAGTATGGGGCTGTTTTTTGGCCGCTAATCCCACCCCTTAGGTGTTTGACAAAATGCCTATTCCAATTGCTCATAATTGTTCTTGAGTGAAATTGAATTCTAATTGCTTGTTTGTGGTGGAGTGTGGTAAGTGGAGGCATTGTTCTCTTCATTTTCCAACGACCGTTCACCTACATTTTATCCCATCCCTTTTACATTCTTGCTCATCTCCCCACTTAATTGTTCATCCATATCCATCTTTTACTTTCCCCTTTTAATTTTCCGCCATTTAATTTCAGTTTCTCCCATCCTTTTAATTTCTGCCATCCCCTTTACATTCTGCCATTTACTTTTTGTCCTCCCCATCCTTTTTTTCTACCATCCCCTTTAAATCCTGTCATTTACTTTATGTCGAGGCCATCCTTTTAATTTCTGTCATCCCTTCTACATTTCTGCCATTTATTTTTTGGCCTCCTCATCCTTTTAATTTCTGTCATCCCCTCTACTTTCTACAATTTACATTCATGTCCTCCCCATCCTTTTAATTTCAGTTTCCCCCTTTACTTCTTGACATTTATTTTTGCGCAATTTTCTTCCTATTTATGCAATTTTTGTTCTTTCTTTTGCCCTGTTTTGTTCATTTTTCTACTCCTGTTTTGTTTGTCTATTTGGCATTATGATTGCAAATCTAAATTGACTGCTATCTCTACCTTGGACTTTCCCTGTTTAATTGTGCAAAACACTCACCGTTAAGCTACTTTTTGGTTCTTAAAGTTGGAAAAAATCAATAAATTCCAATTGTTGATTTTCCTTTAAAATTTAATTCCCATCTTAAAATTGAACCAAGCGCGTTTCTGACACTGTTTGTGTTTGTATAATCAAAACGGAAGTGCTAAGCAATTTTTTTGGATTTTTTTGAAATCAGGTTGCCATACCATTTCATTTTAAGTTTTTAGAATTCAGCCTGTCTGTTTTGTTTTCTGGTACCGTTTTGGACCAGTTGTAATTCAAAATTCTTAAAAATATTTTAGGTAGATTTCTAATTTTGTACAACTTTCTGCAATTTTCCGTTGGGGAAAAAATAAAAGAAAAAGAATTCAAGAAAAATTATTTTACCAAAAATACAAAAAGAGATGCAAAAAGCAAAAAGGTGTGCAAAAGTCTACAAAAGGGAAAAAGTCAAAGGACACCCAAAAAGACAAAATTCAAAAAAATAAAGAAAAACAAAGAGAAAAACAAAAAAAAGAAAGGCCAATAATACAGTTGACCTTCTACTGTAATTTTTCATTTCATTTTCTTCTATACAGTATTTTTGAGTTGTAATAGTTGTTTTCTTCAAAAACGATTGTTTGGCAACTCTTTTAAAAAACTTACAAAAACAATCTCTTTGAAAGTTCTTTTGTCTTGTCTTGTTTGTACTCCATTCTTGTGTATAAGCTTTCTTGAGTGCTTGCTTTTCTTGTTTGTCTATATCAATTCTTTGTTTTGTCTTAGGCAATTCTTAGTCCTTTCAGTAGCTTTTTCCTTTTGCTCTGCGCTTCTATTTGGGAAGTGTTAAGATTAAGTCTCACCGATGGTCTTTGCAAGATCAATCCAACCTTACTTGAGTAGAAGAGGCAAGAGAGTTTTCATTATAGAAAAAGCCCAAAAAAAAGTGACATACATGAGTGTTACATTCCATTGAGTGTAAACACTTAGCTTGAGTGGAAAGGTCCTTAAACGTTTTCACATAAAATTCAATTTAGGAAAGCCATAGAGACACCCTTGGGAAATGAAGGAGAGAGCCAAAGAGAGAACCTATTCCAGACGAGGTGCCACATTGAAGATAAGGTATGTTTAGTAATCATAGATGGAGGAAGTAGTAGGACCCTAGCTAGACTTAGGTTAGTTAACAAGCTAAACTTACCTACTACCCCACATCCAAAACCTTATACATTTCAATGGGTGAGTGATGTGGAAGAAATTATGGTGGATAGGCAAGTGAGACTAAGGTTTAACATTGGGGACTATAAAGATTAAATGACCTTTGATGTTATACCCTTTGAAGCTTCACACATCTTATAAGGAAGCCCTTGGTGTTGAGTCTCAAAATGTTATTAAAGAAATTAATAATGTTTTAGGAACTCACAAATCCAAAGTTTTAATGGACAAAAAATTTGATTCAAAAGGGATTAGTTATTTATTATAAGAACAATATCACTTGAAGGTATTTTGCTTTACTGTTTCAGTAAGTACTATAAAGAAGAAGCCTCAAGTTGAACCTACTGATATAAGGAACCTTCTGAAGAGCCAAGACCTGCTGAACTCACATCCACCTTCTGAAGTAATACAGAATCCTTTATTATAAAAGAACTATTGAAGACCCCGTTTTAGCTGTTGATTGAAGCTTGGAATCTGCGTGCTCTAGTCATCACTCATCATTAACCACTAAAGCAAGTTTGATTCATTTAAGGAATGCTTTCAAGGTTCCTTTTCGCTGTCAAAGTCATATTACCTTAAAAGGAACCTGTTGTACGTGTCAGAGCAGTGTTGCAGACTGCAACACTGGCAAATCTCAAAAGTTAGAAGCTATCAGAATATTATTTCACAACGTCTCAAATAGAATTTAATGCTATCTCAGAACGGTGAATGAAGCATTCTTCAACGGATTCATTTCAAGACTCTATATATAGCTTCTTACAAGACTTTGAAGATGTCGCCCAAGCTCCATATAAAAAATTATCAAGCCAACACTCTGCTAAAATTACTCTGAATTTCCTTGTACTTAGAATTTCTTATCTCTATCTTGAGTTATACTCAGTTATCCTTTGTACAAGAAATCTTATGTTTACGTTTCTCAGAAACTTAAACTTATTATCATTGTAAATATTGTAAAGTGTCTGAGAGCTCTGAAGAGGCTTGGAGGAACAAAGAATACTTGCTGTTGTTAGCCTGAAGAGGCTGTGTCCAAAGAATACTTGTGGTTACCCTGAAGAGGCTGTGTCCAAAGAAAACTTGTGGTTTAGCCTGAAGAGGTTGTGTCCAAAGAATACTTGGTGTTTAGCCTAAAGATGCTGAGGTCAAATAATACTTGTATCTGATCTGAATAGTGGAAAATCCAGTGGTGTGTTTTCCTTGGGACTGGACGTAGCTAAGTGTGTTAGTGGGTGAACCAGGATAAATTATTTGGCTAAGTTTCTCAACCCTTATCTCTTTATTCTGCTTTAACTAACAAATGAGGGTTCTGAAAAGTGATTTTATAAATCGACGCGGCAAAACAATCTTGTTTATCACGTTAAACATTTCAAAATCATTTTACTCAACCTGTTGAGTCATATCAGCAAGTTGCTGAAAACTCCAGTTTCGGAAGGTTGCTCAAATCTCTTTTTACAAACACTTTGCTTGTTTCAAAGGTTTTCATAAAATCTGCAAAGATTTATAAAACACTATTCAACCCCCCTTCTAGTGTTTCATGTGGTTCTAACAATTTGTATTAGAGCTCAACCTTGGGTTGAGCATCTAGCAAGTGCTGAGGGAAAAAAGATCCAGATGGAAACCTCAACAAGCTACGGTGTCTATATCTCTAAAGGAGCATCTGTAACCATACCATGAATCTTCAACAGAAAAGATTATTCTTTCTGGGGAAAGAACATATAAATCTATTCATGGAAAGCTATAATCTAGATCTCTAGGATATAGTTACTGATGGTAATTATGTTCCCATGAGAAATGGAATATCCTGTTCCAAAGTTGAGTGGTCCCATGAGCAAAAACTTAAAGTTCAACTCAATGCTCAAGCCAAGATCTACTTGATATGTTCTCTGAACAAGGTTGAGTATGATATGGTAAAGGGATTCAACTCTGCCAAGGAAATATGGGATTGGCTAGCCTCATATGCTCTTATAGAAGATGAAGATTACAAGTCCTCACAAAAGCAATCCTCTATAAGTGAAGAAGATTCATCAGAAGAAGAGAATCAGTTCTTAATGGAAAATCAATCAGAAGATTCTGATTCTAAGGTAACATCCTTAACTTCTTGATGAATATGATGACTTAGTTGATAGTACTAAGGAACTCTTCAGAAAGTATAAGAAGCTTTCAAGTGCTTATGTGCTGCATGCACTAAAAACAAGGATTTTGAAAAAGAAAATCTTATACTTAAAGAAGAGCTTCTGGAACAATAGAATAGTAAGCTCAAAAATCTACTTGAAGAAAAGAAGAAACTTCAAAGACAAATTTTGGAACTTACTAAAGACTTGGCGAACTTCACTGAAGGAACTAATAATCTTAACAGATTATTGAAAACTCAGAAAAGGCTGAATGATAAAAGAGGCTTACGGTTCTCTGAAAACTACACCTAAATCATTAAGTTCTGATCATTCTAAAAAGGATAAGAAAAAGGTTGGTGGGTGTTCTCATTGTGATAAACATAGATTATTTAAATCTGAATGCAAACAAGATGAGGAACATGTTCCTATAACTGACCCTGGTGGACCCAAGAAAATATGGGTACCAAAATCTCTCATTATTTCTCTTCCATATGTCTTAAAGAAAGCAAAGAAGACTCAAAAAATTACTGCAAAAGAATGGATGAAAGGAACTCAAGATGAAAATAAAGTCTATGTTCCAAGAGCTTTCAACACAAGCTGCTGGAGCTTCAAATTCTCTGCTGGAAACAATGTTGAGTCTCAGCAAATACATGTTATCAACTCAATTCCATATGTATCCCTGCTGGTAACACTGTTTCATAATACAACTTTAATATCCATGACTATCTGAAAATATGTGAAAATTTATATGCATATATCTGTCTGAAATGCATGAACTCTCTGATATGTGTGTCCTGCTGAAATTTCTACTTGTTGAAATTTATGAACCTGCTGAAACACAAACTTTTCTACAATTGGCACTTAATGACGTGGCGACTTTGGGCTACGGTTGGTCTTTCACCTACTTTCTGAAACTGCACGATTGCACATCTCCCCAAGTCTGTGCAGCCAGTAACTGTCATCATTAATGCTACCTGAGCCTATAAATACATAAGCAGAAGCTAGTCTTCAGTTACACTCTCTTTGCTCTCCTCCTGCTGTCTTTTCTCTTTGCACTCTTGAGCTCCCGTTAACCTAATTTCCTTCAAGTTTCTTTCTGCTACTCAAATGGCCTCCAAGTAAGCTGGTGGAAAGATTGGTGCCCTCAAGGAATGTAAACTTCAAAAATCTTGCTGAAGTCGGGATGGACCTTGAAGATTACTTTAGATGTGCTGGGTGGCTACCCTTCTTTAAAGAGATTGATTGTGGCTGGCATGAGGCCAATCTCTTCGAGTTTAGGAGAACTGCTAGAGGAGGTGGAAGGTAACAAGAAAATATATCTGAAGGCAAATGTGTTGGGCCATGAGATTATGGTAGACAACAAGGTGCTGGAACAAGTCACTGGTATCAAAGGTGAAGGAGCTGTCTTCATTCCCGATTGGGAAGCTAAGAATGGAGGTGTGATGGGTTTCTAGCAAGCGAACCACAAATCCAGCAGTATAATAGTAAGAGAGTATCGTATCCATAGGGAACGGTCAATTTACGTAGACTGTGATCTAATTATCAAGGAGAAACAACGGTTTAGAGTATATTGTTGCAGAATTGTAAATAACAGATTAATATCAATAGAATTAGAAAGGAAGAGTTAGAGACACTTTACTTGGATTAGGATTGGCCTTCATCTCATCGCACCCTTTGTGCATGTAAAAACTATCTATTATTTTAGGTTTACTCTATAATACTGTAGACAAACTTTATTGCTAAGACCCCCGAGTTACCAGCATCCTCACACACTCAAAGGTAATCCATGCGGGCCTCTCCCAAGCGACAGACTTACCCTTGGCTTATTTGCTCTCTTTTGTTCAGTTTGTAAAGGACTAATTGAAATACGGGGCCTACCAAATAAGTATACCTTCGCTAGAGTACTGTCACTACCCATCGCTCATTAGATATACCCACCTCTCGCTTCCTGGATTCACAATCAACCAATCCTCTGCTATCGGTAATTCAAAAAACCATGCCAAACATATTAGAACGCCCTTCATTAGAGTACTCACACTACCATAAATCATAAGCAATGCCCCCGTAAAGTAACCCTGGCTACCGAGTCCTCTTATCCAATCAGAGAGTGAGTTTCTTCAGAATCCGCTCCCCCACTCTCAATCCTAGTCAAAACTACTAAGTCAAGACTAGCCTTTAACTCCAAACGGAAGCATGGGAAGAGGTTCCTATTCATAGACTGATTACAATAATTGTGCACACTGGGATTGGTGCAAGAGGTTCCTATTTATAGACTAAGGAAAGACACAACAATTTGGGAAGAGATCTATCTAAAAACGTTAACAGGGACCAAATCAGCGTAACCTGCGCTCCACGGCTGCGCTACACAGCGCAGGATGAGGCGCAACTTCCAGAGAGTCTGCGCTTCACCTGCGCTATAGCGCGGGGTGAAGCGTAGGTAGCGTCCTGCAGCTCCAACTTTCTCTTTTTAATCTGATCTCTCCCCGAGACTGGTTTTTGGAAGATTTGTCTTTCCTTGTTTCCCTTTTCTTGATAAAATCCTTGCATTTATTGAGAAATCTTTGATTTATTTGGGAAGCTTGTCTGCAGAATCCTTGATTGATTGGCAGTGATCTCCTCATTAATTGTGTTATATCTTCTTCAAATCTTCATTAATGTCTTCGATCAATCTCAAATCTTGCAGATGTCTCCCTCATTTAATGCTATTTATTCTTCAAATCAAATCTTTGCAATATCCTACAAAAATCAGCAATCTTTCCATCAAAATAGAATCAAATTCAAATCTCAGATTAATAATACATTTCTGATGACACCTCTGCTAGAAGCTTGGACCTGCAAGACCTACATTAGAGGATATGCACCAACTACAAGCCTGAGCTTCAAGCAGGAAAAGTTGGAGGAAATTAGTGTCCTACAAATAAAGGGTCACTACCCTACAAAATAAAGGTCACTACCCTATAGAAGGACACCTTGACCTTGGATATGGACCCTTGTCCTATGTGACCACCCCTTAATTAGGACTCTCTATATTTTCTTTTAATTCCTCCTACTTGGGAGCTATTTTTAGTGGGTTTATTGGTTAGTAGGTTGCCTTGCTTTAAGGCTTAGTAGGTCATAGGGTTCTATTCCCACATAGGATAGAAATTTGACTCATCTTGTATTTTCTACATGAGTGGGCGCCATTTTGAGAGGTTTATTGGCTTAAGACTTAGCTTAGCCATAAACCTTGGGGGTCAATGGGTTTCAAAACCCACTTAGAGAGTGTTTTCACTCATCTTTTATTTTTCTCCTATTTTGGGCTCCTAAAAAATCCGCCCCCTTCCCCCTCCTCTCCTATAAATAGGAGCCTTCTCTCCATGTATTCAAAACATTGAATTTTAAGTAAAGGCACTATGCCCCAATTTCTCCTCTTAGTGAGTTGAGTCCTCCTCTTTGTGAGTTGAGTGAGCTTGGTGGTGTTGCTTAAACCATGGATGAGACTTATCTAATTCTCCTGAATTAGTGGCGTCTGGCAATTGAACTTATCTGCTGCAGGAGGATTCTTGCCAAACCGGTGGCGTTCTTCCTCTTCAATTCTTCTCCACTTTTTCTTTCATTTTCTCTCATTTTCTCACGCAAATTAGGTGCTGCCCAACACCTAATTTTCGTGAATTACTTGCTATTTTGTGGTTCTAATTGGTTTGTTTTGCTCAATTCTAGATCCTGTGCAATTACTGTCATCAATTTCTCTAATATTTAATAAAAAGGAATTAAACTGGGCAAAATTACCATTTTAATCCTTGATAAGTGAACTAAAAAGTGCTATAATTTATAAACTAATTTTCACTTATCAAGGTGCTGGAAAATACAACAAAATGCTATTTGGAGAAGTAGATCCCTTAAAACCCTAAGGGAACTGCCATGATGACCATCCCTAGGTTACTTTTTGTTGTTTTGGGGTGTTGTAGTATCCCCAAGGGAGGAGGCAAAGATCATATATCTGAGTTGGAGAGGTTCCGTGTCATACACCTTCTCCAAAAGAAGAAGATAGACCATCCCCTAGGTCATTCTCTGTGGGATGCTAAGGAGGACTCGGCACTCTGCTGCAAAATTTCCTCACAATACATTGATAATGAAGATCCTGATGCATTACAAGGTACCAGTGGAGCCTCTGTTTGATCACAAACGCCCTAGCTTCTTTAATGCAAACAACAGTGAAACAGATGGGTCTCTTGAAGAAATCCGCTGATAATACCATAGAGCCTAGGCAAAAGGATCAAGTTGCTGCCTTCCAGAAGGGGATGCTGCAAATCATGGAAAAGGAGCTACAGAGTGATGTCCACAAGGAGGGTTCAAACCTGCTGAGGTTACTCCTGAGAAGAAGAAGATGGTTAAGAGGCCAAGGAAAAAGGTCTCTTAGAAGATCCTTTCTCATGCTGATCTGGAAAGGTTGAGAGAAGTAGAGGCATCCTACCAAAAGGCTACTTCATCTGAGAAAGTAGCTGATGCATCCACTCAATAGGAACTTGAACCTGTTCAGAAGGTTCACAATGAACCCTCTGAAATTGTGGGTCAGGCTACTGATGTGCCTGCTAAAGCTGCCAAGCCTACCTTAACTCCTAAGGGACAGGCTCAGATGAATAAAGCTGAGGGTGGAAGTTCTTCAGAACCACTCTTTGTTAAAAACCTCTCACTTCTTTCCATCCAGACCCAGAAATCCAAAAGGTGGTAGAAACTGTTTCTGCCACTGAAGAAGAAGAAAGAAAGAAAAAGCAAGGAGCAAGAAGACAATGATAGGGCCTTGGCTGAAGCTGCCCAAAAGGCTATGCTGGAAGATGAAAAATTTGAAAGAGGAGCTAGAAACAAAAGGAAAAGACCTTCCAAAGCAACCAGAGCCAAGAAGAAGAGGTTGCTTTCACCAGTTCAAGAACTTGCCAGAAAATCCTGTAATAAGTCAAATAGGTTCTACTATCCCTATACCCAATTTTGTTTCTATGTCTCAAAATGGACAACCAATGTATGGGTTGCCATATGGATTTGATCCAAATTCTGTGACGGCTCCACCAACAATGTCAACAGTTGGTCCTACAGTAAATCGTGGACCCATTTTTAATCCCTTTGTGGGATGTTCTTCTTCATCCATTACAAATTCTACATTGCAATCTTTAAGGCAACAAATGGATGAAAGTAATCATGAGATGGTAAATATGTTGGCACAACAAATGGCCACAGTATTTGATCCATTGGTACAAACAACAAATACTAATTATAATTTGTTGGCTAGGCAAATGGAGAGGATTGCAGATGTGTTTGGAGCACCCGCAGATCCTATAGTAAGACAAGTGGCTAATATGAATCCTCTTGTAAACCAAGAGGATCAAAATAATCAAATACCAAATCCTGTTAATCCAGTGAAAAATAGGGAAAAGAATGCTCTCAGAGTTATCTTGAATAGAAACCAGAATGCTGATGAAATTCTCGAAAGGATAAGAGCAAATAACTTAGGGGGCAACAAAATGTTGTTGGAATTGTTGAACAAGTCCTGAATAAACATTGATTTAATGTGGGATTTGCGAATCATCCTTATGTAGTATCACCTTTACCCAGATGGTATTGCAAACTGAATTGCCAAGGGGATGGAAAGTTCCCAAATTTACTAAGTTTTCTGGAGAAGTAGGGGAATCTACTGTCGAACAGATTGCTAGATATCAAACCGAAGCAGGTGATTTGGAAAATAATGAAGAATTGAAAATGAAATAATTTCCTAGTTCTTTAACCAAAAATGCTTTCACTTGGTTTACAACTCTTCCCCCGAATTCAATTCATTCATGGAATCAATTAGAAAGAGGTTTTCATGAACAATTCTTTAGAGGGGAAACAAAGGTTACTCTTATGGATTTAGTTAACATTAAGAGATCTTCGAATGAGTCAATAGATGACTATTTGAATAGATTTAGACAAATGAAAGCAAGATGCTTTACTCAGATTCCTGAATATGAGTTAGTCCAAATGGCATGTTTGTCAATCTTTGAAACCAAATGGAAATACTAATATTGATATAAAAGATAGATTTCCTAAGAAAAATTATGGTTTCGATATTTTGAAAGCTGATCAAAATTTTGATATATTAGTGAAAGACAAACAAATAACTCTAAGTGATGACCGTAAAATTCCTTCTCAAGAACAGAGAAGAGGTCGAAAGTATTGTAAGTATCATCATACTTATGGACATTGGACTAACAGTTGTGTTCGTTTCAGGGATATTATCCAAGAAGCCATTAAACAAGGGAGGTTGAAATTTGAAGAAAAAAACTCCAATGGCAATGAAGATCGATTCTGATCCACTTCAAGTGAATGTGAACTACGCAGAGCCTGTGAGCATCAATATGGTTGAGGTGGAAGATTCGAACTCCATTCAACAAGCCACCGAAATGGTTGTTGATAATGATCAGGAATGTCAAGACATTATTCCAAAAGGGGGAGAGTCATTGCTTGAGTTCCTGAATAGGAAGAAAGTTGAGGATGCTTCAATAGATTTATGTCCAAGGTGTCATGCAGTGTTTGACAGATCTGCTGCAAAGGCATTTCGTGACTCTGGAATGAAGAAGCATTATCAGGAAGTGGCTGCAAAGAGCCAAAAGATTGATAATAAGCCGAGAAAAGTGAAACCTACTTATGGAGGTTGGATTTCGAATACGAGTTCAGTTTCGGAAGAAAGAATGCCTCCAAAAGAGAAGGTTTTGAATAAAGGTAAGCAATCTATGCATCAAACTTCCAAGTTTCTAGAAAACCTCGAACTTTTGTGCCACCTTCAACTGTCCCTCCAAATAATTGGATTCATCCTGGGTATCCTAAACCTCAGTATAACTATCAAGGATTCTAGCAAAGGCCTTATTATGGAAATAGGCCACCAATGACGAAGACTCAATGGAGGAGGGTGCAAAGGATGAGGAAGGCTGCTTTTGAGGAACAGGGACAACGAAACATGATAGCTGCAAAAGAGAATACACAACCCAAGCCTGTTCAAGCAAAAAATGCTTAAGTGATTCAAGTTCAGGCAAATGTGAATCATCCTTCATATGCACAGGTAGTAAAGAAGAAACCTTCTTTCCAAGTTATTGGAAGTTTCGAGGAGAATGAAGATGATTTATTGACTGAGAATTTCGAAACAGGCTTCGCAGATGGTCTTGATGACATTTGCGCAGTAGTTTCTGTTTTGCCTGCTGAATATGCTGAAGAACTTGAAAAAGACTTGGAAGAGGAAGATTATGAAGAAGATGATATAGGTGAGGATCCCATTTGCTATACTTACATTGGCAAACATATTTTCCAAAATATTTCTGCAGTATTCGAAAAACCCACTGAGGATATGCAACTTCACATGAAGACTTTGTTTATTAGGGCTTTAGTGGGAGATGTGAGTATTGGAAAGGTACTTGTGGATTCTGGAGCGGCAGTAAATCTGATGCCGAAATTCATGATGAAGAAATTGATGAAGACTTTGTATGATTTAATGCCTCATCAGATGATTATCACAGACTTTAGTGGGAAGACTTCGAAATCAGAAGGAGTATTATGTTTAGAGTTAACAGTGGGAACAATCATGAGACCTACTATGTTTGTTGTAGTTGATTCGAAAGCAAACTATAACTTATTACTTGGAAGGGAATGGATCCATGGTGTAGGTGTTGTTCCATCTTCAATGCATCAGAGGCTTTGCATGTGGACTAAAGAAGGTGTACTCATTTATGTTGATGGCGACAAGAATTATTTCAAGGTCGAAGAAGATGTTGTGGATGTGAGAAGTATAGAAAAGAAGGTCATGAAGATTAGACCCTATGAAGTAAATGACAAGTATATGTTGACCCCTACCAAAGTTCCACATTCCTTGAGAATAAATCCAAATTTTGGATTTATGTTACAGTGTGATGTCAACCCTTTCGAGGCCGCAGAAATTTCTGAATGGTCAGATCCAGAATAGATTCGAGCTTTTGGGCTCGAATTTCGGCCTATATGGCCGAAAAGAGGATAGAAACGGCTTTCGAAGCCGAATCTAACCAAGATGACCAGAATAAAGAAGTAACGGCCCCAAAGGCCGAATGGCAAGAAGGAAGAATAGTCATTGAGGAAATAATTGAAGAAGAAGCCTCATCAGAAATAAGAAGTGGAGATTCTGAAAAAGTTTCTGAAGAAAGTAGAGATTCTGAAAAGAAGTATCTTAAGGAAATGATCGGAAAGGTTGAGACATACGTTCAAGAGACACAAGGGTTTGACTTCGAAAGATTAGATTGTATTTATGATGACTCCCCTTTGGGTTTCGAAGGAATTTTGTCTCAAGGCATTAAGAAAATGGAAGCTCAGGATCCTTTAGAGGAAATAAACTTGGGAACTGATAATGAGAAAAGACCCACGTTTATAAGTTAGAATCTCGTAGGAGAATTCAAACAGAAGATCATTGACTTGTTGGAGGAATATAAAGATTGTTTTGCTTGGGATTATCATGAAATGCCTGGTTTGAGCCGAGAACTGGTGGAGCATAGACTTCCAACTTTTCCAGAAAAGCGACCAGTGAAACAGGCTCAAAGAAGATTTGCTCCAGAAGTAGTTTCAAAAATCAAAGAAGAGATTGGGCGTCTTCTAAAGGCTAAGTTCATTCGAACTGCAGGGTATGTTAATTGGATTTCTAATATTGTATCTGTTATTAAGATAAGTGGATCTTTAAGGGTATGTATTGATTTTCGAGATCTTAATAATGCAACCCCTAAAGATGAATACCCAATGCCGGTTGCTGATACGTTAATAGATTCGGCAGCAGGAAATAAACTTTTAAGTATGTTAGATGGGTATTCTGGTTACAATCAAATTTTTATTGCTGAAGAGGATATTTCGAAAACAGGTTTTCGATGTCCTGGTGCAATAGGCACTTATGAATGGGTAATGATGCCCTTTGGCTTAAAAAATGCTGGTGCAACTTATCAAAGAGCCATCAATTCGATTTTTCATGATTTAATAGGAAACTTTATGCAAGTCTATATAGATGATGTTGTGGTTAAGTCTGAATCAAAGGACTTACATTTAGATCATTTAAGACAAGCTTTCGAGAAAATGATAAAGCATGGATTGAAAATGAATCCTATTAAATGTGCTTTTGGTGTATCTGCAGGAAATTTCTTACGATTTCTTGTGCACAAAAATGGTGTTGAGATTGACAAGAACAAAGCTAAAGCAATTCTTGAAGCATCTCCACCTACTACCAAGAAACAATTGCAATCTTTTTTGGGAAAAGTGAATTTCCTTCGAAGGTTCATTTCGAACTTATCAGAAAAACAAGAGTGTTTTCTCCATTGCTGAAATTAAAGAAATAAGAAAACTTCAAATGGGAAAATGAACATCAACAAGTCTTTGAAGAAATCAAAAAGTATCTGACAACTCCTCCAATTATGACTCCTCCTTTGCCAGGAAAATCTTTGAAGTTATACATTTATGCTTCAGAAGCCACAATAGGAAGTATGTTGGCTCAAGAGAACGAAAATGGCGTTGAAAGAGCTGTTTACTATTTAAGTAGAGTCCTTAATGATGTAGAAACTAGATATTGTGCTATAGAAAAACTGTGTTTATGTTTGTACTTTTCTTGTAATAAACTTAAATATTATGTTAAACCTCATGATGTATTTGTGATTTCTCACTTTGATGTAATAAAGCACATGTTGTTGAAACCTACATTGCACAGTAGAGTTGGAAAATGGGCATTAGAATTAACTGAGTTTTCGTTAAAATTTGTCCCATTGAAATCAATGATAGGACAAGTAGTGGCAGATTTCTTAGTTGATCATCCCCCAATTCCAATTGAAGAATCAATATATGTAGGCTTGGAGCCTTGGAAATTATATTTTGATGGATCCAAACATAAGAATGGATCAGGGGTAGGAATCCTATTAATTTCACCCAAAGGATTTCCAACTCGAATGATGTTTGAAATAAAACATCATTGTTCGAATAATGCAGTAGAGTATGAAGCTCTTATTGCTGGTCTCGAAATTTTGGTTTCTCTGAATTCGAGAAATGTTCACATTAGAGGAGATTCTCAATTAGTTATCAAACAGGTAACTAAGGAATATAAATGTTTAGATCCAAATTTGGCTAGGTATTTGGTTCAAGCAAATAAACTTCTGGAAATATTTGATGAAGTAAAAAATGAACACATTCCAAGAGGTCAAAATTTCGAAGCCAATGAATTGGCTCAAATAGCCTCAGGGTACAGAATTTCCATTGGAACTCTTAGGAAAATTAGTGATATTCAGAGCAGGCTTCCAATGAAGGAATTTGACATCCATAATATAAATCTTCTAGATCAGAACGATTGGAGAAGAGAAATTGTGAATCTTATACAAAATCCTTCCCTGGTAAATAACAGACACTTGAAATATAAGATTCTGAATTATTGTATTTTAGGTGAAGAGCTTTACAAAAAGGCTATTGATGGGAATTTGCTTCGATGTTTGGGAGAAACTGAAGCTTACTTGGCTTTAGTTGAAGTTCACGAAGGAGCTTGTGGTGCTCACCAAGCAGGAAAGAAAATGGAATGGATTTTGAAAAGAAAATTATTCTTTTGGCCTTCAATGGCCAAGGATTGTCACAATTTCGCTTAGTCTTGTGAAGAATGTCAAAAGCATGGAAATGTACAACAAGTTCCAGCAAGCGAATTGCATTCAATAATAA
Source organism: Sesbania bispinosa (assembly GCA_026901365.1). Classification (NCBI taxonomy): domain Eukaryota; kingdom Viridiplantae; phylum Streptophyta; class Magnoliopsida; order Fabales; family Fabaceae; genus Sesbania; species Sesbania bispinosa. The sequence continues at coordinate 69,601 of QLOH01000382.1, forward strand.
AGCCTTGGCCTTTCAGAGGACGGGCTTTAGATTTAATTGGAATGATACATCCAGCTTCTTCGAGAAATCATAAGTTTATTTTAGTTGGAGTTGATTACTTTACCAAGTGGGTAGAAGCAATTCCTTTAAGAGAAGTTTCTCAAGAAGATATCATTCATTTTATTGAAGAAAATATCATATTTAGATTTTGTTTACCTGAAACCATTACCACAGATCAAGGAACAGTGTTTACTGGGAGAAAAATGGTTAGGTTTGCTGAATCAAAAGGGATAAAATTACTTTCTTCTACACCTTATTATGCACAATCCAATGGTCAAGCTGAAGCAGTTAATAAAACTATTATTGCTTTAATTAAAAGACATATTCACCAAGAGAAGCTACTCAGACTACCCCTTATAAGTTGGTATATGGTCATGATGCTATATTACCAGTTGAAGTAAACTTACAATCAATAAGAGTTCAAAGGCAATTTGAGTTGCCTTCTCAAGATTATTGGAATTTGATGTTTGATGAGTTGAATGAACTTGATGAAGAAAGATTGGTTGCTCTCGAAAACATAATTAGGCAGAAAGAGCAAATTACTCATCGTTATAATAGAAGGGTTAAGAAAAGAGAATTCCAAATTGGTGATTATGTTTGGAAGTTAATTTTACCAATTGATAAAAAGTCTAAGAGGTTTGGTAAATGGTCACCTAATTGGGAGGGACTCTTCGAAATTGAGAAAATATTTTCCAATAATGCGTATTCAATTCGAGAATTAATTGGTGACTTGCGCATAATGTCAATAAATGGAAAATATTTAAAGGAGTATAAACCAAACTTGCAGGAAATCAAGATTGTGCATAAAGGAAAATAAATTGTTCAAGAGACAATATAAATTCGAGCCCATGCTCGAAACAAAAGAAGTTATAGAAGAAATATGAAAGAACAAAGCAAAAATTAAAAAGGAGCCTCGCTCTTTAATTTGGCAAAGTTGTGCATAAGGTCTTCATAGTAAATCTTCAGGCTGCTGTTATTTCTTTCTAGATTATCAATGTCTTTGGAAACTCTAACAGCATCCTTCGAAATACCTCGAACAGAATTTAGAATGTCCATTCGAGAAGACTTCTGCCTTGATAACGAAGTTTCGAGCTCACTTTTTGCCAACTTAGTTCTTTCAGCTTCTTCTTGATACTTTTTGATGAGGCTTTCAAGCCTCAAGTTCTCTTTTTCCAGTTCTTCAATTTTCAAAGTGTTTTGATTGATGGATTGCTCATACTTGGTCACCTTGATCTTGCTATCTTGCAGTTTATCCACCAATTCAGCTTTCTCATTTTTCTGCATGACTAATTTCGAAGTGGTCTGTTCGATTTGGTCAAGAGTCCCAATAGTACTATGATATAGCTCTGAAAAGCTTATGACCCACTGCTGTTGAGACTCAGAAAAATCAACATGTTTCTTTTCAAAGAAAGTTAAATAACTTTCAATTTCTTCTCTGTAGAGAGGATCCTTCGGAATTTCTTTCATCATAGATTTCTCGAAGACTAATTTCTTGAAATTCTGAAGAGCTTTATCAATGGAATCCTCTTCACTTAGTGGATTCTGAACTGTTGCTTCAGAGTGGGCTGATGACAATGAGACTTCTCCTGAAAGCACTTCTAAAATCAAGAAAGGATTTTCATCCAAACTTTTGAGGCAATCATCTAAGTCCATGGCACTATATATAGGGGTAGACCTAGATGAATCCCTCGAAAATCCTGGAGTCTTTTCGGGAGTACCTGACTCAGTTTGAGTAGTTTGAATCTCTTTTGAAGGAGATTTCTTAGTTCTTTCAGAATCAGGTTCAGGAGAAGCTGTGGGATCATCTTTCTCTTCTTCCATCTGAGAATCTTCAATGGTTGGATTGGAAGGGGATTGAATTTCTTCTTCTTCTTCTCCTTTTTCTTCTTGTTCCTCATTACTCTCTTCGATATTGTCTAAAGATTTACTCTTTGGCAAATACTTTTTCGAAGAGGTAGCGTGAAGTGGGCTTTCTATTGTTTTTTCTTCATTGGCACCACTTTCAGCTTGAGAACTTGAAGAAATGTTTATCTGAAAATAGCAAATAACCTGAATTAGATAAACAAGAATAAAAGGGAAGAAGTTGATATTTTTCTTTTGAAAAGAGAGTGAAAGGTTTACTTATTCCACAACCCCACTTGGGATTTGTTTCTTATAGGCCTTAACCTTAAACCTTTGGCCAACTCTCTGATGTTTTACATGAAGGAAAACAGATTTCAAAATCAGAAAAAGAAAAGAAAAGTTTCAAAGATGAGTTTAAAAGATAAGAGAAAATTGAAAGTTACAGCTCCAATGGTCTTTCCTGGTGGAATTACAGAGAGAATTTTCTGTTTAGGAGCCTTTTTTTCTTTCTTTGTATATTTTCCTCTCAAAGGAACAATTTGTTTTTCAGGAGTAGCTTCCTGTTAAAAGGAAATAGAACAATTAGAATTCTCGAAATCTATAAGATTTCGAAATTAACAAAAAAAATTCAAATATACCTTTGAGAGAGATTTTTCATCAGATTTGTCAGACTTATTCTTCTCTTGACCTTTTACTGCCTTCTTCATGGAAGAATTTGAATCATATGCTTTATCTTTCTTACCCATTGAAGCAGGTTGGCTCTTGTCAGAAGGTTCGTTATTCTTTTCGACCTTGTTGGACGTAGCCTTTTTCCTGAATTTAGAAGCAGTAGTCTGAAGCAAGATAAGAGAAAAGAGATGTTAATTTTCGAAGTCGAAGTATAGAATAAATCTAGATTCGAAATGAAACTTACATAAGGTTTTTAAGAAGAGGATGGAGTCTTTCTTTTCTTGTATTTCTTTTCAGTATTTTCTTCTTCTTCTTCACTTTCCCAATCTTCCTCCGCATCCTTTGAGAGATTGCACTCTTGAGCTGAAACAGGAAAAGAAAATTATGAGCATAGAATTGGGATGAGTTAGAAAAGGAAGAAGAAATGTTTATGTTATTACCTTGAACCATAAAGTTCTAAGAAATTATTCTCACATGTTCTATATCCACATGAGGTATAAAAGGATAATTGTCCAAAGTATATTTTGTTAAAGTAACTCTTTTTGGAAGAGGTTTGAGATGAGTGAAAAGAAGATCAAGAGTTACAGGTCTAGTCCATTCAGGACCATATAAACATTTTGCCAAACCAAATTTTGTTGTTGGTAAAGAAGGAAACTTTGGACAATACTTTTCGAAAACAGTGATACATTTAGGAATTTTGTTGCTTCAAAGAAACCTTTACTTTTAAAGAAGAAGTAGCTTCAGAATTTGGTCTTTTGATGTGCAGAAAGGTGTGGGGCGAAGTTGACTAAAACCAAACTGACGAGCTACCAATTGTGGTTGGTAATGAAAAACTCGAAAGTCTTTAAGTTGAAAGCCACAGTACAAAAGGTCCTGAGACAAGAATTCCTTCCATATTTCTAAACTCTCAGCCGCTTAACTTGGAGAGTCACAAGGGAACTTTCGAGTAAACCATTCAGGCCCTCGAGTTCGAGAAGAGAAAGGTGCAAGGTTGGGAGAATGAGTCTTGATTTTAGGAAAAGAAGAAATGTAAGACTTACAGAATTCGAGACGGTTCTTTTTTGATGAAGGTGTAAGAAAAGACAATCTATAACCTTCAATGGAAGTAGGAAGTTTCGAATTTGAAGGTTCAGAACTCTCGAATTTATCCTGGAAAATGGCATTCAGCCAGAGTTGAAGAAACCAAAAAGGACCACAAAGGTTTCGAACAGGATCTTTTAATTTAAGAGTATACATAGCTTCAGAAAGCATGTCATAAACATGGGCTAAAAGACATATGTTTAGGTCTATTCGAATCCCTTTTGCTAACATTTGAGCTAAAGGAAGATAAGATTTTTGAATTTGATTAGACCTAGAGCAGAAAACAAAAGCAAACAGCCAATATATGAGAAAAGCCACATGTTCACTTTCAGTAACCCTGCCAGACTTGGCATTGTTTTGAATAAAATGGGAATAAGTCAGTTTATCCCAGCATGGTACAACATGAGGTTCTGGAACCTTCATGAAAGGAAGAATTAATTGGCCTTCAGGTCGGAGGCCAGTAATGGCAGCAATATAAAAAAGAGTTGGTGTGATCATGCCATAGGGTAAATGGAAGGAGTTGGAAAATCTTTCCCAGAAGAGAAGTGAAGAAAGAATTAGAGCAGGGTCAAAACTAAGATCAAATTTGCTTAGTTGAATAAGATTAAAAATACCAAGTTGCTTCCATAAAGCCCCCATAGTATTTTCAATCCTATTCAACCACATGACATAGGAATCTTTTCGAGCAGGAGGAGTTGCTCGAAAAACATCAGTGGTATTTTCGAGATGGTCAATTCGAATAAGAGACTTGAAAATTCGAATTTTCTCTTCTTATTCATCATATTGATCAAGGGAAGAAGAAGGAGTCTATGGACCTAAGAAACAATATTGCTTTTTCCTAATAGAATAAGGAATAAGTACCTGGGAATTCCAGATAGCTATTTTTTCTTCAGCATTTTCAGGATCAGGGACGTAAACTCTATCATCTCTAGCAAGGAAGTCACCTTTGACAATAGCAAGAGGTACCGGAGTTGAACCTTGAGAAGCCATTAATGGTGTTTCTTAAAGTTCTTGAGAGAGAAAGAGAAACAATGCAACAGTGCAAATGAGCTGAAAATGCATCAAGAAGAGTAAAATTAGAACCTTTGAAAGGATTAATCGGTGAAAATCAAGTTAAAAACAAGAAAAAGTGATAAAAAAGGGATAAAGATCATACCTTGAGTAGGAAGGAATGGCGCTGGATGAGAGCAAAAGCTAAGGTTCTTGAGGTTGAAGATGAAAAGCAAAACTGAAGGGTTTCTTGGTATTTATATGAGAGAGAAACAAAATGATTACAAAGAAGTTTAAAAGGTAATCATGATTGCACGTTTCTTGGAACGTGAGTTAGTAGCCCAAAAACGTGGGAAAGTCAGTTAGCTTTTAAAAAGTAACTGAAATAATAATTTTATTGGAAAATGAAATGTTTTTATCTGAAACCGATATTTAAATCTTCCTTTTAAATTTTGAATAACTGTTATAAGGAATACCAAAAGTTTGTTCCAAAAATATCTCTTTCTGCAAAAAATAAATTGTTTCTTCAAAGAGACTATTTTTAGGGGGGCATTTGTTGGGATTTGATTTTTAGCTATTTCGAATTCCACATGTGACAAAGGTTTGATGCTGTTTCGAATTTACAGAAAAGGTCAAAATACCTTATTTTGAATTTTTATAATGAGTCTATTAACTTCGAGAATTCTTGATTGAAGTTAACACAAAAAGACTTTAGAAATTCGAAAGGAAGATAAATGTAAATTCGAGAAATAGTACATTACAGGTATTCCAAAAGGCAAGTGATAGTTCTTTTATTCATGAGTCCAATTCGAATTACATAAGTTCGAATACATTGGAAATACAAATTAGAAAAGAAACTATCCTAAGTGCTCAATACATTAGAAAGGAAACTATCCTAAATTAGAATGAGTACTTGACTCATGCCTAACATGCCTCTTTATCCTCATCCTCCCCCACAAGTTTTAATAGAGCTAACACAAAGAAGAATTCTTTCTCCAATCTGTTAACATATCTTCGACTTGGGGAAGAAATCAAGGTCAGCATGGGAAAACAATAGTAGATTCATTTATCATATAAATGAACCTATATTTGGCTATTACGTACAACCCAAAAGAAAACCTTCAAAAAGAAAGGTTGAAAAAGCCAATAGCTTTGGCTATTTCGTCAATCCCATAAAAAATGAAATCATTCCAGATTGGATTGCACGTAATAGTCAAAGGGACTAACTTCTTCATATTCTTGGAAGAGTTTCTTTGGAGAATTAAGAAAAGAGAAGAAGAGAGAATTGTGAAGAGAACGTCCAAATAATACTCTTATTTATAGGAGTAAAAGGAGTTAAGTATTATTAATGGGACCATTTTTATGCCCAATAAGAAGGATTCTCATAATGAAGGTGAATGGACGGTGGCCGGTGGTCTTCATGACCTTTGAATTGGCCAAGTGGAGTTTAACATGTGACATACGGAAGAGTGAAGTCAAATCTCGAAATGAGAAAAGATTTATCAAGTTCAGGTATCAAAAAAAGACTAAGTGTCAAAGTTGAAGATGTTCTCGAATCCATGAAGTCAAAATTCCAGAAAGCAAGAATTCGAGAAGCAGGAATAGAGAATTCGAAAACAAGATATTTGAAGACTTAGAAGATTTCTGAAGAAAGAAATGAAAGTTCAAAAATTCAGAAGACAAAAGAAGACGGTTATTGAAGATCAGAAGCAGTTTTCTCGTTAGAAGAAGACGTGGCAAGCATGCATGCTGCCAGCACATAGGGCTAGATGATGTGTCAAATGTACATTAGTTAGCCGTTAGAATTAGGAATCTATAAATAGGTAAACTCTTCATGTAATAAGGGTTGGAAAATCACTCATACTCAAATTCTCTGAAACACCTTATACGTCCGAACTCACTGCGACAAACAGGTTACAAGGAGAAGAAAGCATGTGATGAACCCATCCATTTCTTTTAATGCAATTGTTCTTACAATTCAATTTCTTTTTCTTTGTTTACATTCTGCAATTTTCATTTTGCAATTTACTTTCTGCATTTTACGTTTAGTACATTTTTCTTTCTTTTGAACGTTTACTCTTACTTTCTTTGAAAGTTTGATTCTTCTTTGATTTCTGAAAATCCAATTTGGAATTTTGATGAAATTCTGAATCAAGTACTTCTAAATTTTGTTGAAAGATAAGTTCTTTGATAAAATTCTGAATCAAATAACTTGAAAACTATCATTTCTGGATTTTTTCAATACTGAAATTGACTTGGTGAAATTTTGTACCAAATTGATACTGTTTTATCCAGAAAATTGAACTTTTGAAAATATTTTCATAAGTCAGAAACACCATAAATCTACTTTTTTTAAAACGAGTCCCGTAAGAGGATCTGATTCTAATCCCCAGATTGTTCTTAGAATCAAAGTGATAAAGTTAATTTTCGAATTTGCATTTTATCACCACAAATAGGAAGACTTGGAAGATATGGAGGATCCAATCATTGTTCCCATTAAAATGGAAGAACCTACTACCACTCCAAAAGAAATAAATCAACCTGCTGCTGATGATAAGGTTGAAGAGATTACACCAATTGGTGAACCTGCTGAGAAGAATAATGTTGATAAGGTTGCACCTACTGACAACAACAAAGGTGAACCTACTAAGACTGTTGCTGCTCCATGTGCTGATCATGAAGATACACCTGTTGTCATCAAACTGGAAGAACCTGCTGTGGTTTTTGCCAATGAAGAGTCAAGTATTGACAAGCTGCTGATGAGATGAGTCCCATACTTGTTGATCCCACAAGAACTTATTTTGGTGGAAGTGATGATGAAACTGAAAATACCTTTGCCATGATCTTATATGAAGGACCCATTCTCTCTGAAGCCATTGATTGGCATTCAAAAGGAAGTTATGTGTTGAAGGAGAAAGGTATCTTTGTCTTTGAAGGTAACTTGTCTTTGAGAGAGAGGATGTGGAAGCTAAAGACAGGGAATATTTCAAGGAGACCTACTTTTGATAAGGCTGCTCCAATTCTCAGCTTTGATGATCTCTTCAGGGCTGCTGAATTTCCTTATAGATACTATCTGAATGGTCAATACCAAAGTAGGAGGTTACACAGGTTTCCAAACCTGTATGAGGAGCTTCTTCATTTCAAAAATCATCTGCCACTTAAGCCTCCCAAGCAAGAAGGTCTGCATGTAGATTCAGTTGAAGCTGCAAGGATGAGGAGGATGATCGGAAGCTTAGGGGGAGGGTCTGATCAGCTTGAAAAGATCAGAAAAGGTGTACAACCTCCTAACCACTACTGGGAGAGGATTGATGTGGAATCTGTGACACCCTTCTACACCATACTCTTATACAATTAATAATTCGAAATATAGAAAGAATAGTATTCCACAACGGGTAAAAAGGTTCACATAACTCTTCATTTAAAACCCCGTTCATTGTAAAACAACTTAATTATAACGAAAATAGAACTCAAAGGTTTTCAAAATACACAAGCAGCGGAATCTCCCAAAATATAAATAACAAAACATCCTACTTGCCGTGCAAGGCATTTTAAAGAAAGATTTTTAAAATCCTTCATAACTAAAAACATAAAGAAAGAACCCCCAATGATATGCCCTGATGTCACATGTACCAGAGCAACACTCCCTTTACTCAAGACTCGACACCAGTTGGGTCTCCATCGTCACCTGTAAAATAACCACAGTGTAACGGTGAGGAAAAGAATACTCAATCATCATCATTTATCATACCACATACTCAATCATCAAATAATTCATCAGATAATATCACCTATAAATCATTATATAATAGTTCATGATATCATCATATAATGCTCCTATCCTCATTCACCAAATAATTCGCCTACTCTATTCTCAACACCTATTACTCATTTCATCATTACAAAATCATATAACTCATTTTTATATCAGCATATACAAGACATATTCATCCATCATCATATACACCAACAACATTATCAATATCACCATAACCATCATAATCTTCAATATCACCATAATCGTCATACTCATCAATATCATCATAATCATCAATATCACCATAATCATCATATTCATCAATATCATCATAATCATCATAATCACCAATATCATCATAATCATCATAATCATCATACTCATCATTATCATCATAATTATCATACTCATCAATATCATCATAATCACCAATATCATCATAATCATCATTCACCTCCCTGAGTTACACTCAGGTACCATATTCAATATCATCAATCTCATCATCCTCATCAATTCTCTCCCGAGTTGCACTTCGCCCCACTCTAGGCTTGTGCTCCTCGGTACAAACTCTCCCAAGTCGCACTCGTCCCTCTCTAGGCTTATACTCCTCGGTACAAACTCTCCCAAGTCGCACTCGCCCCTCTCTAGGCTTATACTCCTCAGTACAAACTCTCCCAAGTTGCACTCGCCTCTCTCTAGGCTTATGATCCTTGGTACAAACTCTCCCAAGTTGCACTCGCCTCTCTCTAGGCTTATGTTCCATGGTACAAACTCTCCCAAGTTGCACTCGTCCCTCTCCGGGCTTATGCTCCTTGGTACCACACTTCATATACTTAATGCATGATCATGATATTACACACCTCGTGGAGTTATATACAGGATCATCATCATCATCAAACATCCTCAATCATCATTATCATCATAGAATCATCATCATACATTTTCAACATAAATCATCATAGGTATCATCAATCAAGAATCATCATCATAATCATTATAAAGCATCATAAGACATTATCAATCATCCATCGCAATAGTATAAACATCTATCATCAAGGATATGTGATATCATAATACTCATACCATAATCAATTCCCTTTAAACTTTCCACTTAATATCATCAATTCCACAAAATAACATTAGTATTAAATACATATCAATCTCAATTCCATATGTTAAGGAAAAACCATCCTCACTCCGAAAAAAAACTCATCAAAATCACATCAAAAACAGAATTCTGCGAGTTGCGCTTCAACCTGCGCTGCAGCGCAACCTGCAACGTAGCTTTCAGAGGACTGCGCTTCAACCCGCGCTGCAGCGCAACCTGCAGCGTAGCTTCTAGAGGATTGCGCCTCAACCTGCACTGCAGCGCAACCTACAGCGCAAGTTACGTAAAACACGACTATACCGCGTTTTTCCCCTTTTTCTCCCCTTCTTCAATCCCTACTCGATCCTCATCGTTTATACTTCAATCATATTCGTTTATATCGATTAAAATCAGCAAAAAACAACAATCTTTACACAGACTATACAGTTAACCCATCAAAACCCCAAATCATCAAACCCTTATTTACCCATTTCTCTATTTATATTATTTCATTCAATCCACTCAAGATTCATCAAGAATCATACAATCAATCATCAATCTACAGTTTTCATCATTCATACTCAATATATCAATTATTAATACGAATTTAAAGTCTTAGGTTACTACCCAAGCACCCCTCACATGCACATATAAGCAGCACCCTCTCCCCCACCGTACCTTGAAGTGAAGATCGAATCATAACAATTCTTGATTCTCAATGATTACTCCTCAACAACCTCCTCTTAAGACTTGGTTTCTCCCTTCCTTGGTGTTCGCTCTCTGACGATTATACGAATAAGGATTAGGGTGAACTGGGAACCCCTCCTTAAATAAATACTTAATTGGGCTAGGCCCACTCTCAAGCCACTTATTCTATTTATTATTCTTATTATTTATTAAAAAACCTTATTCATAAAATATACTAATCTTACTAATATTATTATTTATTTATTTCTCTTATTTTATTAATTTTATTTTATTTAATAAAATTTGGGATGTTACTGTTGAGACAAGCTCACCCTAAAGAAGTTTTTAATATGTCAAACTAAGTAAGTTCAAATATTCAGATGAGATGCATCTTGTATTACTAACTGTGTGTTCAAGTATGGCAGAGACCTTGTACATCTTGAGTTATTTCAGGAAACCATTGAGACTGAAAAGATTGCCAATTCACTTGAAAGAACCAGATTACATGCAAGGGAACACAAGATCAGAAACCATGCAGAAGCATAAGCTTATAAGGCACAATCAGAATCAATAAACAGATGCAGAAGCAATCAGACACATCAGTAAGACTGAGAGAAACAATTCAGAAAATAACGCAGCATGAGATGCACATGTCTATTGTTCAGATGTCATTCCAAGGATAAAAGAGATCTCAGCATGAAGCTTTAAAGAGACTCAAGGACACCTTGAGATGCAAGCTATGAACAGATGCTAGTTCAGCTTGAGATGCAAGAACAGCTTGAGACATCGTCTCAAGAACAGACGCAGCAAGAAGACATCTCACTAAAGATGCAACAAGAGCACAACAGGATCTGGACTTAAGATAGAAAGCATTCTCAGTATCAGGGGACAGCAAGTCAAGTCAACTAAGAAGCATACAAGGACACTGACACAGTACTTTAGACTGAAAAGCTGCTCAGAACCTACTGAAAAGACTGTGATTGATGCTGCAAGCTCCAACGGACTCCAACGGCCATACACGGCTAGTTTCTCAAGTCCTGGTATAAAAGAGGCATTGTTGGAAACTGAGAAGTGAGAGAGACTGCCTATACATCTGTGAAATCATCAAGCAGCTTATCACATCTCAACAGACATCTCAAGTACATCCATCAGTTGTCTGAAGATCAGACTCATCTCATCTTGAGATTGTTCATCTGTCTCTTTCATCTCATCTCTGTGTGTATCATTCAATTACTGTAATCAGAGTTGAGACTCAGTCTAGCTCATTAACTTCTATATCCATACTGTGTATGAGCTTAGTCTAGACTTATCATAAACACTCATCAGTATCTTGTCTCATCTAAGATAGGAGTGTGCCTAGTCTTAGAGTGAGGGTGTGCGTCCTGAAAAGGATGTAAGAATACATGTGACTCAGCTAAGATAGGAGTGTTCCTTGGCTTAGTGTGAGTGGATCGTCCTGAAGAGGCTGTAAGAATACTTGTATTGGCTGGTTGTCAATAGTGGAAAATCTCACAGGTTGTGGGGACTGGACATAGCCCAAGGTGTGGGTGAACCAGGATAAGATCTCTGTCTCTTGTCTCTTACCTTGCTTACACATCTAACTATACTGAAATCAGTAAGATATCTTGATAATTAAAGAGATAACTTAATTGGTAATCAATATAAGTAATAATCACTAGATCAGACTAAGCTCACCACTAAAATTGTATAAGCTCTCTCTTGTCTTAACAGAGACTCCAAGTTAATTAACTTGAGAGCAAGTCTCAACTATCAATTCTAGTGTGGAACTGCAGGAACAGACATGGAAGGTCTCTATTCAACCCCCCCTTCTAGAGACGTTCAGCCAACTTCAGTTACAACTCTCCCCTCCTAAAAGAAAAATTTGTCCTCGAATTTTCCCGAGATGAACAACTCTAGAAAAGACTCCTCTTAACAGGTCGATCAATGACAACTGCTTTACCAGAATAATCCAATAGGACATGGGTCGAAGATAACCAGTCCATACCAAGAATATTATCTAGTTGACTCAAAGGCAAACAGATCAAATCAACACAACACAATTCAATCAATCAATCATCACAATAACACCACGGAAGCATAACAAACACATAACTCAAGGTCGATGAACCGACCAATCAAACAAGCAGTTAACTCAAAGCAATATAACTCACTCAATCAACATAACACATTAGCACCACAGAAGCACAGTAAACTCAAGACCGGTGAACCGACCTGCTCTGATACCACTTAATGTGACACCCTTCTACCCCATACTCTTATACAATTAATAATTCGAAATATAGAAAGAATAGTATTCCACAACGGGTAAAAAGGTTCACATAACTCTTCATTTAAAACCTCATTCATTGTAAAACAACTTAATTATAACGAAAAAAAGAACTCAAAGGTTTTCAGAATACACAAGCAGCGGAATCTCCCAAAATATAAATAACAAAACATCCACTTATCGTGCAAGTCATTTTAAAGAAAGGTTTGTAAAATCCTTCATAACTAAAAACATAAAGAAAGAACCCCCAATGATATGCCCTAATGTCACATGTACCAGAGCAACACTCACTTTACTCAAGACTCGACACCAGTTGTGTCTCCATCGTCACCTGTAAAATAACCACAGTGTAACGATGAGGAAAAGAATACTACTTATACATACACATAGGAGGCTACCCTATCCTCACCCTCATGTAAACAACATCATCATTTATCATACCACATACTCAATCATCAAATAATTCATCAGATAATATCACCTATAAATCATCATATAACAGTTCATCGATATCATCATATAATTCTCCTATCCTCATTCACCAAATACTTCCCCTAATCTATTCTCAACACCTATTACTCATTTCATCATTACAAAATCATAGCATCATCATATAACTCATTTTTATATCAGCATATATAAGACATATTCATCCATCATCATATACACCAACAACATTGTCAATATCACCATAACCATCATAATCTTCAATATCACCATAATCATCATACTCATCAATAACATTATAATCACCAATATCATCATAATCATCATACTCATCATTATCATCATAATCATCATACTCATCAATATCATCATAATCATCATAATCACCAATATCATCATAATCATCATTCACCTCCCTGAGTTACACTCAGGAACCATATTCAATATCATCAATCTCATCATCCTCATCAATACTCTCCCGAGTTGCACTTCGCCCCTCTCTAGGCTTGTGATCCTCGGTACAAACTCTCCCAAGTCACACTCGCCCCTCTCTAGGCTTATGCTCCTCAGTACAAACTCTCCCAAGTTGCACTCGCCTCTGTCTACGCTTATGCTCCTTGGTACAAACTCTCCCAAGTTGCACTCGCCTCTCTCTAGGCTTAGGCTCCTTGGTACAAACTCTATCAAGTTGCACTCACCCCTCTCCGGGCTTATGCTCCTTGGTATATTACACACCTCCACACTTCATATACTCAATGCATGATCATCATATTACACACCTCGTGGAGTTATATACATCATCATCATCATCAAACAATCCTCAATCATCATTATCATCATAGAATCATCATCATACATTTTCAACAGAATCATCATAGGTATCTTCAATCAAGCATCATCATCATAAACATTATAAAGCATCATGATACATTATCAATCATCCATCGCAATAGTATAAAAATCTTTCATCAAGGATATGTCATATCATAATACTCATACCATAATCAATTCCTTTTAAACTTTCCACATAATATCATCAATTCCACAAAATAACATTAGTATTAAATACATATCAATCTCAATTCCATATGTTAAGGAAAAACCATCCTCACTCCGAAAAAGAACACATCAAAATCACATCAAAAACAGAATTCTGCGAGTTGCGCTTCAACCTGCGCTGCAGCGCAACCTACAACGCAGCTTCTAGAGGACTGCGCCTCAACCCGCGCTGCAGCGCAACCTGCAGCGCAGCTTCCAAGAGGACGGCGCCTCAACCTGCGCTGCAGCACAACCTGCACGCAAGTTACGTAAAACAAGACTATACCGCGTTGCCCCTTTTTCTCCCCTTCTTCAATCCCTACTCAATCCCCATCGTTTTATACGTCAATCATATTCGTTTATTCGATGAAACTCAGCAAAAAACAACAATCTTTACACAGATTATACAGTTATCCATCAAAACCCCAAATCATCAAACCCTATTTACAACCACCACCCCTTTCTCTATTTATATTATTTTCATTCAATCCACTCAAGATTCATCAGATCATAACAATCAATCATCAATCTACATTTCATCATGTCATACTCAATATATGATTATTAATACGAATTTAAAGTTTAGGTTACTACCCAAGCACCCCCCACATGCACATATACAGCACCTCATCCTCCCTCCCCCACCCGTACCTTGAAGTGAAGATCGAATCGTAACAATTCTTGATTCTCATGATTGCTCCTCAGCAACCTCCTCTTCAGACTTGGTTTCTCCCCTCCTTGGCGTTTCGCTCTCTGATGATTATACGAATAAGGATTAGGGGTGAACTGGGAACCCCTCCTTAAATAAATACTTAATTGGGCTAGGCCCACTCTCAACCCACTTATTCTATTTATTGTTCTTATTATTTATTAAATAACCTTATTCATAAAATATACTAATCTTACTAATGTTATTATTTATTTATTTCTCTTATTTTATTAATTTTTTTACTTTAATAAAATTTGGGATGTTACAGAATCACCTGAGGCAATGGTTATACCTGCTGAGGACTGGCTTCTTATTAAAAAGCTGCACACATAAGCTGAAATTTATTCTAAGTATGCTGCTGAGAAGGCTGGTTGCAGGGGTTTCAAGCCACCTAGACCACTCACCATGAAACCATCTACCAAAGTCTACTGGCAACCACATAGGATTGTACCAAGGCTAACGCTTTGCAGAAGGTCCTAAAGATAAGGGGAAACAACCAAAGTTTTATATTGCATACCTAGAAACATCCTAAACCTCTCAACAAAGAACAATGGGAAAGACTCCCTGAAGACATTGAAGCTTATTGGGTTTTGACCACACTTATAGAGACAGGATCTGGGATTCCTACTGGGCTGAAAGAGAAAAGGAAGGGTCTTGCTCTGGTACTAGATTTATTTTATTGAGTGCATGACCAAGAGCTCCCTTTCTAACTCAAGAGTTTAAGGACTTGGTTCCTTGGGAACTTTCCTAGTCGTGACCATCTGCTGAAGGAGTACAATGAAGAAGACTGGGTTGTTGTGCCATATTCTCGTACTGTCTACTACCTGCTTGGTAGCTAATCATGAAGACTAATGGTTTTCCTACTAGTTTGTGAGATTATATTTCATTGGAAGCATTTGTAACATAATTTTCAAGGAAGCTGATGTTGCTGAAGTGCTTGCCATGAAGGAGGAAGGTATCAGAAGGCTGAGAAGAAGGAACAATAGACTGCAAAATATGATGAGGCATTTGAAATGTTTGTCCCTCTTCTCACTCAGAGTGTAGATCCCAAGCAAAGCTTAAGAGGACCAACAGTTTTTAAATTGCCAAGTTCAGAAGTCTAGGTGTTCATAGTATTTATGGTTTATTTTGAACCTTTTGATTGCTTAATATGATTATATTCTATCTCTTACATGAAATATGATTTGACTACATATATTTATTGCCTTTGTGAAGCATTAAATATGTTATGTGCTGCAATGATTGAATTCTCTTGCTTGAACATTGATTAAACTTACGCTACCTCGTATTTCTTGTATATCATTTATTGCGTCTGTGTACTTCTACCCACCCTTTTGAATAATGACAAAAGGGGGGAGTATAAAAGAATATCTGAAGTATAAAAAGAAAGAAATATGGAAAGAAGTATCTGATAGTATAAATAAAGTTAAACCTCTGTTAGCTAAAATTAAATGTGTCTGGAAGAAATCTCTGTTTCATGTGGAGAAAATTTTCAGACAAGTATCTGAAACAGGGGGAGTATTGATGACATAATTTTACACATACTTTGAACCTTCAATTGCACTTTCTTAGAGTATAGTTGTAATCAAATTCATTGTTTTAATTGGGATTTACCAAAATTGGACGTAATTGGGCTTTAAACTACAAATGTGGTTTTAAAATTCGGAATTTTAAGCCTATTGACCTACCTGTCTTGTTTTGATGATATCTGGAGCTGTAGGTGTCCTATTTGCGTGATTCCAGTGGCGTTGGAAAGATAACTTTTTGGGCTTTAATTTGATAGGTCATATGACTATATTCCACAGAGAGACGAGGGGCAGTTTCAATTTTAAGTTGACGTTCAGGAGCTGTCTGAAGCTGAACGGGGAAAACAACAACCTTCTTAAGTAGTTTCTGATATAGTTTTTGGTATTGTGGCCTGAAATTTTGTTAAGTATGGCCCTTTTACCCTCTGCCATTAGATTAATCTTATGGTTAGGAGAATTGTATAAATAGATGTAGCTACAATTCTGTTAGGGAGCTTTTACTCATTTTTACGGAGATGGAAGTTAAAGGGACGCTTGTTCTCTCTTCTCTCGTTTTCGAGGTTTTCTTCTTCTTCTTTTTCTGCATTTTCATTTGTTTTTCTCCTCTTATGGATTGCTAAACTCTTGAGGATTGATTCTTGAGTGATTTCCAATTGGATTCTGAGGTTTATTTCTATTCCAATTCGTATTTCAATTTCTGCAGTAGATTCAATTTCATCTTCTCCTTTAGAATTCTGGTTTTGAATCTTGAATTGTATTTGAACGCTTGTTGATGATTCAATTTTGTTCTTCACTAAGAATTCTGGTTTAGTTTGCTTATTCTAGACAACCACTTGTTTTGCTTAATTCAAAAGGTAAAGGATTGGAACTCTCACACCAGTACGCTTAGTCTGGTTTCGCAAGTTCGCTTAGTTCTTGCATGAGATAATTGTTGAATTGATTGACGCTTGTTCAGTTAATTCGAATCTGTTCTGGAAATTGAGATCGATGTATTTTAATTGATGAAGAATCCATCGTGAATGAACAAGAGAATCAATCTATTTCTTACATCGTTTTACATCTTACTTTCTTGTTTACAAAATCTGTTTCCGAACAAACAACCAAAACCCCCCTGTTATGTTACGTTTCCTGCAATTTTGTGCTGATAAGACAGTCCCTGTCTTAAGACAGTCTTAAGTCTTAAGACCGTCTGAAGTTCTGTCTTAAGACCGTCTGAAGTTCTGTCTTAAGACCGTCTTAAGTTACTTGTCTTAAGTTCGATCTGAAGTTCTGGTTCTAAAATTTTGGGTCTGAATTCTGATATTCTGAATTGTAATTGAATTCCCTTGAGAGACGACTTTGGGTTATCTAACCCTCACTACACTTAATTCATATTATTTGATTGAGTACGACCTCGATCAAATTTGGCGCCGTTGCCGGGGAATTCAATTCAAATTTTGTTTCAATTCCAATTCTATTTTGTGTAAAATTCTGTTTCTGTTTTGTTTTCAATTCTGTTTTGTAAATTCGTGTACTGTTCTGTGTTTAGGAAGTAGAGTCATAATTCATATTGTGTTTTGGTATACTAACCTTGGTTGTGCAGATTTAGTTTGATCAATTTTGGTTCACAGCTTTGAGGTAAGTAGCCTAATCTGTCATAGTTATTGTTACATTTGTTTTTGTGAATTGTAATTAGTGTGTTTAGTCATGTTTTGATGTTTAGAAATTGTTTAGATGAAAATTAGTACAGGTTTGGTGTCATTTGGTTGTTTAATATGTTAATATAGTGTTTTCCATGTATCTATTTCATTGGTTTCTGCTCATTTGATATGGCTGCCTTTATAAG
Source organism: Sesbania bispinosa (assembly GCA_026901365.1). NCBI lineage: Eukaryota > Viridiplantae > Streptophyta > Magnoliopsida > Fabales > Fabaceae > Sesbania > Sesbania bispinosa. Next base: position 87,581 of record QLOH01000382.1, read on the forward strand.
CTGACATGCTGTTGTATGCTTCATTTTGTGCATTTCTGTGTGCATTTGGTGTATGACTAGAGCAAACCCAGGTACCCTACATTCATTTGATCCAGAAATTGATAAGACATATCATAGGTTAGTTAGAGAGTCTAGGATTCCATTGTGCATAATTCTGTTAGTGATAGTGAGTTGTCTGATAGTGTGTATTCTGCTGTTAGTGTAAGTGATAGTGAGTCTATTTCTGTGTTTTCTTCTTCTTCTTTCCTTGAGTCTGATTTTAATTGTGATACCATGGCTGGGAGAACTTTGAGAGAGCTTGCAGCACCTGATATTAATATTCAGACTTTATGCATTCAATATCCTGATATAGATGTGCCTTGTGAGCTTAAGTCTGGATTGATTCATTTGTTGCCCAAGTTCCATGGTCTTTGCAGGTGAGGATCCACATAAACACCTCAAGGAATTCCATATTGTCTGCACCACTATGAGACCACCTGGAGTTCCTGAGGATCATATTAAGCTGAAGGCATTTCCATTCTCCCTGCAAGATACAGCAAAAGACTGGTTGTACTACCTTCCACCTGGATCCATTACTGGCTGGGATAATTTGAAGAGGATGTTTCTGGAAAAATTCTTCCCAGCATCTATAGTGACTTCAATCAGGAAGGAGATCTGTGGTATAAGGCAGATGGATGGAGAGAGTTTGTATGAGTACTGGGAGAGATTTAAGAGGCTTTGTGCAAGCTGTCCACATCATCAGATTCATGAGCAGTTATTCATCCGTATTTCTATGAGGGCCTATTGAACAATGACAGACAGATGATAGATGCAGCCAGCGGAGGAGCTCTTGTAGATAAAACTCCAGTTGCAGCAAGGCAAGTTAATTGAGAATATGGCTTCTAATAACCAACAGTTCAGTACCAGAAGAGCAATTCAGTAGCCTTGACCAGAGGAGTTCATGAGATGGAGACCACTTATGCTGCTGATCATAGGAAGTTGGACAACAAGCTAGATGATTTGGCTTCCTGGTTAAGCAGATGCAGTGTCTCAACAAGTTGCTAAGCTATGTGGGATTTTGTACTTCTGCAGATCATCCCACTGATGCATGTCCCACCTTACATGAGCCTGCAGGAGATGGTGCTTCTTCCTCCTCAGGCTTATGCAGCAAATATCTATGGTTCTGGCAGACCCCACTCAGCAGCAACAGTATAATCAGGATCTTTCTTCCAACAGTACAATCCGGGTGGAGGAATCATCCAAATTTGAGATGGGGGGAATTCTCAGCAGCAGCCACAGCAGCCTTATGTGCCTTATCAGTCTCATGCTGTTGGGCCTAGTAGACCTTACCCCGGCCTCCACATGTACAGCAGCAACAGCAGCCTACACCGCCTGCTGCTGCTACAAACCTTCCAAGAGTGAGCCTTCCTTGGAAGAATTAATGAGGCAGATGCGCGGTCAATAATATGAATTCTTCAGCAGAGGGACGAGGCAACTATTCAGAGCCTAGAGAATCAGATAGGCAGATGGCTACCACTCTTAATCAGTTGCAGTCTCAGGGTTCAGATAAGCTTCCTGCTCAAACAGTTGTCAACCCGAAGAATGTTAGTGCAATCACTTTTGAGGTCGGGTAAGAGTGTGCAAGCACTTGATAGGCAACAGTCTGAGCAAAGAAGTATGAGATTCATACAGTTGTAGACCCTGTGCAGGAGAGAGCTAGTCCTAGTCCTTTGAGTAGCCCCAGTTCTTCAAGCAGTGAGCAGCCTTCTATTCCTCTTCCATTCCCTCAGAGAGTTGTGCAGGAAGAGTAAAAAATGGAAGAGGCTGACAAGGAGATCTTGGAGACTTTTCAGGCAAAGTAGAGGTGAATATACCTCTACTTGAGGCCTATAAAGAAATTCCGAGATATGCCAAGTTCTTGAAGGATCTGTGCACCCATAGGAGGCGGCTGAAGCGGCAATGAGAGGATTAGTATGGGAAGGAATGTCTCTGCACTCATTGAGAAACCTATGACTCCCATTCCAGAAAAATGCAAAGACCCAGGGACATTTACTATTCCTTGTGTTATAGGCAGTAACCAGTTTGATAATGCTATGCTTGATTTAGGAGCATCTGTTAATGTTATGCCTTTATCTGTTTTCACCTCTTTGTCTCTTGGTCCTTTGTAGGCTACTGGTGTTGTCATTCAGTTGGCAAACAGGAGCACTGCCCACCCTGCAGGCCTTATTGAGGGATGTGTTGGTTCGAGTGAATGACCTCATCTTCCCTGCCTGACTTCTACATATTGGATATGGATGGAGGAGATTCACTCACTGGTGCAGCCCCATCATCTTGGGCAGGGCCCTTCCTGAAGACAGCTCGGACTAAGATTGATGTTCATGCAGGCACACTTACCATGGAGTTTGGAGACCAGTGTGGTTCAGTTTAAATATTTTAGATGCCATGAGGCACCCTGTTGAGGATCATTCTGTATTCCATATTGATATGCTTGCTGAACTTGTAGATGATAGTTTGTCTGAGTTTGTGGGACATTTGGACTTTCCGGACTTTTCTGATTCATTGATGTCTACACTTGTGATTTATGTTCCGATTCATCTGTGTGTAGTATGTGTGCTGAGATAGATGAGTTCATATCTGTTGATTATGTTGATTGTTCTGATTGTCCTACAGGTTCTGGTATTGAGCAACCAGTTGTGTCAATTGAGTCAGAATGCAGTGGCTTGATTATAGCAATTATAGATACATCTGACTTGATTGATTTGCAGGTTGAAGAGGTTTTCTACCAGTACCAGATTGTTACCTTCTATTGTTCAGCCCCCCATCATTGGAGCTGAAGCCACTTCCCACTCACCTCAAGTATGCATATTTGGAGGATGAGCAGAAGCTTCCAGTGATCATCTCTACTGCTCTCTCAGCTGATCAGGAGCAGAGGTTGTTGCACGTGATTAGAGAGCACAGGAGAGCTCTAGGTTGGACTTTGGCAGATATTCGGGTATTATCCCCTCCTTGTGTATGCATCGGATATCTGTTGGAGGATGGGGTTAAACCTGTGAGGCAGCCTCAGAGAAGGCTGAATCCCCAGATTCTTGACGTGATCAAGAAGGAGGTCACCAAGCTGCTACAGGGCGGGTATCATATATCCCATATCAGATAGCACTTGGGTGAGCCCGGTACAGGTGGTACCGAAGAAATCTGGGATTACAGTTGTGAAGAATGAGAAGGATGAGCTGATTCCTACTAGGGTGCAGAACAGCTGGAGAGTCTGCAATCGACTACAGGAGGCTCAACCAGGCGACCAGGAAGGATCACTTCCCACTTCCTTTCATTGATCAGATGCTGGAGCAGCCTGGCAGGTAAATCACATTACTGTTTCTTAGATGGTTTCTCTGGTTATTTTCATATTTGTATTGCACCAGAGGACCAGCATAAGACTACATTTACCTGTCCTTTTGGTACCATTTGCTTATAGGAGGATGCCTTTTGGTCTATGCATGCTCCTGGTACTTTCCGAGATGCATGATGAGTATATTTGCTGATTTACTTGAGCATTGCATAGAGGTTTTCATGGATGATTTTAGTGTATATGGCTCCTCGTTTGATGCATGTTTGGATAGCTTGACTAGAGTGCTTGATAGGTGAATAGAGACTAACCTTGTTCTTAATTATGAAAAGTGTCATTTCATGGTAGAGCATGGTACAGGTCTTAGGCCATATTATCTCTAGGAAGGGTATAGAGGTAGATCCTGTAAAATTAGATGTTATTTCACACTTGCCTTACCCCTCTTGCGTGCGAGAGGTTCGATCTTTTCTTGGACATGCAGGTTTCTATCGCAGGTTCATTCAGGACTTCAGTCGGATAGCCCTTCCGCTGTCCAACTTGCTACAGAGGATGTCAGCTTGAGTTTGGAGAGCGGTGCACAGAGGCATTGATCGCCTCAAGAGAGCTCTCCACCACCACTCCCATTATTCACAGCCACCGGATTGGGACGCTTCTGTTCGAGTTGATGTGTGATGCATCAAACTACGCCTTGGGAGCTGTTTGGGCACAGAGGGTTGGTAAGCTGTCTCATGTGATATATTATGCATCTAGGACTTGGATGCAGCACAGGTAAATTACACTAACCACTGAGAAAGAGCTGTTAGCAATTGTTTTGCATTGGATAAGTTTAGATCATATTTGCTAGGCTCTAGGGTAGTGCTTTTTACTGATCATGCTGCTCTTAAGTTCCTTTTGAAAAAGACAGATTCCAAACCCAGGTTGATCAGGTGGATGCTACTCTGCTTCAGGAGTTTGATTTAGACATCCAGGATAGGAGTGGTGCGCATAATCTGGTAGCAACCATTTGAGCCGCATTGAGAGAGCGGAGGATGTGTTTCCTATTCGGGATGACTTCCCGATGAGCAGCTTATGGCTTTGCTTGATTCCCATTCCCCTCCCCTTACCCCTTGGTTTGCTGATATTGTTAATTATCTTGTTGCATCTGTTTTTCCACCCTTGGCATCTAGGGCCAGAGAGATAGACTTAAGAGTGATTCCAAGTATTATGTATGGGATGACCCTTATTTATGGCGTTTTTGCAGTGACCAGGTTATCCGTAGGTGCATTCCAGATCAGGAGATCCAGTCTATACTTCAGTTCTGTCATTCCTCACCTGTTGGAGGACATCTTGGACCCCAGAGGACAGGAAGGAAGGTGCTGGATTGTGGATTCTATTGGCCTACGATTTTCAGAGACGCCTGGAGAGTCTCCCTCTACATGCGAGCAGTGTCAGAGAGCCAGGAGCGGCCATTTTCTAGCAGGCAGCAAATGCCCCAGCAGCCTATGTTGTTTTGTGAGATTTTTGATGTGTGGGGTTATTGATTTTATGGGGTCCATTTCCTGTTTCTTTGTGGTTTTATATATATATTGCTTGCTGTGGACTATATCTCCAAGTGGGTGGAGGCTATAGCCACAAGGACTAATGATGCTCGAGTTGTTGTGGATTTTGTCAGGTCTCACATCTTTTGGCAGGTTTGGAATGCCTCGAGCCATTGTTAGTGATCAGGGGACCCACTTCTGTAACCGGTCCATGGAGGCTTTGCTGAAGAAGTATGGGGCGGTAGCATAGAGTTTCTACACCATACCACCCCCAAACTAATGGACAGGCTGAGATCTCCAACAGAGAGATCAAGAGGATTCTGGAGAAGATGGTGCAGCCTAACAGGAAGGATTGGAGCCGCCGCCTTCATGATGCTCTCTGGGCTCATAGGACCGCCTACAAGCACCTCTTGGGATGTCTCCCTTTATAGTTGTTTTTGGTAAGGCGTGCCACTTACCTGTGGAGATTGAGCATCGGGCATACTGGGCAGTTAGGGCTTGCAATTTGGATTGTGACCAGGCAGGAGAGCAGAGGAAGCTTCAGCTACAGGAGCTTGATGAGATCCGCCTGGAGGCCTATGAGAACTCTAAGTTCTACAAGGAGAAGACTAAGAAATTTCATGATCAATGTATTGCTAGAAAAGAGTTTGTAGTAAGCCAAAAGGTGTTGTGTGTTAATTCTAGACTTAAGCTCATGCCTGGTAAGCTTCGTTCTCGTTGGATTGGACCCTTTTATTGTCACTCATGTTTATCCTTATGGGTTTGTAGAGTTGAAGAGTGAGTCCACCAACAAGACCTTCAAGGTCAATGGCCACCGTCTCAAGCTATTTCATGAGAGTCCCGCTTTGGTTGAGGAGACGGTTGAGGAGATGAGCTTGGAGCTTCCCACATTCCCTCAAGTGCAAATTTTTCCACCTTGATGAGGGAGTCTCTTTCCCCACTATTTTATTGCATTATGTCCTTTTTTCTATAATTTGATTATTTTTCCATTGAGGACAATGTGTGATTTAAGTGTGGGGGAGGAGATTTGTAGTTTTAGGACTTTAGGATTGATTTTAGGAATTAGTATGTGGTTAGGATTATAGTGTTTTGTGTTAGTAATTTTTAGGATTGTTAAAAAAAAATTGTTTGCTGTTTTACTGTTCAAAAAAAGAAAAAAAATGTTGTTTTACTGTATTTTTGGTGTTTTCCATAGGAAATTTGCTGTTTTTGAGTTGCTGTCAGCATTTTCATAGCTATTCTGTAGCTACTGCTGTTACTGTTTTGCTGTCTGAAATTATTGTAATCTGTCTGTTTTGCTGTTTTGCTGTTGCTGTTGCTGTTTTTGCATTACTGTAGCTGCTGTACGTTTTTATTGATGTTGTTTACAGCAGAATTTTTTTTACAGCAGTTTTGTTACAGCAGAATTTCATTTTACAGCAGAATTTTGACAGTTATCTGAATTTTACAGCAAAAAAAATTTTGACAGTAGGAAAAATAATACATTTGGCATGTTTTTCATTGGATTTTTAGGATTTGTGTTGGTAGTGGCATTTTCATCATATTTGGACAATTGGTTTCTTGATTTATGTTGTTTGGATTCCTTATAATTTAGTGAATAAGTTGGTTTTGATGATTATTGGGTGAATATTTTGTGATAGAGTTGTCCTTGGTGAGATTTTGAGCCTTATTGATGGATGGACCAATCTATGCCATTCTCCTCTCTTTTTCTTGTGTGATTTCACTCTTGTTTGCTTGTGCTCTAGAACTTGGCTTGACTCTTTGATGTTCAATTTGTTCACATGCATGTATTGAGATGATTGAGGCATTTTTGTTGATAATTGAGCACTAGCCATATTAGCTTACCTTGATGATTTTCCACTGTGCTAGCCCCTTTGAGCCTATGGATCCCATTTCTTGTTTTGAAAGCTCATTACAAGCCTTGACAGTGAAAAACCATGATTGTCCTTGCCTTAGAGGATAAAGGAGCTTTGGAATTGTTTTGGGAATAGGCTATTGAATGAGTGTGGGGGTGTGCTTGAATTTCCTTATCTTATCTCCTCCTGTGGATATCATATTGTTGACCTTTGGCTAGTTACAAAGAAAAAAAAATGAAAAAGGAAAAGATAGAAAAGTAAAAAAAAAATAAAGAATAAAAAAAAAGCTCAAAAGAAAAGTGTTAAAAAAAAGAGCAAAGAAATAAAGTGTTCTTGAAATAGCAAAAATGGGTCAAAAGGTAGAAAAGAGGAGTTTAATTGTATTCTTGAGATGTATGCTACTTGCATTTCTTCTTGGATTTATTCCCCATTGCTCCTCTATTCTCTTTGGTTTTTAACTTCTTATCCTTCATTTTCCCTACCTTTACCTTGGCCCCATTACATCCTATTTGAAGTCCTCTTGATCTTTGCTTGCATGTGTTTCAAGTTGTGCTTGCTTTCATGAGTGCTTTGAGTGTATATACACAAGCCTAAACACTTGAGAGTTCGAGAGTTTGTCTTGTGAGGATTCTATCACTTTTGATTCACCCCTTTGATTTGATTCAACCTCTTGTTTGCTAAATTGTTGGAAATTCCATTCATGTATTTCTTGACTCCATGATTCCTTGGATGTTGTATTTGCCTACTCCTATGCATTCCTGGGATCTCTTGATAATTATGCCATCTGTATCTGCATCTTGATCCTTAGTTGATTTTTGGTCATATGGTGTTTTGCTCGGAGTGCAAAGATTAAGTGTGGGGGTATTTGATGAGCATAATTTAACACTTACTTTGAACCTTCAATTGCAGCTTTCTTAGAGTATAATTGTAATCAAATTCATTGTTTTAATTGGGATTTACCAAATTGGACTTAATTGGGCTTTAACTACAAATGTTGTTTAAATTCGGAATTTTAAGCCTATTGACCTACCTGTCTTGTTTTGATGATATCTGGAGTTGTAGGTGTCCTATTTGCGTGATTCCAGTGGCGTTGGAAAGATAACTTTTTGGGATTTAATTTGATAGGTCATATGACTATATTCCACTAAGAGACGAGGTTCCGTTTTCAATTTTAAGTTAACGTTCAGGAGCTGTCTGAAGCTGAACGGGAAACAACAACCTTCTTAAGTAGTTTATGATATAGTTTTGGTATTTTGGGCCTGAAATTTGTTAAGTATGGGCCCATTTTACCTCTGCCATTAGATTAATCTTGTGGTTTAGGAGAATTGTATAAATAGATGTAGCTACAATTCTGTTAGGGAGCTTTTACTCATTTTTTACGGAGACGGAAGTTAAAGGGACGCTTGTTCTCTCTCTCTCATTTTTCGAGGTTTACTTCTTCTTCTTCTTTCTGCATTTTCATTTTGTTGTTCTTCCTCTTATGGATTCTAAACTCTTGAGGATTGATTCTTGAGTGATTTCCAATTGGATTCTGAGGTTTATTTCTATTCCAATTCGTATTTCAATTTCTGCAGTAGATTCAATTTCATCTTCCCTTTAGAATTCTGGTTTTGAATCTTGAATTGTATTTGAACGCTTGTTGATGATTCAATTTTGTTCTTCACTAAGAATTCTGGTTTAGTTTGCTTAATTCTAGACAACCACTTGTTTGCTTAATTCAAAAGGTAAAGGATTGGAACTCTCACACCAGTACGCTTAGTCTGGTTTCGCAAGTTCGCTTAGTTCTTGCATGAGATAATTGCTGAATTGATTGACGCTTGTTCAGTTAATTCGAATCTGTTCTGGAAATTGAGATCAATGTATTTTTAATTGATGAAGAATCCAATCGTGAATGAACAAGAGAATCAATCTATTTTCTTACATCGTTTTACATCTTACTTTCTTGTTTACAAAATCTGTTTCCGAACAAACAACCAAAACCCCCCTGTTTATGTTACGTTTCTGCAATTTTGTGCTGATAAGACAGTCCCTGTCTTAAGACAATCTTAAGTCTTAAGACTGTCTGAAGTTCTGTCTTAAGACCGTCTGAAGTTCTGTCTTAAGACCGTCTGAAGTTCTGTCTTAAGACCTTCTTAAGTTACTTGTCTTAAGTTCGATCTGAAGTTCTGGTTCTAAAATTTTGGGTCTGAATTCTGATATTCTGAATTGTTATTGAATTCCTTGAGAGATGACTTTGAGTTATCTAACCCTCACTACACTTAATTCATATTATTTGATTGAGTACGACCTCGATCAAGTATATTCTAAGTCTTTACTATCTAATTTCCGTTCAGATATTTGCTGAATTTCTTTTTAAAAATTTGTCATCATTAAAAAGGGGGAGAATGTTGAGTCTCAAAATGTTATTAAAGATATTAATAATGTTTTAAGAACTCACAAATCCTAAGTTTTACTGGACAACAAATTTGATTTAAAAAGGGATTAGTTATTTATTATGAGAACAGTATCACTTGAAGGTATTTTGCTTTAAAGTTCCAGCAAGTACTATAAAGAAGAAGCCTCAAGTTGAACCTACTGATATGAGGAACCTTCTGAAGAGCCAAGACCTCCTGAAATCATATCTACCTTATGAAGTATTACATAATCCTTTATTATAAATGAACTGCTGAAGACCTCGTTATAGCTGTTGACTGAAGCCTGGAAGCTGCCTGCTCAAGTCATCACTCATCATTAACGTGTGAAGCAAGTTTGATTCATTTAAGGAATGTTTTCAAAGTTCCTTTGCTGTCAAAGTCATATTACCTTGAAAGGAACCGTTGTACGTGTTAGAGCAGTGTTGTAGACTGCAACACCTGCAAATCTCAAAAGTCAGAAGCTATCAGAAGATTGTTTCACAACGTCTCAAGCATTTAATTCTATCTCATAACGGTGAATGAAGCATTCTTCAACGAATTCATTTAAAGACTCTATATATAGCTTCTCACAAGACTTTGAAGATGTCAGCCAAGCTCTATATAAAAGTTTATCAAGCCAACACTCTGCTAAAATTACTATGAATTTCCTTGTACTTAGAATTTCTTATCTATATCCTGAGTTATACTCAGTTATCTTCTGTACAAGAAATCTTATGTTTAAGTTTTTCAGAAACTTAAACTTATATCATTGTAAACACTGTAAAGTGTCTGAGAGCCTAAAGAGGCTTGGAGCAACAAATAATACTTGTTGTTGTTAGCCTAAAGAGGTTGTGTCCAAAGAATACTTGTGGTTTAGCCTGAAGAGTCTGTATCCAAAGAATACTTGTGGTTTAGCCTGAAGAGGTTGTGTCCAATGAATACTTGTGGTTTAGCCTGAAGAGGTTGTGTCCAAAGAATACTTGTTGTTTAGCCTGAAGAGGCTGGGGTCAAATAATACTTGTATCAGATCTGATTAGTGGAAATCCAGTGGTATGTTTGCCTTGGGACTGGACGTAGCTCAATGTGTTAGTGGGTGAACCAGGATAAATTGTTTGGCTAAGTTTTCTCAACCCTTATGTCTTTACTTTCTGTTTTAACTAACAAAGGAGGGTTCTGAAAAGTGATTTTATAAATCCACGCAGCAAAACAATCTTGTTTATCACGTTAAACATTTCAAAAGCATTTTACTCAACCTGCTGAGTCATATCAGCAAGTTGCTGAAAACTACAGTTTCGGAAGGTTGCTCAAATCTCTTTTTACAAACACTTTGCTTTTTCAAAGGTTTTCATAAAATCTACAAAGAATTATAAAACACTATTCAAGCCCCCCTTCTAGTGTTTCATGTGGTCCTAACACTTGGCATAATGAGAGAAGGGTAAAATTTGATGGTTTACCAATACCTATAGGATCCGCCACCAAGGAATAAAATTCACACTCTTGCCTATGCCCTCAAGAGAAGTTATGGAAGATCAAATCAAACTTAAGAGGTTAATAGAAAAAGAGAAAGAAGAAAAATATAAACAAATAGAGGAAAAGGAAGAAGAAACTAAGAGAATTTTGGAAGAAAATAAAATAAAAAGAGAAAGAGTGTATGTGGGAAGACAACCTACCTTATGTTGGTAATTAAGCTTAATGGTGCATACGAGAAGACTCAAGCTATTGAAAGGGAGTTTCCTAAATTAACTTTCTTTATGCATGAAATACCTTCTTCTATGCACAATTATATGCCACAGAGAATTACATGTCCAAAGGAATTTAACAATTTTGATAATGCTTTCAAACATATTGCATGTTTAGAAAAGCCAGTTTAGTTTGAGAGTACCTTGAAACCTTTTGAAAATGCATGTTTACCCAATCCATTTAGACATGTTGACTTGCATGCCTTGCATGATAGATTGGATGTGCAAAAACAATTGGTTTGTATACTTTACTTGCATACTGAAGGGAATCAAGCAAGTGGTCAGGGTGCAGCAAAAATAAATGGATTCCCTCCCTTGTTATAATCGTTTTGCGAAAACACGAATCAAGGCATAAAAGGTATTAAAAAAAGGTCGTACCTTATTAGGATTACAAACGAGGCAAGAGTAGTCACGTCTCTATTGGTATCCACGCCAACAGCCAAACTAGGAAACCCTCCTCAGCTCTGCTAGTAGCCTTAGAAAGTAAGAAGCGATTGCTCATGTGTACAGGGTAGTGCATCTCATGCTCTATTTATAGAGTGGTGGCTAGGGTGTTACCCCTTTACTCACTTAACCCTCACACTATAGGCCTGGCCCATTATGTTATAATTCTAATTAAATTAGAATTATCCTCTTATCCTAGTGGCTTGTTTGTAGCGTGTGACCCAATAGGCTTTTAATATTGGTTATGATTTAAAATAAAACTCTTTTATATTTAATATCGTAAATAATGAGCGGCATCTAGCAATACATGATTTCCTAATATTGAGAATATCAACACTTTGACGAATCCTATTTTATGATAATTATATGATATGTTCTTTTGTCCAAATATCTAATTGAACACAAGGGCATGCATTGTGTCAAGCCTTTATAGTTCAATTTATATATTTTCTTGATCCCCAAGTAGACTGTACAGAAAATAAACATCTCATGTTTATCCTCCTGAGCATTGCCATGGCATTTTGCAGTCTCAGCTTTATCAAGAGGCCTACAGATATAACTCCTGTTACATAGGAGGGACAAATCCCATCTAGGGCACTCACATTCCATCCCCACATAATTTATTATATGTCCAAAAAACCAACTTTATGATTACCCTGTTACAGCTAAACGTTTGATGATAATTAAAACATATAATTCCTTATGTAGGAATCGTGGTGATTTCAGGTCGAAGGACTTCATATAACATTTATCAATTTAAGAACGTTCATGACACTTATATAACAACCCATGCAACGTTCTTAAGGTGGGTCTGGTCAAGTACACCATTACTCTTAATGTATACCTATGTGAGCACATGATATGTCATATCCATGATCTGTGAGATGTGATCATCAATGAACTCACATACTAGTCTAAATACATCTTGTCCTAAGATGATACTTGATAGGGACTATTTAAGAAGAGTTTCTTCATAAGATCTCACGATCAAGTCATCTACTTGATTTCTTATGAAGTTTAAGCTTACTATTTTACGGACAATAATTATTTTCTAAAAGAATAAGTTTTCCTTTAAAATAACATGATACAGTGATGGATGTTCATAAATATATAGTCTCTAGTGCATATTCCTAACAATCTCCCACTTGCACTAGAGACATTCAGACATAACTATTATGCCTAATGATCTAGTGTGCCCTTCATGCTTCTGCTGCACAAGGGGTTTAATGGGTTTGTAACAGTGACTGTTCCTTGCTTCGAACTTTTCTAGCTCACAACACTACCATTCAACAAAACACAACCTGATTGCGATCTTCAATCATCTTTGTCGGTTTGGAAGCTAGCATCAGTGTAAAACTTTACAAGTAGCTCTTCCTCACCTCCATATATCAAGAATGAATCCTCAGTTCTTCTCAAGTACTTAAGGATGTTCTTGACTGTTGTCTAGTGACCTTCACCAAGATCAGACTGGTATCTGCTAGTCATGCTTAAAGCATATGATATTTCTGGTCGAGTACATAACATGGCAGACATCATAGATCCTATAGCAGATGCATAAGGAATCTCACTCATGCAACCTCTCTCTTCTTACTGGAAGGAGATTGGGCCTTAGATAGGCTTATACCATGTGACATATGTTAAACCGTTTTAACACTTTGTCTATGTATGTATTTTGACTTAGGCCAAGTAATCTTCGAGATCTATCTCTATAGTCCTGATACCTATCACATAGGTTGCTTTGCCCAAATCTTTCATAGAAAGATAATTTCCTAACCAGGTCTTTACAGACTGAAGGGTAGGAATGTCATTTCCTATGAGGAGTATGTCATCTACATAAAAAACCAGAAAAAACCACTTTGTTGTCACTAACCATTATTGTACACACAAGGTTCATCCTCATTTTTAATGAAATCAAACTGCTTTACAGCTTCATCAAAATGAAGATTCCAGCTTCTAGAGGCTTGCTTTAATCCATAAATGGATCGTTGCAACTTGCATACCTTTCCAATATTTCAGGTACAACAAAAACTACAGGTTGTGTCATACACACATTTTCAAGAAGGCTTCCATTTAGGAAAGTTGTCTTGATATCCATTTGCCAGATTTCACAATCATGGTAAACTGCAACAGCAAGCAAGATCCGAACAGATTTGAGCATGGCAACTGGGGAAAAAGCGTTTCATCATAGTCTATACTATGAATTTGTGTGAAACCCTTTAGCCATCAACCGTGCTTCAAAGGTACTTACATTACCATCCATGTCAGTTTTCTTCTTTGAAATCCCACTTTCACCCTATGGGTTTTATCCCTTCGGGTGGCTCAATCAAGGTCCATACCTTGTTAGTGTACATGGAATCCATTTCAGATCTCATGGAATCAATCCATTCTCAGATTCTGGACTGATAAGAGCTTCTTGGTAGATCAATGGTTCACCTTGATCCATTAGCAATACATCCCCTTCTTAAGACACAAGGAAACCATATTTCTCAGCTTGGTGACGTATTCTATCTGATCTACGCAAGTCTTGTGATACTTGAGTAGGTGGCTCCACAACACTCTGTGGTATCTGCTCTTGTTCCATTACTGGCTCATTGCTACTTTGTGGTACTTGAATTTCTCAAGTTCTACTTTCCTCCCACTCATTTTCTTGGAGACAGATTCCTTTTCTAAGAATATAGCAGTCATAGCGACAAACACTTTTCCTTTGCTAGGATTATAAAAGTAGTGACCCTTAGTTTCTTTTGGGTATCCCACAAATAGCACTTATCTGATTTGGGTCCTAGTTTATCCGAAACTTGGAGTTTCACATAAGCTTCACAACCCCAAATCTTCATAAAAGACATACTAGGTCGCTTCCCAGTCCATATCGCATATGGTGTCTTTATGACAGTCTTAGATGGAACATTGTTTAGGTGTGAAGGCTACTATTAACAAAGCATGACCCCAAAAGGAGTCGGGGAGATCAGTATGACTCATCATAGATCGAACCATATCCAATAGAGTTTGATTTCTCCTTTCTGAGACTCTATTCCATTGAGGTTTTCCAGGAGGAGTGAGTTGAGATGTTATCCCACACTCTCTTAGATAGTCATCAAATTGTTGGCTTGAGTATTCTCTACCTCGATCTCATTGAAGTGTTTTAATAGTCTTGCCAATGTTGGTTTTATACTTCATTCTTAAAATCCCTTGAACTCTTCAAAGGATTCAGATTTGTGTTCCATCAGATACACAAATCCATATGTACTAAAATCATCAGTAAAAGTGATGAAGTATTAAAAACCTCCTCTAGCCATTGTGCCCATGGACCCACATACATCACTATGTATAAGACCAAGAAGATCACCAGCCCTTTCATCACCCTTTCCACTGAATGGGGTTTTGGTCATCTTCCCTAATAGACAAGATTCACATGTCTCAATTGATTCAAAATCAAAAGATTCCAAATAGCCTCTTGGTGGAGATTGGATATGCATTTCTCATCTATGTAGCCCAAGTGACAATGCCAAAGATAAGTTGGGTTCAAATCATTTGTTTTGACCCTATTAGAACTTATGTTATAGATAGGCACTTCCATGTCAAGAACATATTGTTCAACTTTGCACAACCATATCATTCAAATAAATTGAATTATTCTTTATAAAAACACTCTTTTCTAAACAAGAAATGGAATCTAAAATTCCCACTAATGGTAGGCACAAAATAACAATTATTTAGTTCAATTACTAGTCCAGTTGGCAAAGTTAAATATAGGTTCCTACGGCTAAGGCAGCAACTCTTGCTCCATTTCCACACGTAGGTCGACTTCTCCTTTAGCCAATGACCTACTTCATTTAGATCCTTCACATTCACATTAATGTGAGATTCACATCCGGTATCCAATACCCAAGATGCAGAAAAAGGTAAATTGACTTCTATAACATATGTCTCTGAAGCGGAAGTCTCACCTCCCTTCTTGATCTCCTCCAGATACTTTACACAGTTTCCAATGTCCTGATTGGCCACAGTGGAAACATTTTTCTTCCTTAGCTATCCCGCCCATAAGTTTCAAGAATTTCTTCTTTCCCTTGCCTTTTCCAGGTTGGACCACCAATATGGCCTTCCCTTTACCTTTATTAATATTTTGCTCAACTGTTCTTAATATGCTTAGCAATTCTAGCAGCGATTTGTCAAATTCATTCATGTTATAGTTCATGATGAATTGACTATAGTTGTCCAGCAACGATTGCAGGACAAGATCAGTGGCCAACTCTTGGCCTAATGGGAATCCAAGTCTTTCTAGGTTTTCAATGTACCCAATTGCTTTGAGTACATGAGCACCAACAGGGGTTCCCACTGCCAGTCTACATTGATAAAGTGCTTTTGAGACTTCAAATTGTTCAAGCCTAGCTTGTCCTTGATAAAGTTTCTTTAAGTATACAATCATATTGTACGCCTCCATGTTCTCATGTTGTTTTCAGCATTCATGGTAGCAAGCATAAGGCAACCCACATCGAGAGCAACATTCAGATGCTTTCTAAAAGCATCCTTGTCAGCTTTCGAAGCATTTGCAAAGGGTGTTTCAGGAATAGGCCCTTCCAGGACATGCAGCCTTTTCTCATGCCTAAGGACAATCCTTAGGTTTCTATACCAGTCTAGAAAGTTAATTCCAGACAGTTTGTCCTTCTCAAGGACAGATCGCAGTAAAAGATTATTTGTTGTGTTAAAAAATTATGCACGTAAGTATCATATAACAAACATATTTAACAAGGTCTTTAATTAAATATGACTCCCACTATTTTGATTCAAAAAGTACCCTCAACATAAAGAATCAGAAAATCCCATCACTAGATTTTCTAGTGGGCCAAGATCCATATTTCACCTAATTTTAAGTCAGCTTTAGTTGATCGCTTAAGAAAAGGTTATTTAGGTAGGAACACGCTTTCTAATTGTATCTCATACAACTCTTGGATAGTTAGGTGAATAACTCTTATTCTAATTCATCTTATGAATTAATGCCTAACTTGCTGCCTCTAGGCTTTTCAATCCTATTGAATACACCTAGTTAAGTCAAAAACCCAACAGATGACAGTTGGATATTACTTTTATCCCATCGCGCCTCACTAAAGTAGATAAATGCACCCTGCTTTAGCAGACCCACATTTAATCGATTCTAGCCTTGACGAAACATGAGTTAATATTACAGCCTCTAGGTTTTTCAATCTTATTGAATATACCCAATCATAACCCAATGGTTGACAATCAGATATTACTTTTATCCTATCACGCCTCACAAAAATAGATAAAGGTACCCTGCTTTAGCAGACCCACTCTTCATCGATTCTAGCCTTGACGAGTGTCATTCATTGGAAGGCATAATAAGCATTGAGGGATTTGATCGCTTTAATTTTATTCGTTGTTAAACCATTTAACATACAAGCATGCATCTCATACAAACACACATGATATGGTTATGGCCTCCTAAAAACCAAATACAAAATTACATCAACTATATAATCTTGTATATAATCTTGAGCTCTCCAAATCTCCCACTGAATCCATGCTCCATGTCCTCTAGGTTACATTATATAACAAGAAGAAACCTCGTTTAACATACAAGGGGATAGAGATGAGAAGAGAATTACAAGAGGAATGTTTAGAGGTAAGGCACGACATGCAGTCGTATTTAAATTAAAACAACTAAGGCCATAACCAACCATCATGCAAAATTTAGCATCCATTGATTGTAAAACGAGTGATATAATGAGATGTATATTATTAAGCGAGGTTTGATTACACGCATACAAATAAAACATTACGCAGAGTCTCAAAACAAAAATTGGATTTGATAAACACTCAACCAATTATCAATAAGTGTCTCGCATCAAACGAGTACTTCACGAACCTGTAAACAGGTAAGTCCCTCGTACCATTCAAATACGCTCTTGTCAACAAATTAATAAGTGGCATGTTTATCGTAGCCAACATTAGAGTCGAGACAAGGTTTCAACAATTGAATCCTTTGACGCCCAAGACATGAACTTTTCATGTCCTATGGGATCCTCCAACACCAGAATATAAATATATATATATATACATCGCACATAAAACAATCAATAAAGGGAACAAAATAAACTGATTCTGAAAGTTGCGCTTTACTTGCGCTTCACTTGCGCTACAGCGTAGGTGAAGCGCAAGTATCAGAATCAAAAATACAGTAAACTGCGCTTCATCTGCGTTGCAGCCTAGCTGTAGCGCAAATCTGCGCTGCAGTCTGGGCTTCAGCTAAAGTGAAGCCCAAATATCAGCGCTACGTTTTTCAGCAAAAAAACAACAAAAAAAATCATAATCTTCACAAGATTAAAAGCCTAAAGCGTGTTTATCGCAAACCAACGCTCTGATACCAATTGAAGGGAATCAAACATGTGGTCAGGGTGCAGCGTAAATAAATGGATTCCCTCCCTTGTTATAATCGTTTTGCGAACACACGAATCAAGGAATAAAAGGTATTAAAACAAAAGGTCGTACCTTATTAGGATTACAAACGAGGCAAGAGTAGCCACGTCTCTATTGGTATCCACGCCAACAGCCAAACTAGGAAACCCTCTTCAGCTCTGCTAGTAGCCTTAGAAAGTAAGAAGCGACTGCTCATGTATAAAGGGTAGTGCATCTCATGCTCTATTTATAGAGTGGTGGCTAGGGTTTTACCCCTTTACTCACTTAACCCTCACACTTATGGGCCTGGCCCATTATGTTATAATTCTAATTAAATTAGAATTATCTCTTTCCTAGTGGCTTGTTGTATGCGTGTGACTCAATAGGATTTTAATATTTGGTTATGATATTAAAATAAAACTCTTTTATAATTAATATCATAAACAGTGAGCGACATTTAACAATACATCACTATCCAATATTGAGAATATCAACAACTTTGACGAATCCTATTTTATGATAATTTATATGATATGTCCCTTTGTCCAAATATCTAATTGAACACAAGGGCATGGATTATGTCAACCTTGTATAGTTCAATTTATATATTTTCTTGATCCCCAAGTAGACTGTACAGAAAATAAACATCTCATGTTTATCCTCCTGAGCATGGCCATACATTTGCAGTCTCACTTTATCAAGAGGCCTATAGATATAACTCCTGTTACATATGAGGGACAAATCTCATCTAGGGCACTCACATTCCACCACATAATTCATTATATGTCCAAAAACCAACTTTATGATTACCCTATTACAGCTAACGTTTGATGATAATTAAAACATATAATTCCTTATGTAGGAATCGTGGTGATTTCAGGTCGAAGGACTTCATATAACATTTATCAATTTAAGAAACGTTCATGACACTTATGTAACAACCCATGCAACGTTCTTAAGGTGGGTCTGTCCAGTACACCATTACTCTTAATGTGTACATATGTGAGCACATGATATCTCATATCCATGATCTGTGAGATGTGATCATCAATGAACTCACATACTAGTCTAAATGCATCTTTGTCCTAAGATGATACTTGACTAGGGACTATTTAAGATTAGTTCTTTGATAAGTGAAAAATATATGATAAATTAGAGTAATTTTTAGTTCCCTTATCAAGGATAAAATGGTATTTTTTGCCCCAAAATAATCCAATTTTATTAAATATTAGGTAAATTGTATTATTAGTCTTGAATTGAATTTGATGCTATTTTAATATAAATTGTGCTGATTTTTGCAGATTATTGCAAAGATTTGATATGGAGAGAAGATAGCATTAAATGAAGGAGATTTCTGCAAGATTTCAAGTTTAATTGAAGACAATTAATGAAGATTTGAAGATTATTTGAGACCATTTAATGATGATATCACTGCCAATTAAACAAGGATTCTGCAAACAACCTTCCCAATTAAATTCAAGATGCTCAATAAATGCAAGATTTCATCAAGAAAAGGGAAACAAGGAAAGACAAACAATCAAAACCAGTCTCGGGGAGAATCAAGTTAAAAAGAGAAAGATTGAAGTTGTGCAACTCGCGTCGCGCGCTTCAACCTGCGCTGTAGCCCAGGGTGAAGCGCAACCCTCTGTCTTCTGTGCTGCAAGTTGCGCTGTAGCGCAGGGTGAAGCGCAGAACACGTAACTCTTACCTTGTTGCCATTTTTAGATAGATTTCTTCCCAATTTTCCTTGTCTTTCCTTAGACTATAAATAGGACCTTCTTGCACCAGATTAGGTGTGCACGATTATTGTAATTCAGTAATATTTCAGTAATAATGCACCACTTTATGTTTAGAATAGAAAAGGCGGAGCGCTGCACGAGGATTGAAGAAGGTGACAGCTTCTTTAGTGGTTTGTATGGCTACCATGAGTAGCTAACCCTCCAGTAGGATTGAATGTAGTTGATTATATCGCCAAGTGTATGTGAATTCTATCTTATTATTTATGAGTTCCCTATCTATAATATTGGTGATCTTATTCTGTGCTTAATTCCTAACTTTCGCGCTTGCGCCGGAGTTATAGGCTAGTGTCTGTAATTAACGTTACGACTAGGATTGAGTTTGTGGGAGCCTAGACATAGGAAACTCAAACTTTGAGTGAATAAGAACACTCGGTTAACCAGTGCCTGAAACATGGGCGTTGCTAGTGATTGATGGGTAGTGACAGTATTCTAATGAAGGGCGTCTAAAAACAAAGCATGGTTTTTCAATGAGTCCTTTAACAAACGGAATAATAAAACAAAATAAGCTGAGGGTAATTTGTCGCTTGGGAGAACCCTCATGGATTGCCTTTGAGTGGTGAGGCTGCTGGTAACTCGAGGTCTTAGCAATATAGTTTGTCTACAGTATTATAGATCAAAGCCATAAATAATAAATAGTCTTCACATACATGAAGGGTGCGATGACACAAAGTTCAATCCTAATCCAAGTAAAGTGTCTCCAACTCTTCCTTTCTATTACTCTTGAATATAAATTTGCTATTTAAATTTTCCGCACTATATACTCTCATAAATCTGTTGTTTTCTCTTGATAAATAGATTACGACTATACGCGAGTTAGCCGTTCCCTATGGATACAATACTCTTCTTACTATTATACTACTGGATTTTTGGTTCGCTTGCCAGAAACCCATCAAGTATTTTGGCGCTGCTGCTGGGGAACGGTTTCTATTCGTGTAGACCCTCCAAAGTCTAGTTATCAAGTCATATTTATCTTAGTATTTCTTTTAATTATTATTCTATTATTTTAGGACTTTTTATTATCTAGGAAATTTATAGTTTTTCTATTATTATTAATTTTTTCTTCCACACTTACCTTTTTCAAAGTTTCTTGTTTATGCTTTTGAGAGGTCAGGTGTCCCCTAATCAATTACAACTTGATCCAGAAACAAAAAGAACATCAAGGAAGAACAGAAGTAGAAACAAGAGAAGAGACGAGGGAGAAGTTCGAGAAGAAAACCAAAAAAATTTTATTTTTAATTATTTTATTTTAATTATTTTCTTCTTAAAAAAATATTATTATATTATTATTTTATTTGATTATTATTTTGAAAAAAAACCCCCCTTATTCTTCTTCTTTTTTCCCCACCCCCCCGCCCCCATCTTTCTTCTTTCATTTTCCCCCCCTCTCCTCCCCCCCCTCCCCTCCCCCCTTCTTCTTCTTTTTTTTGTTCTTTTGTTCTTCTCCTTTTTTGCGCTTCTTCTTCTTTCTCTTGCGCCCCCTGTCCCCGCCCGCCGGGGCCGGCTAAGCTCAAGACCTCCCTCTCTCTTCAACCACCTCAAGTGAAGTAAATGTCACATGGCTTCTGAATGGCAAAATCCACCAAAAAGCCTCTTGGGAGACTATATTATGCCTCAAGGGCTATGTTATCTCAAGTATTGCTCTCCCAAGTACCACAAAAGCTGTGGGAGTCAAAGCATCACACCTTCGACTTGTTGAAGATCACCAGTTTTCAGGCTTAAACATGAAAATCCAATGATCATCTTTCTACATTCTTTAAAACAGATTGAAACTATGGGTTTTGAAGAAAAAGACAAAGAGGCTGCATATTTATGTTTATTTTCTTTTCTCTTACAGGAAAAGCAAAGGAATGGTTAAGGTCACACCCCCAGCCAAAGTCTGAACAATTGGAATGTAGCAGAAGAAAATTTTTTAAGGAGATTCTTTCGCAGGCCATGTTACATTTGAGCCAAGGCAGGACATTTCTTCGTTCAAGCAAGAACCAAAATATTTCTCCCATGCACCGATTCAAGGTAACTTCTCTAATTTACAATAATTATTCTAACAATCTTCACAGGATTGGGGAAGTTACTAGAATCAAAATTTTGGGGGTGGCAACAGATGCTATTTCATCCCATAAGCAAACTTTTGAAGATGAACTTAGGGCAGAAAATAAGAGTTGAAGCAGTCATTAGAAGCACTCCAAAAGCAGCTAAACAGACTTTCTCAGCCATCGCAACCAGTTCATCTTATCCTGACCAGTCCACCACAATCAATTTGTGATTTTTGTGGAGGTAATCATCTCAATGGTTACTGCTCTTATCCAGAGATTCAAGAAGGGGAAATTGAAGAAATACAAGAAAGAGAAATTGAAGAAATGAAATCAGAAGAAGCTGCTAAAGAAAATAAAGAAGAAAATAAAGAAGAAGAAAAAGAAGAGTTCACACATGCACTGCAAGCCAGGGAACTACCATATCCAATGTAACATCCCGCATTCCAGGAGCTTGTTTATCCAATAGGGGTTAGATATTTTAACCATGTGTTAGAGATTAAGGAGAAGATAAGTCTATAACTCAGAAGTTAAACCTTAGTTGTTAAACCAATCCTAGGACTTGTATAACATCCCAACCTTTGGCTAAGATAACATGTGTGTTCAGTAGGTCTAAACCTTGTAAGATCACGTAGGATTATGAGTAATAGGTAAGGAAAGGGTAAGATATGAGTTTGGAACCTTAATAGAACCAATTTAGGAGTTTGTGGTCCCTAGTAATCGATTACCAGAAGTTGGTATCGATTACCAGAGAGTTCTGTTGATGGTAATCGATTACCAGGGTTTGGTAATCGATTACCAGGTTTCTGGTTCATTGTAATCGATTACCAGAAGTGGTAATCGATTACTAGACCTCCAGGAATGCATTTTGGCCTATGGTAATCGATTACCAGGGTTTGGTAATCGATTACCAGCAGTATATATATATATATATGCTGGTGCGAAAATTCAGCAGAAAGTCATTTCTCCTTTCCCCTTCTTCGAACCCTAGAGAGAGAAAATGAGAGTTCTAGAGACAGGAAGCTATTTTGGGGCCTTGGAGGTAGATTGAAGCTAGAATCAACATTTGGATCATCTCTAATCTTTAATTTCCCTCTTGGATTCATCAATTTGGTGAGTATAATTCACCCTTAGGATAGGAATTGGTCTCCTTTGCATGTCCCCTCTTCTCTCCTCCCTTTCTTGGCTGGATAATTGAATGATTGTTAATTGTTTGATTGTTGGATTATTGATTGTTTGGTTGAGCTTAAGAGTTGAAATCGAGAGTCGGGAACCTTAGTTTCGAAGTTATCGAAAATGTCGAAACTTATGAAACTTACGAAACTATCGCATTCCCTCGATTTCGATTCATATAAGCATTCCAATAAGTTTATACTCTTTGTCTTATACTGATAGTAGTTGGATTGTTGGTTGGGATGAGAATCGAGTCGTAAGTCGTAAAGTCGTAAATAGCGAAAATGTCGATATGTTCCTTGTATGACCCCGAACTCTCGAATCCCTTTCTCTATGATTAAATTGATTGAATTGTAATGTTAGAAATGAGATTGATAAGAGGATATTTGAATCGAAGGTGAAATGAAGGAATTTCGAAGTTACGAAAGTTACGAGACTTGCGAAAGTATCGAACACTCGAGGCATTCGAAATCCTAGTTGTTACCACCGATTCAAGTAAGCCTAATGTGTATATGGTTATGATTGTTAGATTGTATTGTGATTGATGTTTGAAAGATATGGGATAATTCTAATTGGTTAGAACGAAGCGGTTCTTGATATTCTTTAGTTTCGAAACTTTCGAAGCTATCGAAAGTTTCAAAACTATCGTAACGTCGACACGCTCTATTCTCTCCAATTATACTTGATCCGGAATGGAAATTAAGGATTGGTGACTGATTATGATATAGGAATTGATGGGTAGTGGATATGAGTTCACATAGAACGTTGATTCTCTTTAGTTTCGAAAGGTTCGAACTATCGAGAACGAACTATTCATCAATTCATATGTCTAATTAGTTATTCGGTCAAATACTGGGCTTCGCCTAAGTGATTCAAGGGCTTCGGTCAAATAAGAGGGCTTCGGCCTAAGTAGGGTGGGATTCGTCCCCTGGGGAGATATCCCCTGTAGTCTGAGCTCAGGTCTAACTCTAGACTGTGAATGTACATGGCCTTCGGGCGAAGCATACCATTGTATATTGTTATTTTTATGGAAAGAGATTGATTGCATCTACTTTAAGATTGATGTTTATTTATATAATTGATGTTGATTGGCCGATTATGAAGATTATTATGTGAATGAATACTATGCTTAATTGTATATGATGATGTGAATATAGGTTAGTTCTTCATACATGTATGTCCCCTGCATCCATGCATAGAGTTATACTTGCTGAGACAATAGTCTCACCCCACGTTTCGGGGCTTTTCTTAGTGTGCAGGACGTTACAGACAGCTAATGAGGACAAGAGAAAGTTAACGGAGCTTATTATTAGTAGAATAGGAATTTCTTGTAATAGAATTGATCCAGTTGTATAATGAATTGATGATAGATATTGTAAATATGTATGTATGTAATTCTTAGCCAAGGAGGCTTATTTATGACTAGTGTTTATTTATTTAGTTTAAAGGAAGATTCTTTCAGATCTCCGCTATGAATTTATGGAATCCTATTACTTTAAGTGTAGGCTTCCTTCCTTAAGCTTCTTGTAGATGTGTTTATTTGTATGACTTAAACTAATCGTTGGAGAGTTTAAGTAAATTGTATGACGATATCAACAATTTAACGAAGTAATTTCAAGGATTATAGGATTAGTGTCTCCAACGGGCACTATTTCTGAGTTCTAGAAATTAGGGTGTTACATCCAAAGCACCCCTCCATGAAAGATATGAACACGTTATTTGCAGCCTTCATGGATAGTAACAAAATATCGCAAATCAACATCCCAATGTTGGAGGCCATGGAGCAATTCATGTTGGAACTGCTCAATAAGAAGAGAAAGTTTCCTGATGCAACAGTCGAACAAATAGCAGAAGCAAGAGCCAACCAACAGTCAAAACAGAGCTCAGCAAATGCTCAACCTAACCCCGTAGAATTTTGTCCCACCATAATTGCTAAATTGATAAGGGAAGAAACCAATGATGATCTGGTTGATGAAGAGGAAGGATATGAAGAAACACAAGAAAGAAAAGCTGAAGAAGAAAAGGAAGAAGAAAGAGAGGATGAAACAGAAAAGATGGTGCTTTAAGAAGAGACTGGTTGTGAAAGGGAAGTGGTCTCAAGATCAAAGACCTTGCCTTATCCAACCAGCGCTCTAAAGGAAGATCAAGAAAGGCATGGTGCAAGTGATAAACCTTCCAGACCTCACAAAAGAAAGGCTTGCAATCACACTGACCAGGACAAGGCAAAGAGAAGAAAAGTCAAGCTAGAATCAAATTCAGAGCCTAGAGCCAGATTGAAAATCATGTGGTCAGGTGTGTTCCATATCAAGACCCCTGCAAAGCAAAGAAATTGAGAGCAATCAACTATGAATCATCTAAGCTTCAGGAGAAAAAGACTCATGCACATCAAAGCAAGAAAATAAATAAAAGGACAGATTGCTCCAAGACAAGATTATGGGGAGGTTTATGGGCCAGAAAAAGGAAGGGTGTAGCACACGCGCTCACCAAAATATTTCAGTTTCAGCCACCTTGAGAGAACAGGCGTCGAGCTATCAGACGTTAAACAAGCGCTTTCTGGGAGGCAACCCAGAGATTTTTAAAGTCTTTAATTAATTTTATTTTTGTTTTATCTTCTTGTTGTTAATTAGGATTTTTCATTTTCTAGGATTAGGAAATTTTCAAAATTGATTGGAATAAGTTTGTGGAAAATAAAATTTTTAAATAATAGGAAGTAGCAGAAAACGTGACTGAAAATTGAAAAATTACATTCTATTTTCTGCGCTTCAGCGCGGGTAAAGCGCAGGAATGCAATTTTAGTCGCTGTCTTCTGCGCTTCACTTGCGCTGTAGCGCAGGTGATGCGCAGCAGTACGAAATTTTAAAAATCTTCTATTTTCTCATGTACTCTGTTTCTCTACTTCCTAAGCTCTTCTTTTCATTCGTTCCACTCACAAACTTCCATCAATTTTGAAACTTTCAGTTATGTATTCCTTAATTTTACCTATTGAAATCTTCATTTACTCTATTTTTATGATTTGCACTTTAGGTAGCAACCTTAGGATTGTGAATATTTTTTATTATTGTTATCTTGAATGCGATTTTGGCTGTGTGGAACATGAAGAACAATTTACCTGATTAGAATGCTCTTTGTTTTATGTCAGAATTAAACTGCTAGTCTTTCCCGTGGCTTTAGCTCATGAGGAGAAGGCATTGTGAAGAGAATCAAAGAATATGATCCCATGAGAATCAAAAGTGCACAGACTGCTGCAAAGTATAAAGACTAGTTGACCTCAAACCAATCAGGAGTTACCAGACGCATACTCAGGCATGCTGCTTGAAGAGTTCCGGATATTCTTGCAGTGGCCTGGGGACAGGCCTAATCATCCAGGGGGAGATGGAGGTAGCAGCAGGACAAGGACTTACAGGATACAGAGGATGAAGACTGATACTGGTGTTTTCCTTCTTTTAGTTTTTCTTTTATTTTCTATTATTTTATAGAATTTTTTTAGTTAATTAGGATTTTTGTTTTGTATTTCATTTTTTTTCAGAATTTTTAAAATTTTTAAGACTTTAGGAAATTAGGATTTAAGGCAACTTTTTCAAATTCTCTGTAATTAGGTAGTTTAACTAACCAGATTAGGAAAGATGATAGGGTTCTGTGATTAACTCCATAATCAGTCGGGATTAGGATACTTCTCAGGAGAACCTATCAGGATAGTTAATTAAAACCATTAAGTGCTTTATCAAGGAATTTTAGCCAATAACCGGTGAGCTGAGAGCCCAACACTGAATTGAGAGCTTTTCACCGCTGCTTGTCAACTGTTATTGCTTGAGTTTCTGAATTTTGTCTTGCTAATGGAAGATATGGAAGTGACAAAGGCATATTTTGTGATTATAATATTTGTTCAGTGCCAAATAGCCAACCTTGATTAAATATTTCCAATTATTGATTGCCCATTTGAGCCTTTAATATTTCTTTTAATCCACCCTAGCCATATTCAATGATTATATCTTGTCCCTTAACACTTGGGATAGAGAGCAAGGTGCACCACAACATGGGATAAGAGGTTGGTGAATTGAAAGGTCAAAGATATTCAAAGAGCAGGCACAAGAAATCAAAAAGAAGAGTACTCCCACATAAATAAGTTCTTTATGTTATTGTTTATTGTATGATTCCTATAAAAAAAAAAATCTGCACAAAACTGTGGAAATTGAATAAGTTGGGGGGAGTATGATAAGTGAAAATTATATGATAAATTAGAACACTTTTTAGTTCACTTATCAAGGATAAAAGGTATTTTTGCCCCAATTTAATCCTTTTTATTAAATATTAGATAAATTGTATTTATTAATCTTAGATTTGAATTTGATTCTATTTTGATAGAAATATTGTTGATTTTTGCAGAATATTGCAAGGATTTGATTTGAAGGAAAGATAGCATTAAATAAGGGAGATATCTGCAAGATTTGAAGTTTGGATGAAGACATTTAATAAAGATTTGAAGATTATTTGAAGCAATTAATGAAGATATCACTGCCAATAAAACAAGGATTCTGCAGACAACCTTCCCAATTAAATCAAAGATGCTTAATAAATACAAAGATTTCATCAAGAAAAGGGAAACAAGGAAAGACAAATCAGCCCAAAACCAGTCTCGGGGAGAGATCAAATTAAAAGAGAAAGTTTGAAGCTGCAGGACGCATTCTACGCTTCAACCTGTGCTACAGCACAGGGTGAAGCGCAGCCCTCTGGAACATGCGCTGCATCCTGCGCTGTAGCGCAGCGTGAAACGCAGATTACGAATATTCTTGCCCTGTTGCCGTTTTTAGATAGATTTCTCCTCAATTTTCTTTGTTTTCCTTAGCCTATAAATAAAACCCTCTTGCACCAGATCAGGTGTGCACGATTATTGTAATTCAGTGATATTTCAGTGATAATACACCAGTTCTAATTTTAGAGTAGGAGAGGAGGGGCGCTTCACAAGGATTGAAGATGGTGACAGCATCTTCGGTGGTTTGTATGGCTACCATGTGTAGTTAACTCTCCATTTGGATTGAATGTAATTGATTCTATCCCCAAGTGTATGTAAACTCTATATTATTATTTCCTTAACTCTCTGTCTATAATATTGGTAATCTTATTGGTCGAGGTCGTACTCAATCAAATAATATGAATTAAGTGTAGTGAGGGTTAGATAACCCAAAGTCGTCTCTCAAAGGAATTCAATAACAATTCAGAATATCAGAATTCAGACCCAAAATTTTAGAACCAGAACTTCAGATCGAACTTAAGACAAGTAACTTAAGACGGTCTTAAGACAGAACTTCAGACGGTCTTAACGTCTAGAACTTCAGACGGTCTTAAGACTTAAGACTGTCTTAAGACAGGGACTGTCTTATCAGCACAAAATTGCAGAAACGTAACATAAACAGGGGGGTTTTGGTTGTTTGTTCGGAAACAGATTTTGTAAACAAGAAAGTAAGATGTAAAACGATGTAAGAAAATAGATTGATTCTCTTGTTCATTCACGATTGGATTCTTCATCAATTAAAAATACATCGATCTCAATTTCCAGAACAGATTCGAATTAACTGAACAAGCATCAATCAATTCAACAATTATCTCATGCAAGAACTAAGCGAACTTGCGAAACCAGACTAAGCGTACTGGTGTGAGAGTTCCAATCCTTTACCTTTTGAATTAAGCAAACAAGTGGTTGTCTAGAATTAAGCAAACTAAACCAGAATTCTTAGTGAAGAACAAAATTGAATCATCAACAAGCGTTCAAATACAATTCAAGATTCAAAACCAGAATTCTAAAGGAGAAGATGAAATTGAATCTACTGCAGAAATTGAAATACGAATTGGAATAGAAATAAACCTCATAATCCAATTGGAAATCACTCAAGAATCAATCCTCAAGAGTTTAGCAATCCATAAGAGGAAGAACAACAAATGAAAATGCAGAAAAAGAAGAAGAAGAAAACCTCGAAAAACGAGAGAAGAGAGAACAAGCGTCCCTTTAACTTCAGTCTCCGTAAAAAATGAGTAAAAGCTCTCTAACAGAATTGTAGCTACATCTATTTATACAATTCTCCTAAACCACAAGATTAATCTAATGGCAGAGGTAAAATGGGCCCAGACTTAACAAATTTCAGGCCCAAAATACCAAAACTATATCAGAAACTACTTAAGAAGGTTGTTGTTTCCCGTTCAGCTTCAGACAGCTCCTGAACGTCAACTTCAAATTGAAAACTGCACCTCGTCTCTCAGTGGAATATATTCATATGACCTATCAAATTAAAGCCCAAGAAGTTATCTTTCCAACGCCACTGGAAGCACGCAAATAGGACATCCTACAGCTCCAGATATCATCAAAACAAGACAGGTAGGTCAATAGGCTTAAAATTCCGAATTTAAACAACATTTGTAGTTAAAGCCCAATTAAGTCCAATTTGGTAAATCCCAATTAAAACAATGAATTTGATTACAATTATACTCTAAGAAAGCTGCAATTGACGGTTCAAAGTATGTGTGAAATTATGCTCATCAAATACCCCCACACTTAATCTTTTGCACTCCGGGCAAAACACCATATGACCAAAAATCAACTAAGGATCAAGATGCAGATACAGATGGCATAATTATCAAGAGATCCCAGGAATGCATAAGGAGTAGGCAAAATACAACATCCAATGAATCATGGAATCAAGAAATACATGAATGGAATTTTCAACAATTTAGCAAACAAGAAGGTGAATCAAATCAAAGGGGTGAATCAAGAATGATAGAATCCTCACAAGACAAACTCTCTAACTCTCAAGTGTTTAGGCTTGTGTATATACACTCGAAGCACTCATGTAAGCAAGCACTACCATAGGCTTGGCAAGACTCTAATATCCACAACAATTGAAGCACATGCAAGCAAAGATCAAGAGGACTTCAAATAGGATGAAATGGGGCCAAGGTAAAGGTAGGGAAAATGAAGGATAAGAAGCTATAAACCAAAGAGAATAGAGGAGCAATGGGGAATAAACTCATGAATGCAAGTAGCATACATCTCAAGATTACAATTAAACTCCTCTTTTCCACCTTTTTACCCAATTTTTTATTTATTTCAAGTACACTTTATTTCTTTGCTTTTTTTATATACTTTTCTTTTGAGCTTTTCTTTTCTTTTTTTTTTCTATTTTTATTTTTCTTTCCATCCTTTTTCTATATTTTTTTTCTTTTTGTATCTAGCCAAATGTCAACAATATAATATCCACATGAGGAGATAAGATAAGAAATTCAAGTACACCCCCACACTTATTCAAGAACCTATTCCCAAAACAATTCCAAAGCTCCTTTATCTTCTAAGGCAAGGACAATCATGGTTTTTCACTTTTAAGGCTTGTAATGAGCTTTTAAAAACAAGAAATGGGATCCATAGGCTCAAAGGGGCTAGCAAGTGGAAAATCATCAAGGTAGGCTAATATGGCTAGTAGCTCAATTATCAACAAAAATGCCTCAATCATCTCAATAAATGCATGTGAACAAAGTTGCTAATTAAAGAGTCAAGCCAAGTTCTAGAGCCCAAGCAAACAAGAGTGAAATCACACAAGAAAAAGAGAGAATGGCATAGAATGGTCCATCCATCAATAAGGCTCAAAATCTCACCAAGGACAACTCTATCACAAAAGATTCAACCCAATAATTATCAAAACCAACTTATTCACAAAATTACAAGGAATCCAATCAATAAAAGTCAAGAAACCAATTTTCCAAGAATGATGAAAATGCAAACAACCAACACAAATCCTAAAAATCCAATGAAAAACATGCCAAATGTATTTTTCTACAGTCAAAATTCTGTTTTGTTGTCATAAAATGCACTGTCTGAAATTCTGCTGTAAACAGCAGTAGAAAAAACGCACAATCAGCACTTTCAGACAGTAAACAAGTAATTTTCAGACAACAATAGCTACAGAATAGCTACGCATCAGCTACCCGTTTCAGAAACAGCAAATTTCAGCAAGTAGTTTCAGACAGTAAACAGTAAATTTCAGACAAATAGCAAACAGTAACAGCAGTTTTTTTTTTTTTTACAAACCTAAAAATTACTAAAATCCTAAACAACATAATCCTAACAACATACTAATTCCTAAAATCAATTTTAAAAAGTCCTAAAACTACAATTCTCCTCCCCCACACTTAAATCACACATTGTCCTCAATGTAAAAAGAATCAAATTAGAGAACAAAGGACATAATGCAATAAAATAGTGGGGAAAGAGACTCCCTCATCAAGGTGGAAAAATTTGCACTTGAGGGAATGTGGAAAGCTCCAAGCTCATCTCCTCAACCGTCTCCTCAACCAAAGCGGGACTCTCATGAAATAGCTTGAGACGGTGGCCATTGACCTTGAAGGTCTTGTTGGTGGACTCACTCTTCAACTCTACAACACCATAAGGATAAACATGAGTGACAATAAAAGGTCCAATCCAACGAGAACGAAGCTTACCAGGCATGAGCTTAAGTCTAGAATTAAACAACAACACCTTTTGGCCTACTACAAACTCTTTTCTAGCAATACATTGATCATGAAATTTCTTAGTCTTCTCCTTGTAGAACTTAGAGTTCTCATAGGCCTCCAGGCGGATCTCATCAAGCTCCTGCAGCTGAAGCTTCCTCTGCTCTCCTGCCTGGTCACAATCCAAATTGCAAGCCCTAACTGCCCAGTATGCCCGATGCTCAATCTCCACAGGTAAGTGGCACGCCTTACCAAAAACAACTCTAAAGGGAGACATCCCAAGAGGTGCTTTGTAGGTGGTCCTATGAGCCCAGAGAGCATCATGAAGGCGGCGGCTCCAATCCTTCCTGTTAGGCTGCACCATCTTCTCCAGAATCCTCTTGATCTCTCTGTTGGAGATCTCAGCCTGTCCATTAGTCTGGGGGTGGTATGGTGTAGAAACTCTATGCACCACCCCATACTTCTTTCAGCAAAGCCTCCATGGACCGGTTACAGAAGTGGGTCCCCTGATCACTAACAATGGCTCGAGGCACTCCAAACCTGCAAAAGATGTGAGATCCTGACAAAATCCACAACAACTCGAGCATCATTAGTCCTTGTGGCTATAGCCTCCACCCACTTGGAGACATAGTCCACAGCAAGCAAAATATATATAAAACCACAAGAAACGGGAAATGGGCCCATAAAATCAATACCCCACACATAAAAAATCTCACAAAACAACATAGGCTGCTGGGGCATCTGCTGCCTGCTAGAAATGGCCGCTCCTGCTCTCTGACACCGCTCGCATGTAGAGGACACTCTCCAGGCGTCTCTGAAAATCATAGGCCAATAGAATCCACAATCCAGCACCTTCCTTCCTGTCCTCTAGGGGTCCAAGATGTCCTCCAACAGGTGAGGAATGACAGAACTGAAGTACAGACTGGATCTCCTGATCTGGAATGCACCTACGGATAACATGGTCACTGCAAAAACGCCATAAATAAGGGTCATCCCATACATAATACTTGGCATCACTCTTAATTCTATCTCTCTGAGCCCTAGATGCCAAGGGTGGAAAAACAGATGCAACAAGATAATTAACAATATCAGCAAACCAAGGGGTAAGGGGAGGGGAATGGGAATCAAGCAAAGCCATAAGTTGCTCATCCGGGAAGTCATCCCGAATAGGAAACACATCCTCCGCTCTCTCAATGCGGCTCAAATGGTTTGCTACCAGATTATGCGCACCACTCCTATCCTGGATGTCCAAATCAAACTCCTGAAGCAGTAGCATCCACCTGATCAACCTAGGTTTGGAATCTGTCTTTTTCAAAAGGAACTTAAGAGCAGCATGATCAGTAAAAACCACTACCCTAGAGCCTAGCAAATATGATCTAAACTTATCCAATGCAAAAACAATTGCTAACAGCTCTTTCTCAGTGGTAGTGTAATTTACCTGTGCTGCATCCAAAGTCCTAGATGCATAATATATCACATGAGACAGCTTACCAACCCTCTGTGCCAAAATAGCTCCCAAGGCGTAGTTTGATGCATCACACATCAACTCGAACGGAAGCGTCCAATCCGGTGGCTGAATAATGGGAGTGGTGGTGAGAGCTCTCTTGAGGCGATCAAATGCCTCTCTGCACCGCTCTACAAACTCAAAGCTGACATCCTTCTGTAGCAAGTTGGACAGCGGAAGGGCTATCCGACTGAAGTTCTGAATGAACCTGCGATAGAAACCTGCATGTCCAAGAAAAGATCGAACCTCTCGCACGCAAGAGGGGTAAGGCAAGTGTGAAATAACATCTAATTTTGCAAGATCTACCTCTATACCCTTCCTAGAGATAATATGGCCTAAGACTGTACCATGCTCTACCATAAAATGACACTTTTCATAATTAAGAACAAGGTTAGTCTCTATGCACCTATCAAGCACTCTAGTCAAGCTATCCAAACATGCATCAAATGAGGAGCCATATACACTAAAATCATCCATGAAAACTTCTATGCAATGCTCAAGTAAATCAGCAAATATACTCATCATGCATCTCTGGAAAGTACCAGGAGCATTGCATAGACCAAAAGGCATCCTCCTATATGCAAAGGTACCAAAACGACAGGTAAATGTAGTCTTATGCTGGTCCTCTGGTGCAATACAAATCTGAAAATAACCAGAGAAACCATCTAAGAATCAGTAATGGGATTTACCTGCCAGGCGCTCCAGCATCTGATCAATGAAAAGAAGTGGGAAGTGATCCTTCCTGGTCGCCTGGTTGAGCCTCCTCTAGTCGATGCAGACTCTCCAGCTATTCTGCACCCTAGTAGGAATCAACTCATCCTTCTCATTATTCACAACTGTAATCCCAGATTTCTTCGGTACCACCTGTACCGGGCTCACCTAAGTGCTATCTGATATGGGATATATGATACCCGCCTGAAGCAGCTTGGTGACCTCCTTCTTGACCACGTCAAGAATCTGGGGATTCAACCTTCTCTGAGGCTGCCTCACAAGTTTAACCCCATCCTCCAACAGAATCCGATGCATACACAAGGAGGGGCTAATACCCGAAATATCTGCCAAAGTCCAACCTAGAGCTCTCATGTGCTCTCTAATCACGTGCAACAACCTCTGCTCCTGATCAGCTGAGAGAGCAGTAGAGATGATCACTGGAAGCTTCTGCTCATCCTCCAAATATGCATACTTGAGGTGAGTGGGAAGTGGCTTCAGCTCCAGTGATGGGGGTTGAACAATAGAAGGTAACAATCTGGTACTGGTAGAAACCTCTGCAACCTGCAAATCAATCAAGTCAGATGTATCTATAATTGTTGTGATCAAGCCACTTCATTCTGACTCAATTGACACAACTGGTGCATCAATACCAGAACCTGTAGGACAATCAGAACAATCAACAGATATGAACTCATCTATCTCAGCACACATACTACACACAGATGAATCAGAACATAAATCACAAGTGTAGACATCAATGAAATCAGAAAAGTCCGGAAAGTCCAAATGTCCTACAAACTCAGACAAACTATCATCTACAAGTTCAGCAAGCATATCAATATGGAATACAGAATGATCCTCAACAGGATGCCTCATGGCATCTAAAATATTAAACTGAACCACACTGTCTCCAAACTCCATGGTAAGTGTGCCTGCATGAACATCAATCTTAGTCCGAGCTGTCTTTAGGAAGGGCCTGCCCAAGATGATGGGGGCTGCACCAGTGAGTGAATATCCTCCCTCCATATCCAATATGTAGAAGTCAGCAGGGAAGATGAGGTCATTCACTCGAACCAACACATCCTCAATAAGGCCTGCAGGGTGGGCAGTGCTCCTGTTTTCCAACTGAATGACAACACCTGTAGCCTGCAAAGGACCAAGAGACAAAGAGGTGAAAACAGATAAAGGCATAACATTAATAGATGCTCCTAAATCAAGCATAGCATTATCAAACTGGTTACTTCTTATAACACAAGGAATAGTAAATGTCCCTGGGTCTTTGCATTTTTCTAGAATGGGAGTCATAGGTCTCTCAATGAGTGCAGAGACATTCCTTCCCATACTAATCCTCTCATTGCCCTTCAGTCGCCTCCTATGGGTGCACAAATCCTTCAAGAACTTGGCATATCTCGGAATTTGCTTTATGGCCTCAAGTAGAGGTATATTCACCTCTACTTTCCTGAAAGTCTCCAAGATCTCCTTGTCAGCCTCTTCCATTTTTTTACTCTTCTGCACAACTCTCTGAGGGAATGGAAGAGGAATAGAAGGCTGCTCACTGCTTGAAGAACTGGGGCTACTCAAAGGACTAGGACTAGCTCTCTCCTGCACAGGGTCTACAACTGTATTAATCTCATCTTCTTGCTCAGACTGTTGCCTATCAAGTGCTTGCACACTCTTACCCGACCTCAAAGTGATTGCACTAACATTCTTCGGGTTGACAACTGTTTGAGCAGGAAGCTTATCTGAACCCTGAGACTGCAACTGATTAAGAGTAGTATCCATCTGGCCTATCTGATTCTCTAGGCTCTGAATAGTTGCCTCTGTCCTCTGCTGAAAATTCATATTATTGACCGCCATCTGCCTCATTAATTCTTCCAAGGAAGGCTCACTCTTGGAAGGTGCGGCAGCAGGCGGTGTAGGCTACTGTTGCTGCTGTACATGTGGAGGCTGGTAAGGTCTACTAGGCTCAGCGGCATGAGACTGATAAGGCACATAAGGCTACTGTGGCTGCTGCTGAGAATTCCCCCATCTCAAATTTGGATGATTCCTCCAACCCGGATTGTACCTGTTGGAAGAAAGATCCTGATTATACTGTTGCTGCTGAGGGGGTCTTCCAAAACCATAGATATTTGCTGCATAAGCCTGAGGAGGAAAAGCACCATCTCTTGCAGGCTCATGTAAGGTGGGACATGCATCAGTGGGATGATCTGCAGAAGTACAAATCCCACATAGCTTAGCAACTTGTTGAGACACTGCCATCTGCTTAACCAAGGAAGCCAAATCATCTAGCTTGTTCTCCAACTTCCTATGATCAGCAGCATAAGTGGTCTCCATCTCATGAACTCCTCTGGTCAAGGCTACTGAATTGCTTCCGGTACTGAACTGTTGGTTATTAGAAGCCATATTCTCAATTAACTGCCTTGCTGCAACTGGAGTTTTATCTACAAGAGCTCCTCCACTTGCTGCATCTATCATCTGTCTGTCATTGTTCAATAGGCCCTCATAGAAATACTGGATGAGTAACTGCTCATGAATCTGATGATGTGGACAGCTTGCACAAAGCCTCTTAAATCTCTCCCAGTACTCATACAAACTCTCTCCATCCATCTGCCTTATACCACAGATCTCCTTCCTGATTGAAGTTACTCTAGATGCTGGGAAGAATTTTTCCAGAAACATCCTCTTCAAATTATCCCAGCTAGTAATGGATCCAGGTGGAAGGTAGTACAACCAGTCTTTTGCTGTATCTTGCAGGGAAAATGGAAATGCCTTCAGCTTAATATGATCCTCAGGAACTCCAGGTGGTCTCATAGTGGTGCAGACAATATGGAATTCCTTGAGGTGTTTATGTGGATCCTCACCTGCAAGACCATGGAACTTGGGCAACAAATGAATCAATCCAGACTTAAGCTCACAAGGCACATCTATATCAGGATATTGAATGCATAAAGTCTGAATATTAACATCAGGTGCTGCAAGCTCTCTCAAAGTTCTCTCAGCCATGGTATCCAATTAAAATCAGACTCAAAGAAAGAAGAAGAAGAAAACACAGAAACAGACTCACTATCACTTACACTAACAGCAGAATACACATTATCAGACAACTCACTATCACTAACAGAATTAGGCACAAATGGAATCCTAGACTCTCTAACTAACCGATGATATGTCTTATCAATTTCTGGATCAAATGAATATAGGGTACCTGGGTTTGCTCTAGTCATACACCAAATGCACACAGAAATGCACAAAATGAAGCATACAACAGCATGTCAGCTTATAAAGGCAGCCTATATCGAATGAGCAGAAACCAATGAAATGGATACATGGAAAACACTATATTAACATTTGAAACAACCAAATGACACCAAATCTGTACTAATTTCATCTAAACAATTTCTAAACATCAAAACATGACTAAACACACTAATTACAATGACTCAACACATCAAATTACAATGACTCAACATGACTAAACACACTAATTACAATGACTCAACACATTTCAAATCACAAATTGAAATTCACTAAAAGCAATGTAACAGTAACTATGACAGATTAGGCTACTTACCTCAAAGCTGTGAACCAAAATTAATCAAACTAAATCTGCACAACCAAGGTTAGTATACCAAAACACAATATGAATTATGACTCTACTTCCTAAACACAGAACAGTACACGAATTTATAAATCAAAATTGAAAACAAAACAGAAACATAATTTTACACAAAATAGAATTGGAATTGAATTCCCCGGCAACTGCGCCAAATTTGGTCGAGGTCGTACTCAATCAAATAATATGAATTAAGTGTAGTGAGGGTTAGATAACCCAAAGTCGTCTCTTAAGGAATTCAATAACAATTCAGAATATCAGAATTCAGACCCAAAATTTTAGAACCAGAACTTCAGATCGAACTTAAGACAAGCAACTTAAGACGGTCTTAAGACAGAACTTCAGACGGTCTTAAGACTTAAGACTGTCTTAAGACAGGGACTGTCTTATCAGCACAAAAATTGCAGAAACGTAACATAAACAGGGGGTTTTGGTTGTTTGTTCGGAAACAGATTTTGTAAACAAGAAAGTAAGATGTAAAACGATGTAAGAAAATAGATTGATTCTCTTGTTCATTCACGATTGGATTCTTCATCAATTAAAAATACATCGATCTCAATTTCCAGAACAGATTCGAATTAACTGAACAAGCGTCAATCAATTCAACAATTATCTCATGCAAGAACTAAGCGAACTTGCGAAACCAGACTAAGCGTACTGGTGTGAGAGTTCCACTCCTTTACCTTTTGAATTAAGCAAACAAGTGGTTGTCTAGAATTAAGCAAACTAAACCAGAATTCTTAGTGAAGAACAAAATTGAATCATCAACAAGCGTTCAAATACAATTCAAGATTCAAAACCAGAATTCTAAAGGAGAAGATGAAATTGAATCTACTGCAGAAATTGAAATACGAATTGGAATAGAAATAAACCTCATAATCCAATTGGAAATCACTCAAGAATCAATCCTCAAGAGTTTAGCAATCCATAAGAGGAAAAACAACAAAATGAAAATGCAGAAAAAGAAGAAGAAGAAAACCTCGAAAAAACGAGAGAAGAGAGAACAAGCGTCCCTTTAACTTCAGTCTCCGTAAAAAAAATGAGTAAAAACTCTCTAACAGAATTGTAGCTACATCTATTTATACAATTCTCCTAAACCACAAGATTAATCTAATGGCAGAGGTAAAATTGGCCCAGACTTAACAAATTTCAGGCCCAAAATACCAAAACTATATCAGAAACTACTTAAGAAGGTTGTTGTTTCCCGTTCAGCTTCAGACAGCTCCTGAACGTCAACTTCAAATTGAAAACTGCACCTCGTCTCTCAGTGGAATATAGTCATATGACCTATCCAATTAAAGCCCAAGAAGTTAGCTTTCCAACGCCACTGGAATCACGCAAATAGGACACCTACAGCTCCAGATATCATCAAAACAAGACAGGTAGGTCAATAGGCTTAAAATTCCGAATTTAAACAACATTTGTAGTTAAAGCCCAATTAAGTCCAATTTGGTAAATCCCAATTAAAACAATGAATTTGATTACAATTATACTCTAAGAAAGCTGCAATTGAAGGTTCAAAGTATGTGTGAAATTATGCTCATCACTTATTCTGTGCTTAATCCCTGACTTCCGCACTTGCGCCGGAGTTATAGCCTAGTTTCGACTAGGATTGAGGATGGGGGAGCCTAGACATAGGAAACCCAAACTCTGATTGAATAAGAGGACTCGATATCAGAAAACCGACACATTAGCGTTACTAATGAGTGATGGGTAGTGGCAGTACTCTAACGAAGGGCGTTCACAGGATTAGGCCTGTTTATCGATAGCAAAGGGTAGTTGATAGTAATTCCAGGATCGACACATGGTCGTATCTAAGGATTGATGGGTAGTGTGAGTATCCTAATGAAGATACGTCTACAGGATTAGGCCTCGTTTATCTATGAGTTCTTTTACAAACGGAATAATAAAAGCAAAATAAGTCGAGGGTAAGTTTGTCGCTTGGGAGAGCCCGCACGGATTACCTTTGAGTGGTGATAGCACTCTGCTAGAAGCTTGGACCTGCAAGACCTACACTGGAGGATATGCACCAACTTCAAGTCTGAGCTTCAAGCAAGGAAGAGTTGGAGAAATTAGTGTCCAACAAATAAAGGTCACTACCCTACAAAAATAAGGGTCACTACCCTACGGAAGGATACCTTGACCTTGGATAGGACCTTGTCCTATGGACCACCCTTTATTAGGACTCTCTTGTATTTTCTTTTTATTTTTGTAATTTTTCCCATTTATTTTCCTTAAGATGGGAGCTCATTGTATAGCTTTATTGGTTAGTAGGTTGCCTTGCTAAAAGGCTTACGAGTCTTGGGTTCAATTCCCACATAGGATAGAATTTTACTCATCTTTTATTTTCCTCCTTGGATGGGCGCTAAATGAGGGGTTTTATTGGCTTAATACTTAGCTTATCCATAAGCCTTGGGGTCATGGGTTCAAGACCCACTTAGGATAGCTTTCCTACCATCTTTTTATATTTTCCCCACTTATTTCCATCAAGTGGTCGCCCCTCCCCTCCACTTCTATATAAAGGAGCTTTCCCTCTTTGTATTTCACACCTTGATGAATATAGTAAAGGCATTATGCCCAAATTTCTCCTCCCATTGTGAGTTGAGTGAGGCTTGGTGGTTGTTGCTCAAACCATACTGAGACTTATCTAATTCTCCTGAATTAATGGCGTCTGGCATTGGACTTATCTGCTGCAGGGGGATTCCTGCTTCAGTGGCGTCCTCACCATTTCTTCCTCTCCACTTTTTCTTTCATTTTCTCTCATTTTCTATCACTTTCTTGCGCAAATATAGCTGCTTCCCAGCACCTATATTTCACATTTTATTGCTTACTTTTTTATTCTGATCGGTTGGTTTTGCTCAATTCTACATCCTACACCCTTCCTGCTATCAATTGGTATCAGAGCTTATTGAAATTGAGCAAATTTGGAGCTACAAGGCCGCGGGTACTGCACCTCTTTTGTGTAGATTTTTCATCATTTTAGTGTAATTCCATCCCTCTTTTCAATTGTAATTTGGACTTGGACTGTTTCTCGGGCCCGAGGTGCCTTTCTGCTGCTGTCAGCATTGTCTGTTTGGTTGTTGATTGCTTGAATTATTTCTAGTATGGGGCTGTTTTTGGGCCGCTAATCTCACCCCTTAGGTGTTTGATGAAATGCCTCTTAATTGCTCATACTTGTTCTTGAGTGATTGTTGCAATTAATTGCTATAAACTGCTTGTTTGTTGGTGAAGTGTGGTAAGAGGAGGCATTGTTGTCTTCATTTTTCTAAAGATCGTTCACCTACATTTTCTCCCCCTCACCATTAATTGTTCATCCCTCATATTCATCTCTTTACTTTCCACCTTTAATTTTCCGCCATTTAATTTCCGCTTCTCCCCATCCTTTTAATTTCTGCTCTCCCCTTTACATTCTGCCATTTACATTTTTGCTGTCCCCATCCTTTTAATTTCCGCTTCCCCCTTTACTTTCAGTCATTTACTTTCAGTCCTTCCCATCCTTTTAATTTCCGCTTCCCCTTTACATTTCTGCTCTTCCCATCCTTTTACTTTCTGCCATCCCCTTTTACAT
The DNA here is from genome assembly GCA_026901365.1 of Sesbania bispinosa. Classification (NCBI taxonomy): domain Eukaryota; kingdom Viridiplantae; phylum Streptophyta; class Magnoliopsida; order Fabales; family Fabaceae; genus Sesbania; species Sesbania bispinosa. The sequence continues at coordinate 128,145 of QLOH01000382.1, forward strand.
TCTGCCATTTACATTTCTGTCCTCCCCATCCTTTTAATTTCAATTTCTCCCTTTTAATTCTTGCCATTTATTTTTGCGCAATTTACCTTCTTATTTTTGCCATTTTATGCGCATTTTTGGGCTCTTGTGTTGTTCAATTTTCTACTCGTTATGTCTGTTTGTTTGGCATTCTGATTGCAAATTTGGATTGACTGTTGTCACTAACTTGGACTTTCTCTGTTTGATTGTGCAAAACGCTCACCCATAGGCTTTCTTTTGGTTCATAGTATTGGAAGAAAATCAACAAATTCTAATTGTTGATTTTCCTTCAAATTTTAATTCCAATCTTAAAATTGAACCAAGCGCATTTCTGTGACCATACCGGTTTTGTATAATCAACAAGGAAGTGCTAAGCAATTTTTATGGCCATTTTTGAAATCAAGTTGCGATTACGTTTTTACAGTTTTTAGAAATCAGTTTATTCATTATTTTTGCTTTTTTGGGCCACTTGGACCAGTTTACTGTCAAAAATTTCCAAAAATATTACAGTAGGTACCGTTTATTTTCTTTTCATTGTGTACAAATTTCTGTAATTTTCTATTGGGGAAAAATTACAAAAATAAAAAGAAAATACAAGAGAGTCCTAATTAAGGGTGGTCCATAGGACTAGGGTCCTATCCAAAGTCAAGGTATCCTTCTGTAGGGTAGTGACCCTTATTTTGTAGGGTAGTGACCTTTATTTGTAGGACACTAATTTCTCCAACTCTTCCTTGCTTGAAGCTCAGGCTTGAAGTTGGTGCATATCCTCCAGTGTAGGTCTTGCAGGTCCAAGCTTCTAGTAGAGTGCTATCAAGTGGTGAGGTTGCTAGTAACTCGGGGTCTTAGCAATATAGTTTGCCTACGGTATTATAGAGTAAACCTAAAATAATAGATAGTTTTTACATGCACGAAGGGTGTGATGATATGAAGTTCAATCCTAATACAAGTAAAGTGTCTCTAACTCTTCCTTTCTATACTCAATTAATTATTAAATTGCTATTTAGATTTTCCGCACAACAATATTCTCAAAAACCCGTTGTTTTCTCCTAATAAATAGACCACAACTATACGTGGATTGACCGTTCCCTGTGGATACGATACTTTTCCTACTATTATACTACTGGATTTTTGGTTCGCTTTCCAGAAACCCATCAAGTATTTTTGGCGCCGTTGTCGGGGAACGGTTTCTAATTCGTGTAAACCTTGGAGGTCTATTTATCAAGGATATCTATCTTAGGATTTCTTTTATTTATTATTCTTATTATTTTAGGAAATTTTTATTATTTAGGAAATTTATAATTTTTCTATTATTATTAATTTTTCTTCCACACTTACCTTTTTCAAAGTTTCTTGTTTATGGTTTTGAGAGGTCAGGTGTCCCCCAATCAATTACAATTCGATCCAGAAATAGAAAGGACACCAAGGAAGAAAATAAGTAGAAACAAGAGAAGGAGACAAGGGAAAAGTCGAGAAGAAAACAAAAATATTTTATTTTTAATTATGTTATTTTAATTAATATCTTTTTTTCAAAAAATAATATTATTATTATTATTATTATTTATTTAAAAAAATATAATTATTTTTAAAAAAATATTTATTATTATTATTAATTTAAAAAAATAAATAAATAAATATCAAATTATTATTTTTTGTTATTTTGTTCTTCTCTATGTTTGAGCTCCGTGATTATTTCTCTTGAGAAGACAGGTAACAGAAAAAGGGGCAGAGCTCAAGGAGACAATTTCAACATTGTCTGATCACCCAAGAAGAAGAAGGGACAAGCTCAAGGAGACAATCTCAACACTCTCTGTTCTACCACCCCAAGTGAAGTAAATGTTAAATGGCTCATGAATGGCAAAATCAACCAAGAAGGACCCTTGGAGATTATGTTAGGTGGCAAGAACCAAGTTACTCCTCTCATGCACCGGTTCAAGGTAACTTCTCTAATTACAACAATTATTCTAACAACTTTTCACAGGATTGGGGAAGTTACCAGAACCAGAATTTTGGGAGACACCAAGATGATGTTTCACTCCACACGCAACCTTCTTTTCAACAGCAGCAAAGTTACTCAAAATATGATGAGTTTTTGGAAGAACTCAATCGATACAATTTCAGAAGGAGAGAGAAGAAGCAAGAAGAAAAAATGATGCTTTGATAGCGCAGCTAGCAGAACAAAGGGAGTTAAGACTTCAGAAGGAAAGAGAAGAAGCAAGAAGAATAACTGACACCTTGTTGGAGCAATTAAAAGAAACAGGAGCCAACCAATAGTCAGAACAAATCTCAGCAAGACATTCAGATAGTGACGATTTTATTGAAGACAAGTGGGATGAATTTATACAATTTCAGTTGTATTGTGAAAGAGAAGGACTATCCGCTGACCTCGTACTAGAGGAGATAGAAAATATGATCAACTGTTGGAACAAGCAATCTTCAGCAAATGCATTACCCAACCCCGAAGAGCAGTGCGATGACATTGTTCAGCTGATAGGGGAGGAAATCAATGACAATTTGGCTGATGAAGAAGAAAAAGAAAAAGAAAAAGAAAAAGAAGGTGCAGCAGAAGTAGAAGAAGAAGATGGAGAGGATGAAGCAGAGAAGATGGAGTTTGAAGAAGAGACTGACTGTGAAAAGGAGAAAGAGAAAAACACATACGAGGGTGTTCATCAAGAAAATGAGAAAAAGAGTGAACAAGGAGATGGTGAATCAAAGCCCGAGGAAGGAAGGGAAGTGGTATCAAGATCAAAGACCTTGCCTTATCCAATCAGTTCTCTAAAAGAAGATCAAGAAAGGCATGATACAAGTGACAAACCTTCCAGACCTCACAAAAGAAAGGCCAGCAATCACACTGACCAGGACAAGGCAAAGAGAAGAAAAGTCAAGCTAGAATCAAATTCAAAGCCTAGAGCCAGATTGAAGATCAAGTGGTCAGGTGTGTTCCATATCAAAGACCCCCCTGAAGCAAAGAAATTTAGAGCAATCAATTGTAAATCATCAAAGCTTCACAGTACAGGTTGTTCCAAGGCAAGATTATGGGGAGGTATATGGGCCAAAGAAAGGGAGGGTGCAACTCACAAGCTCATCAAAATATTTCAGTTTCAGCCACCTTGAGAGAACAGGCGTCAAGCTATCAGACGTTAAACAAGCGCTTTCTGGGAGGCAACCCAGAGATTTTTAAAGTTTTTCATTAATTTTCGTTTTGTTTTATTTTCTTGCTGTTAATTAGGATTTTTCATTTTTTAGGATTTAGGAAATTTTCAAAATTGATTGGAATAAGTTTGTGGAAAATAAAATTTTTAAATAAATAGGAAGTAGCAGAAAACGTGACTGAAAATTGCAAAATTACATTCTGTTTTCTGCGCTTCACCTGCGTTGTAGCGCAGGTAAAGTGCAGGAATGCAATTTTAGTCACTGTCTTCTGCGCTTCACCTGCGCTGTAGTGCAGGGTGAAGCGCAGCAGTACGAACTTTTTAAAAAAAAAATCTTCTATTTTCTCATGTACTGTTTCTTTACTTCCTAAGCTCTTCTTTTCACTCTTTCCACTCACAAACTTCCATCAATTTTGAAACTTTCAGTTATGTTTTCTTTAATTTTTACCAATTGAAATCTTCATTTACTCTATTTTTATGGTTTGCACTTTAGGGTAGCAACCTTAGGATTGTGAATATTATTGATTATTGCTATCTTGAATGTGGTTTTGGCTGTATGGAACATGAAGAACAATTTGCTGAATTGGAATGCTCTTTGTTTTGTGAGTTATTAAATTTGAAAGTGTTATGCTCTGTTTCTTTCAAAAAAAATTAAACTTTCACTTTCCATGGATTGATTGAATGCTTGCAAAACAATTGAGTATGTTCTGTTTTTAGGAAGGCATTATCAAGTGCAGTGAAATTTTGTTGTGAAGAGAGTAATTATTTATGCATGTAAATTGGTAGGCTTCCATGTTCTTCATGAATTGCACAGACTGCTGCAAAGTATAAAGAATAATTGACCTCAAACCAATCAGGAGTTACTAGACCCATACTCAGGCATGTTGTTTGAAGAGTTCTGGATATTCTTGCAGTGGCCTGGGGACAGGCCTATTCATCCAGGGGGAGGTGGAGCAGCAGCAGGACAAGGACTTACAGGATACAGAGGATGAAGATTGATACTGGTGTTTTCTTTCTTTTAGTTTTTCTTTTATTTTCTATTATTTTATAGAATTCTATTTATAGTTAATTAGGATTTTTGTTTTGTATTTCATTTTTTAAAAAAAATATAATGAATTTTTAAAAATTTTAGGACTTTAGGAAATTAGGATTTAAGGTAACTTTTTCAAAATTCTCTGTAATTAAGTAGTTTAACTAACCAGACTAGGAAAGATGATAAGATTTTGTGATCAATTCCATAATCAGTTAGAATTAGGATACTTCTCAGGGGAACCTACCAGGATAGTTAATTAAAACCATTAAGTGCTTTATCAAGGAAATTTTAGCCAATAACCGGTGAGCTGAGAGCCCAAACACTGAAATTGAGAGCTTTTCACTGCTGCTTGTCAACTGTTATTGCTTGAGTTTCTGAATTTTGTCTTGCTAGTGGAAGATATGGAAGTGACAAAGGCATATTTTGTGATTATAATATTGTGCTCAGATTATTGTAATTCAATGATATTTTAGTGTTAATGCACCAGATCAGGTGTGCACGATTATTGTAATTCAATGATATTTTAGTGTTAATGCACCAGTTCTAATTTTAAAGTAGGAGAGGAGGAGCGCTTCACAAGGATTGAAGATGGTGACAACATCTTCGGTGGTTTGTATGGCTACCATGTGTAGTTAAATCTCCATTAGGATTGAATGTCATTGATTCTATCCCCAAGTGTATGTAAACTCTATATTATTATTTCCTGAGCTCTCTGTCTATAATATTGGTAATCTTATTTTGTGCTTAATCCCTGACTTCCGCGCTTGCGCCGGAGTTATAGGCTAGTTTCGACTAGGATTGAGGATGGGGGAGCCTAGACATAGGAAACCCAAACTCTGATTGAATAAGAGGACTTGATATCAGAAAACCGACACATGAGCGTTACTAATGAGTAATGGGTAGTGACAGTACTCTAACGAAGGGCGTTCACAGGATTAGGCCTGTTTATCGATAGCAAAGGGTAGTTGATGGTAATTCCAGGATCGACACATGGCCGTATTTAAGGATTAATGGGTAGTGTGAGTATCCTAATGAAGATACGTCTACAGGATTAGGCCTCGTTTATCAATGAGTTCCTTTACAAACGGAATAATAAAAGAAAAATAAGCCGAGGGTAAGTTTGTCGCTTGGGAGAGCCCGCACGGATTACCTTTGAGTGGTGAGGCTGCTGGTAACTCGGGGTCTTAGCAATATAGTGTGTCTAGGTATTATAGAGTAAACCTAAAATAATAGATAGTTTTTACATGCACGAAGGGTGTGATGATATGAAGTTCAATCCTAATCCAAGTAAAGTGTTTCTAACTCTTCCTTTCTATACTCAATTAATTATTAAATTGCTATTTAGATTTTCCGCACAACAATATTCTCAAAAACCCGTTGTTTTCTCCTGATAAATAGACCACGACTATACGCGGATTGACTGTTTCCTGTGGATACGATACTTTTCTTACTATTATACTACGGGATTTTTGGTTCGCTTGCCAGAAACCCATCAGAGTACTTCTTCAAACAAAGAGGCCAAGCTGAAAAAGGTTGACAATTCAAGAATGACCAGTTGAATGGAGAGAAGTCCCAAGCACAATCACAAGATGCTCTCTATTCAAAGTGTTCTTTGCATATCTAAAGAAACCATGATTTCTTGATAGCTCAGCCTCATTACAACCAAAGAAAAGACCTTTTGATCCATATTAATTGTTTGCAGGTTTAAAAGTTGGAAACGACTATCAATTCTAGTTGTTCAATGGTGGTGAAAAAGATTGGGGGAAACACTTACCCGTGAGAATGAGAGATTTCCTTGGATTATCACTTATTGCTTTAATTTCTATTTTTGAGAAGTTTGACTGATGTTTGTGTTCTCTTCTGATTGAGGATTGGTAACATCTCTTAATCCTAATTTTTTCTTATGTTTGGAAAGTGACTGCTGCCTAACAAGGTGATGATGAAAAGTTCCTAGAATTTGTTTTTGAATTGTTTGAATTATACAGGGGATAGAATTGATTTTTATTTTAAAGAGTTCTCTTACTTGAGGACAAGCAAGAAGTTAAGTTGGGGGTGTAGAAACACAGGGAAACACTAGAAGGGGGGTTGAATAGTGTTTCTTTGTATTTTGAAAGCTTTTTGAAAACAACAAGTTATAAACAGTTTCAGACAGGTTTATCGAGGCTGTCTGAAGTATTTGAATGGTTCCTGAAAATATATTTTAAAAGGTTTCTTTGCTTTTAAAATATTTAGAATAGCTTTTCAACACCCTTGATATTAATATAAACGAATTGACAAGAGATAAGGGATAGAAAAACTTAGCCAAGGATTTATCCTGGTTCACTCACCACCACTGTGAGCTACCTCCAGTCCCAATGCCAACAAGCACTTGGATTTTCTCTTAATCTTTCACAAAGATTACAAGTATTCTTTTCTATCAAGCCTCTTCAGGCTCTACAACCAAGACAAGCCTTTCTAGGCTCAAACAACACAAGTATTCTTTTCCAGACAAGCCACTCCAGGCTCAACAACACAAGTATTCTTTTCAGACAAGCCTCTCCAGGCTCAACAACACAAGTATTCTTTTTAGACAAGCCTCTCCAGGCTCAACACAATTACAGTTAAAAGGAGTTTAAGCTTTTAAACTACACAAGTTTAAAGCTCAAACCTATTACGATGTACAGCTTAAAAACTGAGGTATACTCAGGATATGAAAATATAAAGTGTACAAAGAAGTTTATCAGAGTGATTTTCTTGAAGAAAATTTGCAGCGACGATTCTCTTTTTCTATATGCTCTTCTCTGTTCTTGTTTCTAGCACAATGATGGTCTTCATAAGGGGTATTTATACCCAGACTTTAATCCGTTGAAAAACCACCGTTTAGAGATAGCATTAAATGCTATTCAATCCGTTGTGAGACATACTTCTGAGCATCCTGATATTTCTGACACAGTACAAGGTTGCATCTGCCAAAAAGGCTGCTTCAGGAATTGCTGCGTTGCTGCGTTTACAGAGATTTCCTCAGTGGTGTATGAAATTCAAATGCACCAGGAAAGGCCTCTGTGTCTGTTGCCATAAACGTGTTCCAAAACGTACGAGCAGCAGAGACTCAGAAAAGTCTTCACGCAAGGTTTCAGCAAGGTTGCCACGTCATTATTAAAGCTTCAGACGGCTTCCGAACTTCAGACGGGTTCCAGTCTTCAGACGGGCTTGGCTCTTCAGACAGCTTCAACGCTTAAGACAGGTTGACCACTTCAGAAGGCCTGTTTCCCTCAGATGACTTGAAGCACTTCTTAAAGACTTATAAAGCGTATTGTGGCTTGCTGAAATCACAGATAGATAATTAAACACTTAAGAGTATCTGTGAAAATAAATATTGTAAATTTGTTAATCATTAAAACTTGGAAATATTGTTGTCTTAAAACATCATAAAATCTCTTATGATATTTTTGAGACTCAACATTCTCCCCCTTTTTAATGATGACAAATTTATCTTAAAACTGTAAAATCTGAAAGGAGTATGTGAGAATAAAGTAGCTTTTAATAATAACTCCCCCTCAGATAATGAACTTAATAGTTCTTCTTTGCTCCCCCTGAGTCCAGTAGCACTTCACATTTGAATCAGATTTTTGTTAGTTTTAGTACTCCCCCTTTTTTCATCAATCAAAAGGGAATCATAGAGTAATAATTAGTAATAGAGCAATAAAGCAAACAGAATTATGATCTACAGATGAAGTAAAGTCAAGTATCAGAGCAAGGATCATGATAAAATGATGCAGGGTTTAAACAGACAATCAGCACTTGAAAAAAAATATGAACATAAGACAATGGCAATAAATTAGTCCTTCTTCTTCAGCAGGGCTTCAGACAGAAAGGAGATCAGTTCTTCCTTGGCCTTGTCTATGGCAGCTTCAATAGAAGATTTCAACTCTTGTTGCCCACGTCTTATCAGTTGTTGTTCATGAAGAATTTCTTGCTGATTCTGAAAAACCTTTTGTGCTTTCTTTTCTGAGACTTCACATCTCCGCTCAGATTCTTCACACCTCTTTTCAAGAGCCTTGACCTTGGATTTCAGCTTCTTGTTCTCTTCAAACAGGTCAGGTTCAGACTCAACTAGGATGAGTTGAAGGTAGGGACAAACAAATCTCAAGACTCCAAAACCAGGCTGTAAGCCATATTCTGAAGGATTGTAGACTGGACAGAAAAAGGTCCCAACATACTTCAGAAGCACCCAAGCTTGGTTGAATGAATCTGCCTGTGGGGGAAAGTGATCTCTTAAGAAATGGTACTGAACATTTGTGAAGTGTCCAACACCCATTGCAGATTCAGCATCAGGACCACTACATCCAGAAGAAGACCCAGCAGCTTCTCTGATCTTCCAGTAAGATTCCCACATCCAGTTTTCAAACAGGTGATTCAAGCCTCCGCCTTCTGATATGATAAACTCAGGAAGACCTTCCCATTCTGAAGTAGTCATGGCTTCAGACAGGGGTGCTGATACAGAATAGACCTTAGGACCCTTCAATTTTTCATCTTGACCTTCTTTGAGGGGATACCTAGGAACAATCCTATCAGGTTTCACCAAGATTTTGGATTGAAGGCCTGATTGAACTGGTTCTAGGAGGCCTGTAGCCTATCATGCCAACTCCTCTAGCCAAGTCTCTTTGAAACAACTCAGCTTCTGTGTTCAGCATTCTTACCATTAGCCATTCTTCATTGTTCAGCTTCCATGAGTCTTCAGAGAATGGATTGATAAGATCCCATGTATGATTAGGAGGGACAACACCCTTCCTTATCTTCTCCAAACCATCAGCACTTGTTGGAGTACAAAGCCCTTACATTAGACACAGTCTTCTTAGTGAGACCCTGATGAAGTGAGACAGCAGGGGCTGTTCTAAAGTGATGCAGCTCTTCAGACAGATGCTGGAATTTTGGCAAAGGACAAGAGCCAAAGGAGGTTCTTGTCAGTCTCTTGCATAAGGCTGCAATCTCAGCTGAAAGGTTGAATTGATGAGCAGATGAGAGGTGGTGAAGGAGGTAAAGGTGTGTGAGGTGGAGATGATGATGGTGAGAAAGGTGATGAAGGTGAAGATAATGAGCTATCAGATAGCTGTATGTACAGAGGTGAAGGGGGTTTGGATGGTGAAGATGAGGGTTCAAGAACTTGGTTTTCTTGAGGTGCAGGGGGTTCAGACAACAGGTTGTCTGATGGTATGATGGGTGTAGGTGATGAGGGTTCAGATGGTATGAAAGGTTCAGAGGGTAATGTAATTAGCTGTAAGGTTGGTAGAGGTTGGGAGATAGGTGGAGAAGGTTGCTTTTCTGGTGATGAAGGAGGTGAGGGAGTTACATTATCAAATCTCACCTTGATCCTTTTGTAAGGTTTGAGAGCAAGAACATCTTGAGCTTTAGCAGCTCTTTCTTTTTCTTCCCTTTCCTTGGCTTCCTTATCCTCCCTTTCTCTTTCTTCAGAGGAAAGAGTCCTTCTTCTCTTGAAGTATTGATTAGCCTTTACAAAATTTTGATACCTTCCAGCAATGTCTGCTTCTTCTAGGTGAGAAGCAGTACTTCTGGTAATCCTAACTTCAGACACTGTCTGAAGTAGTTTACCCTTCTTCTTTTTCCTCTGAGGTGCACTTGACCTCTTCCTTTTCTTTGAGGCTTCAGCAATGGCTGCTTGCTTGTCATCCTCAGCATACGCAAGTTGTGAGGCTATTGCAAGAGCTCTATCAGTTCTCTCTTGCTCTTCTTTCAGTTCTAACTCTTCTTGTTCAATGGCAGTAGCCAAAGCAGCAACCTGAATCAGTTCAGGGTCAGAGGAGCATGCAACAAGAGGTTGAGCAGCAACTGCATCAATATCCACAGCCTGTCCTTCCATTATAGAAGTAGGCTTTGAAGATTGTGCAGGTTCAGACACCTGACCCACAATTTTAGACAACCTTTGAGAAGGTTTCTGAACAGGTTCAGACGCTTGAATCTGCACAGTGGAACTTCTTCTCTGAGCTTTCTCCATCAGCAAACTTTCTTTCATGGTTGGGGAGGGAGGCCTTGGAGTCAGCTTAATCTTCATGCTCTTCAGATTTGATTCACCAAACATAGGAATTGAGTGGTGATCAAAGAGTTGGTGAACTGGAACTTTAAAATGCAACAACACCTTGGTGATGATGGTGTTGTGAGGAAAACTTCCAGCAGAATCTCTCATCCTCTTCTGAAGGTGGTACATGATGATATTTGGAAGATTTATCTTCTGCTTCTTCAGAAGGTGAATGAGGCAGAATCTCTCCAGTTCAGACACATGGTTTCTGCTGCCACTTTTAGGGATTACAGAGTTCCCCAAAATAGCATGCAGAACCCTAGCCTTATCTGACATATTCTTAGCATCCAGACTAGCAGGAGAGGGAGTTCCATACAAAAACTCAGTAAAATATTTCTGACCTCCATTTCTTGATTCCCAGCCAGGAGAGAAGACAGCACCTTCAGTCTTGACACCACAGACAATGGCCAAGATGTCTTCATCAATAAAGATAGATGTACCAAGCACATCAGCCTTGATGGTGGTGTAGATGCCTTGAGGGTTAGGGATTCCTCTGGCTGTGGCCCAGAAATCAAGTATACTCTGCTCATGCCAATGTGAACAATTTTTGTTGAAGTATTCAAGCCACCCAGCTGCTTGAAATTCTGCATGAAGATCCATTCCTAGTGCTTCAAGCTCTTCCAGAAAGACACCCTTGGTCTTCACAATTTTATCAGCTCCAGACTTCTTTGGTGCCATTGTTGAAGGATGGAAAAGAACTTGAGAGAGAAAATGCTTTCTTGAAGACGAAGAATAGCAAAGGTTCTGAGAGGGTAGTGAGCTGTAACGTACCAAGGACTCACTTCCTTACAGCACTTATAGACTTCTGAGGCAATGATGGCAGAAACTGGCCGCGCAGACATAGGGTAACGTGTAGAGTGGATTTAAACCGTCCCTTTATTGCCACGTCATTTGTTCATTTCAGACAAGTGCAAGATTTCAGACAACTAATCGAAATTTCAGAAACCCTAAAATTTCAGACATGTCACAATTTCAGACATACTGAAATTTCAAATGTTCATTTCAGACGACATACAAAATCAGTTAGAAAATGCATGTATGTTCAAATTATCACGTATGAACTTAAATCTGTCTTCAGTCAGGGGTTTTGTGAATATATCTGCCCATTGAAGCTCTGTTTCAATGAACTTTATATCAAAAACACCTTTCTGAACATAGTCTCTAATGAAATGATGCTTGATTTCTATATGCTTTGCTCTAGAATGTTGAATGGGGTTTTTAGACAGATTAATGGCACTTGTATTGTCACACAAACAGGTATAACGATATAGGAATATTAAAATCCTCAAGCTGATACTTCACCCAAAGAAGTTGTGAACAACAACTTGCTGCTGAGATATATTCAGCTTCAGCTGTTGATAATGCAATAGTGCTTTGCCTTTTACTTGACCAGCTGATCATGTTGCCTCCAAAGAAGTGACAACCTCCACTGGTGCTCTTTCTTTCAATTCTGTCTCCAGCAAAGTCAGCATCACAGTATCCTATTAACCTGCGTTCTTTGTCTTTCTTATAGCAAAGACCAAGATTAGTAGTACCTTTAAGATATCTAAAAATCCTCTTAACAGCTTTATAATGAGTAATTCTTGGATCTGATTGAAATCTAGCACAAAGACACACACTGAACATAATGTCAGGTCTGCTTGCTGTTAGATACAATAAAGAACCAATCATTCCTCTATACAAAGTCTGATTCACTGGTTCTTCATTCTCATCTTTGCTTAAATATGTTGAAGGATGCATAGGAGTTGACATGGGCTTGCAATCATTTAAATTAAACTTCTTAAGCATTTCTTTTGTATATTTCTCTTGATGAATCCATATACAATTAGAATCTTGCTTAATTTGAAGTCCTAAGAAAAATTTTAATTCACCCATTAGGCTCATTTCAAATTCAGATTGCATTAACTCAGAAAACTCCTTGCAAAGAGAAGAATCAGTGGAACCAAATATAATGTCATCAACATATATCTGGACTAGCATGAGACCTTTGTTAGACTGTTTTCTAAAAAGAGTTGTGTCAACTTTTCCTCTTTCAAAACCATTTTTGATAAGAAAATTGCTCAATCTGTCATACCAAGCTCTTGGGGCTTGTTTTAGACCATAGAGAGCCTTTTTCAATTTGAAAACGTAATCTGGAAAAGTCACATCCTCAAAACCAGGGGGTTGTCTAACAAAGACTTCTTCTTCAATGAAACCATTGAGAAAAGCACTCTTAACGTCCATTTGATATAGCTTGATGCCATTATTTATAGCATAAGACAATAAAATTCTAATTGCTTCTAACCTGGCCACTGGGGCAAAGGTTTCTGTGAAATCAATTCCTTCTTGCTGATTGTATCCTTGAGCCACAAGCCTTGCCTTGTTTCTGACTACTTTGCCTTCTTCAGACAGCTTGTTTCTGAACACCCATTTGGTTCCAATAATAGTTTTCCCATGGGGTTTAGGAACAAGGGTCCAGACATCACTCCTAGCAAATTGATTTAGCTCTTCTTGCATGGCTAGGATCCACCCTTCATCATGCAGAGCTTCATCAATGCTCTTTGGCTCAATTTCAGACAGGAGAGCAAGGGAATTCAAATGTCTGAATTTTGATCTTGTCTTAACTCCTTCTGAAGTGCTGCCAATGATTTGCTCTTTAGGGTGATGTGACTTGTATCTCCAATCAGTTCTGTGAATGGGTACAGCATCTGTCTGAGACTCAACATCTATCTGAAGAGGTTCAGTAACAGTAGGCACTTCAGACAACTGCTCATCTTTCAAGTTGCTGTTGTCATTTAGCTCCATTCCTGCAAAATCATCCTCTAGATCTGATAGTTCCCTATCAGTCTCTTTCTTGTCATTGAATTTAACATGGATTGATTCTTCTACAACTAGAGTTCTAGAGTTATAAACTCTGTAAGCCTTAGATGTTTCAGAATAACCTATGAAAAATCCTTTGTCAGATTTTGCATCAAACTTTCCAAGATCATCCTTTGTGTTAAGTATAAAACACTCACAGCCAAAGGGATGAAAGTAAGATATGTTGGGTTTTCTTCCTTTCCACAATTCATAAGGAGTTCTTTTAAGAATTGGTCTTACCAATATTCTGTTTTGAAGGTAGCAAGCTGTGTTAATAGCTTCTGCCCAGAAGGATCTTGGTAGATTACATGAGTTGAGCATGGTTCTTCCCATCTCTTGCAGACTTCTGTTCTTTCTCTCAACAACCCCATTTTGTTGAGGTGTTCTAGCCACAGAGAAATTGTGTGAGATCCCATTCTCATCACAGAACATTTCAAAGTTTGTATTTTCAAACTCTCCACCATGATCACTTCTGATGACAGATATACAGAATCCTTTTTCATTCTGTACCTTCTTACAGAATATTGTGAAATTCTTAAAAGTTTCATCCTTGCTTCTAAGGAATATAACCCATGTATATCTAGAATAGTCATCAACAATGACTAAACCATATTTCTTACCACTAATGCTTTCTGTTCTAATAGGACCAAACAAGTCAATATGCAATAGTTCTAGAGGTCTGCTAGTAGAAACAACATCTTTACTCTTAAATGAGTGTCTTGTTTGTTTCCCTTTCAGACAGCTTTCACATAAAATGTCAGATTTGTATGAGAGCTTGGGTAAGCCTTTAACCAGATTGTATTTTGCTAATCTTGAGATTAATCTCAAGCTGGCATGCCCAAGTCTTTGATGCCAAATCTGTTTTTCATCTTCAACAGAAATAAAACATTTAACATTTTGACTTGCTAGTTCCTCTAGATCAATTTTGTACACATTGCTGTGCCTTTTAGCAGTAAAAAGGATTTGATCAGAAGAGTCTTTGACTATACAACCTTCCTTAGTAAAAGAGACCACATATCCACTGTCACATAATTGACTTATGCTCAGTAGGTTGTGTTGAAGTCCTTCCACTAGGAGAACATTTTTAATAAGGGATAAAGGTGACATACCTACAGTCCCTATTCCTGTGATCTTCCCTTGCTGGTTTCCACCAAAGGTGACCACACCTCCATTTCTTGGTCTAAGGTTTTGGAACAAAGACCTTTCTCCTGTCATGTGTCGCGAGCATCCACTGTCCAGGTACCATTTGTGGTATCTCTTTTGTCCTGTTAAACACATCTGCAACAGGAATAATCAAGTTTTTAGGTACCCATATACTTTTGGGTCCTCTTTTGTTAGACCTGGGTGTTGGTCTCTTTTTGTGTTTACACTGAATCACATTGTGTCCAGCTTTTCCACGTTGAGAACACCCAGTAACCTTTCCCTTGCCTTTTTCAACATTAAAAATATGAGGTTCAGGCATGTTATAATCCCAAAAGCCTAAGCCACTTTTGTCAATGAAATGTCTTTGATCACCAAGTAATCTGTTCAAATTATCAGTTCCTTTGACAAACTTAGCTAAGTCTTTTGTCAGTTGCTCAACTTGCTTCTGAAGTTTTATATTTTCTTCAGACACATGTTGAGAACTACTGATGTCGGACACAAGGATCTTTTCCTTGAGCATAATATTTTCTATCTCAAGGGCTTCATATTTATTACACATTTCTGTGTGAGCCTTGGATAGATTCTTATACTCTTGAAATAGTTCTTTGGAGCTTTCCATCAGATCATCATACATTTCTTGAAGAGTTAAAGGAAATACCTCTTCTTCAGAGCTGTCTGATGATGGCAGACTGGCCATAAGACATAAGTTGGCCTCTTCTGAAGTATCTTCTTCTTCTTCAGAAGTAGATTCATCAAGGTCTTCCCATGTTGCCATTAGTCCCTTCTTCTTTTTGAAGAACTTCTTCTTTTTGAATGTGTTTTTCTTCAACTTAGGACACTCAGCCTTCATGTGACCTGGTTGTTTGCATTCAAAACAAGTAATTTTGTCATTTTGAAAATCATTACCTGTCTTACCTCCTTTAGAGGTTGAAGGTTGATTCCTTCTGAACTTTCCTCTGTTTTGGAGCATTCTTTTGATCTTCCTACTTAAAAGAGCGAGATCATCATCTTCTGAGCTATCTTCAGAATCCTCATCTGTTTCTGAAGTTTCCTCAGCTTGCATAGCCTTCATCTTGCCATGCCTAGACTGACTGGTATTGGAGTTTAGAGCCAGAGATTTCTTCTTGTTGTCATCTTCTTCAAGCTCAAGCTCATGAACCTTGAGAGATCCCAGAAGTTCCTCCATTCTAAGAGAGTTTAAGTCTCTTGCCTCTTGAATGGCAGTAACTTTGGGTCTCCAGGTCTTAGGCAAGCTTCTTAGAATCTTTCTGTTATTATCTCCAGATTCATAAGTTCTGCCCAAGGACCTGAGTCCATTTGTAATGGTCTGAAACCTCCCAAACATCTGATCAATGGTTTCTGTTTCTTCCATTTTGAACATCTCATATTGGTGTATGAGCATACTAATCTTGGATTGCTTGATAGTTTCAGTCCCTTCATGGGCTGCTGCAAGAGTATCCCAGATTTCCTTGGCAGATGTACAACTGTGCACCTTCTCATATTCTGATTTGTTCAATGAGCATATCAGATAGAGTCTGGCTTTGGCATTCATCTGAACTCTAGCCTTCTGCTCCAAGGTCTAGTCAGCCTTCGGTATAGGCACATTGTTTAGCATGGGCACATAATCTCCATCAGTAACTACATCCCAGACATCAATGTTGTTGCTTTCAATGAACAGCTTCATACGATCTCTCCAGTAGTGATAGTCTACTCCATTGAATGCTGGGGGTCTTGTGATAGATGCACCCTCAGAGATGTATTGCCTGTTGTTGTTTGCAGCTTCCATCTGGATCTTTTAATCCTCAACACTTGTTAGGTGCTCAACCCTGAGTTAAGCTCTCGTACCAACTGTAGAAACACAGGGAAACACTAGAAGGGGGGCTTGAATAGTGTTTCTTTGTATTTTGAAAGCTTTTTGAAAACAACAAGTTATAAACAGTTTCAGACAGGTTTATCGAGGCTGTCTGAAGTATTTGAATGGTTCCTGAAAATATATTTTAAAAGGTTTCTTTGCTTTTAAAATATTTAGAATAGCTATTCAACACCCTTGATATTAATATAAACGAATTGACAAGAGATAAGGGATAGAAAAACTTAGCCAAGGATTTATCCTGGTTCACTCACCACCACTGTGAGCTACCTCCAGTCCCAATGCCAACAAGCACTTGGATTTTCTCTTAATCTTTCACAAAAATTACAAGTATTCTTTTCTATCAAGCCTCTTCAGGCTCTACAACCAAGACAAGCCTTTCTAGGCTCAAACAACACAAGTATTCTTTTCCAGACAAGCCTCTCCAGGCTCAACAACACAAGTATTCTTTTCAGACAAGCCTCTCCAGGATCAACAACACAAGTATTCTTTTTAGACAAGCCTCTCCAGGCTCAACACAATTACAGTTAAAAGGAGTTTAAGCTTTTAAACTACACAAGTTTAAAGCTCAAACCTATTACGATGTACAGCTTAAAAACTGAGGTATACTCAGGATATGAAAATATAAAGTGTACAAAGAAGTTTATCAGAGTGATTTTCTTGAAGAAAATTTGCAGCGATGATTCTCTTTTTCTATATGCTCTTCTCTGTTCTTGTTTCTATCACAATGATGGTCTTCATAAGGGGTATTTATACCCAGACTTTAATCCGTTGAAAACCACCGTTTAGAGATAGCATTAAATGCTATTCAATCCGTTGTGAGACATACTTCTCAGCATCCTGATATTTCTGACACAGTACAAGGTTGCATCTGCCAAAAAGGCTGCTTCAGGAATTGCTGCGTTGCTGCGTTTACAGAGATTTCCTCAGTGGTGTATGAAATTCAAATGCACCAGGAAAGGCCTCTGTGTCTGTTGCCATAAACGTGTTCCAAAACGTACGAGCAGCAGAGACTCAGAAAAGTCTTCACGCAAGGTTTCAGCAAGGTTGCCACGTCATTATTAAAGCTTCAGACGACTTCCGAACTTCAGACGGGTTCCAGTCTTCAGACGGGCTTGGCTCTTCAGACAGCTTCAATGCTTAAGACAGGTTGACCACTTCAGAAGGCCTGTTTCCCTCAGATGACTTGAAGCACTTCTTAAAGACTTATAAAGCGTATTGTGGCTTGCTGAAATCACAGATAGATAATTAAACACTTAAGAGTATCTGTGAAAATAAATATTGTAAATTTGTTAATCATTAAAACTTGGAAATATTGCTGTCTTAAAACATCATAAAATCTCTTATGATATTTTTGAGACTCAACAGGGGGGTATTTTGATAAGTGAAAAATATATGATAAATTAGAGTACTTTTTAGTTCACTTATCAAGGATAAAATGGTATTTTTGCCCCAAATTAATCCATTTTTATTAAATATTAGATAAATTGTATTTATTAGTCTTAAATTTGAATTTGATGCTATTTTAATATAAATTATGCTGATGTTTGCATATTATTGCAAAGATATGATATGGAGAGAAGATAGCATTAAATGAGGGAGATTTCTGCAAGATTTGAAGTTTAATTGAAGACAATTAGTGAAGATTTGAAGATTATTTGAGACCATTTAATGAAGATATCACTGCCAATTAAACAAGGATTCTGCAGACAACCTTCCCAATTAAATTCAAGATGCTCAATAAATGCAAGATTTCATCAAGAAAAGGGAAACAAGGAAAGACAATCAATCAAAACCGGTCTCGGGGAGAAATCAAGTTAAAAAGAGAAAGATTGAAGTTGTGCAACTCGCGTCGCGCGCTTCAACCTGTGCTGTAGCACAGGGTGAAGCGCAACCCTCTGTCTTCTGCGCTGCAAGCTACGCTGTAGCGCAGGGTGAAGCACAAAACACGTAACTCTTGCCTTGTTGCCATTTTTAGATAGATTTCTTCCCAATTTTCTTCGTCTTTCCTTAGCCTATAAATAGGACCTTCTTGCACCAGATTAGGTGTGCACAATTATTGTAATTCAGTTATATTTTAGTGATAATGACCCACTTTTAAGTTTAGAATGGGAGAGGCGGAGCGCTGCACGAGGATTGAAGAAGGTGACAGCTTCTTCAGTGGTTTGTATGGCTACCATGAGTAGCTAACTCTCCAGTAGGATTGAATGTAGTTGATTCTATCCCCAAATGTATGTGAATTCTATCTTATTATTTATGAGTTCCCTATCTATAATATTGGTGATCTTATTTTGTGCTTAATTCCTAACTTTCGCACTTGTGCCGGAGTTATAGGCTAGTGTCTGTAATTAACGTTACGACTAGGATTGAGTTTGGGGGAGCCTAGACATAGGAAACTCAAACTATGAGTGAATAAGAACACTCGGTTAACCAGTGCCTGAAACATGGGCGTTGCTAATGATTGATGGGTAGTGTGAGTATCCTAATGAAGAGCGTCTAAAGGATAAGCATGGTCATTAATAATCGATAGCAAAGGTTAGTTGATTGTAATCCCAGTGCCTGAAACATGGGCGTTGCTAGTGATTAATGGGTAGTGACAGTATTCTAATGAAGGGCGTCCAAAGGATAAGCATGGTTTGTCAATGAGTCCTTTACAAACGGAATAATAAGAACAAAATAAGCCGAGGGTAATTTGTCGCTTGGGAGAACCCGCATGGATTGCCTTTGAGTGGTGAGGCTGCTGGTAACTCGGGGTCTTAGCAATATAGTTTGTCTACAATATTGTAGATCAAAGCCATAAATAATAAATAGTCTTCACATACATGAAGGGTGCGATGACACGAAGTTCAATCCTAATCCAAGTAAAGTGTCTCCAACTCTTCCTTTCTATTACTCTTGATTATAAATTTTCTATTTATATTTTCCGCACTATATACTCTCATAAATCCATTGTTTTCTCTTGATAAATAGATCATGACTATACGCGAGTTAGCCGTTCCCTGTGGATATGATGCTCTTCTTACTATTATGCTACTGGATTTTTGGTTCGCTTCCCAGAAACCCATCATTCTTCATAAGATCTCACGATCAAGTCATCTACTTGATTTCTTATGAAGTTTAAGCTTACTATTCTACGGACAATAATTATATTCTAAAAGAATAAGTTTGCCTTTATAAAATATCATGATTCAAGTGATGGATGTTCATAAATATATAAGTCTCTAGTGCATATTCCTAACACATACATATTCTATATTAATCTCTTTATCTCAAAAAGATATGTATGATGCTATTGAACTAGTTTTGAAAAAGGATACAAATATGGATAAGGTTATCACATGTAAAAATATGTGAATGTCAAATGCATCACATGATGATATACCTCATATGCTTGCTCAATATGGATCCTTAATTGTTTCACCTTGCATGCAATATCATGATACTTTTAATGAGATGTCATCTTTCTATATGAGTAAGTATATTCATATTGGTATGCCTCTTGAAATAACTTGTAAAAATGATTCATGGCATAATCATGTGCGATATGCCCCTAAACAAAATGCATGTGGTAGAGTCGTAGGACAAGTTGGGATGTTATTGAAAAATATTAAGACATTTATGCCATATAGTTTCACGTGTGCATTTATTTGGGAACATAGTGTAGAATATTTTGATGAATGTCGCACATTAAAACACATTTTGTACTTATGTGGAATTTATTTCCTAAGCCTTCTCCATGACCACTTACTTATCTTACTTGCAAGGGAGGGCTTCAAAAGATTAGTCTTTGATCCAGGAACTAAATCCACAGAGTACATGAACAAGATGGTTCAATCTTCATTGAGGGAGTTTTCTAACCCTTATCTCAATTACCTCTTGTTCACATCCTATGTTTTTCTTTTGCTAATATTTATGATCCCCAAGAATTTTTTTTAAGAGTCTTCATTTTGAATGATTGGAAATAATACTCATGGATCTTCTTTTTGTTTTTTAGGCTCAAGGAAGGTGTTCAACTTGTGGACGTCTAGCTGTACTCTCGCAAGGTTAAGGGAAGTATCTTCTTACTTGCTACTTTAGTCATCCATCTCCTTCTTTCTACCCCCGTTCCTTTTCTTCTTATGGCTTCTTTCTGATCTTTCAGATTTGAGGTCAAATCCTTTCTAGGGGGGGAATGATGGCAACTTCCAGTGGAACTCTGAACTGGAAGCGGAGCTGAAGGGGAGCCTAGGCCTGACTTGGGCGCATGGAGTTGGACTAAGCCTTGGTCAACCATGTTTTGGTCAACCCTCCCATGGTCAACCTTTGACCTCTGACCACCCTTGACCAAGTAAACAAGAAGACTTCATCTTAATTAGGAAGGATTAAATAAATAATTAGGATTACTTGTTGCTTAATTAGAGTTTTAATTGTAATTAGGACTTATTTGTAATTTTCTTAATTTTGTACTACATAGGGGTGCTATTTTTAGGAGCTTTAATGGTTAGGAGATAGTTTAGCTATATGACTAAGAGGTCATGGGTTCAAGACTTATTTAGGATAATTTTCACTCATCTTGTATTTTCATTCCCACCTAGCCACCTCCTTTTCCTATAAATAGGAGACCACCCCCCCTTGTATTTCACAACTTTGAAGAAATAGTAAAGGCATTATGCCAAAATTCCTCCTCATGTGTGAGTTGAGAAGGCTTGGTGGTTTTGCTCAAACCAACCAGAGACTTATCTGATTCTCTTGAATCAATGGCGTCTAGCACTGGGACTTATCTGTTGGGGGGTTGCCTGCTTCAGTGGCATCCAATCCATATCTTTCTCTTCCACTTTTTCTTTCATTTTCTCTCATTTTCTCTCATTTTCCTTCACATTCTTGCGCAAATATAGTTGCTGCCCAGCCACTATATTTCGCAATTTATGTGTCTGTTATTGATTGTAATCGGTTGATTTTGCTCAATTCTAGATCCGTAACAATCCTGCTATCAGATGCCTCCACCAAGCTGGAGATCTGGAGGGATGTTGCGGGTGGCAAGACCCGAGGCCGTTGTTATGGCACTGGGGACTTAGCCTCCAACATTCGTCTAGGTTTGACCAACTTGACTCAGGAGTCCCGGGCTCACTCGGGCGAGAGTACTGATGGGTCCGGGTCACGACATTCTAGAGAGGAGGCGTTGCGCCAGGAAGTCGAAGTAGCAAAGGAGTAGTCTCGGCAGGCCATGACAAAGACTGCAACGTTGGAGGAACAGTTAGCACGACTCCGAGGACAGATGCAGCAGATCCTAGACGCTCAGACTGCAGGTCAGGCTCCCGCTCAGGCTCAGGCATAGCCGCACCCCCACTATGATCCCGCCATGGATGACCAATCGGTGGATGATGAGGACGAGAAGCCCACCCCACAACCCCAGCACCGTCGTCGCCATTGATTTCTTTATGTTTATGTTTTATTGTATTATTTTTTTAAAAGCGTTTGTGTATATATTTATATATATATATATATGCTTTTTTAGTGTTGCTTTTATAATTTTAAATTTAATAAAAAATAAAAATAAAAAATTTAATTTAAAAAATAATAAAATAATTAATAAACTTAATAAATTATTAAAAAATTAAATAATAATAAATTTAATTTAAAAAATATATACCTATAGTGACAGCCATGTCGTCTCTAGATAAAAAAATTAAAAAAAAAGAATTAATCTTAGCGACGACCATCTTTTTAGAGACAGCTTAAGTGACGGCTAAGCCGTCTCTAGGTAGCGACGGGTGACGTCAGCCGTCGCTGCTGTATTTACGACGAGCCACTTAGCGACGTCCACGTGGTCGTCTCTAAGTCGTCGCTGTGCAGCCTATAGAGACGACTTTTCCTTGTGTATGGCCGTCGCTAAAAATGAAATTTCTTATAGTGATAACCGTTAACAAGTTGCACCTTATCAAGTCCTATAGTGTGTTTAGTTTATCCCAAAATCACGTTTCAAAACCACCATAACGTTAATGCTTTGAAACATAATTTTAAGGTTGAATATTTTTGGTGATTCTAGTCTCCACATGGGGAAAGCCATACAAATGTTGGTCCCCATTTTTGCCATTATTTCATGAAATTAGTGCTCTTCCTCCCATTTCTCTGGGTATGTTTGTGAGTTGAATTTTGAAGGGGAAGGGAGGGAAGGAAAGGGTTTATTGGAAACCCTTTTCCCCCTTTATGTTTGTGAGTTTAAGTATTTTACAAAATCTTTCCCTCCTCTTCTCCTCCTCCCTTCCCCCTCCAATCCTTTCCTTTCCTTCCTCTCTAAACTCACAAACACACCCTAATAGTTTAGGTGAACCAAAGCATGAAAGTTTAACAGTTCTTTCTTATCTATATAAAGCACCATCATTCCATAAGTGAGAAGTAGAACCACCGGTGAAGAGTAAGAAAAGATGTTTAGCGTCAAGGGGTTCGTTGAATCAAATTGCTTAAGGTCTATTCCTTTCAACTACATTTCCCATAAAAGTCCCAATGATTCTCTACTTCATGAAACACATAATATTCCAATAATAGACTTGTCCCAGCTCACCTCTTCTAATCCCAGTGAGCGCTCCAAGGAAACCTAACAACTCGGCGATGCTTGTCGTGACTGGGGTTTCTTTATGGTATGGATAAATATTCAACCCCAACTTAATTGTGTGTGTGTTTCCGTTAATTAAATTTTCCACATGCATATTAATTATAGTTTCTTTCCTTATGTATCCATATAAGATATAATTAATTTTCAATTTTTTGTCTTGTCTGGACTACTGAAGCTAATCAATCATGGGGTGTCGGAGACACCGAGACTGAGGGATGAGGTGCTTAGAGCAAGCCAGGGCTTTTTTTATCTCACTGAGGAAGAAAAAAGGGAGTTTGCAGGAGGGAAGCTATTTAATCCAATAAGATGTGGGACTAGCTTCAATGTCATGGTGGATAAGACTCTCTTCTAGAGAGATTATCTCAAATGTCTTGTTCACCCTCACTTTCATGCTCCTTCCAAGCCTCTTGGTTTTAGGTGATTCTCATGGTTTTCATTTTAGATTGAGTTGTGATTTTTACATAGACTTTATATATTTCATTTTTTATATCTTTTCTTTTCTGATTATATTAATTAATTATCATATTTTTTATTTTCTTTTTTTTCTTTCTTTTAGACTTCTCCCTATATATATTCCCACACTAAAAAATAAGAGTGTGGATCGATTATTTTTCTTTTACTTTTTTTTTGCCCTATTAGTATTGGTGGTTTAAGGGTGAAGCCAGAAACTAGAGATAAGGGAATCAATATTATAATTTTTCTTAATTAATTATCGCATTCCAGATACAATTTTGTTATTTTATATATAAACACGAATTAAGATAAATACTATAATTTATACATACATACACATATATATAGTGTAAGTAATTTAGACTTTTTATGAATTACTTTAGTTATTATTTACTTTTTACTGTTTATTTTATATTTTGTATAGTAATTATTTTCTATTTATTTTAATTTTTAATAAAATATTTTATTACGAAAATATTAATAACAAATTAAAATTTATAAAAAAACTATAATTACCAAACATTGTACTTTTTGGTCTAGGAAATTAAAATAGAATATATATATATATATATATATATATATAAATCTATATAAATATATCTTTTTATATTATTTACATTAATCAATTATTTAAACCAAACACTTTTATTTAAATAAACAAATTTATTAGTTATTAATTTTTTATTAATTAACTAATTTTATCAAATATAGGATAATATTTCCTTGTAAGTGGACTTCCACTATATAAAAATATATAGTATATAAAAATTTTAAAAAATAAAAGATAAGATAATTGAGCCCTTTTTAGCCATAATGTATTCTCCCCACTGTGGTGGTTTGAGTAACTTCTTTTATATTTTTGTTGTTTATATTACAATTTAATGAGTAGAATTTTTAATTTCTTTTTCAACAAAAATAAGTAGAAATTAAACCACGTGATATGCTTCTTAATTTCGAACACATGATATCATGAGAATCTCTCTAGTAGGGCGATGAGTCTTATGACCACTTCGACCTACCTTGTGACAAAGTACTACACATCATGGTAGCAGATCATTGAATTTTAAACACCTATGTTTTACTTTTCATCACACTATTTTTTCTTTCATCACGCTATTTTTTCTTTTCGCTCAAATCGCAAGGTTTTACATATTCCAAGTGTCCAATCAGTATTAATTCTCTTCCCTTTTGATTGACCATATATTTTCGTGCTGAAAATGAAGCAGCGCCCACCATTGGCATTAGTGAACCGATTTCTCTGTTAAGGCTACCACTATAAATGAAAGAGAAATATTGTTTGTACAACATCATCATCTTGTATAATAAAAAGAGATATAGAAATAAATGAGAGAAAAGAGAGAAATATGAGATATGATGGGTGATGTGATAAAGAGATATAAAGAGAAAAAATATGTTGTATAAATTATTGTATATTTTTTTATTGTATAAATAAGTTATCTCTAAATGAAAAGATATTGTAATTAAACTTTGTAACACATGCCAAAATCGAGAGCGCAACCTCTGCGCCATAATTTTTTATGGGTCCTACATTCCAACTAACCAAAAATAGAGAAATTTTTTATTAAAAATCACATTAATATTACATCAGTCATATTAAATATCACATATTTCATTAAAAGTATCTTATTTTTAATTTTTAATAAATATTATTAGAACACTCGTTAATATTTTTCATTTTTTATTTACAAAGATAAAGTTACACTGATGATTTTATTATTATAACATTTATATTTTATACCACGTTTGATAAATATAATTGCACGTGCACATATAAAAATAAAAGGTAACCCTGTTATAGATGTGTGAATGTTATTTTTTAAACAAGATTTAGTTTTACAGTACACACGTGACACTAGTAAGTAGATTTCTTTTTATTATTTTAAACTTTATATAGACTACAAAAGAAGAATTTTATCATTTTTTAATTTTGATAACATAAGTCATTAATATTTAGATAAGACTTATAAAAATAAAATATTTTTATTAAAATAAAATATATTAATATATTATATTAAAAGTATAAATAAATAATAAATATTTTTTATTTTATTGAAAACATTCTATTTTTTGAAGTCTTAAGTTAAGGTTATCAAAACCGTTTTATCTTATACAAAATTGGTTTTACATTTTATATGACTAAGTTTGAATACACTTATATAGAATAATTTGTGGAAAAGAAAATAGAATGAATCAAAAGTGATAAAATAAAAATTCAACTTTTTTCATAAATTGAAATTAGTTACTTATGGAGAAAATAATTGAGAGAGCTTCATGAGGAGTTGAGTTGTGCAAAGACTAATTTCAATTTATGTGTGTTCCTACATATAATCCCGAGTGACCCATATTCTTCTACTCCCTCTTCTTTTGGGTTGTATTTTGGTTGATTGAATATGTTTTCCCTAGTTATGTCTATATGCATGCTTTATAATTGTTCAAGCCATGTGTTACGTTTATATATGTTAGGGTCTTAATTACATCGATATTTATGTTATATGTGTTTAAGTTTCAAGTCATATTAATTATATATGTGGGTGATGAATACATATGGGTTTCATTTTTCATAATAAAAATGAAAAAAAAAATGTTAACACAAACAATATGATGAGATATTGGTGTACAAGACTTGACAATAAAAAGTGTAGTTATTATGTAGACGTGTCAGCGCCCACATATAGTTGAGCATGATAAGGATGTGTACCAATGACATGATGACCTTTATACATTAACTGACTAAAGTGCAGAATTGTGAATTTTTTATACTATAAAAAACGCACATATTTTCTTATCTTATTTTTATTTTTATTTTTCTTCTTTTTCATAAAATTAATTATTACATTTTTTATTCATTAAAAAATTATCACATCTTCAACTTCACACTTCAATTTTTTTTTAATTTTCTTTTTTTACATTTCTATAATCCAGGTGTCAAAATATCCATTATAAAAAGTCTTAATATAAAACATTTTAAAATTTTAGCTTAATAATTGTTTATTTACATAAAATGAAAATAATAACAACAAAATTAAAATATAAGAATACAATAGAGTTCTTGAAAATTTTTAAAAACTAAAAGGTACTAAAATAATAATAATAATATGTTTTAAGATTTTTAAAAAATACTTAAATAAGGATAATGTAAAAATAATAAAATTATAATTACTTCCATTTTCTCTGCTTCCCATGGAGTAAAAAGTGTACTCCATTCCATTGATTGTGAAATATCCAAACAATTGCAATAAAATGAAACTTTTTCATTTATCTCATATTTAAATTTACTCCATTCTATTTATTCTATTTCTAAATCTACTAAGCTAATATACTCGTATATTTAGCTTTACTTTAGTGATTAATGTGATAATGTAACATATCTAGAGAAATACGGAAGATAGAAATAGGAAAAAGAGAAATAAGTAAAAATAAAAATGATTAATAGGTTCTTAATTTTATGTGAGAAAAATGAGTATGAAATAGAAAAGTAATGTGAAATTGAGTTATTTAATTTGATACAAGTGATGTGAGAGAAATAGTATTGTTTTATTAAGTTTATGTATTATTCCCGCCATCAAAATTGGTCATAATCAATTTATTGATTCTAAAAATCCATTTTTATTTGTTAATTATTTCTCCACCATAACCTTTAACAAGATATACTTCTTAAGTCCTATAGTGTGTTTAGTTTATCTCAAAACCACGTTTCAAAACCACCATAACGTTAATGCTTTGAAACATGATTTTAAGGTTGAATATTTCTGGTGATTCTAGTCTCCACCTGGGGAAAGCCATACAAATGTTGGTCCCCACTTACTTTTGCCACTATTTCTCTAATAAACCAAATTAACTAGTGAAATTAGTGCTCTTCCTCCCATTTCTCTGATAGTTTAGGTGAACCATTCATGAAAGTTCAATAGTTCTTTCTTGTCTATATAAAGCCCCATCATTCCATAAGTGAGAAGTGCATAAATAGCAGATCTAGAACCACCAGTGAAGAGTAAGAAAAGATGTTTACCGTTAAGGGGTTAGTTGAATCAAGTTGCCTAAGGTCTATTCCTTCCAACTACATTTCCCATAAAAGTCCCAATGATTCTCTACTTCATGAAACACATAATATTCCAACAATAGACTTTTCCCAACTCACCTCTTCTAATCCTAGTGAGCGCTCCAAGGCAACCCAACAACTCGGTGATGCTTGCCGTGACTGGGGTTTCTTTATGGTACGGACAAATATTCAACCTCAACTTATGTGTGTGTGTGTTTTCGTTAATTAAATTTTCCACATGCATATTAATTAGTTTCCTTCTTCATGCATCCATATAAGATATAATTAATATTAATTTTTTTTTGTCTGGACTACCAAATTAAGCTAATCAATCATGGAGTGTCGGAGACACTGAGGGATGAGGTACTTAAAGCAAGCCAGAGCTTTTTTGATCTCACAGAGGAAGAAAAAAGGGAGTTTGCAGGAGGGAAGCTATTTGATCCAATAAGATGTGGGACAAGCTTTAATGCCATGGTGGACAAAACCCTCTTCTGGAGAGATTATCTCAAATGTCATGTTCACCCTCACTTTCATGCTCCTTCCAAGCCCCTTGGTTTTAGGTACGTATATGTTTCTCACGGTTTTCATTTTAGATTGAGTTGTGATTTTTACATACACTTTATTTCATTTTTTTATCTCTTTCTTTTTTTCTGATTATATTAATTAATTACATATTTTTATTTTCTTTTTTTTCTCTCTTTCACACTCCTCCCTCTCTCTCTATATATATATATTCCCACACTTAAAACTAAGTGTGGATCTATTATTTTTCTTTTAGTTTTTATTTTTCCCTATTATATTGGTGGTTTAGGGGTGAAGTCAAAAACTCGGTCGAGGAAAGGGGTTAATATTATAATTTTTCATAATCAATTATCACATTCCAAATGTAATTTTATTATTTATATATAAACCAAATATGAAACAACGAATTAAAATAAATACTCATAATTTATACATACACATATATATAATGTAGGTAATTTAGAATTTTTATGAATTATTTTAATTATTATTTATTTTTTACTATTTATTTTATATTGTTTATTTTAATTATTTCCTTTTTATTTCAATTTTTAATAGAATATTTTACAATTAAAAAGTTATTAAGAATTTAAAATTTATAAAAAAATATATAATTATAATTACCAAACCTTGTACTTTTTTTTGTAGAAAATTGAAATAAAATTTATAAAAAAAAACCTATATATGTAAATATGTACTTTTATATTATTTTATATTTATTAATTATTTAAATCAACACTTATATTTGAATAAGCTAGTTTATCACCTATCACTTTTCTTATCAATTAGCTAATTTTATAAAAGATAGCATAATATCTCTCCTTTTAGCTGGACTTCAACAAAAAAATTGAGCCCTTTTGGCCATAATGTATTCTCGCTACAGTGGTTGTTTGAGAAACTTCTTTTATATTTTTGTTGTTTTTATTACAATTTAATGAATACGAGGTTTACATTTAATTTCTTTTTCAAAAAAAATTATAAATTAAACCACGTGATATGCTTGTTAATCTCTTTGTTTTTTTTTATTTTTCATCCTTTTTTTTCCTCCACCTCAAATGATCACTTGTCTCTTATATTCCATTAATTTATCTAATTTTTTTTTTCTTTTCATCACTTTATTATTATTTTTTCGTTCAAATCACAAGGTTTTACATATGTTCCAAGCGTTCAATCATTATTAATTCTCTTTTTGATTGACCATATGTATTCCTGCTGAAAATGAAGCAGCGCCCACCATTAGTGAACCGATTTCTCTGTTAATGCTAACCACTATAAATGAAAAGATGGAGTAGTAATTAAACTTGTAGCACGTGCCGAAATCGAGTGGGCAACCTCTGCCCCATAATTTTTTATTTACATTATGATAACATTTATATTTTATACCACGTTTGATAAATAATTGCACGTGCTCATATAAAAACAAAAGGTAAGCCTGTTATAGATGTGTGAATGTTATAACCACCGAGCATGTGGATCAGCTCGTAAGTGGTTATTCCAACTTAACTAGTGGTCCCGAGTTCGAGCCCGAATGCAGGTATTCGGAGGGAGAGCTTTGTCGCCCATAGAGATTCTACCCGGCTCGACATGATTGCCTCCCGTTTAGGACACATGTGGTCTTGCACCAAAAGATATGTGAATGTTATTTTTTAAAAAATATTTAGTTTTACAGTATCACACGTGACACTAGGTAAGTTTATGATTAAATAATAATCAGTAAGACATTTTTTTTTATTTTAAACTCTATATAGAATCTACAAAAGAAGAATTTTATCATCTTCAGTTTTGATAACATATAAGTCATTAGTATTGAGAATAATAGTTTTAAAAATGAAATGTTTTTATTAAAATAGAAAATATTAATACTTTTTACTAAACCCTAAAATATTAATTATATCAAAAGTATAAAAAAATAATAAATACTTTTATTTTTAATAAAAACATTTTATTTTTTGAAGTCTTAACGTTGATATTATAAAAAACGTTTTATCTTATACAAAACTTATTTTACACTTTATATGGCTAAGTTTGAATACACTTATATATAATAATTTCTGGAAAAGAAAATAGAATGAATTAAAGTGGTAAAATGAATTCTATTTTTTTATAAATTGAAATTAATTATTTATGGCAAAGATAATTGGAAGAGCTTGTGGAGTAGTTGAGTTATAAAAACGAATTTCAACTTCTAGAAACAGTTGAATTCTTTACCTTTGTTGATTCAGGGTATTTTCTTCTAGTTATTTTTTTAGAAGTTTATCAAGAACACATTAATTTTTCTTCAAATTTTGAACAGACTCGCAACATTCTTAGAAAGCCCTATGATTTGTCCCCATACGCCAATTAAATAAACCACCAACATGCATGGACATAAATATAGATTTGCTGCTTATTTCATGGTTATTCTCGTTCAATGTTTGCAGTGAAACTTTAGAGGAATACACCACAAAGAGCAGGGAAATCATTGGAGAGTTGCTAAAAGGAATATCTCGAAGCTTGGGCCTAAAAGAAAACTACATACATAAAAGGATGAATTTAGAGTCGGGCTATCACCAATTGCTGGTTATCAACTTTTACCCAACTTGTCCTAAGCCTGAACTTGTAATGGGCCTACCTGCCCACACAGATCATGGGCTTCTGACCCTTCTTATGCAAAATGAACTTGGAGGGCTTCAAATACAGCACAATGGAAAGTGGATTCCTGTCCACCCTTTACCCAACTCCTTTCTTATCAACACTGGGGATCACATGGAGGTAATTAATATTGAAATCACTTTTGCAATTTACTATAATGCTACCACCCACTTGAATGTGTCTCTAAATTAAATCTTTTTTAGTACCATGAAAATATATTAGTTTTTAAATATCTATATTTAATAAAAAAATTGTCTTTTATCATATATAAAAACATAATTTTTATTTCTTTAAAAACTAAGTCACAAACTAAGCTTAGGTTAAGTAGGAGATGATGTCAACGTAGTACAAACTATGAGGGTACATGAAGTGATCGATAACTGATAATACAATGGGAGTTAATCTTAATACGGGAAGAGAGATCATAATACAACGGGTGTTGATTTCAACACTTACCCCTTTCATTCCTCCTCAGGTTGGATTGAAGACTTCTATATCTCTTAGGGATTGGACCACTAGACGTTGGTAAGGGGTCATTCTAATAGGTCGGCTCAAAACACCATAGACTAGAATGGTACAACATCTAATTATAAATGTTGTTTTAATGTGGGGCAATATTATACATGATAATAAATTAGGGGTCCTGTTAAAGGCACTCATTAAGTATTCATGTATAGGAAATTTTTATTGAAAATCACAGTATTGATTGTATCTTTTACATTAAATTAGACACAATTCAATAAAAAAAATTATATTTGATTCTTTAACAAATGCCCTAGCATTTTCCATAAATTAAAAGTGGACAATTTTTATTAGAAAATATAATATTTAATATTTTCAATGTATTGAACATTGTAATAATTGCATTTTTCAATAAAATATTTTCAGTTTTAATTTATTATCATGTGTATAATATTGCATAGGTTAAAAAAAAATCATATTATAAAAAGAAAAAACATTCTTTCACATTGCAAAACAGTGTAAAAAATTAAAATTTAAAGAGATAAAAAAAGAAATGTTATAAATAATGTGATGGGATTTTTTTTTTTGTCAATTATTGTGTGTGAACTGTCAAGTAGAAATTATTAATATGCTTCAGATCATACAAAAATGAATAATGAATACGCAATTTTTGGGTTCAGATACTGACCAATGGGAAATACAAGAGTGTTGTTCACCGTGCCGTAGTGAATAAGAAAGCTGCAAGAATTTCTGTTGGTACAGCACATGGTCCTCCACTTGACACTGTTGTTAGTCCTGCACCGGAGCTGGTCCACGAGGATAATCCACCGGCATATCGTGGCATTGCATATAGAGATTATTTGCAGCTTCAGCAGAGCAATATACTAGACAAAAAATCCTGCTTGGATCGTATTCGGATTTGAATAAAAACTGCTCTATATATATCGATCCTCGCTTTAATAGTAGTATCCATGCATGTACTTTAAATTTATGTCTAAATCAGCTTGTGTTTCATAATTTAGCTTTAAATAACCTTTGAATTATAGTAGTTTAGATTTGTCTATAGTAGACAAAGCTGGCACAGAAGTTGTGCTTTCATGAGCATGCCCATGCATGGGAATAAATAAACAATTCCAATTTTTACACACTCGTACAGTAAAACACCCGCCGCACACCGCTGAGTCAGACGCCTACGTGTAAATGAAATAAAATAAAAAAAATAGTTAGCGGGAAGTATATAAAACTAAAGGACAAATTATTTTCCCCTTTCAATCTCTCTCTGACGAGAAAGCTTCCCTCGTCTTCGAACGTGAAGAAAGAAACGAAGAGGAAGGACAGAGTGCCAAAATTTGTGTTTGAAGCAAGCTCTGCACGACGTTCACCGGAGACATCAAAGCCGAGGACGGAAGTAGGCGACGAGCTTGTTATTTTGCGAAGGTGCGTTTCTGATCCCTAGGGTTTCTCCCCTATTTTCATTTAATTTGTACTCAGTTAAAGTGTAAAATCGGTGATTTGAAAGAAAATCTTTCATGTTTTGGAGTGATTTGGGGAAATGGTTTTTAATTTGGGGAGTTGGTTTCTTGTGTTCAAACTGATATAGGAATATAGGCGTGGAGCTTGTTATCTTGCGAATGTGCGTTTCTGATCCCTCGGCTTTCTCCCCAATTTTCGTTTAGTTTGTACTCAGTTAAAGTGTAAAATCGGTGATTTGAAAGGAAATCTTTGATGTTTTGGAGTGATTTAGGGAAATGGTTTTTGATTTGGGGAGTGGGTTTTGTGTCTTCAAACTGATATAGGAATTGTTGTCTGCAAAAAGAAAAATGAGACATGCATCTGAATAGAAAAGTGATAGAGGCCCAATTTTTTCAATTGCTGAAAGAAAGGTGGAGCCTTGGCGCATTTAGGGATTCAACTTAGAAATATGATGATTCAATTGCTTATCTCATCCATAAATAATCATGTTCCTTACACCCAATTGTTTAACCAGCCACTTGATCATTTTGTTATTAGGAATAGGATATTTGGTTGTGCTTGTTTCCCATTTATAAGACCATACAACAAGAAGAAGTTGCAATTTAACTTTAAAAAATGTTTCTTTTGTACTAATCCTCACATAAAAGCTAGAAATCTGTTTTGTAAGATGGAAAATTGTTCATCTCAAAAAATGTTATCTTCAATAAGACAAGGTCTGCTTATCACTCTATTTCCTAATGAGTCATCTGAATCTCCTTCCTCTTGTCTCCGATCCACTCCAGCTTTCAATCCCATATGCTTACCTATCAGCAACCCACCAACCATTAGTCTCACTTCACTTATTGTCTCAATTCACTGTTTTTTTTATAAGTGTGCATAAAGTGAAGAAGAATAGGTTCCTTGTTAAATGATTATAACAATTATAGAAACAAAAACTTAGAGTGTGTTTGGATGGAGCAATTTAAGTGAGTAATGTATTTTACGTGGGAATTTAAAATGATTCATGATAAATTAACTTGTTTGGATAATAATTTTGCATAATGTCAAAAATTCTGGAAATTATTTGGAGTATTCTGTTTATCTAAAATCAGTGGAATTCAAATCCCCTCTCCAAATACAGAATTTGGGAATTCGTCTCACTCGCACACCTCACCTCTCGCAATATTCGAGCTTCACCTTCGAACATAGATTCTTCGAGCTTGTCTTCCAGCTTCCCTGAGCTTGTGTTTGAGCTTCTGTTAGAGTCTTCTACCTTCTCTCTCTTGAGCTTCAAGGTAAAATTTCTTTTTCTTCTAGGTTCTGTTGATTTCTTTTTAGGGACTACACAATCTCATTGATAGAGGTTAGTTAAGTAAAGTGTAAGGTTTTTTGTTATGAGTTGTTTTAAAATAGCATATTGAATAGAAATGCAGGAGAGGATATTAAAATTTCCCCTTTTTCAGATTTATTAATGTTCGGAAAGCTGTAATTTGACTAAGACAATGTATGTTTGTTGTTAAGACATCCTAATAAATTTTTTGGTGGCAAGTGGTGGTTTTCTATGCTTTTCATTGCCTATTATTATAGTTTAACATACAAATTATAGATAATATAGGTAACTCAGATTTTATGCTCGAAGCAAGTTTTTGTCTATTAGCAACAAACTTTTGGGGGAATAGGTTATTCCTATTTCATTTTGATTCTGTGAGCCATGTATAGGACTAACTTGGTTCTTGCCACCTAACATAATCTCCAAGGGTTCTCCTTGGTTGATTTTGCCATTCATAAGCCATGTGACATTTACTTCACTTGAGGTGGTTGAACAGAGAGTGTTGAGATTGTCTCCTTGAAATTTGTCCCCTCTTCTTCTTGAGTGATCAGAGAGTGTTCAAATTGTCTTCTTGAACTCTGCCCCTTTTTCTGTTACCTGTTTTCTCAAGAGAAATAATTAAGATGCTCAAACAAAGAGAAAAACAAAATAACAAAAAATAATATATAATTTTTTTTATAATAATAAATATTTATTTATTTATTTTTTTTAAAAAATAAAATATTTTTTTTCAAAATAATAATAAATAATAATAATATTTTTTTATAATAATAATTTTTTTTAATGAGTGTAGAGAATGTGCTTGATGATTTATAAAGTGTGATTCGTATAACTGTGATGAGGTAATTTATTTGATGATAAAGGGAAGGAAGATGATATGAGTATGTGATTACTTGATGATAAGTATGATTGTATGTGGGTGACGATATATAGGGTAGCCTCCTATGTGTATGTATGAGTTGATATTCTTTTCCTCACCGTTACATTGTGGTTAATTTTACAGGTGATGATGATGACACGATTGGTGTCGAGTATTGATTGAAGGGTGTGTCGCTCTGATACATGTGACATCAGGGCATATTATTAGGGTTTTACTTTATGTTTCTATTTAGGAAGAGATTTTGTAAACTGTTTTAAGTGCCTTACATGGCCAGTAGGATATTTTGATGTTGACACTTGAGATTTCGCTGCTTTAAGTATTTTGAAAACCGTTGACTTCTATTTTTATTTAATTAAGTTGACTTTGAAATAAATGACATTTTAAACGATGAGTTATGTGAACCTTTTTACCCGTTGTGGGACACTACTTTGGGGTAGACGGGTTGTCACACTGATCTACTAGTACCCTCCTAACGTCGGCATTAGCAATGACGGCTTCCACGACCATTGGGTCATCGTTCCAGGGGATGATATCTTCATAATCTCTGTCATCGAAAGTGATTGCTGGTGTGGATGGGGTGTCGGTCCGTCAATGTGGTCGTCTTTATTCGCTTCCGACATTCATGACTTCTTTTAATGCTCTCTTCCTAGAGTTAGACGAAGATCCACCCCCACTGAATCCTTCCGCAATCATGTTAATGGTGATCTGGGATTGGTCATTCCGGTTTTTGGCAGGAGATTGTTCCTTTTCCTTTCTGTTAGATGTTCCTCTAGCTCTAGGTGACCGGGATCGGTGTCTTCTCTTCTCCGATTTCGAGGGGGAGTGGTGGTCTCTTCGTCGATAATCTCAGCTTCGACTTCCCCATTCTGGCTTGTCCCTTTTGACGAAGCGTCCGAGGTTGACCTCTCGGATCAGCTGTTCAATGGCGTCTTTCAGCTGGTAACAGTCATCGGTGTCGTGCCATGACCCTTATGGAAAGCACAGTATCAAATCTTGTCTCCTTGGGCCTCGGCTTTCAAGGGGGAGTTCTTTTGACCTCGGCCAACTCAATACTGTGGACCTCTTGAAAGATCCTGGAAAGGCTTCTGTTTAGCGGGTGTAGTGTCCTTCATATCGTCTGATGGGTTTCTGACAAGCGAACCACAAATCCAGAAGTATAATAGTAAGAAGAGTATCGTATCCACAGGGAACGGTCAATTTACGTAGACTGTGAACTAATTATCAAGGGAAAACAACGGTTTAGAGATATTGTTGAGGAATTGTAAATAACAAATAAAATATTAATGGAATAGAAAGGAAGAGTTAGAGACACTTTACTTGGATTAGCATTGGACTTCATATCTTCTCACCCCTTGTGCAATTAAAAACTATCTATTATTTTAGGTTTACTCTATAATATCCTAGACAAACTTTATTGCTAAGACCCCGAGTTACCAGCGGCCTCACACACTCAAAGATAATCCATGCAGGCTCTCCCAAGCGACAGACTTACCCTCGGCTTATTTTGCTCTTTTTTAGTCAGTTTGTAAAGGAACTTAGTTGATAAACGAGGCCAACTCTGTAGACTCACCTTCGCTCAAGTACTGTCACTACTGTCACTCATTAGGATACGCCTATGTTCGAATCCTGGATTCACAATCAACTAACTCCTTTGCTATCGATATACAGGACTAATCCTGTGAACGCCCTTCGCTAGAGTACTGTCACTACCCATCGCTCATTAGTAACACTCATGTGTCGGTTTTCTGATATTGAGTCCTCTTATTCAATCAGAGAGTGAGTTTCTTTGGAAGCCACTTCTCAACTCTCAGTCCTAATCAAAACTAACCTAGTTAGTTGAGACTAGCCTATAACTCCAGACGCAAGCGTGGGAATTAGGGATTAAGTATAGAATAAGATTACCAATATTATAGACAGAGAGCACAGAAATAATAATATAGAGTTTACATACACTTGGGGATAGAATCAATTACATCCAATCCTAATTGAGAGTTAACTACACGAGGTAGCCATACAAACCACCGAAGATGCTGTCACCATCTTCAATCCTTGTGAAGCGCTCCTCCTCTCCTACTCTAAACTTAGCTTTGGTACATTATCACTGAAATATAGACTGGATTACAATGATCGTGCACCCCGGAATTGACACAAGAGGTTCCTATTTATAGACTAAGGAAAGACACAACAATTTGGGAAGAAATCTATCTAAAAACGGCAACAGGGAACAAATCAGCGTGACCTGTGCTCCAGGCTGCACTATAGCGCAAGTGAAGCGCAGGTAGCGTCCTGCAGCACCAACTTTCTCTTTTTAATTTTGATCTCTCCCGAGACTGGTTTTGGCAGATTTGTCTTTCCTTGTTTCCCTTTTCTTGATAAAATCCTTGCATTTATTGAGCAATCTTTGATTTATTCGGGAAACTTGTCTGTAGAATCCTTGATTGATTGACAGTGATCTCCTCATTAATGTCTCAAATCTTCTTTAAATCTTCATTAAATGTCTTCAATCAATCTCAAATCTTGTAGATATCTCCCTCCTTTAATGCTATCTATCCTTCGAATCAAATCTTTGCAATATCCTGCAAAAATCAGCAATATTTCTATCAAAATAGCATCAAATTCAAATCTCAGATTAATAAATACAATTTCTCTAATATTTAATAAAAAGGGGTTAAACTGGGGCAAAATTACCATTTTATCCTTGATAAGTGAAATAAAAAGTGCTCTAATTTATCAACTAATTTTCACTTATCATCGTCCCTTGAATTTCTTTTTCTCCTTCTTCCACTCCCGTCTGGTCTTTTCATCTTTATCTTGGTTCACCGCATCTTTGTTGTTGATGGCTTTGTTGGATCCTTCAAGGTGTATTTCCTCGTTGATAAATTGGGTCGCTCTCTCTCTAAAGGTTGTCATGTTGTGAACCCTTACTCTCCTCAATGAGATTGTTAGGAATATGCACTAGAGACTTATATGTTTATGAACATCCATCACTTGTTTCATGTTATTTTATAAAGACAACTTATTCTTTTAGAATATAATTATTGTCCTTAGAATAGTGATCTTAAACTTCATAAGAAATCAAGTACATGACTTGATCGTGAGATCTTGTGGAGAACTATTCTTAAAATAGTCCCTAGTCAAGTATCATCTTAGGACAAAGATGCATTTAGACTAGTATGTGAGTTCATTGATGATCATGTCTCACACATCATGGATATGAGATATCATGTGCTCAGATAGGTACACATTAAGAGTAATGGTGTACTGGACAGACCCACCTTAAGAACGTTGCATGGGTTGTTACATAAGTGTCATGAACATTTCTTAAATTGATAAATGTTATATGAAGTCCTTCGACCTGAAATCACTCCAATTCCTACATAAGGAATTATATGTTTTAATTATCATCAAACGTTACCTGTAACAAGGTAATCATAAAGTTGGTTTTTGGACATATAATAAATTATGTGGTGGGATGTGAGTGCCCTAGATGGGATTTGTCCCTCCTATGTAACGGGAGTTATATCTATAGGCCTCTTGATAAAGTGAGACTGAAAAATGCATGGCCATGCTCAGGAGGATAAACATGAGATGTTTATTTTCTGTACAGTCTACTTGGGGATCAAGAAAATATATATAAATTGAACTATACAAGGTTGACACAATCCATGCCCTTGTGTTCAATTGGATATTTGGACATAGGGACAGATCATATAAATTATTATCATAAAATAGGATTTATCAAAGTTATTGATAATCTCAATATTTGGATAGTGACGTGTTGCTAGATACCGCTCACTATTTATGATATTAAATATAAAAGAGTTTTATTTTAATATTATAACCAAATATTAAAAGCCTATTGGGTCACACGCATACAACAATCCACTAGGAAAGGATAATAATTCTAATTTAATTTAATTAGAATTATAACATAATTGGCCAGGCCCATAAGTGCGAGGGTTAAGTGAGTGAGGGGGTAAAACCCTAGCCACCACTCTATAAATAGAGCATAAGATGCACTACCCCAAAGACACATGAGAATTCAGTTCTTACTTTCTAAGGCTACTAGCAGAGCTGAGGAAGGTTTCCTAGTCCGGCTGTTGGCGTGGATACCAATAGAGACGTGGCTACACGTGCCTCGTTTATAATCCTAATAAGGTACGACCTTTTGTTTCAATACCTTTTGCCTTGATTCGTGTTTTCGCAAAATGATTATAACAAGGGAGGGAATCCATTTATTTCCGCTGCACCTTGACCACATGCTTGATTCCCTTCAGAGATGTCCAAGGGTGTCCCTTTACGTAGTGCTTCCACTGCACAGTGTAGCTGGACCTCGTCAGCTACGTTGGGGGTGAGGGCCACCACCTTGTAAAATCTT
Source organism: Sesbania bispinosa (assembly GCA_026901365.1). Classification (NCBI taxonomy): domain Eukaryota; kingdom Viridiplantae; phylum Streptophyta; class Magnoliopsida; order Fabales; family Fabaceae; genus Sesbania; species Sesbania bispinosa. The sequence goes on from QLOH01000382.1 coordinate 167,026, forward strand.
GCTAAGAAGTTCTGCAAGGTCTTGGTTTCACCTTAAGTGACTTTGGCTAGCGTGTGGGAATCCTTGGGGATTTGATTAGCCATCCTGAAGCGCTTGGCGAAAGCGGCTGCAAGGTCATCCCACTTATCCATCGAGTTTTGTGAGAGCGTCCGAAACCAAGTAAGAGCCTCTTCGTCTAAGGTGCGTGAGAAGCTTTGACACATGATGTCTTCTTGAGCTCCGAGGAAGAGCTTCTCGTTGAAGAATCTGTTGAGATGCCTCCTCGGGTCGATTTCCCCAGTGTATAAGCTAATTGTGGTAAATGGCCTTAAGAACCGATCTGGAATCTCTATCTGAGCCAGACGAGGTGTGAATGGGTGGCGGAAGGGATGGTGTAAGGCGTTCAAATCGGCTACCCTGAATAATGGAGCGGCCGAGGTTGTTGGGGTATTTTGGGTTACTGGTGCAGTTACAGGGTTTTGGGTAACCGGGGTTGTTTGGTTCACTACCGAGGTCAGTGATGAAATTCTGGCAAGCGTACCAAAAGTCAAGCAGTATAATAGTAAGTATAAAGTGCCAAGTGAGTAACTTTTTAATAGAATGATTGTTATGCGGATTGTAAATGGCCAGAAGAAAAACAAGCAATAAAATAGGGGAAGATAGATTTACTTGGAGTAGGATTGGACTTCGTTTCATCGCACCCCTTATGTATGTGAATCCCTTCTTTAATTATGAATTTATTAATAAAATACCTTAGCATTTGCCAATCATATTATCTATAGGGCTCCTATGGTGTGGATATCCCCCAATCTTCAGGAAAAATCCCTATATTACTACAACTGACGCTATCAATTAATCATATTTTCCCATAGGGCACCTATGAAGGGGCTGTCACTCACCTAAACACTTCAATCTTCAGAACTCCCTATATTCCCATATGACTAAATGAGTACTTTTAGCAATCGGAGGTTAGGTTTCCTATTCCTAGGCTCCCTAAACTCTAATACTAGCCGGAAATCTCATTTTGTGTGTCCTGATCACTAGCCTACGACTCCGGCGCACGCGCGGAAGTAATGCATTAAGAACAGCATAAAAGTACCGATATAATTAAAAACAGAGATTCATAATTAAATTACGAGAATTCACATACACTTGGGGATTGAATCCACTACATCCAATCCAACTGGAGAGCTTAGCTACTCATGGTAGCCATTACAAACCAATGAAGAATCTGTCACGTTCTTCAATCCTTGTGTACCTATCTTCTATTCTATGCCTCTCTCCTCTGCACTTTAACTCTGTACAAAAGGTCCTATTTATAGACTATGGAAAACCTAATCTAAATCTGGAAGAGATCAATCTGTATTTGAATTTTAAAAAGCTGGTGCGTAACTTGCGCTTCACCTGCGCTAAGCGCAGGTGAAGCGTGTCCTATCTGGAAGCTGCGCTCCACCTGCGCTAAGCGCAGGTGAAGCGTGAAACACGCTGTAGGATTTCTTCAATTCCTTATTTATTCACTTGATCTCTTTCTGATCTTGCCTTTGCTTGATTGTTTTCCTTGTTTCCCTTTTTTGGCTTGATTTTGTATTTATTTGAAATTGAATTCAAATTGGGGAAAGTTATCCACAAGATCCTTTGTTTAAATGGCTGCTGATCTCATCTTTATTTTGTCCTCATTTAAACTTCAAATCTGCAAACAATCTCCCCATTTAATGCTATTTTCTCTTCTATTTCAAATCTTCCACAAATCTGCACAAAATAACAAATTCTATTTAAAATAACATCAAATTCAAATTCAAACCAAATTATTACAATTATTCACAAAAGGGATTATTTTGGGGCATAAGTTACTATTTTAACCTTGATAAGTGTAATAAAAACATAGTAAAATATCATATAATTTACACTTATCAAATACCCCCCAACTTAACTTCTTGCTTGTCCTCAAGCAAGATACCTTTTGCAAGTAAAAATCAATTCACCCTCATGTACAATTCTCATAACAACTATAAGGACAAATTTCCATCATCTCTTCACTAGGCAGAAGTCACTTTCCAAATATCAGAAAAAATCAGAATTAAGAGATATTACTAATCCTCAATCAGAACAGAACACAATCAACAGTTAAAATTTTTCAAAAGTAGCAATTAAAGCAATAAATAATAAACCAAGGAATTTCACTCATGCTCACGGGTAACTATTTCCCTCAATGTTTTCACCATAGTTGAACAACTAAGATTGATAGTCGTTTCTAGGTCCTAAACATGCTCATGGTCAATATGGATCAAAAGGTCTTTCTTTGGTTGTAATGAGGCTGGGCTATCAATAATTCATGGTTTTTCTTGATAAACAATGAACACCTGGAATAGAGAGCATCTTTTGATGTTGCTTGACTTTGAACTTCTCTCCTTCCACCATCTTATTCTTGATTTGTCTCATTTTTGCAGGCCTCTTTCTTTTTGCACTCCCCCCAACTTATTCAATTTATTCACTTTTTTTTCTTTTTGATTTTTGGGGGAGTGATCTTCTTTTTGCTTTCATGTACCTGCTCTTTGAATTTCTTGATTTTCAATTTACCAACCTTTTCTTCCCATTGTCTCAACTTGGACCTTGCTCTCTATCCCAAATGTGTAAGGGACAGGATATATATTAATTTTGGCTTGGATGCACAAGAATAATCATTAAAGACTCAAATGGGTTATCAAAGAATTGGAAAAATTATATCAAGGGTTGGTTTTTTGGCACTGAGCAAGTATATTGAAAACAAAAATTGCCTTTGTCACTTCCATATTTTCCATAAGCAGAATAAGATCCAAAAACTCAATCAATAAAAATTGACAAGCAACGGTGAAAAACTCTCAATTCAAGTGTTTGGGCTCTCAACTCACCGGCTTTTTGGCTAAATTCCTTGATAAAGCACTTACTGGTTTTAATTAGCTACCCTGATAGGTTCTCTTGTGAAGCATCCTAATCCTAACTGATTATGGAATTAATCACAAGACCCTTTCTTCTTTCTTAACCTGGTTAGTTAAACTGCCTAATTTCAGAAATTTTGAAGAATTTTCCTTTTATTTCCTAATTCCTAAATCCTAAAAATTTTTAAAAATTCTAAAAATCCTAAAAACTTTAAAAAGCCTAAAAATTCTAAGATAAAAAGAAATGCAAAACAAAAATCCTAGTTAACTAAAAAAATTCTATAAAATAAGAGAAAATAAAAGAAAGAAAAAGACCAGTATCAATCTTCATCCTCTGTATCTTGTAAATCCTTGTCCTTTTCTCTTGTCCTTTTCTCCAGCTGCTGCTGCTTCACCTCCCCTGGAAGAATAGGCCTATCCCCAGGCTACTGCTAGAATATCCAGAACTCTTCAAACAGCATGCCTGGGTATAGGTCTTGCAGCAGTCTGTGCACTCTTGAATCTCATGGGATCATATTCTTTGATCATTTTCCTCATGCCTTCTCCTCGTGAGCTAAAGCCACGGGAAAGACTAGCAATTTAATCCTAGGCATCTGAAAAGTCAAATAACAACAATTAGTTGCTAAAAACACACTTATTTTAATGATGCCTTATTGTAAATACCAATTCATGAAGAACATGGAAGCCTATCATTAACCAATTTGCATGCATAAATAATTACTCTCTTCACAACAAAATTTCACTGCACTTGATAATACCTTCCTAAAAACAGAATATACTCATTTGTTTTGCAAGCATCCAATCAATCCATGGAAAGTGAAAGTTAAATTTTTTTGAAAGAAATAGAGCATAACACTTTAAAATTCAATAACTCATAAAACAAAGAGCATTCCAATCAAGCAAATTGTTCTTCATGTTCTATACAGCTAAAATCACATTCAAGATAGCAATAATAAACATTATTCACAATCCTAAGGTTGCTATCCTAAAGTGTAAATCATAAAAACAAGTAGATGAAGATTTCAATTGGTAAAAATTAAAGAAAATATGCATGAAATTTGAAAGTTTCAAAATTGATGAATGTTTGTGAGTGGAAAAAGTGAAAAGAAGAGCTTAGGAAGTAGAGAAATAGTACATGAGAAAACAGAAGATTTTTAAAATTTCGTACTGCTGCGCTTCACATGCGCTCAGCGCAAGTGAAGCGCAGAAAACAGTGACTAAAATTGCAATTTTACGCTTCTCCTGCGCTCAGCGCAGGTGAAGCGCGGAAAACAGAATGAGAATTTATAATTTTCAGTCACGTTTTCTGCTACTTCCTATTGTTTTAAAAATTTTATTTTCCACAAACTTATTCCAATCAATTTTGAAAATTTCCTAAATCCTAAAAAATGAAAAATCCTAATTGACAACAAGAAAATAAAACACAACTAAAAATAATTAAAAACTTAAAAATCTCTGGGTTGCCTCCCAGAAAGCGCTTGTTTAACGTTTGATAGCTCGACGCCTGTTCTCTCAAGGTGGTTGAAACTGGAATCCTTTAGCAAGCCTTTGTGTTTCACCTTTGACTCCCTTGGGTAGTGACCCTACCCATAATCTTGCCTCGGACCAATTGTGAAAGTGACTTGAATCTACCCATTTGGTTTTGTGTCTAGAGTTAGACATTGTTGCTGACTCCTTTGGCCTAACTTTTCTTTTCTTTGGAGTCTTTTGCTGAGTTGCATAGGTCTTCTCCTCCTGAAGTCTAGAAGGATTAACATTTGCACCATGCCTTTCTTGATCTACCTTTGGAGAACTGGTTGGATAAGGCAAGGTCTTTGGTCTTGGTACCACTTCACTTCCTTCCTTGGGCTTTGATTCACTATCTCTCGATTCACTCTTTTTCTCTTTTTCTTGATCTTTTTCATCATGTACATCCCAATATGTTGTATTTTCTTTCTCCCTGTCACAGTCAATTTCTTCTTCAATCACAGTCTTTTCTATTTCATCCTCTCTTTCTTCTTCTACTTTTGTTGCACCCTCATCTTCTTCCTTTTCCTTATCAGCTTCTTCTTCATCAGCCAGATTGTCATCAGTTCCTTCCCCTTTCAGTTGCCCACTCATGGCGAGAATAACTCCACAAATTTCCTCGGGGTTGGATTGTGCATTTGTTGAGATTGGTTATGACTATTGGTTGACTCTTATTTCTGCTATCTGTTCAACTATTGCATCAGGAAACTTTCTCTTCTTGTTGAGAAATTCCAACATGAATTTGGTATATGTAGGCATTTGCTCCATGGCCTCCAACATTGGGTTGTTGATTTGCAACCTTTTCATAATATCCATGAACCTAACAAATTGCCTTTATATGCATTTCTTAGATGGATTCTTTGGATATGGTAATTCCCTAACTTGAAGTACCTGTAATTCTCCCTTTTCCTTATTTTTGATCTCAATTTCCTTCTCTTTCTCTTTTCTTCCATGCTCTTTTTCTTTTTCCTTTCCACTTCTGGTGAATATTGACTCGCAATACTCCTTTTGTGCAGCAAATTGCTCCCTTAAGCGCTCCATTTGAGTTGCCAAATTTTTGAATGATGTCTTTATGATTCTTTGAATCAGTTTCAGAAATTGAAATACGAATTTGAATTGAAATAAACCTCAGAAGACGATTGGAAATCACTCAAGAATCAATCCTCAGTAGTTTAGCCTTCCATGAGAGGAAAAACAACAAAACGAAAATGCAGAAGAAGAAGAAGAAGAAGAAGAAGAAGAAGAAGAAGAAGAAGAAGAAGAAGAAGAAGAAACGAAAGTGCAGAAAAAACAGCGAGAAGAGAGAGCAAGTGTCTCTAAAACTTCAATCTGTGTAAAAATTGAGTAAAAGCTCTAAAAGTTCTCTATTTATACTACTCTCCTAAACCACAAGATTGATCTGATTAAAGAGGCAATTGGACCTTGGCTCAGGCCCAAACTATTAAAACTACTTCAGAAACTACTTAAGAAACTTGTTGTTCCCGCTCAGCTTCAGACAACTTTTGAACGTCATCTTTAAATTGCAAACTGCACCTCGTCCCTCAGTGGAATATAGTCATATAGTATATCACATTAAAGCACCAGATCTTAGCTTTCCAACGCAACTGGAATCACCCATGTCAGACAACTAAAGCTCCAAATATCATCAAAACAAGACAAGTAGGTCAATAGGCTTAAAAATCCGAATTTATGCAACATTTACAATTAAAGCTCAGATGAACCCAATTATGCAAATCCTAGTTAAAACCATGAATTTGATTACAATTATACTCTAAGAAAGCTGCAATTAAAGGTGCAAAGTGTGTGTCAAATTATGCTCATCAGTCACATCAGCTTAGAACACGCACCAAATGAGAGAAGGGATCAATTGCAAAAACAAAATTTGGGAGAATGCTTTAACAAAAAATGGTTAAATATGTTTTTGATCCCTATAAAATGACCAACTTTTGATTTTTATCCCTATAAATTTTCTTTGGGTTAAATTGAAGGGAATCAAGCATGTGGTCAGGGTGCAACGAAAATAAATGGATTCCCTCCCTTGTTATAATCGTTTTGCGAAAACACGAATCAAGGCATAAAAGGTATTGAAACGAAAGGCCGTACCTTATTAGGATTATTAACAAGGCAAGTGTAGCCACGTCTCTATTGGTATCCACGCCAACAGCCGGACTAGGATTCTCTCCTCAGCTCTGCTTGTAGCCTTAGAAAGTAAGAAGCGATTGCTCATATGTTTGGGGTAGAGCATCTTATGCTCTATTTATAGAGTGGTGGCTAGGGTTTTACCCACTCACTCACTTAACCCTCACACTTATGGGCCTGGCCCATTATGTTATAATAATTCTAGTTAAATTAAATTAGAATTATTATCCTTTTCCTAGTGGCTTGTTGTATGCGTGTGACCCAATAGGATTTTAATATTTGGTTATGATATTGAAATAAAACCCTTTTTATATTTAATATCATAAATAGTGAGCGGTATCTAGCAACACATCACTATCCAAATATTACGATTATTAATAAATAATAAATCCTATTTTATTATAATAATTTATATGCTCTGTCCCTTTGTCCAAATATCTAATTGAACACAAGGGCATGAATTGTGTCAACCATGTATAGTTCAATTTATATTTTCTTGATCCCCAAGTAGACTGTACAGAAAATAAATATCTCATATTTATCCTCCTGAGCATGGCCATGCATTTTGCAGTCTCACTTTATCAAGAGGCCTACAGATATAACTCCTGTTACATAGGAGGGACAAATCCCATCTAGGGCACTCACATTCCTCCACATAATTTATTATATGTCCAAAAATCAACTTTATGATTACCCTGTTACAAATAACGTTTGATGATAATTAAAACATATAATTCCTTATGTATGAATCGTAATGATTTCAGGTCGAAGGACTTCATATAACATTTATTAATTTAAGAAACGTTCATGACACTTATGTAACAACCCATGCAACGTTCTTAAGGTGGGTCTGCCAGTACACCATTACTCTTAATGCGTACCTATGTGAGCACATGATATCTCATATCCATGATCTGTGAGATGTGATCATCAATGAACTCACATACTAGTCTAAATGCATCTTTGTCCTAAGATGATATTTGACTAAGGACTATTTTAAGAATAGTTCTTCATAAGATCTCACGATCAAGTCATCTACTTGATTTGTTATGAAGTTTAAGCTTACTATTCTAAGGACATATTATATTCTAAAAGAATTAATAAAATGAAATGCCTTTATAAAATAATAATATGATACAAGTGATGGATGTATATATATAGGTCTCTAGTGCATACACTAACAATCTCCCACTTGCACTAGAGTCATTCAGACATAACTCTAATGCCTAATGATCTAGTGTGCCCTTCATGCTTCTACTGCACAAGGGGTTTTGTCAATGGGTCTGCAACATTGTCATCAGTATGCACTTTGCATATCTTCACATCTCCCCTATCAATGATTTCTCGGATGAGATGGAAACGTCTAAGTATATGTTTGGATCGTTGATGAGACCTGGGTTCCTTGGCTTGGGCAATAGCCCCATTGTTATCACAATAAAGACTTATAGGATCCACAATGGTAGGAACTACCCCAAGTTCAATAATTAACTTCCTGATCCAAACGAACTCTTTCGCAGCATTTGAGGCTGCAATATACTCAGCTTCTGTGGTAGAATCAGCGACTGTTTCCTGCTTCGAACTTTTCCAGCTTACAGCGCCACCATTCAAACAAAACACATAACCTGACTGTGATCTTGAATCATCTTTATCGGTTTGGAAGCTAGCATCAGTGTAACCTTTTACAAGTAGCTCTTCCTCACCTCCATATATCAAGAATGAATCCTTAGTTCTTCTCAAGTACTTAAGGATGTTCTTGACTGCTGTCCAGTGACCTTCACCGGGATCAGACTGGTATCTGCTAGTCATGCTCAAAGCATATGATATATCTGGTCGAGTATACAACATGGCATACATGATAGACCCTATAGCGGATGCATAAGGAATCTTACTCATGCGTTCTCTTTCTTCCTTACTGGAAGGAGATTGTGCCTTAGATAGGCTTATACCATGTGACATAGGCAAAAATCCCTTCTTAGAATCTTGCATGCTAAACCGTTTTAACACTTTGTCTATGTATGTACTTTGACTTAGGCCAAGCAATCTTCGAGATCTATCTCTATAGATCCTGATACCTAATACATAGGTTGCTTCGCCCAAATCTTTCATAGAAAAACAATTTCCTAACCAAGTCTTTACAGACTGAAGGGTAGGAACGTCATTTCCTATGAGGAGTATGTCATCTACATACAAAACCAGAAAAACCACTTTGTTGTCACCAACCATTTTGTAGACACAAGGTTCATCTTCATTTTTAATGAAACAAACTGTTTAACAGCTTCATCAAAACGAAGATTCCAGCTTCTAGAAGCTTGCTTTAATCCATAAATGGATCGTTGCAATTTACATACCTTTCCAACATTTTCAGGTTTAACAAAACCTTCAGGTTGTGTCATATACACATCTTCAAGGAGACTTCCATTTAGGAAGGCTGTCTTGACATCCATTTGCCAGATTTCATAATCATGGTAAGCTGCAATTGCAAGCAAGATCCGAACTGATTTAAGCATGGCAACTGGGGAAAAGGTTTCATCATAGTCTACACCATGAATTTGCTTGAAACCCTTGGCCACCAATCGTGCTTTAAAGGTACTTATATTACCATCCATGTCGGTTTTCTTTTTGAAAACCCACTTGTACCCTATGGGTTTTATCCCTTCGGGTGGCTCAATCAAGGTCCATACCTTGTTAGTGTACATGGAATCCATTTCAGATCTCATGGCATCTAGCCATTTCTCAGACTCTGGACTCAAAAGAGCTTCTTGGTAAGTCACTGGTTCATCTTGATCCATTAGTAATACATCCTCTTCCTGAGACACAAGGAAACCATATCTCTCAGGTTGGTGACGTACCCTATCTGACCTACGCAAGTCCTGCGCTACTTGTGCAGGTGGCTCCACAACACTTTGTGGTATCTGCTCTTGTTCCATTACCGGCTCATTGCTACTCTGTGGTACTTGAATCTCTTCAAGTTCTACTTTCCTCCCACTTATTTTCTTAGAGACAAATTCCTTCTCTAAGAATACAGCAGTCCTAGCGACAAACGCTTTGCCTTCGCTAGGATTGTAGAAGTAGTAACCCTTAGTTTCTTTTGGGTATCCCACAAATAAGCATTTATCTGATTTGGGTCCTAGCTTATCTGAAACTTGGCGTTTCACATAAGCTTCACAACCCCAAATCTTCATAAAAGACATACTAGGTCGTCTCCCAGTCCATATCTCATATGGTGTCTTTATGACAGCCTTAGATGGAACAAGGTTTAGTGTGAAGGCCGCTGTTAACAAAGCATGACCCCAAAAGGAGTCAGGGAGATCAGAATGACTCATCATGGACCGAACCATATCCAATAGGGTTCGATTTCTCATTTCTGAAACTCCATTCCATTGAGGTGTTCCAGGGGGAGTGAGTTGGGATACTATCCCACACTCTTTTAGATAGTCATCAAATTGTTGGCTCAAGTATTCTCCACCTCGATCTGATCGAAGTGTTTTAATTGTCTTGCCAAGTTGGTTTTTGATGACAGGAATTGTACAGGACCTAGAATTGAGCAAAACCAACTGATCAGAGTCACAATTAAGCAAATAAATGACGAAATATAGTGCTGGGCAGCAGCTATATTCACGTGAGAAAGCACAAGAAAATGAGAGAAAATAAAGGAAAAAGTGGAGAGGAAGAAATGAGAAGGAGGGTCCTATTTATAGGAAAAGTGAGGAAAAGGGGCGGCCTCCTGGTGGGAATAAAAGGGAGAAAATAAAAAGATGGGTGCAAACCCATCCTAAGTAGGATTTGAACCCATGACCCCAAGGCTTATGGCTAAGCTAAGTCTTAAGCCAATAAAGCCATACATGTAGCGCCTAAATCAAGGAGAAAAAGAAAGATGAGTAAAATTCTATCCTATGTGGGAATTGAACCCAAGACTCCTAAGCCCTTTAGCAAGGAAACCTACTAACCAATAAACCCATACAATTAGCACCCAACTAGGATGAATTAAAAAGGAAAATACAAAAATAAAAAGAAAATACAAGAGAGTCCTAATTAAGGGTGGTCCATAGGACAAGGGTCCTATCCAGGGTCAAGGTGTCCTTCTGTAGGGTAGTGACCCTTATTTTGTAGGGTAGTGTCCTTTATTTGTAGGACACTAATTTCCCCAACTCTTCCTTGCTTGAAGCTCAGGCTTGAAGTTGGTGCATCCAGTGTAGATCTTGCAGGTCCAAGCTTCTAGAAGAGTGTCATCATTCCCTCCCACTTGAAAAGGATTTGACCTCAAATCTGAAAATTCAGAAAGGAGCCATAAAATAATGAACTGGATAGAAGAAGGAAATGGATGACAAAATATAGGAAGTAAGAAGATGCTTCCCTTCGCTTTTGGAGAGTAGAGTCAGAGATCCACAAGTTGAACATCTTCCTTTTTGAGCCTAGACAACAAGAAGAAGACCCATAAGTATTATTCCACAGCAAGCAAAGTGAAGGCTCATAACAAAAATACTTGGGAATCATAAAGATTAGCAAAAGAAAAACATATGATATGAACAAGAGGTATTTGAAAAAATGGTTAGAAAACTCCCTCAATGGAGAATGAACCATCTTGTCCATGTACTCTATGGATTTAGATCCTGGATCAAAGACTAATCTTTTGAAGCCCTCCCTTGCAAGTAAGAGAAGTAAGTGGTCATGGAGAAGGCTTCCGAAATTAATTCCACATAAGTACAAAATGTGTTTCAATGTGCAACACTCATCAAAATATTCTACACTATGTTCCCAAATAAATGCACAAGTGAAACTATGTGGCATGAATGTTTTAATATTTTTTAATAACATCCCAACATTTTTATTGAACATAACACATGCATCTTGAGTATGATTGTAAAAAGGGTAGAGTATATGTTCATGCCATGATGTATTCATGCAAGTTTGTTCACGAGGCATATCCATTCTAGTGCACTTATTCAAGTAATATGACACCTTTTGCATATTATCATATGTATTCATGTAAGGTGAAACATTACAAGAATCACTTTGAACAAGCACACTATGAAGCATATCATCATGTAAACAAGTTTTCTCATATGTGATAGCTTCATCCAAATTTTTATCCTTTTTACTAACTAGTTCAAGAGCATAATACACATCTTTATATGAAATAATTATTTGAGGCCCAAAATGTGTATTCAACTTATAAACACAAACCATTCTTTATTATAAATGAAAAACCATTCTTGTCCAAACAAGAAATAGAAATAATATTCCTACTAATGGCTGGCACAAAATAACAATTATCTAACTCAATAACAAGCCCAGTTGGCAAAGTTAAATAATAAGTTACTATGGCTAAAGCAGCAACTCTTGCTCCATTACCGACTCGCAGGTCGACTTCGCCTTTAGCCAGTCGTCTACTCCCTTTTAGATCCTGCACATTCATGCAAATGTGAGATCCACATCCAGTATCTAATACCCAAGATGCAGAAGTAGATAAATTTACTTCTATAACATAAATACCTGAGGTGGAAGTCTCACTTCCTTTCTTCTTGATCTCCTCCAGGTACTTTGCACAGTTTCTCTTCCAATGTCCTGATTGGCCACAGTGGAAACATTTTCCTTCCTTAGCTATCCCGCTGGTAGGCTTCAAAGCAGAGGTACTAGGCTTGTCTTTGCCCTTGTCCTTTGATTTGAAATAGGGCTTCTTGAATTTCTTCTTACCCTTGCCTTTTCCAGGTTGGACCATCAGTATGGCCTTCCCCTTTCCTTTATTAATGTTTTGCTCAGCTGTTCTCAACATGCTCAACAATTCTGGCAGTGGTTTGTTGAATTCATTCATGTTGTTGTTCATGATGAATTGACCATAGCTGTCTGGAAATGATTGCAAGACAAGATCAGTGGCCAAATCTTGGCCTAATGGGAATCCAAGCCTTTCTAGGTTTTCAATGTACCAATCATTTTGAGTACATGAGCACCAACAGGGCTTCCCTCTACCAGTCTACATTGATAAAGTGCCTTCGAGACTTCAAATCGTTCATGCCTAGCTTGGCCTTGATAAAGTCTCTTTAAATGTACGATCATATCGTACGCCTCCATGTTCTCATGCTGTTTTTGGAGTTCAGCATTCATGGTAGCAAGCATAAGACAACCTACATCGAGAGCATCATCTACATGCTTCTTAAAAGCATCTTTGTTAGCTTTCGAAGCAGTTGCAGCGGGTGTTTCAGAAACGGGCTCTTCCAGAACATACAACTTCTTTTCATGCCTAAGGACAATCCTTAGGTTTCTATACCAGTCTAGAAAGTTAGTTCCAGACAGTTTGTCCTTCTCAAGGACAGATCTCAGTGAAAGGTTACTTGTTGTGTTTGTTGCCATGGTAATCTATTAACAGAAAATAATGCAAATAAGTATCATATAATAAGTATATTCAACAAGGTCTTAATTAAATATGCCTCCCACTATTTTGATTCAAAAACAAGTACCCTCAATATAAAGAATAAAAAAAATCCATCACTAGGTTTTCTAGTGGGCCAAGATTCATATTTCACCTTATTTTAAGTCAGCTTTGGCTGATCGCTTAAGAAAAGGTTATTTAGGTAGGAACACGCTTTCCAATTGTATATTTATACAACTCTTGGATAGTTAGGTGAATAACTCTTATTCTAATTCATCTTATGAATTAATGCCCAACTTAGTGCCTCTAGGTTCTTCAATCCTATTGAATATACCTAGTTAAGTCAAAACCCAATGGTTGACAATAAATAAATGTACCCTGCTTTGGCAGACCCACATTTATTTCATCGCGCCTCACTAAAATAGATAAATGTACCCTACTTTGGCAGACCCACATTTAATCGATTCAAGCCTAGACGAGTGCCATACATTGGAAGGCGAAACATGACTTAATATTAGTGCCTTTAGGCTTTTTCAATCATATTGAATATACCCAATCAAAGACCAATGGTTGACAATCGGATATTACTTTTATCCTATCGTGTCTTACTAGAATAGATAAACGTACCCTGCTTTGGCAGACCCACATTTAATTGATTCTAGTCTTGACGTGTGTCATTCATTGGAAGGCATAATGAGCATTGAGGGATTTGATCGCTTTAATTTTATTCGTTGTTAAACCATTTAACATACAAGCATGCATCTCATACAAACACATGATATGGTTATGGCCTCCTAAAATAATTACAAAATTACATCACATATAATCTTGAAGTCTCCATCCACATGTCTCCACATGCTCCTTTGACTCCATGCTCCTTTCGGTTACATTACATAACAAGAACAAACCTCGTTTAACATACGAGGGGATAGAGATGAGAAAAGAATTACAAAAGGAATATAGGAGGTAAGGCACGACTCGCAGGTCGTATTTAAATAAAACAATCTAAGGCCATAACCAATCACCATGCACATTCAACATTCATTGATTGTAAAATGAGTGATTTAATAAGATATATATATATATATATAGTGAGGTTTGATTACGCGCGCGTAGTGTATCACGGGGTTCAAGGGGAGGCCGCCCCTTGCGGGGTGCGGGGCAGCGTCCCAACATAATTATTAGATTTGATAATCAGTCAACCAATCATCATAAGTGTCTCGCATCAAACGAATACTTCACAAACCGATAAACGAGTGAGTGCCTCATATCATTTGAATACGTTCTTGTCAACAAATTGATAAGTGGCATGTTTATCGCAACCAACATTTGAGTGAGACAAGGTTTCAACAATTGAACCCTTTGACTCCCAAAACATGAACTTTTCATGTTCCATGGTACCCTTGAACATTAGAACATATATATATCATACACAAAACAATCAATAAAAGGAGTAAAATAATTCAAAATAATTCAAACGCGCACCTGCGCTTCACCTGCGCTTAGCGTGGGTGAAGCGCACGCATCAGAATCGAAAAATTCTGTGTTCTGCACTTTCATTTGGGCTTCATTTGCGCTTCACTTGCGCTTAGCGAGATTGAAGCCCAGATTTCAAATTCAAAATTCCAGTATCTTGCGCTTCACATGCGCCCAGCGCATATGAAGCGTAGAAACGACGTTTCAAAAACGTTGCGCGATATAAAATAAACAACAAAATATCTCTATATTCAAAAGATTAAAAGCCCAAAACGTGTTTATCGCAAACCAATGCTCTGATACCAATTGAAGGGAATTAAGCATGTGGTCAGGGTGCAGCGAAAATAAATGGATTCCCTCCCTTGTTATAATCGTTTTGCGAAAACACGAATCAAGGCATAAAAGATATTGAAACGAAAGGTCGTACCTTATTAGGATTATTAACGAGGCAAGTGTAGCCACATCTCTATTGGTATCCACGCCAACAGCCGGACTAGGATTCTCTCCTCAGCTCTGCTAGTAGCCTTAGAAAGTAAGAAGCGATTGCTCATATGTTTGGGGTAGAGCATCTTATGCTCTATTTATAGAGTGGTGGGCTAGGATTTTACCCCCTCACTCACTTAACCCTCACACTTATGGGCCTGACCCATTATGTTATAATAATTCTAATTAAATTAAATAGAATTATTATCCTTTTCCTAGTGGCTTGTTTTATGCGTGTGACCCAATAGGATTTTAATATTTGGTTTTGATATTGAAATAAAACCCTTTTTATATTTAATATCATAAATAGTGAGCAGTATCTAGCAACACATCACTATCCAAATATTACGATTATTAATAAAATAATAAATCCTATTTTATTATAATAATTTATATGCTCTGTCCCTTTGTCCAAATATCTAATTGAACACAAGGGCATGAATTGTGTCAACCTGTATAGTTCAATTTATATTTTCTTGATCCCCAAGTAGACTGTACAGAAAATAAATATCTCATATTTATCCTCCTGAGCATGGCCATGCATTTTGCAGTCTCACTTTATCAAGAGGCCTACATATATAACTCCTGTTACATAGGAGGGACAAATCCCATCTAGGGCACTCACATTCCTCCACATAATTTATTATATGTCCAAAAATCAACTTTATGATTACCCTGTTACAGATAACGTTTGATGATAATTAAAACATATAATTCCTTATGTTGGAATCGTAGTGATTTCAGGTCGAAGGACTTCATATAACATTTATCAATTTAAGAAACGTTCATGACACTTATGTAACAACCCATGCAACGTTCTTAAGGTGGGTCTGTCCAGTACACCATTACTCTTAATGCGTACCTATGTGAGCACATGATATCTCATATCCATGATCTGTGAGATGTGATCATCAATGAACTCACATACTAGTCTAAATGCATCTCTGTCCTAAGATGATATTTGACTAGGGACTATTTTAAGAATATTTCTTCATAAGATCTCACGATCAAGTCATCTACTTGATTTGTTATGAAGTTTAAGCTTACTATTCTAAGGACATATTATATTCTAAAAGAATTAATAAAATGAAATGCCTTTATAAAATAATAATATGATACAAGTGATGGATGTATATATATAGGTCTCTAGTGCATACACTAACATAAATATGTTTTTAGTCCATAAAATTACTCAACATTTTGTTTTAGTCCCTATAATTTATCAAAAATTGAAAATACACCAATTTAGTCCCTATAACTGCAATTTTTTCTAATAAGGACTAAATTAGTGTCTTTTCAATTTGGGTTAAATATGATTTTAGTCCTTGAAATATAGTCAAGATTTTTATTTTAGTCCTTGTAATTCCACTATAAGAAAATCACAATTTAGCGACAGCCAAAAGTCGTCGCTAAAAGTGGAAAATCGTCGCTATCATCCACTTAGCGACTGCCTCACGGACATTACTGAAATGCTCGTCGTTAATACAGTAGAGACGAGCAAAATAAATCGTCGCAACGTAGCGTCTGCCAAACCATCGCTATGCTAAAGGTCGTCGCTAAGTGAAAGGATCAATGATCGTCGCTAAGCCGTCACAACCTAGCAACGGCCATGGTCCGTCGCAACATATATTATACTATTTTTTAAATTTTTTTACTAGTGACGGCCATGGTCGTCACTAGTGTAATGATAATAATATTTTTTTAAAATTAAGTTTATTATTATTTATTTTATTTTAATATTTATTAATTTTAAAATTATAAAGAAAAATACTAAATACTATATAAACACATTGATAGAGGAAGAAATATATATATATATAAAGTATATATACAAATAACGTTCAAACATAACACAATAAATGTATAAAAAAACATAACAAAAAAAATCGTGGGTGGTGGCGACGACGCTACTGTGGTGGGTGACAATCCTCATCCTCATGCTCACTCAACGGCTAGTCATTCAGGTGGCCATGGTAGTGAGGGTACGGCTGAGCCTGAGCCTGAGCCCGAGAGCCTGAGCCTGACTGAAGCTGGTAGATCCACTTGCACTTTGGGCCTCCAGCAACATCTGCATCTGTTATCGGAGTTGTAACATCCCAAAAATTTAGAAATCTAGAATTATAATAAAAATAATAACGATAATAAAATAAAATACTTATAATTGTATTTCGATAATATTGGTTATAAAAAGAGAATTTTTATAATAATAACAGTAACTATTAATAAAATAATATTATAAGATTAATGATATAATAATAGCGCGATAATATGAATACTAAAGAGAGATATAGAATTTGATATTAGAAGATATAATAATTGTTATTAATATAACAAGATAATAATAAAATTATTAGAAGATAAATTATATTATTAATGTCTCAATAACCTTAATTGTTATAAATATAGTAGTTATTATATTATTAATATTAATATAACAATATCAGAACCGATTGGGATATCCTCAGGAAAGAGATATGCTTTAGCATTTTAATTTAAAGAATCATATTTCAAAATAGGAATGATGACATCACAAGAAGTAGAGATAAGGAAGTAAAATCAGTTAGGATAAAGATTAACGATAAGATTTGGATTTAAATTTGAATGTAGATGGATAAGGAAAAGCTTAAGAGGCATAAATAAGGTTTCAGCTATCAGGAATTCGCTTAAGCGAAAAAGGGGGGGTTTTAGAGTGCTCTCTGGACGAAATTCGCTCAAGCTAAAATATTTTCGCTCAAGCTAATTGAGTAAATCCGCTCAAGCGAATTAAATTCGCTCGAGCTAATTTGACAGTTACTGCACGTTTAAATTTCGAACTCAGTCAGTTTTCACTAGTTTTTTCATCCCTTTCCTCGCACTTTTAGAGAGAGAGGGGGGTTCTAGTGAGAGATCATCCCTGTGACGATCAAGGACGATTCCTACGCTCCAAGAACGAATCTTTCATCAATCTTTCCTCCGTCAAGGCCCTCTACTCTTCATTCTTCCTCCGTTTTCTCGACTCTCAGGTGGGTGTGACTCTCACTTGTTTGTCTTGATTGTTCTCATAGCATGTTCCCCATTCTTTTCCCTTTCTTCCATGGAATAATGATGTATGTATGAGATAAGTTTAGGAATTATGAATGTATTGATGATTGGATGTCTAGAATTGCAAAACCATAGGGTAGATGACTTGAGTGATTATGTGTTATGAACCTTGAACATGTTATTATGAAATAACAGGCCTTTGGCCATCACAGTCATGGATTATGAGTTGAGATAATGATGATGTATTATGAACCTTGAATATTTTATTATGGAATCACGGGCCTTTGGCCATCACAGTCATGAATGATGAGTTAAGTTATCACAGGGCTTACAGCCATCACAGTGCCTTCGGGCTATCACAGGGTCATTGACCGTCACAGTCACAGGCCTTCGGGCAAATTATTTAAGAAAGACGGGGTAACCACATCGAACTCATGGCCAAGAGGTAGATGGGGGTCCCCAATCACAGAATGAAAATTAAACATTATTTAAGACTTAATCATAGGTAGCCCTGGACGACGGTCCTTGGTTACATGGCCGAGCGCTCATCACAGTCACGTTACAGAGAAAAGACCCCGGGTGTCGGGTAACAACACCTCACAGTCATGCATTGCATCATAAACATTATTTCAATGATGATATATTATGTGTAATTCATTTATTCATGATGCTCTTGATAGATATGTGTAATTGTGATGATTCTTGATTGTTTCCCCCACACCGCATGTAACGCCCTAATTTCTAGAACTCAGAAATAGTGCCCGTTGGAGAACTAATCCTGTAATCCTTGAAATTATTTCGTTAAATTTTCGATATCGTCATACAATTTACTTAAACTCTCCAACGATTAGTTTAAGTTACACAAATAAATACATCTTAACAAAGCTCAAGGAGGGAAACCTATACCTTAGGGTAATAGGATTCAAGGGATTCATACCGGAGATCCGGAAGAGTCTCCCCTTGAACTAAACAGACTAAACAGGAATCAATAAAAAGCCTCCTTGGCTAAGTAATACACATAGAAACATTTATAAATCCAACATCAATTGATCGAATAACTAATTAGACATACGAATTGATAGGTAGTTCGTTCTCGATAGTTCGATCCTTTCGAAACTGACGAGAATCCACGTTCTATGTGAACCCGTATCAACTACCCATCAATTCCTATATCGTAATCAGTCACCAATCCTTAATTTCCATTCGGGATCAATTATAATTGGAGAAAATAGAGCGTTTCGACGTTACGATAGTTTCGAAACATTTCGATAGCCTCGAAAGTTTTGAAACTAAAGAACATTAAGAACCGCTCCGTTCTAACCAATTAGAATCATCCCAAGTCTTTCAAACATCAATCACAATACAATCTAACAATCATAATTATATACACATTAGGCTTACTTGAACCGGTGGTAACAACTAGGATTTCGAACGTCTCGAGTGTTTCGATACTTTTACAAGTCTCGTAACTTTCGTAACTTCGAAATTCCTTCGTTTCACCTTCGATTCAAGCATCCTCTTATCAATCTCATTTATAACATCACAATTTCAATCAATTTAATCATAGAGAAAGGGATTCGAGAGTTCGGGGTCATAAAGGGACATATCGACATTTCCGCTATTTACGACTTTACGACCCTACGTCTCGATTCTCATTTCAACCAATAATCTAACTACAATCGGTACAAACAAGGAGTATAAACTCAATAGAATACTTAGATGAATCGAAATCAAGGGAATACGATAGTTTCGTAAGTTTCGTAAGTTTCGACATTTTCGTTAAACTTCGAAACTAAGGATTTCGACTCTCGATTTCAATTCGTAAGCTCAATCAAACAATCAAGCTCCAAACAATCAAACAATCAACTTTCATTCAAGTATCCAGCCAAGAAGGGAGGGGAGAAGAGGGGACATGGATAGGAGACCAATTCTACCCTCAGGGTGAGTTATACTCACTTGATGAAGAAATCTAAGGAGGAAAGGATGTTTAGATGATGATCCTCTTGATGTTTCCTTGCTTCGATTTCCGTTCTTGAGCTCGTTATAGAGTTTCTCTCACTAGGTTCTCTCCCTCTCTCTCTAGGGTTCGAAAAGGGAAGAAGAGAAAAATGAATTCTGCTGAATTTTGGCACCAGCATATATATATATGCTGCTGGTAATCGATTACCAAACCCTGGTAACGTATTACCAGAGGCCAAAATGCATCCTGGAGGTCTGGTAATCGATTACCACTTCTGGTAATCGATTACAATGAACCCAGAAACATGGTAATCGATTACCAAAACCCTGTAATCGATTACCATCAGCAAACCTCTCTGGTAATCGATTACCAGGGACCAAAAACTCCCAAAATGATTCTAACAAGGTCCCCAAACTCACATCTTACCTTTCCCTACCTATTACTCACAATCCTAAGTGATCTTACAAGGTTTAGACCTACTGAACACACATGTTAACTAAGTTAAGAGTTGGAAAGCTACACAAGTCGTAGGATTGGTTTAACAGTAAGGTTTAACTTCTAAGATTTAACTCCTAAGTTCTTGACTTACCTTCTTCTTAATCTCTAACACATGGTTAATTATCTAATCCCTATTGAATAAACAAGCTCCTGGAGTGCGGGATGTTACACTCTACCCCCCTTAAGACAATTTTGTCCTCAAAATTGCTTAAGGCGAAGGAACTTAAGGTTAACTTCAACTAGGAGGTTTTCAGAAATCCTCCCCACAGGCTTGATAACGAACATTCTAATACTCAGGAGTGGACTTAGGATTTCTATCTTACTTGACACTGGAGGAAAACTAAAGGTTTGACATCTGTCCTAACATTCAAAACTTCTAACTTACTAAGAAAGGAGGTACTTCTAGTAGGTAGAAAACGGGCTGACTTGTGTAATTGGTCTAATACCACTTGGATGGCTTCAAATCTAGCTTGGATTCGAGGCACTCCCACTATGCTTCCGCTGCTAAACTCTCTCACTTCCACTCAGGGTTTCTCATGCCAGTAGGGGTTCTAGTTGGTTGAAGTCCTATACTGACTCGTCGACATCCTATAAGTTGAAAAACACAATCTACCACTAACTCCCTTCTGATAATTTCCCCTAACACTGGATGCCTGAGGCTACCCCCCTTAAAGATACTGACTCCCTCTTAGAAGGAATCATCTCATCTCCTGCTCCGGAAACACTAACTATTGACTTCCCCCTTGAAGACTTGAGTCCAAACTCAAAGCCCCTCTCTAATTAGAGCTCTTAGCTCATCAAAAGACCTCCTTTAACTGATATAGGTGCTATGCTCCCCATTGGCTACATCTAACTTGGGTTTCTAATCTTCCTTCACACTCTCTCCCTGTACTCATACTAAAGACATAAAGAAAGACTCTCTATCCTCTCTAAGTTTTCTAAACGGGCTTGAATAAACAACACACTAGAAAATCTGATCATAAGAACATGTTCATGCTACAACTTATTAAGGGTTTCTAACTCCAAACCTAATCCAACATTCACCTATTGTTTTCTTTCAAATTTTATATTTCTAAGTTTCCACTTATTTTACTAGTACTTAGCTATAAACACAGAATAACTCAATCCCTCGAATCACTAAGTTTGTGTTGACCAAAACATCCAACACTCACGTCGTGTCCCAAGAGATTAAATTTGCATAGAAACATAAATAAACACATCACATGAAAAAGAAAACAACATTCATGCCACAACCTTAGAGGTCTCCTCTCTCGGTCACGACATGAACACGAGGCTCTCCCTATTCTCCTATCATCCCTTATGGGGATCTTTCTCTATATCACCCTACCGGTCAGGCTAAACTTATTTGAGTTTGGGGTTCTAAGGAAAAAGGAGAGTGACCTAATCTACGTCACTTCCTAGTCCTCCACTGAGTAAGGATTCCAATGCTACAAGGTTCTAACCCGGTGAACGCACCTCTTAATAGTTCTATCCTCTAATAACACACTAGCTAAGCTTATTTATACACGGTTAAAACAAAACCTTCAGGTTGGGTGAAACTTACTTAAGTTCGGGGTTAAATCTACCCTTTCTTTAAAATAGTCTATACCGGGGTTATCTAGCTCGCTTGAAGTTGGTTCCTCTTCCTTAGGGAGCTATAACTAGGGTCTTCTCTCTTCTCTTGATAACAATAAATGAAAATAGGTGGTCTAGAATGGTGGAGTTACTTAAGTAGATTTTACCTGAGAAGTTTGGTTCTTCCCGATTCCCCTAACTAAGGCCATTACCCAATTCTATTCCCGGTTACTACTTTAGGGTTACCAACTAGGATAATGATTCTAAAGGTCCCGGCTGGAATAATTTAGAGTGTTTCTCCTAAGGGTGAAAAGGAACTAAAGGTACTATTTTTCTCTCATAATTTACCCACTTGCTAGGGCTAAGAATATTACTATGACCAAAGTCTAGAAGAGTTTCTAGCACTAGACAAATAAAAACCTCACTACCCTTCACTAGGAATTTCTATCTCATTCATTTCTAATGTAACTTCAACTCCTAGCAGTTACTAATGGTAGTGTATTTTCTTCCTAAAAGGCCTCTTAATTTGCTGGGTACCGAAGCATTGCTCCTAAGGTCACTAGAAAGTTTTTCTCGTAACAAACCTAACAGGGTGAGATGGTGGTGGTTGCTATGGAACAACACACTCTATTGGAAAAGTTCTAGTTTACGGATTCGTTCATGTAATCATGAACAAAACAAGGTAAAGTGGCGAAGAGAATCTCTCTCCTCTCTCGGACCGACTCCCGACTACCCCTTAACGTGGCCCTAAAGGATGGCAATCTAGTTCTACATTGGTTTTTTTAACGGAAGGTCTCAATTCACTAATTCCCCTTTCTAAGTTGAGTCTATATGCCTATGTGTAGATGTTATTCCTACTAAGCTTAATAACTTTAGGTGAGGTCTTAAACCTACTTAAGTTAAAGCCCCCCCTATACCCTTTTCTCTAAATGGAATTTCTATGGGATCCCAAGCTATAGTCCCTCACTACTTCTACCATATACTCTCAAGGGTTATACTCAAAGAAGTTTTAACTATAACATCACTATCAATCAAGCATTCAGCACATCCATACATGATACACAATATATTCAAATAGTTCTACATCATCAATCATTAGTAAGCCACACCAAACATCCAACACATACCAAGCACTCACAAAACAATCACAATCAATGTCACAAACATAGGACAACCCATGAGATGCAATCTTAAACACCACACAATTGAAATCACACAATAAGCCATACACAACCATCCTACAAATAATTAATCCCCTCACTCTTACCAACTAATTCAAGGCGTCTAACTTTTTATTAGATTTTAAGGTCACATTCTATAAAGGCTACTAGGGTAAAGGGTTTCCTAGGTACTTAACCTAAGATATCTCCCTTCCTATATAAGAAAAAAAAGGTGGCTCTAACTTTGTTTAGGGAAGTGTCCTAACTTCCGAACCAAAGCATCCTACTCACATAACAACACTATACTTCTCATACATCACACATCATAAGAGTGATCAGTTCCTATGATGAGTATACGCACTAGAAGATCATAGTAAGTCAACGGGCAACTAACCTAACCACAGTCCAATTGGATTGAACTGCTCTGATACCAAAATGTAACGCCCTAATTTCTAGAACTCAGAAATAGTGCCCGTTGGATAACTAATCCTGTAATCCTTGAAATTATTTCGTTAAATTTTCGATATCGTCATACAATTTACTTAAACTCTCCAACGATTAGTTTAAGTTACACAAATAAATACATCTTAACAAAGCTCAAGGAGGGAAACCTATACCTTAGGGTAATAGGATTCAAGGGATTCATACCGGAGATCCGGAAGAGTCTCCCCTTGAACTAAACAGACTAAACAGGATCAATAAAAAGCCTCCTTGGCTAAGTAATACACATAGAAACATTTATATATCCAACATCAATTAATATTACACATCCGAGTCAAAACTACAAGAGGTCCTATCTAACACTAAACAACTTCATCCACTTCCCTTGTGTCCTCCTCGCTAACTGGAACCTCCTGCACACTAAAGAAATCCCCGAAACGTGGGGGTGAGACTAATGTCTCAGCAAGTATAACTCTATGCATGAATGCAGGGGACATACATATATGGAGGACTAACCTACATTCACCTCATCATATTCAATCAAGGCATAGTATCCCATTCACATAACAATCTCCATAATAGATAATCAGTGCCAAACATAATTAGTTATCAGCTTTATAGTAAATGGAATCAATCTCTATCCATAAAAACATTAGTATGCAATGGAATGTTGTGCCCGAAGGCCAATGAACACATCACATTATGGGTTAGACCTGAGCTCAGACTACAGGGGATATCTCCCCAGGGGACGAATCCCACCCTACATTCTTTCACAAAGAGACCGAAGTCCAGTCATAGCCCAAAGGCTATGGTCTTTCACAAGAGACCGAGGGTCCAGTCCCATAGCCAAAGGCTATGGTCTTTCACAAAGAGACCGAAGTCCAAAATTGATCGAATAACTAATTAGACATACGAATTGATAGGTAGTTCGTTCTCGATAGTTCGATCCTTTCGAAACTGACGAGAATCCCACGTTCTATGTGAACCCGTATCAACTACCCATCAATTCCTATATCGTAATCAGTCACCAATCCTTACTATTCCATTCCGGATCAATTATAATTGGAAAAAAATAGAGTGTTTCGACGTTACGATAGTTTCGAAACATTTCGATAGCTCGAAAGTTTTGAAAATAAAGAACATTAAGAACCGCTCCGTTCATAACCAATTAGAATCATCCCAAGTCTTTCAAACATCAATCACAATACAATCTAACAATCATAATTATATACACATTAGGCTTACTTGAATCGGTGGGTACAAACTAGGATTTCAAACGTCTCGAGTGTTTCGATACTTTTAAAGTCTCGTAACTGTTTCGTAACTTCGAAATTCCTTCGTTTCACCTTCGATTCGAGCAATCCTCTTATCAATCTCATTTATAACATCACAATTTCAATCAATTTAATCATAGAGAAAGGGATTCGAGAGTTCGGCGGTCATACAAGGGACATAGTCGACATTTCCGCTAATTTACGACTTTACGACCCTACGTCTCGATTCTCATTTCAACCATAGTCTAATACAATCGGTACAAACAAGGAGTATAAACTCTATAGAATACTTAGATGAATCGAAATCGAGGAAATACGATAGTTTCGTAAGTTTCGTAAGTTTCGTAAGTTTCGAATTTTTGTAAACTTCGAAACTAAGGATTTCGACTCTCGATTTCAATTCGTAAGCTCAATCACAACAATCAACATCACAAACAATCAAACAATCAACTTTTCATTCAAGTATCCAGCCAAGAAAGGGAGGGGGAGAAGAGGGGACATGGGATAGGAGACCAATTCTACCCTAAGGGTGAGTTATACTCACTCTGATGAAAGAAATCTAAGGAGGAAAGGATGTTTAGATGATGATCATCTTGATGTTTCCTTGCTTCGATTCCGTTCTTGAGCTCGTTATAGAGTTTCTCTCACTAGGTTCTCTCCCTCTCTCTCTAGGGTTCGAAAAGGGAAGAAGAGAAAAATGAATTCTGCTGAATTTTCGCACCAGCAATATATATATGCTGCTGGTAATCGATTACCAAACCCTGGTAATCGATTACCAGAGGCCAAAATGCATTCCTGGAGGTCTGGTAATCGATTACCACTTCTGGTAATCGATTACAATGAACCCAGAAACCTGGTAATTGATTACCAAACCCTGTAATCGATTACCATCAGCAAACCTCTCTGGTAATCGATTACCAACTCCTGGTAATCGATTACCAGGGACCAAAAACTCCCAAAATGATTCTAACAAGGTCCCAAACTCACATCTTACCCTTTCCCTACCTATTACTCACAATCCTAAGTGATCTTGCAAGGTTTAGACCTACTGAACACACATGTTAACTAAGTTAAGAGTTGGAAAGCTACACAAGTCGTAGGATTGGTTTAACAGTAAGGTTTAACTTCTAAGATTTAACTCCTAAGTTCTTGACTTACCTTCTTCTTAATCTCTAACACATGGTTAATTATCTAATCCCTATTGAATAAACAAGCTCCTGGAGTGCGGGATGTTACACCGCACACACTTGTTACGCTCACTGGGACGTTGGTCTCAACCTATTCCATGGGGACAATATTTCAGTGGTGCAGGATACTTCACAAGGTAGTGACGAGCAGTAAGAGATTCATGGATGATGAACTTAATGTTTAGTCATGTTCGATGTATTTAACGTTGCCTTGAACCATTATTGCTATTAATTAGGATGTTCTTGTGGATTTATAAGATTACTTTAATGCCTTGTATAGGAGCCTTGATGGAAACTTTGTATTGGTATTCTTGATTTAAGCATGTAATATTTGGAGCTTTAGTAATTGTGGGGTTACTCAAGCGATTGTGTGGTATATTGGTACGTGAAATTAACGAATTAATTTCACGAGTTTGGAAATGGTGCTCCTAACAGGCATTATTTCTGAATTTAGAAATTAGGACGTTACATTTTGGTATCAGAGCAGTTCAATCCAATTGGACTATGGTTAAGTTAGTTGCACGTGACTCACTATGATCCCACTGTACCTCGTAACCAGTATAGGGACTAATCACCCCTCTATTGGATGCGTTGTACACGGGATTATGGTTAGTGACGTGAATAGGATACCTCGTTAACGGAATTGGGGCACTTCCCTAACGAGGTTAGAGGCACCCACTTGTTATATGAATGGAGAATGGCATAGGTCCATTTTTGAGAGTAAGACTTCCACCTTAGAAATCTTATAGAATATCTCTCTTAGTTCCTAGTGGACATGAGGCACACTTAGAAGGAAAAGAAAGGTAACGTAGAAGTTTTTGAGAGAGGTTTAGAGGGAACATAAGGAGTACGCTCCCTAGTAAGGGAGGATAGTGCTGGTTGCTTGTGGTTACACCTTGAGTGTGTGACTTGTTTGATTAATCATGATGCTTGTTTCGCTTGAATAATCATGATGCTTGTTTTGCTTGAATAATTGACTGATATGTCTGTTTGTTTACGTTGTTGGAATGTCTTGCATGCGGAGGTGATGGTAAAATTTCTAGGATTGGAAGTTTTCCATGACAGGTAGAGGTTAGAAGAGAAGTGTGTGACTCATGGGTGGTTTGTAGAAACACAGGGAAACACTAGAAGGGGGGTTGAATAGTGTTTCTTAATATTTTATGGAAGCTTTTCGCAAACAGTGAGTTTTAAAAACGTTTCAGACAGGTTTAAGATGATGTCTGAAGTTTCTTAAGACGACTTCTGAAAATATCTTTTAAGAGGTTTCTTGCTTTTAAAATATTAGAACAGTTTTGCAACACCCTTTGATTAGTATAAATAAATTGACAAGAGATAAGGGTAAGAAAACTTAGCCAAGAAATTTATCCTGGTTCACTCACTACCATTGTGAGCTACGTCCAGTCCCAATGCCAACTAGCACTTGAATTTTCTCTTAATCTTTACCAAGATTACAAGTATTCTTTTGCAGTCAAGCCTCTTCAGGCTCTACAACCAAGTATTCTTTTACAGACAAGCTCTCCAGGCTCAACAATGAAGTATTCTTTTACAGACAAGCCTCTCCAGGCTCAACAACCAAGTATTCTTTTACAGCAAGCCTCTCCAGGCTCAACAACCAAGTATTCTTTTACAGACAAGCCTCTCCAGGCTAAAAAAATTTACAAAGAAATAAGTCTAAGCTCTTAAACTATATCAGTTTGAAGCTTAAACAGAGACAATGTACAATATAACTGAGGTATGCTCAGGATATACAAATTGTGTACAAAGATAATTTTATCAGAGTGTTTTTAAAGAATAAAAACTTGCAGCGTGATATTCTCTTAGACTTTCTTGTATAATGAATACTAACTTCTGATGGTCTTCATGAAGAGGTATTTATACCCAATCTTCAATCTGTTGAAACTTCAAGTTGAAACTTCAATCCGTTGAAAAACCACCGTTTACAGATAGCATTAAATGCTATTTAATCCGTTGTGAGACATGCTTCTGAGAGTTCTGATTTCTCTGACACTGTACAAGGTTGGTGCTGCCATAAAGCTACTACTATTGTTGCTGCAAAGGCTGCATTGCAGAGATTTCCTCAGTGGTGTATGAAATTCAAAAACACCAGGAAAGGTCTGTGTTCCTTGCCATAAATGTGTTTGAAAAGGTACGTGCAGAGAGACTCAGAAAAGTCTTCACAAACTTCAGCAAAGGGTGCCACGTCATAAATGAGACTTCAGACGGCTTCAACACTTCAGACGGGTTGGGCACTTCAGACGGCTTCAACACTTCAGACGGGTTGAACCTTCAGAAGGCTTTAACTCCTCAGACAGGTTGAAGACACTTCACATAATCTTATATATTCTAAGTGGCTTGCTGAAATCATAGATAAACCATTAAACCATATATGCATCTATGATAAATATTTTAACTCAAATTTGTTAAGCATTAAAACTTGGGAATTTAGCTGTCTTAAACATCATAATTTCCATTATGATATTTTTGAGACTCAACATTCTCCCCCTTTTTAATGATGACAAATTTGCTTTAAAATACATAAATCTGAAAGGAGATTTAAAATTAAAAAAATAACTCCCCCTCAGATGATGATCACTTAAACTGATTTTTGATCAAATACATGTATCAGTTTATCAGTTACTCCCCCTGAGACCTGTAATCACTTCATATTCAGATTTTGTTAGTTTTTAATACTCCCCCTTTTGTCATCAATCAAAAGGGAATCCAGAGCACAACAACAACAATCATAGCACAGTTATGAAGTATAATAACAGTAAACTTAGTATAATCACAACACAAACACAACATTCATGAGTAAATACTGATGGTATTAATCAAAAGAGTTCAGATAAACAAGAGAACATGGCTACATCATTGACTACCCATCCTTCTTCAGCAAAGCTTCTTTCATGAAAGATATCAGCTCATCCTTTGCTTTGTCAATCTGAGAGATGAGAGCAGTCTTCATGTCTTCCTGGCCACTCTTAATCTGCTGTTGCTCATGTAGAATCTGTCTTGTTTAGCAATGAGATCACATTCTTCTTCTCCAGCTTCTTTATCTTCATCCTCAGTCTATTTTCTTCTTCAAGATCTGGTTCTGCTTCATAGAATATAAGCTGAATGTGTCTACACACAAACCTCAGCACATCAAAACCTGGAAGCAGTCCATACTCATGTGGATGGTAGACTGGGCAAAAGAATGTTCCAATGGGGTTGATCATCTCCCATTCATCATGAAAAGGTGCAGTCAGAGGTGGGAAGTGGCCTCTGATGTACATGTACTGCACATTCATGGATCTCCCATAGTCAATGAGAGAATCAGCATCTGGTCCAGTTGACCCAGAAGAGGATCCAGCATCCTCTCTCTTCCAGTAGATGACCAACCTATCTCTGAAACTGTGATCCACCTCCTCTTGTCTTTACCCTTGCTGGTAGCTTCCATTCTCTTGGAGTGAGGCTTGAAGGGGGCTGGATAAGCCTTTGGTTCCTTGAACTTATCATCAGGACCTTCCTTCAGAGGGTACCTAGGAACAATCCTATCAGGTTGCACCAGGATCTTGGTGGTTGGCCTGATGGAAAATGCTCTAGGAGGCCTGTATCCTCTCATGCCAACAGATTTGATGCAGTCCCTCTCAAACAATTCTCCCTCTGTGTATAAATGCCTTGCAAAACTCCAATCTTCATTGGACAGCTTCAGACAATCTTCATCAGAGAAGGGGTTGAGTGGAGCCCACTTGTGAGCAGGTGGTACCACACCCTTTCTGATCTTTTCTAACTGCCCTGAATACATCTGATCTAGTCCTCCTTGATACTTTTCCCTTTCTTCAGCTGCCGAGTGCTTGATAAGCCATGGTGAAGAGAGATAGGTGGGCATCTTGACGTATATGAGTTCTTCATAGAGGTTTGGAACTTGGGAACCCTTTCTCTTTCAAAGAAGGTCCTTCATACCTCTATGGGGCACTTCAGCTTCTTCTTCATATTGATGCTGAGTGCAGGAAATTGCATAAAGGATCAAAGTGGGTTCTGTGAAAAATCCCTACTCTGGGTCCTAGCCTTATGTGGTTCAGGCAGCATACTCCCTTTCACACCTTTGAGCTTCTCCTTGCTGAACTCTCCACAATAGGTTCTTAGATGGGTTGACTCTGAGAGATGATGATGATGGTGAAGATGGTGGTGTGAGGAGGTGTGATGGAGATGGTGTGATGGTGATGGTGGTGCTGGTTCTTCTTCTGTCTCATAGGTTGCTGAACATCTTCCTACTCTTTTTCTTCTTTCTTTTCTTCCTTTTTCTTCTCCTCTTGTTTCTTTTCTGGTGATGAGGGTGGTGATGGAGTCACATTGTCAAACCTCACTCTCAACCCTTCTTCTCAGGTTGAGTTTTCACAGGTTCAGACACCGTCTCCTTTTCTCCTTTCTGCTTGCTTTTCTTCCCTCCTTTTATTGAAGTACAGGTTTGCCTTCACAAAATTCTGGTATTTGTTGGCCTCATCCATTGCATCCATGTTGGCTAGCAATACTCCTTGTAACCCTGACAGTGGGTTCAGGAGCTGTCTCAAGAAATTTTTGCTTTTCTTCTTTTTTCTCTGTTGTGCACTTGATCTTTTCCATTTCTTGGTTCCTGGAGCCATTGTAGCTAGCCTCTTATCTTCAGCCAAGGCTAGCTGAGATGCCAAAGCAAGAGCATAATCAGTCTTCTCTTGCTCAGCCTTCTTCTCCAACTCTTCTTGCTCAAAGCAGTAGCAATGGCTGCTACTTTAATCAGTTCTGGATCAGAGGGACATGCAGCCAGAGATGCTTGCTGCAACAGCTTCAGAATCATCAAAGAAACTTAGCTCTTCCTTCATGAGTCTGTCCTTCTATTTCAGAAGTAGGCTTAGGAGTAGGAGGTTTTACACCTTCAGAGCCCTGACCCACAATTTCAGAGGGCTTTGGCAAAGCCTTCTGAACAGGTTCAGATGCCTGAGTGTGCAAAGTCTTAGCTTCTGAAGATACCTTTGCTGCACTTCTTACAGGTAACTTCTGCAATTTAGGTTGAGGGGATGGTTTGGAGGCCTTGAACTCTCCCTTTCTGATGTCCCCTTGAAGCTCTCTTTCCAGAATATCCAAGGTGCTTTTTCTCCTTGAGGCCTTCTCCATTAGCACACTCTCCTTCAAAGTAGGAGATGGAGGTCTTGGGGTGAGAGGATTCTTCAGATTCATGCTCTTCAGATTGGCCTCACCAAAGAATGCAGGTGCCTTGTGATCATATAGTCTCTCAATGGGTACTTTAAAGTGCAAGAGTACCTTGGTAATGAGAGTGTTGTGAGGTAGATTTGCACCGGAGTCTCTGATCTTCTTTTGCATATGGAACATAAGAATGCTTGGAAGATTCATCTTCTCCTTCTGCAGCAAGTGAATCAAGCAGAATCTCTCCAACTCAGACACGTGATTTCTGCTCCCACTCTTAGGAATTATTGAGCATCCTAAGATGGAGTGTAAAACCCTGACTTTATCCAGCATGAACTTTGAATCCATATTCTTGGGTTCTTCAGTCCCATACAACATCTTTGTATATTTCTTCTGTCCTCCATTCTTCAGCTCCCACCCAGGAGTGAAGGATACTCCCTCTGCCTTTACACCAGTAATAGTAGCCAGAATGCTTTCATCCACGAACACAGGAACACCACGAACATCAGCCCTGATGCTAAGATATATTCCCTTGGAGTTAGGGATTCCTCTGGCTGAAGCCCAGAAATCAATCACACTCTGCTCATGCCACGAGCAGTAAACGTTGTCAAAGAATGGAGTCCAGCCAACAGCATCAAACTCCTCAACTAAATCCATGCCAAGATTTCTGAGGTCTTCAAGGTCCACA
This sequence comes from Sesbania bispinosa, assembly GCA_026901365.1. Classification (NCBI taxonomy): domain Eukaryota; kingdom Viridiplantae; phylum Streptophyta; class Magnoliopsida; order Fabales; family Fabaceae; genus Sesbania; species Sesbania bispinosa. The sequence goes on from QLOH01000382.1 coordinate 198,858, forward strand.
CCTTTTGATCTGACAATGTTTCCACCAGAGCTGGAAGACTTCTTTGGTGCCATTGAAGTTGCAGAGAAAAACTTGAGAGAAAAACGGTTGCAAGAAGACGAAGAAGTTCAAACAGTGAGCTGAGAGAAATTGTAAGGCTTCTCCAACACACTAACTCCTGCATTTATAGACCCATGATGCAACGATGCTTGAACTGGCTGCGCAGACATTGGGTACGTGCGAAGTGGAAAGAGACAAATAAATGGAATTAAATCGTCTCAGATAGCCACGTCATCAAGTCATTCAGACAAGTGAGAAGTTTCAGACACACATATAGATTTCAGATACCCCAAAATTTCAGACATGTCACAATTTCAGACACCCTGAAATTTCAGACGCTCTTAGCATATCAGACAGCATACAAAGTCAATTATTTGAAAATGCATATATAGTTCAAATTATTGCGTATGAACTTAAATCTATCTTCCAGCTAGGGGTTTTTGTGAATATATCTGCCATTGATGCTCTGTGTCAATGAACTGTATATCAAAGACCACCTTTCTGAACATAGTCCTCTAATGAAATGATGCTTGATTTCTATATGCTTAGCCCTAGAATGTTGAATAGGGTTTTTAGACAAATTAATTGCACTTGTATTATACACCAAAACAGGTATAACAGAGATAGGAATATTAAAATCTTCAAGCTGATACTTCACCCATAGCAGTTGTGAACAACAACTGGCTGCTGAGATGTATTATGCTTCTGCCTATTGATAAAGCAATGGTGCTTTGCCTTTTGCTCGACCATCTGATCATGTTATTTCCAAAGAAATGACATCCTCCACTGGTGCTTTTTCTTTCTATTCTATCTCCAGCAAAGTCAGCATCACAATATCCTGTTAACCTGCAATCTTTGCTCTTTTATAGCACAGACCAAGATTAGTAGTACCTTTAAGATATCTAAAAATCCTCTTAACAACAGCTTTGTAATGAGTAGTTCTTGGATCTGATTGAAATCTAGCACAAAGACACACACTGAACATTATGTCAGGTCTGCTTGCTGTTAGATACAATAAAGAGCCAATATCTCCTCTATACAAAGTTTGATTCACTGGTTCTTCTTTTCACTCCTTGCTCAAAGAAGCAGTGGGATGCACTAGGAGTTGACATGGGTTTGCAATCACTTAAGTTGAACTTCTTAAGCAGTTTCTTTTGTATATTTTTCTGATGGATCCATATACAATCAGAATCTTGCTTAATTTGAAGGTCCGTAAGAAAATTTTAGTTCTCCCATTAAACTCATTTCAAACTCTGATTGCATTAACTCAGAAAAACACTTTGCACAGAGAAGAATCAGTTGAACCAAATATAATGTCATCAACATATATCTGGACAAGTATAAGATTTTGTTAGACTGTTTTCTAAAAAGAGTTGTATCCCACTTTTCCTCTTTCAAAAACCATTTTTTGATAAGAAAACTGCTCAATCTGTCATACCAAGCTCTTGGGGCTTGTTTCAGACCATAAGAGCCTTGTTTCAGTTTGAAAACATGAATCAGGAAAAGCAATGTCCTCAAAACCAGGGGGTTGTCTAACAAAAACTTCTTCAATGAATCCATTGAGAAAAGCACTTTTGACATCCATTTGATATAGTTTGATGCCATTATTTACAGCATAAGAGAGAAGAATTCTAATTGCTTCTAACCTAGCACAGGGGCAAAGGTTTCAGTGAAGTCAATACCTTCTTGTTGATTGTACCCTTGAGCCACCAATCTGCTTTGTTTCTGACCACTTTCCCTTCTTTCAGGACAGCTTGTTTCTGAACACCATTTGGTTCCAATAATTGTTTTCCCATGGGGTTTAGGAACCAAGTGTCCAGACATCACTCCTAGCAAATTGATTAGCTTCCTCTTGCATGGCTAGGATCCACCCTTCATCATGCAGAGCTTCATCAATGTTCTTTGGCTCAATTTCAGACAGGAGAGCAAGAGAATTCAGATTCTTTGAATTTTGATCTTGTCTTAACTCCTTCTGAAGTGCTGCCAATGATTTGCTCTTTGGATGATGTGACTTGTATCTCCAGTCAGGTTTCTGAGGTGATACAAGATCAGTCTGAGACTCAACATTTGTCTGAAGAGGTTCAGTGACAGATGGTGCTTCAGACACCTGTTCATCCTTCCTGCTGACATGAGTATTCAGCTCCATTCCTGCAAAATCATCTTCTAGATCTGATAGTTCCCTATCAGTCTCTTTCGTGTCATTGAATTTAACATGAATAGATTCCTCTACAATTAAAGTTCTAGAGTTATAGACTCTATAGACTTTAGAAGTTCAGGAAATATCCAATGAAAAATCCTTTGTTGGTATATTTGCATCTTGCAAATTTTCCAAGATCATCCTTGGTGTTGAGTATAAACACTCACATCCAAAAGGGATGAAAATGATATGTTGGGTTTTCTTCCTTCCAGAATTCATAAGGAGTCTTTTTCAGAATTGGTCTTACCAATTTATGTTTTTGAAGGTAGCAAGCTGTGTTAATAGCTTCTGCCCAAAAAGATCTTGGTAGATTGCATGAGTTGGACATGGTTCTCCCCATTTCTGGCAAACTTCTGTTCTTTCTCTAACAACCCATTTGCTGAGTTGTTTTGCCACAAGAAATTGTGTGAGATCCCATTCTCATCACAGAACAGTTGAATTTTCATTCTCAAACTCTCCAACCATGATCACTTCGATAACAGATATACAGAATCCTTTTTCATGGAGGTACCTTCTTGCAGAATATTGTTGAAATTCATGAAAGTCTCATCCTGCTTTTAGGAATAACACCCATGGATCTAGAAGTCATCAACAATGACCAAACCAATTTTTTACCACTAATACTTTCTGTTCTAATAGGACCAAACAAGTCAATATGTAACCGTTCTAAAGGTCTGCTGAATGGGAAACAACATCCTTACTCTTAAAGAGTGTCTGTTTGTTCCCTTTCAGACAGCTTTCACATAAAATTCAGATTTGTAAGAAAGCTTGGGCAGTCCTTTAACAAGGTTGTATTTTGCTAACTTTGAGATTAATCTCAAGCTGGCATGCCCAAGTCTTTGGTGCCAAATCTGTTTTTCATCTTCAACAGAAATAAAACATTTTACATTTTGACTTGCCAACTCCTCTAGATCAATTTTATACACATTGTTGTGTCTCTTAGCAGTAAAAAGGATTTGATCAAGAGAGTCTTTGACTATACATCCTTCTTTAGTAAAAGAGACCACATATCCACTGTCACACAATTGACTTATGCTCAGTAGATTGTGCTGAAGTCCCTCTACTAGAAGAACATTCTTAATAAGGGATAGAGGAGATATACCTACAGTCCCTATTCCTGTGATCTTCCCTTGCTGGTTTCCACCAAAGGTGACCACACCTCCTGCTCTGGGCCTAAGGTTTTGGAACAAAGACCTTTCTCCTGTCATGTGTCGCGAGCACCCACTGTCCAGGTACCATTTGTGGGGTTTCCTTTGTCCTGTTAAACACATCTGCAACAGGAATGATCAAGTTTTTAGGTACCCATATTCTTTTGGGTCCTTTCTTGTTAGGTTTGGGTTTTGCTTTCCCTTTGTGTTTGCACTGAGCCACATTGTGTCCAGGCTTACCACAGTGAGAACACCCAATAGCTTTCTTTTTGCCTCTAGTAAAATTTTGAAAATATGAGGTTCAGAAGTATCATGATCACAAAAGCCTAGACCACTTTTGTCAAGAGGATGTCTTTGATTGCCAAGCAATCTGTTAAGATTTTCTGTTCCCTTGACAAATTTGGCTAAGTCTTTTGTCAGTTCCTCAACTTGTTTCTGAAGTTTTTTGTTTTCTTCAGACACAGTTTGAGAACTGCTGCTTTCAGTCACAAGAATCTTTTCCTTGAGCATAATATTTTCTATCTCAAGAGCCTCATATTTACTACACATTTCTGTGTGGGCCTTGGACAGATTCTTATACTCATGGAAGAGTTCCTTGGAACTTTCCATCAGGTCATCATACATTTCTTGCAGAGTTAAGGGAAATACCTCAGACTCTGAGCTGTCTGATGAGGGCAGGCTGGCCATAAGACACAGGTTGGCCTCTTCTGAAGTGTCTTCCTCTTCTTCTGAGGTAGACTCATCAAGATCCTCCCATGTTGCCATCAGACCTTTCTTCTTTTTGAAGAATTCTTCTTTTTGAAGTTGTTCTTCTTCAATCTTGGACAATCAGCCTTCATATGACCTGGCTGTTTACACTCATAACAAATAATTTTGTCATTTTGAGAATCCTTACCTGAACCTACTTTAGAGGTTGAGGGTTGGTTCTTTCTGAACTTTCCTCTGTTCTGCAGCATCCTTTGATTTTCCTGCTGAGAAGAGCAAGATCATCATCTTCTGAGCTATCTTCAGAATCTTCATCTGCTTCTGAAGTTTCCTCAGCTTGCATAGCTTTCATGCTGCCATGCCTAGGCTGTTTGGCCTTGGAGTTTAGTGCTAGAGATTTCTTCTGGATGTCATCTTCCCCAAGCTCAAGCTCATGAACTTTGAGAGATCCCAACAGTTCTTCCATTCTAAGAGAGTTTAAGTCTCTTGCCTCTTGAATGGCTGTAACTTTGGGTCTCCAGGACTTAGGCAAACTTCTTAGAATCTTTCTATTGTTGTCTCCAGATTCATAAGTTCTACCCAAGGACCTGAGTCCATTAGTTATGGTCTGAAACCTCCCAAACATTTGATCAATGGTTTCAGATTCTTCCATCTTGAACATCTCATATTGATGTATGAGCATGCTGATTTTGGATTGCTTTACAGTCTCAGTCCCTTCATGGGCAGCTGCAAGAGTATCCCAAATCTCCTTGGCAGATGAACATCCATGAACCTTCTCATACTCTGATTTATTCAAAGAACATATCAGATAGAGTTTGGCTTTAGCGTTCATTTGAACTCTAGCCTTCTGCTCCAAGGTCCATTCAGCCTTAGGTATTGGCACTCCATTATGCATAGGCACATAGTCTCCATCAGTGACCACGTCCCAGACATCAATGTTGTTGCTCTCAATGAACAACTTCATACGATCCCTCCAGTAGTGGTAGTCCACTCCATTGAATGTTGGGGGTCTTGTAATAGAGGCTCCTTCGGTGATGTATTGCCTGTTGTTGGAAGCTTCCATCTGGATCTTTAGTCCTCAACACTTGTTAGGTGCTCAACCCTGAGTTGAGCTCTGATACCAACTGTAGAAACACAGGGAAACACTAGAAGGGGGTTGAATAGTGTTTCTTAATATTTTATGGAAGCTTTTCGCAAACAGTGAGTTTTAAAAACGTTTCAGACAGGTTTAAGTGTGTCTGAAGTTTCTTAAGACGGCTTCTGAAAATATCTTTTGAGGTTTCTTGCTTTTAAAATATAGAACAGTTTTTCAACACCCTTTGATTAGAATAAATAAATTGACAAGAGATAAGGGTAAGAAAACTTAGCCAAGAAATTTATCCTGGTTCACTCACTACCACTGTGAGCTACGTCCAGTCCCAATGCCAACTAGCACTTGGATTTTCTCTTAATCTTTACCAAGATTACAAGTATTCTTTTGCAGTCAAGCCTCTTCAGGCTCTACAACCAAGTTTTTTACAGACAAGCCTCTCCAGGCTCAACAACCAAGTATTCTTTTACAGACAAGCCTCTCCAGGCTCAACAACCAAGTATTCTTTTACAGACAAGCCTCTCCAGGCTCAAAAACAATTTTACAAAGAAAATAAGTCTAAGCTCTTAAACTATATCAGTTTGAAGCTTAAACAGAGACAATGTACAATATAACTGAGGTATGCTCAGGATATACAAATTGTGTACAAAGATAATTTTATCAGAGTGTTTTTAAAGAATAAAAACTTGCAGCGTGATATTCTCTTAGACTTTCTTGTATAATGAATCACTAACTTCTGATGGTCTTCATGAAGAGGTATTTATACCCAATCTTCAATCTGTTGAAACTTCAATCCGTTGAAAAACCACCGTTTACAGATAGCATTAAATGTTATTTAATCCGTTGTGAGACATGCTTCTGAGAGTTCTGATTTCTCTGACACTGTACAAGGTTGGTGCTGCCATAAAGCTGCTACTATTGTTGCTGCAAAGGCTGCGTTGCAGAGATTTCCTCAGTGGTGTATGAAATTCAAAAACACCAGGAAAGGTCTCTGTGTTCCTTGCCATAAATGTGTTTGAAAAGGTACGTGCAGCAGAGACTCAGAAAAGTCTTCACAAACTTCAGCAAAGGGTGCCACGTCATAAATGAGACTTCAGACGGCTTCAACACTTCAACGGGTTGGGCACTTCAGACGGCTTCAACACTTCAGACGGGTTGAACCTTCAGAAGGCTTTAACTCCTCAGACAGGTTGAAGACACTTCACATAATCTTATATATTCTAAGTGGCTTGCTGAAATCATAGATAAACCATTAACCATATATGCATCTATGATAAATATTTTAACTCAAATTTGTTAAGCATTAAAACTTGGGAATTTAGCTGTCTTAAACATCATAATTTCCATTATGATATTTTGAGACTCAACAAGGTTTGAGGAACCTAACACCATTAGTGAAGGGGGAGAGTAACACTAGCTCTTGGTTAAGTGTTTACCATCGGGTAGGTGTAATCTTAAAGATAATTCGAGGAAATGAAATTAGGGCCTCTAATCTCATTCTTCTTCTTTCCTTTGTCCCTTACTAGTGTATGGTGTTGGTGAGATTGCTATTTTGTTTCCAATCTCATTATTAGTTACTAGTCATTATATTGATCCAACTAGATATCTAATTAGGTGTTCAGTGATCTTTAATTTGATGGTTGATTAGATTATTTAAGCCTTTATGACCAGTAATTTGGTTTTTATTATGCAAGAAGCAAGTGCAATCCTTTATCCCTAAGATATTAGACTAGAACTTTAGAATCCCTCATGGGTCATTAGATGTAATTATAGTACATTTATCTCACATCCTTGTTTCCTTTCCTTAAATCCCTGTTAGTATAGGTTGATGTTGATATTGATGGTTATCGGTAGTTGCACCTCGGTGACGTAATTTACTTAAGTAGGATGGATTGTTTGATTTACTTGACTGAATTTGAGTTTCTTGGATTTAGAAATTATCTAAATTAGGATTTGAATTATCTACATAATTTGAATTTGAAACTGAGGATTAGAATTTCATTAGGTTATGTGATATGGAAAATATGTATCATCTTGATGTTGAGTTTTAGGATTAGGATTTGATTTTGAAAATTTTGCTAGGATTTAGTTAGATTTGTATTAAATGATCAACTTAATTTGGATTTATATCGGTTTAGATTCTACTTGTAGTTACGGGATGAATTGAAAGAATGAGGAGGTTTCGGTTGATGATGAATTTTGATTTTTGAAAATTGGGACTAGTCTTTGTTGGAATCAAAATAGGATAATTTAGATTCCCAGATAAGGTCTTACTTCGATTTGAAATAAAAGGTTTTCAGGGCGAAGAAGGCCCCCTTCCGGGGGGGCCCGGCTCGCGCTTAACCCCGCCCCGTTATGTTATGGAAGAATTGAACTTATTACCAGGCAGGTTATTCAGAGCCAGCAATCTTTTTCCGCCTTTCCTGTCTTTGTTAGTTTTTAACCTTCTCTTAAGTCAGCCTAAGGATAGGATTTGTTAAATATATATATATATAGATAAAAAAAATTGTTAGGATCTAATTAGATTTAAATTGGAGGATTTTGAGAGTAGATTATCTTATGAGTTTAATTTTTAGAGGTAGCTAGAAATTTATGAAGTATAACTAAGATTTTAAAAGGTAGTGATAATAGCAACTAATAAACTACTTTATAGCACTAGAGGACTCAGATGAAATAGATGTTGTAAGATAAATAAAATGTTTGAAAAAAAATACGATAAGGTTTGTTGGAAGTAGATAAAGTCGGGAAGAAAATAGTATCTATTATTCCCTATATTTTAGGAATTGTTAGCAAAAATAGGAATTTCAGAATAACACAGGGTAGATAATTATAAGAGAGATATCATAGTATTTTAAAATATATTACCCCATCAAATATTATGAAGATAAATAAAGATTGTTAAAAAGTAAAAATAATGACGATATGAAACTAGAAAATTAAGGATAAATTTTATAAAGTTATATAACTAAATAATAGGAATTTACTATCATAATCCCTTTATTATTTAAACTTATTTGAAATTATAACATTGTCTAAAAATTTAGAATATATATATATATATATATATATATACATTTAGTTAAGATTAGTTTTCTAAAAGTACTAGAATGAGTATAAAAATATATATATATATAATATTTTTATTAGATAATAAGCATAGTATAAGTACTATCATAAAACATAGAATTTTGAATAAAAAATTTATTAGTTAACAAGAAAAATAAAAGAAAGAAACTCTTAGAAATAAAAAACGGTTTAAGTGTACAAATCTTTACAGTTAATTAAAAACTGAGAAACAGAGGAAAGGAGAACTGTAAATGGATCTTTAGATCTTAGGATAAGATTATAATGGTTTGGAGTTGTATTCAATTGATAAAGGATACGAGGAAAATATTATATAAGAGATAAAATTACTTTCGAATATAAAAATCTTTTTAGGGTGATGATAAATTATTAGAACCTAGGAAGATGGATAACGTCTTGCACAAAGTTTAAGTGATCTTTTATTTGAGGAAAATTGTTAAGCTTTTTTGTGGGTCAGATATGGAGATTTGATTAATAACTGATAGTTTTTTTTAAGGATAAATATTTGGTATTGTATGATTTAAGAGGTAGAAATTTAATCTTTTTAGAGATAGATGTTTCTTTATTTTGATGGTTTTGGTGATAGGGATATGAAAATTTTATGTTTATAGTTAAAAGGTTCAGAGATAAAGATCTAATCTTGAACTTGTTTGGAATTGAGTAATTATGTATATATGGTTAAGAGTTATTGATTTCATTATTGGATCTAGGAGGATCTCTATAAGGACATTTTACAGTTTAGATAGTTTTATAATTAGGATATGATTATGAGTCAATGGCTCACACATTTATCGTTATTTAGGCCATGATCTTTGAAAGTGTCGAAATTAATTATTTAATAGTTACATAGGTTTTTTATCATAAGAAAAATATTCAAAAATTAGGAATATAATTTATTCTGGACTTCGAATATTTAGTCACAATTATTATTAATGGAAACATGATATCCAACCCGAAGCTATAGGTTACCAATATATAGAGTCATAGGCTTAAGTTTAAGAGAATAGTAATACAAATTTTGAGGACAAAATTTATTTAAGGGGGTAGAATTGTAACATCCCAAAAATTTAGAAATCTAGAATTATAATAAAAATAATAACGATAATAAATAAAAATACTTATAATTGTATTTCGATAATATTGGTTATAAAAAGAGAATTTTTATAATAATAACAGTAACTATTAATAAAATAATATTATAAGATTAATGATATAATAATAGCGCGATAATATGAATACTAAAAGAGAGATATAGAATTTGATATTAGAAGATATAATAATTGTTATTAATATAACAAGATAATAATAAAATTATTGGAAGATAAATTATATTATTAATGTCTCAATTAACCTTAATTGTTATAAATATAGTAGTTATTATATTATTAATATTAATATAACAATATCAGAACCGATTGGGATATCCTCAGGAAAGAGATATGCTTTAGCATTTTAATTTAAAGATCATATTTCAAAATAGGAATGATGACATCACAAGAAGTAGAGATAAGGAAGTAAAATCAGTTAGGATAAAGATTAGCGATAAGATTTGGATTTAAATGTGAATGTAGATAGATAAGGAAAAGCTTAAGAGGCAAAAATAAGGTTTCAGCTATCATGAAATTCGCTCAAGCGAATGAAATACGCTTAAGCGAAAAAGGGGGGTTTTAGAGTGCTCTCTCGACGAAATTCGCTCAAGCTAAAATATTTTCGCTCAAGCTAATTTAGTAAATTCGCTCGAGCTAATTTGACAGTTACTGCACGTTTAAATTTCGAACTCAGTCAGTTTTAACTCGTTTTTTCTACCGTTTCCTCGCACTTTTAGAGAGGAGGGGGTTCTAGTGAGAGATCATCCCTATAACGATCAAGGACGATTCCTACACTCCAAGAACGAATATTTCATCACTCTTTCCTCCGTCAAGGCCCTCTACTCTTCATTCTTCCTCCGTTTTCTCGACTCTCAGGTGGGTGTGACTCTCACTTGTTTGTCTTGATTGTTCTCATAACATGTTCCCCATTCTTTTTCCCTTTCTTCCATGGAATAATGATGTATGTATGAGATAAGTTTAGGAATTATGAATGTATTGATGATTGGATGTCTAGAATTGCAAAACCATAGGGTAGATGACTTGAGTGTTTATGTGTTATGAACCTTGAACATGTTATTATGAAATAACGGGCCTTTGGCCATCACAGTCATGGATTATGAGTTGAGATAATGATGATGTATTATGAACCTTGAATATTTTATTATGGAATCATGGGCCTTTGGCCATCACAGTCATGAATGGTGAGTTGAGTTATCACAGGGCTTACAGCCATCACAGTGCCTTCGGGCTATCATAGGGTCATTGACCGTCACAGTCACAGGCCTTCGGGAAAATTATTTATGAAAGACGGGGTAACCACATCGAACTCATGTCCAAGAGGGAGATGGGGTCCCCTATCACAGAATGAAAATTAAACATTATTTAAGACTTAATCATAGGTAGCCCTGAACGACGGTCCTTGGTTACATGGCCGAGCGCTCATCACAGTCACTTTACAGAGAAAAGACCCTGGGTGTCGAGTAACAACACCTCACAGTCATGCATTGCATCATAAACATTATTTCAATGATGATATATTATGTGTAATTCATTTATTCATAATGCTCTAGATAGATATGTGTAATTGTGATGATACTTGATTGTTTTCCCCCACACCGCACACACTTGTTACGCTCACTGGGACGTTGGTCTCACCCCATTCCATGGGAACAATATCTCAGTGGTGCATGATACTTCATAGGGTAGTGACGAGCAGTAAGAGATTCATGGATGATGATAGCTTAATGTTTAGTCATTTTCGATGTATTTAACGTTGCCTTGAACCATTATTTCTATTAATTAGGATGTTCTTGTGGATTTATAAGATTACTTTAATGCCTTGTATAGGAGCCTTGATGGCAACTTTGTATTTGTATTCTTTGATTTAAGCATGTAATGTTTGGAGCTTTAGTAATTGTGGGGTTACTCAAGCGATTGTGTGGTATATTGGTACGCGAAATTAACGAATTAATTTCACGAGTTTGGAATTAGTGCTCCCAACAGGCATTATTTCTGAATTTAGAAATTAGGACGTTACAAGAGTCGTGCGAAATCCTCCTCCAACCGTGCAGCCTTCTCTTCAACTCGGGTGGCCTTCAAGTTGGCTTCAAGTATCTCCTGCTTTAGAGCCTCCTTAGACGAATGACGCGACCCGTCGCTCCCGCTGGTATGGGCCCAAGACTCCTGAGTGAGGCTAGTCACACTAGGACGAATGTTGGTTAACAAGTCCCCGATGCCATAACAACGGCCTCGGGTCTTGCCACCTGTAACATCCTTCTAGATCTGTAGCTTGGTGGACCCATCAAAGCTGGAGTTGTCCCCCATTTGTGACTCCACCTCCCTCAGGAGGTCCTGGTAATTTGTCTGTTGAGTAGACGTAAACGTATAATTAGTTATATATTTAATTTCAAATATGTGAAATTATATAAAAAAAACACTAATAAGCACAATGTTGGACTTACATATGTGGACCGCACTCGGTCATCTACCCAGCCACCTCTCTTTTTTATGTGGGTAGCGACAAAGAACTCATTGGGCTCTACCTCCCGCCCAAGTTGTCGAGCCTACACAGAATAATCACACATATTAATTATTTTAATAACAAATACAAAATAAGATAGAAGGGTGCTTGTTTATACATATCATATCCAACGCCACCTCAAGGGTGGCCTTGCGGCCCGTGGTATGGACTGCTCCCTCGCAAAAGAGAAGATCAATTACTCTTGTTACGAGCGAACTTCCCCTTGAAACTCATCAGAGGCCCAGTAGGCCAAAAGACCCTACCAAACCTCCTCACGACACCAAGTAGGCCTCCTCCCAGCCCTCCGGGCCTTGTTCATCATATCTCGAAGGCGACGGACAATCCTCTGCCCGTGCACCTTCTTAATTTGGGCCTTACTGGAAGGGTCCCAAGTAACTTTGCTCTACAAAAAAAACTTAGGGTAAGTTAATAGAAAATGACATAACTTAAGAAAAAAAATATAAAGTGAAGACATTTATTTACCTTAAACTCAGCCCACCACTCTTCCCTTACATCCTGCGGGGTGACCTCCCACGGTTAGTGAGGACCTCGCGATCGAATCGCATGGCCAATGGCTAATATGGGTGGGTTGTTAGGCACCCAACTGAAAAATAAACAAATTCAATATTAACTGTTAAAACAAATATTGTGGAAACAAATATTAACTGAGCGTCCACCGCGGGCTCAGATATATGCGGATGCTCCTCCTCCACCTCAGTAGGGGATCTCATGATATCCCGGTGTATGGATGAACCTCATTCCATCGAATGCTGGCTGGTCAGATGCAGCAGGTTGACCAGAAGGTGGAGGGGAGGAAGAAGACTGAACGTGTGCCGCCAGAGGCGCTGAAGTAGATGGCTGCTCTGGCAGCTGATTAGGGTAAGAGAGGTTAGTCCTCTCCCGAGTTGCACGTAAGTGAGCTGCATGTGCAGCAAGCTCGCCTGGAGGGATGGACCTCCCTCTAATAGGTGGGACCTTCTGTCCACCTATACCACGCATACGAGGCATATTTACCTAATTTTAATAGTATTAAATTAAATAGTAAAAATCAAATCTATAAATTACTAATTACTAGTAATTACTAATTAATACTACTAATAATTACTAATAATTTATTTGTGAATAATTAATTACTACCAATACTTACTAAATAACTACCTATTGTTTCGGAACAAATATGAGAATGGTGGGATTAAAGATGAGAAATGGATTCTATTTCTAAGTGAGGCATGATTGCTAGAGGAGAAGTTTTATTCATAGTGAATTTATTGAAATGTGGTTACAGGTAGAGGGAACTTTGTCCCTGGATGGATTGATTCTCTTGGTTGCCCCCTGGTGCCTTTATATAGGCTAAACCAGACTTGGAGCCAAGCTTGATTCTCCATTGGGATTCCCTTGCCTATGCATGCTTTCTGTGCTGAGCTGCACGCCTGATAAGTGTAAAATTAGCGTTATTTTCCTATAGTTTTTATTACACTTATCAAGGTTAAAATAGTAATTTATGCCCCCAAATTATCCCTTTTATTAATATTTAAATATTTGTAATTATTTGGTTTAAATTTGAATATGATGCTATTTTAAATAGAAATCTGTTATTTTATGCAGATTTACAGAAGATTTGAATAAGAGAGAAAATAGCATCAGAAAGGAGGTTGTTGCAGATTCAAAATTCAAATAAATACCAAATAAAGAGGAGATTAACAGTTAGTTAATCTCAAAGAATCTTGTGGATAACCTCTTCAAATCAATTCCAAGCAATTAATACAAAAACAACTCAGATAAAGGGATAAAGGAAAATCTGATAAGATCAGAAAGAAATCCAGAAGTTAGATCAAGATTTGAAGGAAAGCTGCAGCGCGTAACACGCTCCACATGCACTAAGCGCAGGTGGAGCGCAGATCTAGATTGATCAGGCTCCACCTGTGCTAAGCGCACGTGGAGCGCAACAGCAGATTGATTAGGCTTCATGCGCGCTAAGCGCATGTCGCGCAGCAGCTTCTTAACCTAGATCCAGATTGACTTCTTGGAGCAGAATTAGGGTTTTCCCACTCTATAAATAAAGCCCTTTGCACAGATCAAAAGGCAGGTCCTCGGGTCCACCATTTGATAGAGAGAGAGAGAGTAGTTCTAGGATTGAGAAAGGTGACAAATTTCTCAGTGGTTTGTAATGGCTACTATGAGTAGTTAAGCTCTCCAGTATGATTTGATGTAGTGGATTCAATCCCCTTGTGTATATAGAATTTCTCTTTCTTTTTAATTATGATTCTTTATTTGTAATTTATCGGTATCTTTATGCTGTTTGTAATGCGTCACCTTCCGCGCGTGCGCCGGGGTGGTAGGCTAGTGCTCTGGATACAAAAAGTGGAACTTCGGCTAGAAGCAGAGTTAGGTGAGCATGAAGCTGTCTATGAAGCTTAATCTTGGATTGCTGAAGATACTCGGTTTAGTCATATCATAGTATAAGGATTGTATTCTAACGATTGAAGGTTCAGTGATTGACACACCCCTTCATAGGTGCCTTATATGAAAGTATGACTAAATCGATAGCGCTGATTGCAAAATACGGGGAATGTTCGGGGTCGCCAAGCCACTTTGAATGCCTGTCGAGAATAGCTTTGGCGTTTAATTATGATGTTATAGAGGAATTTGCGGGTACGATAATTACCAGGCATGCCTTATAATTATTGTAATTAAACAATGCTAAGGTGATTACGAGTATGATCATAATTAAGGGAAGGGATTCGCAAACACAAGGGGGGAGATGAAACGAAGTCAAATCCTAGTCCGAAATATTACTCTCCTCGTATTTATCTGTTTGCTTTTATTTTATTTATTATTATCGCGAAAACAACCAAACCATTTTACAAACCGTTTTATTGAAAATACAATCGCTACTATTTTACAAATTAAAACCGCTCCCTGTGGATATGATATCTTACTTACTCTATAACTGCTGGACTTTTGGTACACTTGCCAGGATTCCATCAAGTTTTTGGCGCCGTTGCCGGGGAGCGGTGTCTCAATTTGTATAGTTTTAGAAGGTTGAATTTTCAATTTTTCAAATTTTCAAAATTGTATTGTTCAAATTTTTCAAATTTTCAAAAAAATTTCTTTTAAATTTTAATTTTCGTATTTTTAATTTTATTTTCGTATTTAATTTTTATTATTTAAAAAAAATTTAAAAAAAAATTGAAATTTGAAATTGGTCTTATCTTATCTGCTTATCCGATTTGAGTTCTTTTAGGATTTCAGGATAAGTAAAAATCATATTTCAAATTCAAACTTGGTTTAACCAAGCTCTATCTTAGAATTTTAGGATTTTATTTTTATTTTCATTTTTTTTATTATTTTCATTTTTTTAAAAAAAAATAATTATTTTGTTCCATCTTCCTGAGCTAACAATTGTTTGAGATTCTTGAATAGTGCTTTTTTGAAGACAGGTGTCTCAAAATCAATTGAGAGAAGGGACAACTAGAAGGAACAAAAGGAGAGAGGAAAAGGGGCAAAGAGACAATCTCAACACTCTCTGTTCAACCACCCCAAGTGAAGTAAAAGTTGAATGGCTTCTGGATGGCAAAATCCGCCAAGAAGAACCCTTGGAGATTATGTTAGACAGCAAGAGCCAAAATATTTCTCCCACACATTAATCACGGTAACTTTTCCAATTACAATAATTATTCTAACAATTTTTCACAGGATTGGAGAAGTTACCAGAATCAAAATTTTGGGTGGCAACAAGATGCTGATTCATCCTATAAGCAAACTGTTGAAGCTGAACTCAGGGCAGATATTGCAATACATAACACATGTTCAAGAATTGAGGAGAAGATCGATAGACTCATACAAGATATGAATGACAGTCAGAAGGAAAGAGAAGAAGCAAGAAGAAAAATGATGCTTTGATAGCACAGCTAGCAGAGCAAAGAGAGTTAAGACTTCAGAAGGAAATTGAAGAAGCACCAAGAAAGAGAAGCTGAAGAAAGAAAATCAAAAGAAGTGGATGAAGAAGAGGGAGAAGAAGAAAAGGAAGAGTTCACACATGCACTGCAATTCAGAGATTTGCCATATCCAAAGAATCCCTCCATGAAAGATCTACACATGCTATTTGCAAGCTTCATCAATAGTATCAACTGTGTGCAAATTACCAGCCCAATGTTGGAGGCCATGGAGCAAAGGCCTGCCGAGTTCATGTTGGAAATTCTCAACAACAAGGGAGAGTTTCCCGATGCAACAGTTGAACAGATAGCAGAAGCAAGAACCAACCATCAGTCAGAACAAATTTCAGCAAATGCACTTCCCCAACCTGAAGAGCAGTGTGATGACATTGTTCAGCTAAAAGGGGAGGAAATCAATAACAATCTAACTGATGAAGAAGTAGAAGAAGAAAAAGGAGAGGATGAAACAGAAAAGATTGTGCTTGAAGAAGAGATTGAATGTGAAGGGGAGAAAGAGAACAACACATTTGAGGGTGTACACAATGAAAAAGATCAAGAAAAAGAGAAAAAGAGTGAACAGAGAGATAGTGAATCAAGCCCAAAGAAGGAAGGGAAGTGGTATCAAGACCAAAGACCATGCCTTATCCAACCAGTCCTGCAAAGGAAGATCAAGAAAGGCATGGTACAAGTGATAATCCTTCCAGACCTCACAAAAGAAAGGCCTGCAATCACACTGACCAGAATAGGGCAAAGAGAAGAAAGGTCAAGATAGAATTAAATTCAGAGCCCAGAGCCAGATTGAAGATCAAGTGGTCAGGTGTGTTTCATGTCAAAGACCCCTGCGAAGCAAAGAAATTGAGAGCAATCAATTGTGAATCATCAAAGCTTCAAGAGAAGAAGACTCATGCACATGAGAGCAAATTAATAAAGAAGAAAAGAGTCAAGCCAAGGGAGTTAGAGGCATGGTCTAATTCCAGAAAGAAGCCCAAATGCTTAAAGTCATTTCACACTACAGGTTGCTCCAAGGCAATATTATGGGAGGATTATGGGCCAAAGAAAGGAAGGGTGCAGCTCACAAGCTCACCAAAATATTTCAGTATCAGCCACCTTAACAGAGCAGACGTCAAGCTATCAGACGTTAAACAAGCGCTTTCTGGGAGGCAACCCAGAGATTTTAATTGTTTTTAGTTTAGTTTAATTTTCTTGTTTGATAATTAGGATTTTTCATTTTTTTTTTAGGATTTAGGAAATTTTCAAAATTAATTGGAATAAGTTTGTGGAAAATAATATTTTTTTTTTTAAAAACAGGAAGTAGTAGAAAAACGTAACTAAAAATTGAAAAATCTCACTTTCTACCCTTCACCTGTGCTAAGCGCAGGTAAAGCGCAAAATTCCAATTTTAGTTACTATTTTCTGCGCTTCACTTGCACTGAGCGTAGGTGAAGCGCAACAGTACAAAATTTTAAAAAAATCTTCTATTTTATCAAGTACTGTTTCTCTACTTCCTAAGCTTTTCTTTTCACTTTTTTCACTCACAAACTTCAATCAATTTTGAAACTTTCAAATTTTATTTAATTTTTACCAATTTAGATCTTCATCTACTTTGATTATTAATTGCACTTTAGGATAGAAACTTTAAGATTGTGAATATTATTGATTATCTGCTATCTTTAATGTGTTTTTGGCTGTGTGAAACATGAAGAACAATGTGCTTGATTGGAATACTCTTTGTTTTGTGAGTTATTAAATTGGAAAGTGTTATGCTTTATCTTTTTCAAAAAATTTAAACTCCCACTTTCCATGGATTGATTGAATGCTTGCAAAACAAATGAGTATATTCTGTTTTTAAAAGGCATTGCCAAGTGCTGTGAAATTTTTGTTGAGAGTAATTCTTTATGCATGCAATTGGTTAATGATAGGCTTTCATGTTCTTCATGAATTGGTATTTGCAATAAGGCTTCATTAAAATAAATGTGTTTTAGCAACTAATTGTTGTTATTTGACTTTTCAGATGCCTAGGAATAAATTTCTAGTCTTTCCCGTGGCTCTATCTCACGATGAGAAGGCATGAGGAGAAGGATCAGAGAATATGATCCCATGAGATTCAAAGAGTGTGCAGGCTGCTGCAAGACCCATAACCAGGCTTGCTGTTTGAAGAGTTCCGGATATTCTAGCAGTGGCCTGGGGACAGGCTTATTCTTTCAAGGGGGGGAGGTGAAGCAGCAGCAGTTAGAGAATATGACAAGGACCCACAGGATACAGAGGATGAAGATTGACATTGGTGTTTTTCTTTCTTTTCATTCTTTATTTTCTTTTATTTTATAGGATTATATTTTTCATTTTTTTAATTAAAAAAATATTTTCATTTTTAGGATTTAGGATAATTAGGAAATAAAGGAATTTTTTTTTCAAAATTTCTGAAATTGGGCAGTTTAACTAACCAGATTAGGAAAGAAGAAATGGTCTTGTGATTAATTCCATAATCAATTAAGATTAGGATGCTTCACATGAGAATCTATCAGGGTAGTTAATTAAAATCAATAAATGTTTTATCAAGGAATTTAGCCAAGTAACCGGTAAGTACATCAAAAATAAAAAATGAATAAATTGAATAAGTTGGGGGCAGTACATCTTCAAACAAGGAAAGAGGCCTGCAAAGAATTGAAATAAATCAAGAACGAGAGATGGTGGAAGGAGAGAAATTCAAAAAGCAACATCCAAAGATGCTCTCTATTCTAAATGTTCATTGTTTATCCAGAAAAACCATGAATTCATGATAGCCCAACCTCATTACAAACCTTGAAAAGTCCTTTTGATCCATATTAACCATGAACATGTTTAGGAACTAGAAACGACTATCAATCTTAGTTGTTCAGCTGTGGTGAAAATATTGAGGGAAACAGTACCCATGAGCATGAGTGAAATTCCTTGGTATTTTGTTTATTGCTTTAATTATTACTCTTGAGAAAATTCAACTTGTTGATTGTATTCTAGTTCTGATTGAGCATGGTAATATTTCTTGATTTTAATTTTTTTCTTGATTTGGAAAGTGACTTCTGCCTAATAAAGAGATGATGAAAATTTTTCCTTGTAGTTATTTTGAGAATTTTATTCAAGGGTGATTTGAAATTTGATTGCAAAAGGTGTCTTGCTTGAGGACAAGCAAGAAATTAAGTTGAAGGGTATTTGATAAGTGTAAAATTAGCGTTATTTTCCTATAGTTTTATTACACTTATCAAGGTTAAAATAGTAATTTATGCCCCAAATTATCCCTTTTTATTAATATTTATAATATTTGTAATTATTTGGTTTAAATTTGAATATGATGCTATTTTAAATAGAAATATGTTATTTTATGCAGATTTACAGAAGATTTGGAATAAGAGAGAAAATAGCATCAGAAAGGAGGTTGTTGCAGATTCAGAATTCAAATAAAGACCAAATAAAGAGGAGATTAACAGTTATTTAATCTCAGAGAATCTTATGGATAACCTCTTCAATTCAAATCCAAGCCAATTAAATACAAAAACAACTCAGATAAAGGGATAAAAGAAAACCAGATAAGATCAGAAAGAAATCCAGAAGTTAGATCAAGATTTGAAGGAAAGCTGCAGCGTGTAACACGCTCCACATACGCTAAGCGCATATGGAGCGCAGATCCAGATTGATCAGGCTCTACCTGCGCTAAGCGCACGTGGAGTGCAGCAGCAGATTGATTAGGCTTCATGCGCGCTAAGCGCACATAAAGCGCATGTTGCGCAGCAGTTCTTAACCTAGATCTAGATTGACTTCTTGGAGCAGAATTTGGGTTTTCCCACTCTATAAATAGAGCCCTTTGCACAGATCAAAAGGCAGGTCCTCGGGACAACACACAGATAGAGAGAGAGAGTAGTTCTAGGATTGAGAAAGGTGACAAATTTCTCAGTGGTTTGTAATGGCTACTATGAGTAGCTAAGCTCTCCAGTAGGATTTGATGTAGTGGATTCAATCCCCTTGTGTATATAGAATTCTCTTTCTTTTTAATTATGATTCTTTATTTGTAATTTATCGGTATCTTTATGTTGTTTGTAATGCATCACCTCCGCGCGTGTGCCGGGGTGGTAGGCTAGTGCTCTGGATACAAAAAGTGGAACTCCGGCTAGTAGCAGAGTTAGGTGAGCATGGAGATGTCTATGAAGCTTAATCTCGGATTGCTGAAGATACTCGGTTTAGTCATATCATAGTATAAGGATTGTATTCTAATGATTGAAGGTTCAGTGAGTGACACACCCCTTCATAGGTGCCTTAAATGAAAGTATGACTAAATCGATAGCGCTGGTTGCAAATTACGGGGAATGTTCGGGGTCACCAAGCCACTTTGAATGCCTGAAGAGAATAGCTTTTGGCGTTTAATTATGATTTATAGGGGAATTTGCGGGTACGATAATTACCAGGCATGCCTTATAATTATTGTAATTAAACAATGCTAAGGTGATTACGAGTATGATCATAATTAAGGGAAGGGATTCGCATACACAAGGGGGGAGATGAAACAAAGTCAAATCCTAGTCCGAAATATTACTCTTCTCGTATTTATCTGTTTGCTTTTATTTTATTTTATTATTATCGCGAAAACAACCAAACCATTTTACAAACCGTTTTTATTGAAAATACAATCGCTACTATTTTACAAATTAAAACCGCTCCCTGTGGATACGATATCTTACTTACTCTATAACTGTTGGACTTTTGGTACACTTGCCAGGATTCCATCAACGCCCTGTTACACTTTTCCTATTTTGTGTTACTACTTACTGACTCCTTTTGCTAAGGTTGTATTGGTGCTTCCACTTTGGTGTATAATCTTGTCTTTCTTGTTGTACCGATGCTGCATCTGCATACTCCCTTTGTGCAGGTTTCCTGACACGTGCCTCTGTCCCGCTGCGCTGTTCCTGGTTCCAGCTCCATTCATTAAAGTCTTTGATTATAAGATATCCTTTCTTGTGGGTTAATTCTCCATATTATATTTCTGGAAACCAATCCATAACATTTGCCCCCTTGCACATACAATATGTAATACTGTAATGTGCAATCCTAACTAGAGATTGGTTTCGTCACATGACCATCCTTTATTGGCGGAGCGTCAATCTCACTTTCATATTTCTTCTGGCGGCATAATTACTCCTTCTTTTGCTTTGTCTCTGTGACTTCCTTTTTGCTTTTCAAATTGCACTTCTTCCTCTTGGCCACATGTGAAGTTGGTTGAACGTCTCTAGAAGCGGGGGTTGAATAGAGACTTGTCAAATTTGTTCTTGTAATTTGCACACTAAAATTTATAGTTGAGATGTCCTCTCAAGACTGTTTGACTTGGAGTCTCTGTTAAGACAGGTTATATAATTTTAGTAACAAACTTCTTAATCTTATCTTAAATAGGTGATCAGTTACTTCTCTTGTTCACTTATTACTTATTAGTTAATTTAAGATAAGCTTAAGTAAAGATAAAGTAAGAGACAAGAGGCAGAGATCTTATCCTGGTTCACCCACTCCTTGGGCTACGTCCAGTCCTCAGAACCTGTGAGATTTTCCACTATTGACAAACCCGTCAATACAAGTATTCTTACAGCCTCTTCAGGACGCAAACACCTCACTCCAAGACTATGAACACTCCTATCTTGGAGGAGACAGATTACAGATTAAGGTTATGATGAGTCTAGCTTACAAACATACACTGTATGGATATAGAAGTGGGTAAGCTAGGTAATCTCTCTACTTAAATTACAATATAAGAGTGATGCACTGAGGAGTGATGAAGGAGACAGATGTTGATCTCAAGATGAGTTGAGTCTGTTCACAAACAGCTGAGATGTGCACTTGAGATGTTAGTTGAGATGTGATAAGATGCTTGATGATTGTACAGTAATGCAGGCAGTCTCTCTCACACATCAGCATTAGATTCTGTCTCTTTTATATCAGCAGTTAGGAAACTAGCCGTTATGTGGCCGTTGCAAGCTATTAGAGCACACAACAACAGGTACAGTCTTTTCAGTAGGTGTGCAGCAGCTTTTCAGGCTAAGTCACTCTGTCAGTGTCCTTTTGTCCTTGCTTGACTTTATGCTGAGTTTACTTGCTGTCTTCTATCATTGAGCATGCGGTCTTGCTTCTGTCCAGAATCTCTTTTGACTTTCTTGCATCTTTGGTGAGATCTTGTCCTTCCACGTCTGTCCACGAGACAGTGTCTCAAGCTGTTTATGCATCTCAAGCTGAACTTGCATCTGTTCAAGGCTTTGCATCTCAAGCTGACTTTGCATCTGTTCAAGGCTTTGCATCTCAAGCTGAACTTGAGTCTCTTGGTTTCATGCTTATGCTTGCTTGAACTATGATCTCTTCTATAGTAGCTTCTGATCATGGGCTTGCATCTCAAGCTGAACTCACATCTGAATCTCTTTGGAGTGTTTTCTCCATAGACTTAGTGATGAGCCTGGTTGTGTATTTTCTATCTTGATTCTAACATACTTGATGTATGTGTAACCAACTTTCTTGAGCTGTTGTCTGATCCTTGAAACATACGGCTACTGTAAAGCTATTAATTTACTCTTTAATGGCTTCTGATCTTGTGTCCTTGTTACTCATGACTTAGCTTTTCTTAATGGCCTAAAGATCCTTTCTGGCTTCATATATTCATGCAGTACTTAGGTACAGAAAGTCTCTTCCATACTTGAGCACACAGTTAGTAACACAAGATGCATCTCATATGTATATTTAAACTTAGTCAGTTTGTCATATTAAAAACTTCTTGGAGGTGATCTTGTCTCAACAATCTCCCCCTTTTTTTATGATGGAAAACTACAAGTTAAAATATCTGATTAGATAAAACACTGATCAAAATACATATCTAAGATGAACTCCCTCTGAGATGTACAATCTCTTTATAACAGAAATGATTAAAGAGAAGAGCTCCCCCTGAGTTATAGATCAGTTTTCTGTTTTAAGTTTGAATGCTTAATGTTTGGAATGCATTGTTAATTAGAAATGTTAAACAAGCCAATCAGAGATATACTGCAACTAACTGAGAGTCATTTTCATTAATCAGAAAGATAGAGGATTACAAAACAAAAGATGCCACTGCATCTTAACAAAAAGGTGTGAAAGATGCCAATTACATCTTTAGCTTATGAAGTTGAACATATCCTCACAAAAGCTGAGCTGAAATTTAAATTCCTAACCCCTAAGACTCTCATTAGATATATCTAACCTACTCTCCCCCTTTAGACATTATCAAAAAAAAGAAAACTAGCAGAGCTAGGATGAGTGGGAAGAAGATGAGTCTGAGCTAGGTCTAGAGGGTCGCAGCACAGTCTGTGGAAACTCAGACAGAGGAGGAAAATTAGAAAGATGAAGGTTCATCTTCTTGTGAAACTCATTTGATGCATGCATTGCTTGCAGGACTGTGTCAAATCCTGCAAAAAGGGCCCCTTGCCTCTTCTTGTAGTGCTTCAGCTTCTTTAAGATCTTCTGTTGATTCTGCTCAAGTCTGGTGTTGAGATTTTGCTGGTATTGTTGTTGTTCCTCATGTAGTTGATTCAAAAAGGTGTTGATGTTGTTTGATAGATGTGTGGGAATTGATGGCTCAGATGAAGGTGCCTTAGCTGGCTCAGGTCTGGCAGTGGGAGGTGCAGATTGATCATATTTAGGCTGAGGGGAATCATTCATAATGGTCTCCACAAAGAACTTTCCAGGAGTAGGGCAGGAAGTAGGAAGAGAATATGCAGGTTCATACCTCACAGGAGTTGTCTGTTTGGTGGTGATAACCTCTACAGTCTGAGTCTCAATCTGTTGTGCTTCTTGGTGAGTTTCAAAGCTTGAAGCTATGTTGTCCTTCTCTAAGCTCACCAAGGTTTCAGCAATAATCTTACTTCCAGGAGAGACTTCCTATTGAATCTGTTCTGCTGGAGGAGATTTGGGTGAGGTTTGGTGGATTGGAGAGTGATGCTCTATCTCAGGTTCTTTCTCAGTTTCCATTTTAGGTTCTACCTCAGGTGTAGGTTCCCTATTAGCCATGACTCCTTCTTCTACTCCTTGCTCATTGGGTTTCTCAACAGTAACAGGAGCTGGTTCAGTATGAACTATGGCAGTGTGATCAGTTTTTGACTTCTTTTTCTTCTTCTTCCTTAGTTCAGTCTCTGTTGAAGCAGAAGGTTGTGCTTTTCTCTTCTTTTCTTTATCAGGGATCTTTGAACCTTCTTGAGATCCCTCAGCAGCTCCCTTTGAGACTTTCTTTTTCTTTTTCTTTTCAGCCTCAGACATTTTAGATGAGGGGGAGGCCTGTGTAATTGTGGGAACAGGAGGAGGAGGATCATTTAAAGGAAAAGTAGGAGAAGGGATGTTCTTACCATTTAGCCCGAGAGACTTCAAATTTTTTGTTCCAATATAGCTTGGTCTCTCGTCAGACTTATCACATCCACTGAAGTCAACTTTGAAATGCTTCATGATCCTGGTAGTGAGCATTCCAAAGGGAAGAGATGCATTGATTTTGGAGTTGTGGAAAGCATGCTCCATGTGTCTGAGAATGAGGAATGGGAGGTTCAGGGGAATTCCATGCTTGAGGTGGTACATTACCATCAAATCTTGATGATAGACCTTGTTGAAAGTGCCAGCCCTTGGCATGATGCACTTGACAACCAGATGGAACAGGAATTTGCCAAAGAGGTTCAAGGATGAAGCAACATCTGTGATGAGACCTCCTTTGAAGAGGGAGGTGGCTACATTGGCTGAGGGTATTCCAATCTTACTCCACCAGTGTTCCTCATTGTACAGTCTGTTTCCAGCCATAGGTACTTGGATGATGGCACCAAGTGTTTCCTCTGTTAGCTCTATGTGGACTCCTTTGATGTCAGAGATGATGTGTGGCTGACCTTGAGATGATCCCTTAGCCTTATAGCATGCTGCATAGAATGCACTAGTCATTTTTGGAAAGACTGACTCAGTCATGCCCAAGTATTCCTTCCATCCTTGTTTCTCCAAATAGGGACCAATATCCCATCCTTCATCTCTTAGCTCTTGGAATGAGATCACTCTTTCTATGATGATCTTCTTATCTACGAACCTTTTGGTGAATTTATCTTCTACCTCAGCATTGGAGAAGAGATCAGATTGAAAGGAAAGCTTCTTTCCTTCTGGAGCTTTTTGTTTCCCTTTCATTGAGGCTTCAGGCTGAGTTAGATCTATGTGTTGAGGAGATCTGGGAGGAGCAGTTTGAATGACTTGAGAAGCAATCCTTTGGGATTTCATCCTAAGGGGTAGAGGAGTGCTCTTTTTGGAGGATGTGGATTTAGAAGATGGAGAAGGTTGAGTAGGTTGAGTGGATTGTGAAGGCTCAGTTTCTGTACTAGGTTGTGGAGAGGGAGAGCGGCTCAAACTTTCTTGGCTAGAATGTACGCTGAGAGATTGGGTCTTTTTAGAGGAAAACATTTTATCAGGTGAAGAAGAAGATGAAGATTTATCAGAATAGAGAAGTTTTAGTGCAATGAGTTTGATACGCATTAAGAGAGAAGAGAATGTGTAAGCAGAATGGGAGAAGAGACTTAAATAGCCTAAGAGCTGAGAGAGAGAGAGAGAAAGGAGTAACTGCACGTAGTGGGGAGTTATATTGGCAGTTGATAGTAGTTGGCGCTCCTTTTTATAGCCTAACGGCCAGTTTGCCAAGTAGTGGGAAGTTACTAGCCGTTGAGTAACGGCTCTATCTTTTACTCAGTAACGCATAGTAACATCTCAGTAATCCCTATGAGACGTGAGTTGAGACATGTCATGAGACTCGTCTGATAGAAGATGCATTTGAGACCTTGTCTCTTCACAGATGAACTATGGTTCTCATCTCTGATAAGACGTTTAGCATATAATCCAACACTAAGATGAACTAGATTTAGTCTTTTGATCAAGACTACATACATTTAACAACTTTAGATTTTCAATAAATCTTTCTTCTACTAAGGGATTTGTAAAGATATCAGCTAGATGACTCTTGGTATCTACAAAGATTAGTTCAATGTTTCCTTTTTGCACATGATCTCTTATAAAGTGATGCTTGATATCAATATTCTTAGACCTAGAATGGTGAACATGATTCTTTGCAAGATTTATAGCACTAGTGTTATCACAATAAATGGGAATTTTGGAGTACCTGACTGCATAATCTTGTAATTGAGATTCGATCCATAGTACTTGAGTACAACATGCAGTAGCTGAGACATACTCAACTTCTGTAGTGGATAAAGCAATGGTATTTTGTTTCTTGCAAGACGAAGAGATAAGACTTTTTCCTAGGAATTGACAAGATCCACTGGTGCTTTTTCTATCCATTTTGTCACCAGCAAAATCAGCATCACTATATCCTATGAGATCAAAACTTTTTCCTTTCTCATACCATAGGCCAAGATTAGTGGTTCCAATTAAATACCTGAATATTCTCTTAACAGCAGTGAGATGAGATTCTTTAGGATTAGATTGGTACCTTGCACAAATTCCCACAGCAAACTGAATATCAGGTCTGCTGGCTGTTAAATACATAAGGGAACCAATCATTCCTCTGTAAAGCTTGTCTGAGACAGTCTTGCCAGCTTCATCTTGGTCAATCTGAGTTAAGAGGTGCATAGGGGTCTTCATAGGTCTAGCCTCACTCATTTTGAACTTGTTGAGCAAATCTCTAGTGTATTTTTCTTGACTAATGAAGATCCCATCAGCCAGCTGTTTAATTTGTAATCCTAAGAAGAATCTTAGCTCACCCATCATACTCATCTCAAATTCTCCCTGCATGAGACTTGAGAATTCATGACATAGAGACTTATTAGTTGAACCAAAAATAATATCATCAACATAAATTTGAACAATTAATAAGTCTTTGTTAATTTCCTTTTTAAATAAAGTAGTATCAATCTTACCCCTGGTAAAACCATTTTTAATTAAAAAGGAACTCAACCTATCATACCAAGCTCTGGGAGCTTGCTTGAGACCATACAGAGCTTTGGAGAGTCTGAGCACATACTCTGGATGGTTAGGATCTTCAAATCCAGGAGGTTGTCTCACATAGACTTCTTCTTCTATGATTCCATTTAGTAAAGCAGTTTTTACATCCATCTGGTATAATTTGAAGTCTTTGAATGCAGCAAATGCCAACAGGATTCTTATAGCCTCAAGTCTTGCCACAGGTGCAAAGGTCTCATCATAATCTATTCCTTCTTGTTGGTTGAATCCTTGTGCCACCAATCTGGCTTTGTTCCTCATTACCTTACCTTTCTCATTCAGTTTATTTCTGAAGACCCATCTAGTTCCAATTATGGATTGATGAGATGGTGGAGGAACTAGACTCCAGACTTGGATTTTCTCAAATTGATTTAATTCTTCTTCCATAGCTTTGACCCAAGATTCATCATAGAGAGCTTCATCAATGTTCTTTGGTTCAGTCTCAGATAACAAGGCCATTAAGTTTTCATTGTTTCTTAATGAAGACCTAGTTCTGATTTTGTCTGAGGTCTCTCCAATGATTTGTTCTCTGGGATGAGATCTTACCAGTCTCCAGCTTCTAGGCAGTTGAGATGCATGCTCATTTTGGATCTCAATATTTTCTTGCCTTGTTTCTTGAGTTTCAGTTTGATCATCTGGCTTATATTCATCTTGGAGGTTGTGAGATGTCTCTGGATGGTTATTTCTTTGAGACAGTTCCCTAGTTTGGACATTTCTTCCATGCTCAGATTGAGAGGATCTCCCTAGCTTTTGGTCTGGTGAGGATCTCTCATCAGCTTCTTGTGTTGAGTTCTTTAGTTCTTCCATCATCTCTTCAATTTCTTCACTCAACTCTCTTTGAGAGCTTCCCTGTATCTCATTGAACACTACATGCATAGATTCTTCAGTAGTTTTCGTTTTCAAATTATAAACTCTATATGCCTTAGATGTTAATGAATAACCTAGAAAGATTCCTTTATCAGACTTAGAGTCAAACTTGCCTAACTGATCTTTAGTATTTAAAATATAGCAATCACATCCAAAAACATGAAAATAAGAGATTGAAGGCTTTCTACCTTTCCAAAGCTCATATGGAGTTTTATTCAAGATCTTTCTTATGGTGACTCTGTTTATAATGTAACAGGATGTATTGACAGCTTCTGCCCAAAAATATTTCTCAATTCCAGAGTCACATAACAAAGTTCTTGCCATTTCTTGAAGAGTTCTATTCTTCCTCTCAACTACTCCATTCTGTTGAGGAGTTCTTGGACAGGAGAAATTGTGAGTTATGCCACTTTTGTCAAAGAATTTTTTAAACTTGGCATTTTCAAATTCTCCACCATGATCACTCCTTACAGATCCAATTCTATATCCTTTCTCAGATTGAACCTTTTTGAAAAAGATTTTAAAAGAATCATAGGATTCATCTTTCTGAGATAGGAACAGAACCCAGGTGAACCTTGAGAAATCATCCACTATTACAAAGCCATATTTTTTACCACTGAGACTGACAGTCTTAGTTGGTCCAAATAGATCAATATGGAGAATCTCAAGTGGCCTGGTAGTTGAGACATGAATTTTGGATTTGAAACTTGATTTGTTGTGCTTGCTTTTTATGCATGACTCACAAATCATATCCTTGTCAAACTTGACTTTAGGCAGTCCTTTGACAAGAGATTGATTGGCAAGTTGACTCATGGTTCTCATGTTGATATGTCCAACCCTTTTGTGCCATATCCATTTCTCATGGTCATGAGACATGAGACATGTGAGATCAGACAGGCTCTCAAGAGAGACTGAGTAAAGATTTTTATTTCTAGTTCCAGAAAAGATTTTGTTTCCAGTTTTTGAATCTATGATCTCACAGAAATTTGGTTGGAAGTTCACATGATAACCATTGTCACATAATTGGCTAATGCTCAGTAAATTGTGTTTCAGACCTTCAACCAAATATACATTTTCAATTTAAGCTGAGTTGGTCTTACCAATCTTACCAATGCCCTTAATCTGGGCTTTACTGTTGTCTCCAAAGGAGACAACCCCAGTAGCCTTTTCTTCAAGTGATAGGAACTTGCTTTTGTCTCCTGTCATGTGTCTTGAACAGCCACTGTCCAGTACCCACACCTTCTTTGACTTGGCTGCTGCCAGAAACATCTGTCATAATATGAGATTTAATTTTAGGTACCCATTTATACTTGGGTCCTTCATGGTTAGTGACCTTTCTCTTGAATGCTACATGTCTCAGGTAGCATTCAGTGGCCTTATGACCAAATTTACTACAGCAAGAGCATCTTTCTTTCTTCCTGTTCCTTGCAGGAACAAAGAAGTCCCTGTACCAGATCTCATTTGAAGACTTTTCATAGCCTAGTCCAGCTTTATCAAAAATTCCTTTTTGAGACCCAATGAGTCTCTCAAGGTTTTTCGTTCCCTTAACAAATTTAGCCAGATCATCTATGAGAATATTGTTTTGTCTCTTGAGATTTTGGTTTTCTTCTGACAAATGCTTTAGCCTTTGCTCATCGGGAGGCTGCCTCATACTTTTTGTAAGTTCAGACAGTTTCATGTGAGACAGCATGAGACTACTATTCTTATGATTCAAGTTCTCATTTTCTTTTTCCAAAAATTTAACCTTTTCAAGAGATACATCTAGCTCTGATTTTAAATGAGAGCTTTTTGAAACTAAGAGATTTGAATCATAAAGGAGATTCTCAAAGGCACACTTGAGCTCAGTTAGAGTCAATTCAGAGTCTGAGTCATTTACCTCATCATCATCTGATGAGTCACTATTTGCCATGAGATATATGTTGGCTGATTCTTCACTTGGACTGTCATCTCCTTCAGTATCATCCCAAGTAGCCATCATTGCCTTCTTCTTAGGACTTTTCTTCACCTCTCTTCTAAGCTGAGGACACTCAGATTTCATGTGTCCAGGTTTTCTGCACTCATAATAGATGAATTGACCTTTCTTTTCTGATTTGATTTCTCCTCTTCTTGATGGAAACCTTTTTCTTCCACTTCCTCTAGCCCTCCACATGCGTCTTATCTTTCTTGAGATGTAAGCTAGCTCATCATCCATTTCACTTTCATCATCATCTTCTTCATCCTCTTCAGTTTTTGTGTCATGAGATGAGTTTAGTGAGGCTGCTTTCAGAGCAATACTCTTGGGACGTCTTATGTGGTCTTCTTCCATCAGTTCCTGCTCATGAACCTTTAGTGATCCAAGAAGTTCATCCAGCCTGAGAGTGCTTAGGTCTTTGGCTTCCTGAATAGCTGTGAGTTTAGGTCTCTAGGGCTTGGGTAAGCTTCTCAGGATCTTTCTTACCATATCTTGGTTAGAGTATGTTCTTCCAAGAGATTTCAGGTCATTTGTTATGACAGTGAATCTTCTCACCATATCTTCAATGCCCTCATCCTCATTCATCTTGAAGAGCTCATACTGTCTTACCAGTATGTTGATTTTTGCTTCCTTGACTTGGATCGTTCCTTCATGTTCTACCTCAAGGGCATCCCAAATTTCTTTGGCTGTTGTGCATCCTGCTACCTTATCATATTCACTGCGACTAAGAGCACAGGTTAGCAGATACTTAGCTCTTGAGTTTAGAACATACCTTGCCTTTTCAACATCAGTCCATCTATCTCTGGGCTTAACTATTCTCTGATCAAGCTCATCAGTGGTGAGAGGTATGTAGGGTCCATTTTCTATGATTTCCCATAGATCAATATGTTGAGATTCAATGAACAATCTCATCCTATCCTTCCAATAGTAGTAGTCAGTTCCATCAAAGGCAGGTGGCCTGTTGGTGGATGCTCCTTCAGGTATGAACAAACTAGCACTAGGTCCAGCCATGGATCTTTTCCTCTTCACACGTAAATGTGCTCAACCCTTTGAGAGGCCGAGCTCTGATACCAACTGAAGTTGGCTGAACGTCTCTAGAAGGGGGGGTTGAATAGAGACTTGTCAAATCTGTTCCTGTAATTTGCACACTAAAATTTATAGTTGAGATGTCCTCTCAAGTCTGTTTGACTTGGAGTCTCTGTTAAGACAGGTTATATAATTTTAGTAACAAACTTCTTAATCTTATCTTAAATAGGTGATCAGTTACTTCTCTTGTTCACTTATTACTTATTAGTTAATTTAAGATAAGCTTAAGTAAATATAAAGTAAGAGACAAGAGGCAGAGATCTTATCCTGGTTCACCCACTCCTTAGGCTACGTCCAGTCCTCACAACCTGTGAGATTTTCCACTATTGACAAACCCGTCAATACAAGTATTCTTACAGCCTCTTCAGGACGTCTCACTCACACTAAGCCTAGGCACTCCTATCTTAGTTGAGCCACAAGTATTCTTACAGCCTCTTCAGGACGCAAACACCTCACTCCAGGACTAAGAACACTCCTATCTTGGATGAGACACATTACAGATGAAGGTTATGATGAGTCTAGCTTACAAACATACACTGTATGGATATAGAAGTGGGTAAGCTAGGTAATCTCTCTACTTAAATTACAATATAAGAGTGATGCAGTGAGGAGAGATGAAGGAGACAGATGTTGATCTCAAGATGAGTTGAGTCTGTGCACAAACAGCTGAGATGTGCACTTGAGATGTTAGTTGAGATGTGATAAGATGCTTGATAATTTTACAGTAATGCAGGAAGTTAGGAAACTAGCCGTTATGTGGCCGTTGCAAGCTGTTAGAGCACACAGCAACAGGTACAGTCTTTTCAGTAGGTGTGCAGCAGCTTTTCAGGCTAAGTCACTGTGTCAAGGTCCTTTTGTCCTTGCTTGACTTTATGCTGACTTTACTTGTTGTCTTCTATCATTGAGCATGTAGTCTTGCTTCGGTCCAGAATCTCTTATGACTTTCTTGCATCTTTGGTGAGATCATGTCCTTCCACGTCTGTCCATGAGACAGCGTCTCAAGCTGTTTATGCATCTCAAGCTGAACTTACATCTGTTCAAGGCTTTGCATCTCAAGCTGACTTTGCATCTGTTCAAGGCTTTGCATCTCAAGCTGAACTTGAGTCTCTTGGTTTCATGCTTATGCTTGCTTGAACTATGATCTCTTCTGATAGTAGCTTCTGAACATAGGCTTGCATCTCAAGCTGAGCTTACATCTGAATCTCTTTGGAGTGTTTTCTCCATAGACTTGGTGATGAGCCTGGTTGTGTATTTTCTGTCTTGATTCAAACATACTTGCTGTATGTGTAACCAACTTTCTTGAGCTCTTGTCTGATCCTTGAAACAAACGGCTACTGCAAAGCTCTTAATTTACTCTTTAATGGCTTCTGATCTTGTGTCCTTGTTACTCATGACTTAGCTTTTCTTAATGGCCTAAAGATCCTTTTTGGCTTCATATATTCCTGCAGTACTTAGGTGTGAAGTCTATAAATCAGTTTAAGTATTTAAACATGATTATAAGACTTAGAATCCTTAAGTTTTAATGATTAACAAATAAGATTATATTAAGGACAAATAAGTTTATATAAGAACTTAATAATATTACATAAACAGATTCTACTGAGAAAGGTATTGGTTTGTTGATTGTGTTTCAGGTCACAATAATTATCTGAAGAAGAAGAATAGAAGATCACATCAAAAGAAGAATCAGTATCAAAGGATCAGAATCAAAAGGACAAAGTGCAGAATCCTAAGAAGAGTAATCCACAACAAGGTTGAAGCAATTTGAAGAAGTAATCGATTGAAGAACTGAAGAATTGAAGACTCAAAGACTAATTGAAGAACTGAAGAATTGAAGACTATCTGAAGACTTGAAGAACAGTTATAAGGGAGCTCATAAATCTGAAGAAGAAGCATCGTCTGAAGAACAGCTATCATCTGAAGAAATAAAGACAATATGAAGCAGTCTATGTATCTGAAGATTGAATGTGTCAGAATCAAGAAATGATCTCTTGGAGACATTGCAAAGCGTAAAGCACACTTCATCAAATGAAGTTCACTCATTCAGTAGATAAAGCTAGACATGCTTTTCTACCTCGATCAAAGTCTTACACAAATAAGGAAATACTGCAAAGACTTTCTGCAACGCCTGCTGCATCTGCAACAAAAGGATTTGTGTGCGCAGACCTACTGCATCTACACCTGCTGCTATCCAGAATGTATTAGAAGACTAAACAAAAGCAAGCAAGAAAGATGGTTGAATAAAGTACATACAATTCAACATCTTTATCTCAGAAGAAGAAGAAGAAGAAGATACAAGAAAAAGAAGAAGATACAAAGAAGAACGAAGCCACAATCTTCTTATCAGAAGGAAGAAGACTTCTGAAGTATCAACCCGTCTGAAGTATTGAAGCTGTCTGAAGTATCAACCCGTCTGAAGTATTGAAGCTGTCTGAAGCATCAACCCGTCTGAAGTGATGAAGTTGTCTGAAGTTTCAATCTGTCTGAAGTCTCAATCCGTCTGAAGTATTGAGGCCTTCTGAAATCCGACGTGGCACTACTTCCTAAAGACTATGAAGACTTTTGCTCTCTGAAGATTGCTGAGAAAAGTCATTCTCTGCTACACGATTCCTTCTCAAGCATATTTATGGAAGTGAACACAGAGACCTTTCATGGTGCTTTTGAATTTCATACACCACTGAGGAAATCTCTGCAACGCAGCATTTGCAGCAACAACGGTGGCAGCTTTATAGCAGCACCTACGTTGTACTATGTCAGACATGTCAGAGCCCTCAAAAGCGTGTCTCACAACGGATTAAAGAGGATTCAATACTATCTCTAAACGATAGTATTTCAACGGATATTTCCTCATTTATACAATCCAAAAGAAAGCAGAAGAAAGCTGAAGGAGAAAGCAAAAGCAGAAGAAATTCAAGAGAGAGAATACGCAAAATAATATCAAGAAACATCTCTCATGAAGAAGCATATAACAAGTGTCAGAACGGGAACGTCTGTACACCTATTCGCTTAAGGAGAAGCAACCGTTTGAGAAGCTATTACACAACGGCTATACAAGCCACACCGTCAACAGCTCAACGGTATTATGAATCATCTTCAACGGCTACATTCAAGCAAGTTGAAGATGTTGATCAACAGGATCAATCAAGTTGCTGCTAACCTGCTAGTTAGTAAGTCAGTTGATAAAACAGAGTTAACTAGGCTGAGTGCCAAATGGTTAACATGGGTTGACTTGAGCTAAGGTGGATCACCAATATGTCAACAAAGTTTGATTAGAGAGTTGGTTCTCGAATCAATCAGGCTATTGACTAGCTGGTCAGTTAGTCATGTTGTTCAGTTGATCTGTTTGATCAATTAAGTTGGTTGTTGGTCTGAAGACAACCATGCTGAGCAAATGACTATCAAACTAGGTACGGTTTGAAGCTTTGAAGATACCTTGGTATTCCCATGATACGGGTGAGAATGTAACCCATGGAAACCAATGGTTGGAGGATAAGGCTGGAGCTTAATTTCATACCTTAGTTAGCCTACTCTCAGAGGATGTATTCCTCATAGAAAAGACAGGGATTGTACTTAATTCAAACACTTGTATCACTGTCTATCCTTGTATTTAGTTTGTAATAACTGTATCCTGAGTATATACTCAGTAATCTTTATGTACAAGAAGAATCTGAGTTGAGAGGTTCTAGCGAACATCTAACTTAGATTGAGTAGTAAAATACTCTACACTTTAATAAGTGTCTGAGAGCCTGGAGAGGCTTGGTGGAAGAAAGAATACTTTGAGAGCCTGGAGAGGCTTGGTGGAAGAAAGAATACTCTTAGAGCTTGGAGAGGCTTAATAGAAAAGACTACTTGGCTGGGTCTGGTTGACTCGGTGGACACAGGCATGTGTTAGGTCTGAGGGGCCTGGATGACACATGTAGGTGTTGACAAGGTCTTGGTGACCTTGTTTGCTGGGTCGGTGTGACCTAGTGTGTTCAGGGTCTATGTGATTCGGGATGTTGATGTCTGGAGAGACTGTACTCGTGTATGTCTGGAGAGACTGTACTCGTGTTTGTCTGGAGAGACTGTACTCAAGGAAAATCCAGTGGTGGTTTGCCTCTGGGACTGGATGTAGCTCACGGGTTGGTGGGTGAACCAGGATAAATTATGTGCCTAAGTTTTCTCATCCCTTAATCTCTTTTATTTACAGTCTTTACATTTACGTTGGGGATTGAAAAGTATTTTTCATAATAATCTTAACACAACGATTTCAATAAAACATGTTTTCAAACAAACATAACATAAAACATCTCTTATATCGTTTGAAGCATTACAAAGAATGTATGTTGAAGAACCTCTAAAATAACTATCTGAGGTGAGTTCAAAAGGAGTTCAGCTCAGAAGTTAGAAACAGATGATCTTTGATCATCTGAAGTATTTCAGAAACAGTTCTGAAGGTACTCTTGGTAATAATCTTCAGAAGATACTTAGAGAAGCTTTTCAATCAAAACAATCTTAAGTTTAAGAAAAAGATTTTCTATCTTTATCTTTCATATGTTCCGTAAGTTTTTAAAAGTAACTCTGATCTTAAGATTCGTTTTGCACATTGATCACCCTACATGATTGATTTAATCAAAGATTTCCAAAATAGTTTAAAAAGATTAAAACACTATTCAACCCCCCCTTCTAGTGTTGCCTGTGGTTCTAACAATTGGTATCAGAGCTCACCTTCGGGTTGAGCATCTAACAAATGCAGAAGGAGTAGATCCTCAGAAGATGGAAATCTCACCAAGCTGAAGCAACTCTGAAGAATGATAATGAGAATAGGAAAATCATTTTTCAATACTCATTATTCGTAAGGCAAAAGC
The DNA here is from genome assembly GCA_026901365.1 of Sesbania bispinosa. Taxonomy (NCBI): domain Eukaryota; kingdom Viridiplantae; phylum Streptophyta; class Magnoliopsida; order Fabales; family Fabaceae; genus Sesbania; species Sesbania bispinosa. The sequence goes on from QLOH01000382.1 coordinate 234,408, forward strand.
ACAGGACGTAACTGGAGAAGGAAAGTGTATCTATTTCTAGATCACAAACGGGTAACACCTTTCCTGTCTAAATTTAAATTTAAATTTAAGTATAATTACCTATCTGTTGCATGATTTGTTTTATTGAAATTGTTTATAGTATGTGTTGCATGATCAATCTGTTTGAAATCATTAATTCTTAAATATGTTTTTATATATATATATAATTGTGTGAAGATAAACTATTGCATGCTATGTGTTTTATATGTATATTGTCTGATCCGTTTTGTGTATATACTTGTTGAATGTTTTCATTATCTGATTAAAGTTGAACGGTTGTGCATATTTATGGATAATTTTATGTATCATAGGTATGAATATATGTGTACATTCATTTAAGTAAATGAAGAGTTGTATGTGTTTAATTATTAAAAGTGAAACGGCGCAATGTGAATCATTGAATCATCAACCGGTTTCTCATAACTGGCACGATGCACACCTCTCCATAACTGTTCACTTCTTGTAACCGCTCTCCTCATAAATTGAAGCGACGATTGATTGCCTATTTAAGGATTGGAAGATCACCAGAAGAATCTCATTGCATATTTCCTTCTAATTCCTCGAAATTCATTTTAATGGCATCAAGATTAGTTATCTCAGGTGTTCAAAGTCCATGCAAGTATGATGAAAGGATCATTCCCACAAGAGGAATAAGACTAAGTGACTTTGACAAAGGAGAACTCAAAATCTCTGAGTTTTTCGAAGCTGCAGGATGGATTCCTTATCTTGAAAAGGCATCTTCTCCCTGGCACGAACTAAGTGTTCTGGAATTCTGGAACAATTCAGAAGTGTTCATGGAAAAGACATACGGTCTAAGTACTTATGTAATGGGTATGCCTATCAAGGTGGACTTCAAAGTTCTGAAAGAGATTATTGATGTTGAATCAACCGGAGAACAATTCTCTTCAGATTGGGAAATCAATGATAGAGAGAAAGAGATGCTTGATCAAATGTTATGTGGTCGCAGAACTCTTGAAACACCAGTATGCTCAAACTTACTGGAAATTCCCAGAATTCTGCTGGCAATTATTAAATGTTGTATTCTCCCCAACAGGAAGGATACATTCATCATCTCAGACATGGAAAGATTTGTGTTGATTCATCTTCTCAAAAGAAAGAGACTAAATCTTCCAAGAATCATCCTCTATCATATGATGAGAAGAAAATTAGAAGAAGTCAAAGTCTTTCCCCATACTACACTGATTATGAAAATCCTTCAATATAAAGGATTTCCTATTGAAAGATTCTTTGACCAGGAGCCATCACCCTTGTTCACTATAAAGGAATATGAACATTCTAAGGGGATATCAACAGAGATAAAAGAAGAACACAATCCTCCGTCATCAACTCAGAACCATATGGAGTCATCTGATTCTCTAAGTAATCATGGAGATTTGAGAGAAATTTTCAGAAGATGTAACACAAGGAAGTTGAATGAACGCATCGGACGGCTGGAAGAAACACTCAGATTCTATCAAAGAAAACTGCAGATGCTGAAAACACAAAAGGAGAAAGCCAATGCCAATGAAAACAACCCTGTTGATTATCAATGATATACTTGTGCTCTGTTATTGAGTCTCTGTATCTATGTCTTTCTGTTTTGAGTCCATTTCACTTTCTATCTTTGTTTATGTGTTTCTTTTAATGTTAATATTCTATGTGTTCTATTTGTTTATATGTGTTTCCTTGTATGCATATTTAAGTCTATCAATAACATAACTCTATCTTTAATTAATTAATAATTGTATTAAATTTTGTGATTATTTATACTGTACATGAATCTTTTAACTCAACACACTTCCTCAAATAATTCAACTAAAAGATAAATTCAAATTTAAAGATAATTTATTAAAATTGTAAAATATAACCAGGAATCTAAGACGTTTGGTTTAATGATTAACTTAATATCAGATGCTACTGAAAGGTATTTTTAGTTTGTGCATGTTTCAGAAAAACAGGTTTTTGAAGATAATCTCAAGAAGACCATCAGAAGGAAATATCGTCTGAAAAGATAAATCAAAGCAACATAATCTAAAAGGATGGCTAGTGTGATAACATCTCAATTGTCTGAACCTGTTCAGAAAGTTCGAGATGAACTCACTGAAATTGTGGGTCAACAATGTTAAGATGGTTAACACTCTATGCACCAAACCTAACTCAACTCTTGAGAAGATTATATTGACTCAGTAACATCCTTATTCTCTGAACCTGTTCAGAAAGTTCTCTATGGACTTGCTGAAATTGTGGGTCAAGAATGCTAAGGTGACTGATACTTAAGCCATTAAAGTCTATCTCAATTCTTGAAGAAAGGTTAAGATGATTGTTCAAAGATTCTCTGGAGCAAAAGACAAAAGTAGGACGTGCAGACATCAAGCAACCACAGAAAAAGAAAAAGTCTTCAAAGAAAGGAGTAATGTCAGAAAGCACCTCTTCATCCGGTGAACAACAACGAGATCTTTGGTAACATCACTTCATCTTAAAACTTTAATATCTGTGAAAGTTGTCTTTTAGTAAAACCTTTAAAATCTGATTATAAACCTTAATTCTTTAATAAGTAAAAACCTAAGACAATCAAACCTTAACAGTTTCTCAGATACTTGCTTTTATAAAACATTTTTCTCTTTCTTTTCCTGTCCTTGTTTAAAATATTTTGTTTTTTCTCCAAAAATTCCTTTTAATTTTTTTTAACCTTATTTTATCTTCTCTCTTTTCGAAAAGCTCTTCAAATATGTTTTTCAAAATATTTTTGTATATCTGTTTAATAAATCTAATAAAATCTTCCTTTCGGTTAGAATATTTTTTTATAATAGTCTTTATAACAAGTAGTTTAAAATGTTTATTCTGATTATGCATGATAAAAGGGGAAGAAATATAACAAGCTATTAAAATAGGAAGAAAACTAATCACCAAACCTTTTTAATCAATGACAAAAGGGGGAGAAATATAAACTAACAAAACGCTAAAAAGAATGTAACAAAAGGGGAGACATATAGGAGGAAACATAAATAGGAAAGAAATATAAAATAACATAAGGAAACTTAGAAGATAACAAACTAAAAGTCATAATAATAAGTAAGAATAACAATCAAAACAACAATCGGTATCTAAAATATTAAAAGTTGAATAATAAAGATTTAACAATTGACTATTTAACAATCGGTATCTAAAATATCAATAATAATAATTTAACAATTGGTATAGAAAAGATATCTAAAAGACTTATCCAACAAGTGGCATAGAAAAGATTTATTTGTTTTAAAAGATAACCAAAAGAATCAATGCCTGTCTCAGGGAGAGTAATATAGATAGGGGGAGTAATACAATTAAATATTTTGTTTATTATCTCTCGTTTTTTTTATACACATTTTGTCAGTAATATATAATTTATTTGTCATCATTAAAAAGGGGGAGATTGTGAAGTCTATAAATCAGTTTAAGTATTTAAACATGATTATAAGACTTAGCATCCTTAAGTTTTAATGATTAACAAATAAGATTATATTAAGGACAAATAAGTTTATATAAGAACTTAATAATATTACATAAACAGATTCTACTGAGAAAGGTATTGGTTTGTTGATTGTGTTTCAGGTCACCATAATTATCTGAAGAAGAATAGAAGATCACATGAAAAGAAGAATCAGTATCAAAGGATCAGAATCAAAAGGACAAAGTGCAGAATCCTAAGAAGAGTAATCCACAACAAGGTTGAAGCAATTTGAAGAAGTAATCGACTGAAGAACTGAAGAATTGAAGACTCAAAGGCTAATTGAAGAACTGAAGAATTGAAGACTATCTGAAGACTTGAAGAACAGTTATAAGGAAGCTCATAAATCTGAAGAAGAAGCATCGTCTGAAGAACAGCTATCATCTGAAGAAATAAAGACAATATGAAGCAGTCTATGTATCTGAAGATTGAACGTGTCAGAATCAAGAAATGATCTCTTGGAGACATTGCAAAGCGTAAAGCACACTTCATCAAATGAAGTTCACTCATTCAGTAGATAAAGCTAGACATGCTTTTCTACCTCGATCAAAGTCTTACACAAATAAGGAAATACTGCAAAGACTTTCTACAATGCCTGCTGCACCTGCAACAAAAGTATTTGTGTGCGCAGACCTACTGCATCTACACCTGCTGCTATCCAGAATGTATTAGAAGTCTAAACAAAAGCAAGCAAGAAAGATGGTTGAATAAAGTACATACAATTCAACATCTTTATCTCAGAAGAAGAAGAAGAAGAAGATACAAGAAGAAGAAGAAGAAGAAGAAGAAGAAGATACAAAGAAGAACGAAGCCACAATCTTCTTATCAGAAGGAAGAAGCCTTCTGAAGTATCAACCCGTCTGAAGTATTGAAGCTGTCTGAAGTATCAACCCGTCTGAAGTATTGAAGCTGTCTGAAGCATCAACCCGTCTGAAGTGGTGAAGTTGTCTGAAATTTCAATTTGTCTGAAGTCTCAATCCGTCTGAAGTATTGAGGCCTTCTGAAATCCGACATGGCACTACTTGTCACACCTTAAATTTCATAAGCAAGAATTTGATCCGTTGGAAACCAAATTCTTGACTTCGAATTTATAATGTTACATTTCAATATCGACCCGTTCTATAAATCATCCACGATTCCAACCAATCGAGAACAATTAGTAAACAATATGAATTAAAGTCTTTTAAACTAACATCGTTCTACCCATTCAATCACATAACAGTCCATTTTACAACTAATTAGAAAGACTCCTACAAGCCCTTAAGCCAAAAAGGTTCCAATTACACATAAAGTCCCTCTTTCATTACCAAAACACCAAGGGATCCATTACAAGACCAAATTCATAATTCTACTAACTACTAGGTTATATTACTTGAATTATAAGAGAAATTACATAAGTCATATTCATTTACAATACTCCCAAAATATAAGGAACATGATCATCTTCCACAAACAATCAAAACCATCTCATGGATGTGCATTCCGAGGAGGAGGAGGCACCTGGACATCTATAATCCACATAACGCGTGGTGAGATAAAAATCTTAGTGAATAAAACTCTATGCATGTATGCAGAACAGTTATTTATGACAATTAAGGCATTTCATTCATAATTCATAACTTAAAAAATGCATAAGGATGCTCTTGTATGCTTTGCCACTAGGCCATGTACACATCACGTTACAGAGTTAGACTCGAGCTCGAACTACAGGGGATATCTCCCCCGGGGACGAATCCCACCCTCACATAGGCCGAAGCCCCATATTGACCGAAGTCCATTAATCTTTAAACTTAAATCGAACAACCAATTTGGATGGTTTGGATGGTTCTCTCAGACTGGCCATCAGTCTGAGGATGGTAAGCGGTGCTAAACCTAAGTTTAGTCCCGAATGACTGGTGTAGTGCATTCCAGAACCTTGAAGTGAACCTGGAATCCCTATCAGAGATTATGCTAGAAGGAATACCATGTAACCTGACAATCTCTCTAACATACAACTCAGCTAACTTATTCGAGGAGAAGGTGTTCTTAACTGGAAGAAAATGGGCTGACTTGGTTAAACGGTCCACTATGATCCAGATGGTATCAAACCCTGCTTGGACTCGAGGTAAACCAACCACAAAGTCCATAGCTATGCTTTCCCACTTCCACTCAGGGATCTCTAAGGGTAACAGAACTCCAGATGGTTTCTGATGTTCCACCTTCACTTGTTGACAAGTTAGGCACTTAGACACAAACTCAGCTATTTCTTTCTTCATGCCTACCCACCAAAAACTTTTTCTCAAATCCTGATACATCTTGGTGGAACCAGGATGTATAGACATCTTACCCTTATGAACTTCCTCTAATACCTGCTGTTTAACTCTACTCCCCTTAGGAATACAAATTCTTCCCTGAAAAAAAAAATTAATCCCTCACCTGATTTGGAAAACCCTACTTGCCCCATCTTACCCTGAAGTTCAGGATCCACATCCTGAGCCTCCTTAATCAGAGTTTGAAACTCACTGGAAATTTCCAACCTGTACATCCGAATGCTACCTACCACAAACTCCACACTTAAGTCCAAATCTCTAAACTTCTCTAGGAGACTCATCTCTTATATCATCAATGATGACACATGCAGGGATTTCCTGCTAAGAGCATCAGCCACTACATTGGCTTTACCTGGGTGATATTTTAACTCAAAGTCAAAATCTTTCAAAAACTCCACCCATCTTCTTTGCCTCATGTTGAGTTCCTTTTGATCAAATAGGTATTTCAAACTCTTATGATCACTAAAGACCTCAAACCTTACACCAAACAGGTAATGCCTCCAAATTTTTAGGGCATAAACCACAGCAGCTAATTCTAAATCATGGGTAGGATAATTCTCCTCATGAGGCCTCAACTGCCTAGATGCATAAGCAACCACTCTCCTATCCTGCATTAAGACACCTCCTAGTCCCTTCCCAGAGGCATCACAAAACACCTCAAAGGTTCTAGACACATCAGGTAATGCTAACACCGGGGCACTGGTCAATCTATGTTTTAATTCCTGGAAACTATGCTCACAATCACGATCCCACACAAAGGCTTGGTCCTTCCTAGTTAACTTGGTGAGAGGTAAAGCTAAGCGAGAGAAGCCCTTAATGAATCTTCTATAATAACCGGCTAACCCTAGAAAACTCCTAATTTCCGTAACAGTCCTAGGTCTTTCCCACTCAAGAACTGACTCTACCTTACTAGGGTCAACTGACACTCCCTCTCCAGAAATGACATAGCCTAGGAAATGGACTTTGTTTAGCCAAAACTCACATTTGTTTGGATTGGCAAACAATTTCCTTTCCCTTAAAACTTCTAACACCAACCTCAAGTGTTTTTCATGATCTTCCAAACTAGAAGAGTAGATTAAGATATCATCGATGAACACAACCACAAATTTATCTAGGAAAGGTCGGAAGATTCGATTCATGTAATCCATAAACACTGTTGGAGCATTAGTAACACCGAATGGCATTACTAAATATGCGTAGGGTCCATATCTAGTTCGAAAAGCGATTTTATGAATATCTTCCTTCCTTATCCTAATCTGATGATATCCTGATCTCAAATCTATTTTGGAAAATACAGAAGCACCTCTAAGTTGATCCAAAAGATCATCTATTCTAAGCAATGGGTATTTGTTTTTTAAGTGTAATCTTGTTCAACTGCCTAAAATCTACACATAACCTCATACTCCCATCCTTTTTCTTTACCAACAACACTGGAGCCCCCCCCCCAAGGAGAGACACTAGGCCTAATGAACCCATTTTCTAACAACTCTTCTAATTGTTTCTTAAGTTCACTAAGCTCTAAGGGGGACATTCTATAGGGTGCCTTAGAAATGGGTCCTGAACCTGGCAACAAGTCTATGGTGAACTCTACCTCTCTCTCAGGTGGTAAGGTTAGGATCTCATTAGGAAAAACGTCCTGAAACTCCCGAACCGTAGCTACATTATTCAAGTCATATTTTGCTTCTAAAGTGGAGGAAAGCAACAAAAGAAAACACTCACTCCCGTCATTGATACTATGGGAAAATTGGGAAACACTAGACAACAGAATAGACAACTTTTCTTTATGAAAAACAGGACAATCAGGAAACACAACCTTTTTATTAAAACAATCTAACAACACCTGATTGGAAGATAACCAGTTCACCCCAGAATAATATCAATACCAGTCAAAGGCAAACATATTAAGTCCACACTAAAAAAACTCTTTCTTGAATGATCAATGAACAATTCATACATACAAGAGAAGTAGTTATAGATTCTTTAACAGGAGTAACAACATTGAGAACATAAGGTAAGGAGATGGTGGACAGTTTTAGTCTATTTACACAATCAAAGGACACAAAGGAATGTGATGCTCCTGAACCATACAATACAATTAAAGTCTCCTATGATAATTTAAACAAACATAGGCAAATTAAATCTTTTACTCAACAAATTTAACTACCCATAACATAATATACAAGGTTCTTGGTACAAAACAACTATCCTTTGAATATTAAATCATTCTCAACTAACTAGTTTAAGGGTGTCTAACTTTTATTAGGTTTTTAAGGTCACATTCTATAAGGCTTCTAGGGTACAATTACCTCTTATAAGATTATCAGAAGAAGTTGCTACTTGACAGTTGAGTGTAAAAACTCTCTTAGTTGCTTGAGATTCCTGGCGTTTCTTAAGTCTGGAACAATCCTTCCTAAAGTGACCCGCTTGTTTGCAAAAATAGCAAACGTTCTTCCCGGTTAGACACTCCCCTAGATGTTCCTTCCCACATACAAAACACTTCCTAGTAGCCTTAGGCTGAGAAGTCTGAACTGCCACGGAGGGTCTACCTTGCCACTTAGGTCTAAAATTCTTACCCTGGCTAACCCTACTTACCTTTCTCTTTCCCTTGCTTGGGCGTTGCCTAACTAATTCTTTTAGTATCGCAGTGTTGGTAGTCGCCTGATTCTCCATCATCTGAGTAAAGGCTTGGAGTGCTAACACAACAGGATCCGGTGTAGATCCTTGAGAAGGAGAAGTTGGAGGTGGAGAAGAACGATTAACCCTTGACTTACCCCTCCTGTTGCCTGCCATAATTCTCTACATATCATAAAGCAAATGTCGAGGTGATCAATCTCTCGATTCACCAAACAATACATAAAAAAATTATCAACAGACCACAGAATATCCTAAACTCACAGTCCAATTGGATTGAACTGCTCTGATACCAAAATGTCACACCTTAAATTTCATAAGCAAGAATTTGATCCGTTGGAAACCAAATTCTTGACTTCGAATTTATAATGTTACATTTCAATATCGATCCGTTCTATAAATCATCCACGATTCCAACCAATCGAGAACAATTTAAAGTAAACAATATGAATTAAAGTCTTTTAAACTAACATCGTTCTACCCATTCAATCACATAACAGTCCATTTTACAACTAATTAGAAAGACTCCTACAAGCCCTTAAGCCAAAAAGGTTCCAATTACACATAAAGTCCCTCTTTCATTACCAAAACACCAAGGGATCCATTACAAGACCAAATTCATAATTCTACTAACTACTAGGTTATATTACTTGAATTATAAGAGAAATTACATAAGTCATATTCATTTACAATACTCCCAAAATATAAGGAACGTGATCATCTTCCACAAACAATCAAAACCATCTCATGGATGTGCATTCCGAGGAGGAGGAGGCACCTGGACATCTATAATCCACATAACACGTGGTGAGATAAAAATCTCAGTGAATAAAACTCTATGCATGTATGCAGAACAATTATTTATGACAATTAAGGCATTTCATTCATAATTCATAACTTAACAAATGCATAAGGATGCTCTTGTATGCTTTGCCACTAGGCCATGTACACATCACGTTACAGAGTTAGACTCGAGCTCGAACTACAGGGGATATCTCCCCCGGGGAAGAATCCCACCCTCACATAGGCCGAAGCCCCATATTGACCGAAGTCCATTAATCTTTAAACTTAAATCGAACAACCAATTTGGACACTCAGAATTGATAAATATCGTAATCTCGTTGGTTTCGACAATTTCGACACTTCGAACCTTTCGAAACCAAGGAGATTCGATGTCGAACGACAATCTCAAGGTATACTCATCAATTCCGACATCCAAAGTGATTTCCAATCCTTAGTTTATCATTCCGGAACAAGTTTAATCGAAAAGAACGGAGCGTTTCGACGTTTCAAGAGTTTCGAAACTTTCGAGAGTTTCGAAAGTTTCGAAACTAACGATCCTTGAGAATCGATCCGTTTCTAACCGATTAAATTCACTCCCATTGTTCAAACAATCATACACAATCACAAACAAACAATATTATCAAGTAAAATCAGAGAATTGGAAGAGAAAGGAGGGGGTTCATGGGTTGGAGACCAATTCCTAATTCTAACAATTAAGTGAGAATTACTCACCACAAAGTAGCAATCCAAGTAGTTTAGAGGGAAGGATTGTGATTCCTAGCTTCGTTCCGGTGTTTCTACGTCGATCCGGCACTTTCTCTCTCTAAACCCTCTCTCCCTCTCTCTAAAAATTGAGTTTCTCTCCAAAATTCTGATGAATTTCGTGTCCTGGGTATATATAATTTCGCTCAGTAATCGATTACTGAAGGCAAAATTAGCCTAAGAACCCATTCTGGGAACCTGGTAATCGATTACTAAGAACCCAGGTTACTGGTAATCGATTACAAGGGTTATGTAATCGATTACCAGGGGCCAGACCTTTTGGTAATCGATTACTTAGCTCCTGTAATCGATTACCATGATCCAAACTCTCTGGTAATCGATTACCAGCTCTTGGTAATCGATTACCAGTGACAAAACTCAAAGGTTAAGTCCTAGTAATCCACTATACTCAACTTTTACCTATTCCTACTTCCTTTCTCTTAGTCCCTAAGGTTTTACTACACAATTAACCTATAAATCTCACAATTAACCTATCAAAAGATTGGGATGTTACACTACTTGCTGAAGACTATGAAGACTTTTGCTCTCTGAAGATTGCTGAGAAAAGTCATTCTCTGCTACACGATTCCTTCTCAAGCATATTTATGGAAATGAACACAGAGACCTTTCGTGGTGCTTTTGAATTTCATACACCACTGAGGAAATCTCTGCAACGCAGCATTTGCAGCAACAACGGTGGCAGCTTTATAGCAGCACCTACTTTGTACTATGTCAGACATGTCAGATCCCTCAGAAGCGTGTCTCACAACGGATTAAAGAGGATTCAATGCTATCTCTAAACGGTAGTATTTCAACGGATATTTCCTCATTTATACAATCCAAAAGAAAGCAGAAGAAAGCTGAAGGAGAAAGCAAAAAAAGAAGAAATTCAAGAGAGAGAATACGCAGAATAATATCAAGAAACCTCTCGCATGAAGAAGCATATAACAAGTGTCAGAACGGGAACCTCTGTACACCTATTCGCTTAAGGAGAAGCAACCGTTTGAGAAGCTATTACACAACGGCTATATGAGCCACACCATCAACAGCTCAACGGTATTATGAATCATCTTCAACGGCTACATTCAAGCAGAACATATAAATAGCCTTAAGAAAGAATTTGAAGATGTTGATCAACAGGATCAATCAAGTTGCTGCTAACCTGCTGGTTAGTAAGTCAGTTGATAAAACAGAGTTAACTAGGCTGAGTGCCAAATGGTTAACATGGGTTGACTTGAGCTAAGTTGGATCACCAATATGTCAACAAAGTTTGATTAGAGAGTTGGTTCTCGAATCAATCAGGCTACTGACTAGCTGGTCAGTTAGTCATGTTGTTCAGTTGATCTGTTTGATCAATTAAGTTGGTTGTTGGTCTGAAGACAACCATGCTGAGCAAATGACTATCAAACTAGGTACGGTTTGAAGCTTTGAAGATACCTTGGTATTCCAATGATACGGGTGAGAATGTAACCCATGGAAACCAATGGTTGGAGGATAAGGTTGGAGCTTAATTTCATACCTTAGTTAGCCTACTCTCAGAGGATGTATTCCTCATAGAAAAGACAGGGATTGTACTTAATTCAAACACTTGTGTCACTGTCTATCCTTGTATTTAGTTTGTAATAACTGTATCCTGAGTATGTACTCAGTAATCTCTATGTACAAGAAGAATCTGAGTTGAGAGGTTCTAGCGAACATCTAACTTAGATTTAGTAGTAAAATACTCTACACTTGAATAAGTGTCTGAGAGCCTGGAGAGGCTTGATGGAAGAAAGAATACTTTGAGAGCCTGGAGAGGCTTGGTGGAAGAAAGAATACTCTTAGAGCTTGGAGAGGCTTAATAGAAAAGACTACTTGGCTGGGTCTGGTTGACTCGGTGTGACACAGGCATGTGTTGGGTCTGAGGGTCCTGGATGACACATGTAGGTGTTGAGAAGGTCTTGGTGACCTTGTTTGCTGGGTCGGTGTGACCTAGTGTGTTCAGGGTCTATGTGATCCTGGATGTTGATGTCTGGAGAGACTGTACTCGTGTATGTCTGGAGAGACTGTACTCGTGTTTGTCTGGAGAGACTGTACTCAAGGAAAATCCAGTGGTGGTTTGCCTCTGGGACTGGATGTAGCTCACGGGTTGGTGGGTGAACCAGGATAAATTTTGTGCCTAACTTTTCTCATCCCTTAATCTCTTTTATTTAAAGTCTTTACATTTACGTTGGGGATTGAAAAGTATTTTTCATAATAATCTTAACACAACGATTTCAATAAAACAAGTTTTCAAACAAACATAACATAAAACATCTCTTATATCATTTGAAGCATTACAAAGAATGTATGTTGAAGAACCTCTGAAATAACTGTCTGAGGTGAGTTCAAAAGGAGCTCAGTTCAGAAGTTAGAAAAAGATGATCTCTGATCATCTGAAGTATTTCAGAAACAGTTCTGAAGGTACTCTTGGTAATAATCTTCAGAAGATACTTAGAGAAGCTTTTCAATCAAAACAATCTTAAGTTTAAGAAAAAGATTTTCTATCTTTATCTTTCATATGTTCCGTAAGTTTTTAAAAGTAACTCTGATCTTAAGATTCGTTTTGCACATTGATCACCCTACATGATTGATTTAATCAAAGATTTCCAAAATAGTTTAAAAAGATTAAAACACTATTCAACCCCCCCTTCTAGTGTTGCCTGTGGTTCTAACAATAGGTACGGAAAGTCTCTGCCATACTTGAGCACACAGTTAGTAACACAAGATGCATCTTATATGTATATTTACACTTAGTCAGTTTGTCATATTAAAAACTTCTTGGAGGTGAGCTTGTCTCAACAACATGTGTCTATTTCGTTTTCTTAGAAGGTCTTGCATGTTTTCCATTTGTCCTTGTCATCATTACACCTTTGCTAACTTGTTAAGCACTTGTGAAATCTGATTTTACTTGTATTTTGTCTCCTTCTTGGCTTCAGGTAGTCTTGAACTCCAGTGTCTAGACATTTTCTCCAAATTTTATTTTCTTCCATGGCTCGTTCACGCCCTGATGCTACCCCTGGTTCATCTTCTGTTCCACCGAGTGAGACTGTAAATGAGCCTATCCCTCGTTCAATTTCTCTTGCCATTCTTCCTAAACTTCCTCTTCCTCTTCCTCGAGCTGCTCCCACTACCACGGATTCTCGTTGTTGGCTTTCTTGTGTTCCTTGAGCTAAACGTCCATTTGATGTTTCTATAATTTCTTCAGGGGATGCTCTGGTTTCCTCTTCTGTTGCGTTTTCCTCTGTGCGGCGTTCTGATGCTTTGCTCCGCTATCCCATCTCAGGAACGCCCTATTTGGAGCTGGGTCCTTCTCTTCTTCGTTCCCGTATTATTACCGAGGAATTTCCCTGGTCTTCAATTAGTTTTGTCAGCAAATTCTTTCAGCCCCATGGTTGGGCAGAATAGGTGAATCATGTCTTCAGTACTGATAAGCCTTTTATCACTGTTCTTTCTCAAGTTGGGATTGTGGACGCCATCCGGGCTTCTCCATCCTTGAGCGTCCATAGGCGTTCAGAACATTTGACTATGCTTGTTCAACGCTGGAGTTGTAAAACTCACACTTTCTTGACGTCTTGGGAAGATTTTTCTCCTACTTTGGAGGATGTGGTTGTTTTGTTGAAGCTTCCTATGTTTGGAGATTTTGATCTTTCTACCACTATCCTGGTCCATCATATTGCAGAGATGTCTAAAGCCTTAAAGTCTACTACTGCGGAGAGCGCTCGTCATACTCTCAAAAAACTTGCACTCAGGCGTGCTCATCAAACTGATATTGGGTCTCCTTCTTCTGTGAAGATGTGTCTTCCAAAGAGAAAGTGTTCTTAGGACGCTCCCCCTCCCCCAACAAGGAAAAGCAAAAAACATGAAGTATACGTACGCTTCGTGGATCCGTTTCTTTTTTGGGGATTTTCCTTCAGGTGATCATTTTGAGGCAGGCACCTGACCATCCTCAACCCCTAGAGCGTGCTGCATTTGTTGCTTTTTGGTTGTCTAGATATGTTTTCCCTGGTCCTCCTTGGGAATCTATAAGTCCTGTTATCTTCACGTTGGCGTCCTTGTTGGCTGAAGGCGTGCGTCTTCCCTTAGCCTCGTTTTATTTGGGCGGTCTTTATGGTCGCCTGGATCAAATTCAAGAACATATGTACTTTTCTTATGGGCGTTTTTCCATCAACTCTTGTGTAGATGCAGTGTTTGTTCAGATGTTTCTCTATGAGAGATTTCCTCGTTATGGGCCTGTTAGGCGCGTTCCTAAGCTTCTCCTTGAAGAAAATGTGTTCCCAGAGTACCGTGTGCAGGGTTGGTCTCTAGGACGCCCTCGTCATCCTTTGGTGGACTTGATTGATGATGAGAATTATTTTGTGTTTTGCCCCTATACTTCTTCATTTTCACCTGGTGTTGAAGGGATGGATAGAATTTATTTGGAACCTTCTTTTTCTACTCGCAACAGCAAGGGATCTCGGTTGAAGGGCGTCTATGATTTCTGGCTTCTATGTGTTCGCCCCCGTGTTCTTCCTGGTTTCATTGTGAGTGATACAGTGGGACTCATTGGAGGCGTTTTATTCCCCTTTCTCTATCGTCCTGATCGAGTATGTCGTCAATTTGGGCTTGATCAACCTCATGTTCCTTTAGACTTAGAGCCTTTATCTCTCCAAGATGCTATGCGGGTTGTACTCTTTGTGGAAAGTCAAGAAATTCCTTCTTTGATCCTGCCTTGCTCGTGCCTCCTGGGTGTGTAGGGCGCGTTCTAGATGAATGGGTTATTTATCAGGGGCGTCTCAAGGCCTCTGTAGCTTTCTTTGAGGGCATAAAGTCCACTTCTCCTTCTCATGAAATACTTATAGTGTATAAAGACCCCTATTACACAACTTCCGTTACTGTTGATGAAGATAAGTCAGGTATGCTTTCCTTCTTGTTCCTTGTTTTATTTTGGTTATTTCCTATTCTGATGTTCGCGTCTTTTGTCTTTCCAGATGCACTTTCAAAAAAAGAGAAAACTTGCAACTTTGCATAAATGGCGAGCAAAGTTATGTGCTACTGCTCCCTCTATTAGAAAAGTTTCCAAGAGAACGCCTCCCGTATCAAAGCGTCCGTTTGCTCACGCAACTGCTCCCAGGCGTTCTTCTGAGCGTTTAAAGGCTCGCCCAACTCAAGGCTTGTTGTACTGCTTTTCTTCTTCTTCTGGTGACTTCCTTGGCAGTGACCAGGAGGACTCAAGTGATTCAATTGACAAGTCCCGGGATGCTTCATTGCTTTCAAATCCTCCATGTTCGGATTCCACTCAAAACACGTCTATGCTTCGTGCTAGTGTTATGGCTGGCCTTGGTGACTTGAGGGAGACGGGGCATGTTCCCTCTAATCAACCACAAGCGGTGATTTGAAATTTTCTGTTGAAGTTTTCAATCTACCAGCTCACGTGGTGACGCCTCTGGCTGGTTCTAGCTCATTCCCCTTGGGGATGCACACTCTTGGCATGCTTGCCTTTCTTTATTTTTCTTCATTCTACTTTCTTTTCCTCTGATTTTGTTGAGGCTTTGATGTATAGGTGCAGCACTATGTTCTCAACTTTTCATGGAGGAAGATGCCAAGTTATTGAGTGAATTTTCTGGGCGTCACGTCAAATTTCTCTTGAGTGAGGCTTACCCTCAATCGTATCAGCGTCTTGCTTACCAGCAATTTCTGGGTCTACTAAAGCACTTTCAAGCTAATCTTATTCTGACCCTTCTTGGTCCTCTCAGACCTGAGATTTTGGATGAGTTGAAGATGTTATCATGCCTTGGTTTTTAAAGGCGAGTGGTTTGATGAGCTTATAAGGTCTTTCAACCGGAGCATTCCTCCGTCTGCCTTTGAAGATTTGAACAAGATTTCTGAGTCCATAAAGGCGCTGTAATCTAAAATTGACAAAGAGAAGGCTACACTTGCCCTTTATGAATCAGAGTTATCTCAATTGTTAATCAAGAAAAAGGAAATAGAAGACGCTCAAGCAGGCTTGAATGTGATGTTTTCTTTTTAACTTATTCGCTTTGCGTTTCTTGATCTATATTTTGTAAGTTTACTTCTCAAGCTCTTTTTGAACTACGCTTTGGCGGACTCTTTGACACCGTTATGATGCTAGTCATGAAATATGTGTTATACAAGTAATCATAATTTTGAAGCAATGCAACATATCAAGCTATGAGCGTATCCTGTTAAGTTGGCGTAAGTTTACGTTGCCGTTGTAGAGCGTCCCATATTTACTGATAAACATGTATAGGTAATAGTCTACCTTCAGATATCGTGGTGTTAAGTGTAAGCACTTGAAATTTTGTGCTTTAAACATGCTTTATTTTTGTTGGTGTTTAGCGATTTGCTTTTGCCCCTTATGAGGGTATCTATAAGGTCTTTCATAACTAGGCGTGCTAGATTTTAAGCGCCTTTGGAAAGGGTACGCCCGCAATTCCCTTTCGAGGCTTTTCGCTTAAATCCCCTTTCATAGCTAGGCGTGCTAGATTTTGAGTGCCTTTGGAGAGGGTACGCCCACGATTCCCCCTCGAGGTTTTTTACTCAAATCCGCTTTGTAGCTAGGCATGCTAGACTCACAAGCACTTTGAGGAAAGGACGCCCGCAACCCTTTCCTGAGTTTTTCGCTTGGGTCCGCGATATTTGCTTATAGATCGTTATACATTTTTGCTTAAGGAACTCTCTCTCTCTTTTTTTGTTGACATTTGTGTTCAATTTTGACTTTTTGCGTTTTTGTTTTGTTTTGATTTTCTTGTTCTCTCCCCCCCCCCCTTTTTTGATGCTATGTGCAGAGTGTATTTCTGAGTGTGTAAGTACCTAGATGCCGAGATCATAATCAAACAATTCTAAACTACAAATCAGAATTTCTATATAAGTACATGACAATGCTATGACCAATTTTCTATTGATAGACATGCGTATATTCATGCGTTCATATTTACACATTACACTAGTCAATTGTTCTTTTACTAACCTGGAATGGACGTCTTTCTTATGTAGGCGTCTTGCCTCCCCGAACGTGTGAAGCGCTAGGGCGTGGGGATCCTTTAGTGTGACAGCGTCTCGTGGCCTTCATGTAAAAATATGGTTACGAGGAAAGATGATTTCTACTCCTCGTTCTCATTTTTTTTAGCGAGAGGGGTCCCCCCGTGGAGGTGCTCATTTCATAGTTCCACTAAACTTCCATTTGTTCTACGTAGGCGTCTCTTCAGATTTCTTCCTTTCTCCGAGGTTGTTTCCAGATCTTCCTCATGGGTTCCACTAAACGCTCGTCCCTTCGTGAGCGTTCATGCTTCACATCTGCGTTCCTTTTTATGCCTACTCCTTTGGCATGTGGGGTTGTTCATTATGCTGACTCCTTGAGTCTAAAAGCATGAGAAGGGTTATCTTCAGATCCGTTCCCCCTCTGTCACTTCCTTTGTATATCGTTCACGCTTTGCCCCCAGCGAGGGAGCGTATTCTTCCTTTTGCTGTGTAGATGTTTTCCTCCATGGTTGTATGCCTCGTCGTTGTGTTTTTTTTGTTGCAACCATGCCTCCCCAGTGGAGTCGCCAAATGTTTCGGAACAAATATGAGAATGGTGGGATTAAAGATGAGAAATGGATTCTATTTCTAAGTGAGGCATGATTGTAAGAGGAGAAGTTTTTATTCATAGTGAATTTATTGAAATGTGGTTACAGGTAGAGGGGAACTTTGTCCCTGGATGGATTGATTCTCTTGGTTGCCCCCAGGTGCCTTTATATAGGCTAAACCAGACTTGGAGCCCAAGCTTGATTCTCCATTGGGATTCCCTTGCCTATGCACGCTTTCTGTGCTGAGCTGCACACCCTGTCACACTTTTCCTATTTTGTGCTACTGCTTACTGACTCCTTTTGCTAAGAGGCTGTATTGGTGCTTCCACTTTAGTGTATAATCTTGTTTTCTTGCTGTACCGATGTTGCATCTGCATACTCCCTTTGTGCAAGTTTCCTGAGATGTGGCCTCTGTCCTGCTGCGTTGTTCCTGGTTCCAGCTCCATTCATTAAAGTCTTTGCTGATAAGATATCCTTTCTTGTGGGTTAATTCTCCACATTATATTTCTGGAAAACCATCCTAACACCTATATAATTAAATACTTATATATAAAACAATTATAACTAATCATTAAACAATTAAAAACTAATTATAACTACTCATATAAAAAATTAAAACTAAATAAAACAAATCATATAAACAACTAAAACTAATTATAACTAATATATAACCATTAAAAATAAACTAATTATAACTAATCATATAACCAATTAAAACTAATTATAACTAATTAAAATTGTAAAACTTACTGGTGGCTGGCAAAGGAGGACGCTAGAGGAGGAAGAAGGAAGAAAGTGCACAGGGAGCTAGGGGCAACTATTTGAGATTCTGATCGATTCCAAATGAACCTATAAAAGAGAGCTAAAGTTAATTAGTGAGATTTTGAAAATGAAAGTGAGAGAGAGGGACAGAAACAGGGATGGCCGGAGAGGAGGAAAGGAGAGAGAGGAGGGGGAAAGAGGAAGAAGAAGGGGGGAGGGGGGAGGTTTTGTACGCGTATGTTTTAAACGTAGCAACGACCTAGCCATCGCTAAGGCCATCACTACGTTAAAAAACTTGGCGCGCCAACCATAATTAAAAACGTAGCGACGACTAAGCCGTAATTACGTTTATTTTTTAAATTTTCAGAAAAAAATTAGTTTTTTAGCATCACTACAGTACGAAACGTAGCGACGACCAGACCATCACAAAGTATTAAGTGCACAGCCACGCATTGAGCTGCGCATTTAATGTTGTAGCGACGACGTAGCGATGACCTACTCTTTCACGTCTAATTCAACACATTCTTGTAGTGTTCAAAACCGGTAGATTTGATCCCTCAAAAAGTGAAAATACCTCTTTCCACTCCTTATTGACTAAAATTCGTAGTTAATTTGTAGCAAAAATATGTAGCAAAATTGATGTATTTTCAATTTTTAAAGAACCAAAACCACTAGTTTTAAATTATAGGGAATAAAAAAAATCAAATCCTTACTATATTTCAAGGACTAAAAACATATTTAACTCTTTCAATTTTTAATAGGCCAAAACCGTTGATTTTAAATTACAAATACTAAAACTAAATCTCGCATATATTTAAGGACTAAAATCATATTTAAACAAAAAAAAATTGTAGGGATCAAAAGCAAAACTCGGTCATTATATAGTGAGCAAAAACATATTATACCATCTCATTATTAGGGATGGCAATTGAGCCCAAGCCCTATGGGTACCCACAAACCCGCAAAACGGGCATGGGGGCGGTTACGGGCAATAGCTCGCATTTTTTCATGGGAACAGACGCAGGTACGGGCACTATTATGCCCAGCCCACCCCATACCTGCACTCATATATATATTATATACATGTGTATATTAATTTTATTAAAATATCTAATATATTTATACATATTTTTAAAATTGATATTTATAATATATTACATATTAAAAAAAATTGAAGCTACCTATTTTATGTTTTTTTTACTTTATAATTGTTAGATTGTTATTGTTAGTGTATCATATGATAGATATGGGCTTGGGCCTATCACTATGTATATTTGTAAATACACTTATGTGTATATATATTATTTTCCGCTGCGTATTCTAGACACACGGATTCTATCATATGTCTCTCATTTTCTCTTCATCTCAACATGGTATCTAGAGCCTAACGAGAGATAACCCTAGTCCGTGTCTTCCCAGTGGACCCACTGTCCATTGGTGTCAAATTTTTTTCCGGAAACCGTGTCTCATTCCGGTTTCCGGTCCGCCCTTGTTGACGTGTTATTTTTCCCGGCACTTTTTCTCTCTTTTCCGCCGCTGCCGCCGCCGTGAATACAACCGGAGTCACCACCGTCGGACTCGCGCCGTCAATCCGAGTCCAACTGCGCCGGAATCGTGTCCATCGGAGCAGCGACGCGCTCTCACGCGCCGTTTCTTCACAGGCGCATTTCTCCTCCGCCAGCCGCCGTCAGCTGTGCGTGGAGGCGCGTCCGGCCGCCCTCACCGCCGCCAGACTCGCCTCGGTGTCCTCTATCCCGATCTGGTCTTTGTTTGTGAGTTTCGGGTCTCGTCCTCGCGAATTCTTCCTCTTTTGGACATTTTTTTCTCTCTCCTGTGGCTGTTCTCTCTCCTACAGTTGACCCATGGCTGCTACTAGGTCTGATACTCCCATATCCACTTCCGCTGCTCATCCAGTACAACCGGCTATCTTCAACGAGTTCCTTAAATGGTATGAGGATCGTCAGGCCTCCGGTTCCACTGCTTCTATTGCGCACACGGGTAATCCCTTTTCTGGTCTCACTCACTCCACCTCTCTGGGCCCTTGGGTTCTTGATTCTGGTGCCACCGATCATATTACTGGTAATAAATCCCTCTTCTCTACCCTTTCCACTTCTGGTTACTTACCGTCGGTGACTTTAGCTAATGGCTCCCAGGCCCCATCCCATGGTGTTGGTAGTGTCCAACCTCTTCCTTCTCTCTCCATTGATAATGTCCTTTATGTCCCTGGGTCTCCATTTAACTTATTATCCATTAGCCGTCTCACTCGTTCTCTTGATTGTGTCATTTCTTTTACTAAAGACTCTGTTTTCTTACAGGACCGGAGTTCGGGACGGATGATTGGCGTCGGATGTGAGTCTCATGGCCTTTATCAGCTTCGTACTTCTGCTCATGCTGGCTCGGTGGTGGATTCTCGCCTTCTCATCCATGCTCAGTTGGGTCACCCTAGCCTTGCCAAGCTACAACAACTAGTACCGAGTTGTCTAAGTTGTCAACTTTGTCGTGTGAGTCATGTCAATTAGGAAAACATAGTCGTAGTCCATTTCCTAGGAGTGTCAATAACAGAGCTTCGTCTCCTTTTGCTTTAGTTCACTCTGATATTTGGGGTCCGAGTCATATTAGGTCTACTTTAGGGTTTCAGTATTTTGTTACTTTCATTGATGATTATTCTCGATGCACTTGGTTGTTTTTAATGAAAAATCGTTCTGAGTTGTTTTCTATATTTCAATCCTTTTATAATGAAGTCAAAAAACAATTTGGTGTTTCTATACGTGCTCTCCGTAGTGATAATGCTCGTGAGTATCTCTCCCATTCTTTTCAAACATTTATGGCTTCTCATGGTATTCTTCATCAGACCTCTTGTGCATATACCCCACAACAAAATGGGGTTGCAGAGCGCAAGAATAGACATCTCATTGAAATAACTCGAACCCTTTTACTTCATGGTCATGTCCCTCAACAATTTTGGGGTGATGTTATTCTCACTGCGTGCTATCTCATCAATCGCATGCCCTCTTCTGTCCTAAACAACCAGGTCCCTAACTCTATATTGTTCCCTCATTAGCCTCTCCACCCCTTACCTCCTAGAGTCCTTCGGGTCTACGTGCTTTGTTCACAACCTTAGTCCTGGTCTTGATAAATTGTCTGCCAAGTCTCATAAGTATGTCTTTCTAGGCTTCCCTCGGTCTCAGAGGGGATATAAGTGTTTCTCACCCTCTCTTCGTAGATATCTCATTTCAGCTGATGTCACGTTCTTTGAGTCTTCTCTCTACTTTGAGTCTAATTCCTTAACCTCTGGGTCTGACTTAGTATCCACCACCACCCCTTTTGTCTTTGATCCCTCAGACACGCCCATAGTGCAGGGAGATCCACCACCTCAGCACCTCTACAGGTTTATCATCGTCGGCAACCTCCACGCCTTCCAGATGGACCGCCTATTGACTCTCCTCCGGAGCCAACTCCTCCGTCCCCTCCGGTCCCACCTCCTCCGGCCCCTTCGGCCCCCACCTCCTGAGTCTGATCTCCCTATTGCACTTCGTAAAGGTATACGCTCCACTCGTAATCCTTCACCTCATTATGTCACTCTGAGTTATCACAGGTTATCCTCATCCCATTATACTTGTCTCTCTTCCATTTCCTCTGTGTCTATTCCTAAAACCGCAGGTGATGCCTTAGCCCACCCTGGTTGGAGACAAGCTATGAATGATGAGATGTGTGCTCTTCAGAACAGTGGTACTTGGGATTTCGTTCCTTTGCCTCCTGGGAAATCAGTTGTTGGTTGTCGGTGGATATTCACAGTGAAAGTTGGCCCTGATGGCACAATTGATCGGCTCAAAGCTCGATTAGTAGCCAAAGGTTATACTCAGATATTCGGGTTAGACTACGGTGACACTTTTTCTCCCGTCGCCAAGATGGCTTCTATCAGATTATTTTTAGCCATGGCTGCTATTCGTCATTGGCCCCTCTATCAGTTAGATGTCAAAAATGCCTTCCTTCATGGTGACCTGTTGGAGGAAGTTTATATGGAGCAACCTTCTGGTTTTGTTGCTCAGGGGGAGTCTTCAGGCTTAGTGTGTCGTCTCCACAAGTCTTTATACGGTCTTAAGCAGTCTCCCAGGGCTTGGTTTGGTAGATTCAGTACAGTAGTCAACAGTTTGGTATGACTCGGAGTGAGGCTGACCATTCTGTGTTTTATCGCCATTCAGCTGCTGGGTGTATCTACTTGGTAGTGTATGTTGACAACATTGTCATTACAGGTAGTGATCACCATGGCATTTCACAGATAAAACAACACCTTTGTCATTATTTTCAGGCTAAAGACCTTGACAGACTGAGATACTTCTTGGGGATTGAGGTAGCACAATCCAAAAATGGAATTGTAATTTCTCAAAGAAAGTATGCATTGGATATTTTAGAGGAGACCGGGCTAATGAATTCCAAGTCCGTTGACACACCTATGGATCCAAATGCTAAACTTCTACCAGGTCAGGGGGAGCCACTTTTAGATCTTGAGAGATACTGGAGACTGGTTGGAAAACTGAACTACCTCACTGTCACTCGTCCAGACATCTCTTTTGCAGTTAGTGTGGTAAGTCAGTTTCTTAATTCTCCTTGTGTGGGTCATTGGGATGCAGTCATTCGCATTCTAAAATATATTAAAGGAGCCCCAGGAAAAGGTTTGTTATATGAAGACAATAAACATACTCGAGTTGTGGGATACTCAGATGCAGATTGGGCAGGTTCTCCTACTGATAGGAGATCCACTTCTGGATATTGTGTCTTTATTGGTGACAACTTGATTTCCTGGAAAAGCAAGAAGCAAAATGTGGTGGCGAGATCCAGTGCAGAAGCAGAGTATAGAGCTATGGCTTCAGCTACTTGTGAGCTTATTTGGTTCAAACAGTTACTTGAAGAACTGAGATTTGGGGAGGCTACACAAATGTCTCTCATTTGTGATAACCAAGCTGCCCTTCACATTGCCTCTAATCCAGTTTTCCATGAGAGGACCAAACATATTGAGATAGATTGTCATTTCATCAGGGAAAAGATTTTATCTGGAGACATTACTACTTGGTTTGTTAATTCCAATGATCAGTTGGCAGATGTCTTCACCAAATCATTGAGGGGTCCTAGGATTGATTATATATGTAACAAGCTTGGTGCATATGATTTATATGCTCCAGCTTGAGGGGGAGTGTTAGATTGTTTGTTAGATTGTTATTGTTAGTGTATCATATGATAGATATGGGCTTGGGCCTATCACTATGTATATTTGTAAATACACTTATGTGTATATATATTATTTTCCGCTGTGCATTCTAGACACACGGATTCTATCATATGTCTCTCATTCATCTTAGATTTTGGACCTGGGCCTAAGATGGTAGCAGAGCCTATCCTAGATGATCCGTTGTTATTGGGCCACCACCCGTATAGTTGTCCACGCTCCAGATGTCCAACCCTGGGCGTGAGGGGGTGTGTTAGAGTCCCACATTGCCTAGAGATATGGCCATATTGTGGTATATAAGCCTTGGGCAATCCTCACCTTACAAGCTAGCTTTAGGCCCAGGTCCAAAATCTAAGATGGTATCAGAGCCTATCCTAGATGATCCGTTGTTATTGGGCCACCACCCGTATAGTTGTCCACGCTCCAGATGTCCAGCCCTGGGCGTGAGGGGGGTGTGTTAGAGTCCCACATTGCCTAGAGATATGGCCATATTGTGGTATATAAGCCTTGGGCAATCCTCACCTTACAAGCTAGCTTTTGGGATTGAGTTAGGCCCAAGTCCAAAATCTAAGAATAATAGATGACTAATTAGTGTTAATAATTTTTTTTTATGGATTTTAATTTAATTTGGAGAATACTAACACATGATGTGAAAGTATATTGTAATATTTAATAAATTTTTTGAAGATCAGATCATGTGTTATGTTTAGAATAGGGAAAATTACACTCACCTTCCCTGAGGTTTGCCTAAATAACAAAGACCTCCCCTCTAGTTTTTGAAATGCACTCACCTCCCTTGCCTAAAGCAGAATGATAAAAAAACTCGTAGTTGTGGATATTCATAGATATACCAGCGATGAGTAATCGCATATTTATTAAATGAGTGGAGACAGATATTATACTACTCGTCCCGCGGGTACCCACATACTCATTAAAATATATTTTCTATTGAGTTTAATATATGTACACTGTCAGTGTAAAGAAATTTACACAGACGTCCAATGATGTGTTGCCACATCATTTATTGAATTTAATAACACATGAAGTGTCGTGTCATATTTAGTAAATGATGTGGCAGCACACCATTGGATGTCTGTTACACTGACAGTGTATACTAATTAAATCCTTTTCTATTAACTATATTAAAATATTAAAATATTAAGATATTTTATTATTTCATGATGAGATAAAATTTAATTTTATTATTTTATAATAATATTCTCAATACATTAACTTGTAATAAAATTATATAATGTTAAAATTGATATAATATGATATCATGATATTTATATGTCATTTTTTTCTATAAATTCTGAATTCCTAGATATTAATGGATACTCGTGAATACCCGTTACCCGCTTGGGTAATTATTAATTTTAGTAGGTATGGATACAGGTAGTGTATAATCCATTCCGCTCCGTTAATATCCCTAGATAATCCTCACAGTGTCAATGAGAAGGGAGGTTTCTGCATTTCAAAAACTAGAGGGGAGATCTTTGTCATTTAGACAAACCTCAGGGGAGGTGAGTGCAATTTCCCCTTTAGAATATTATCATATTGTCTTTCAATAAATTGTTATATCATTGATATTAATAATTATGTTTGGATGGTTTTGGAATATTGTTTTAATTGAGTTATAATTTTCTCTAGTTAATTTTTTTAATGAGTTATTAATTTTTTTATTTAGATAAATTGCGGGTAACAGGCGCGGATATGAGCATATAGGTGCCCAGCGAGTACGGGAACGGACATTAAAGTTGCAAGCCCATGCGGGTACGAACGCAGATATGGGCTTTTTTTTTAAATGCGGGTATGAGCCCAGACACTATGGTACTCTCCTCAAAGGGTACTCATTGCCATCTCTACTCATTATTCATACCAAACATGACCATAAAAATTTCTAGTGTACCTACTTTAAAATTATAGTGAAAAAAATAAATACATCCTAACCGTTATGAATGCGACCTAAGTTAAGATTAACACGATTACAGTCATTTAAACTATAATTTGTTCTTTCTAGTTATAAATTATAACCTAATTAATTTTTTTTTTTTTCCAAATGTCAACTTCTCAAATTTCAACATATCCCAATCCCAACATTTTATTATAACATTTCCCTGCACTGTCCAGCCGACAGGATTAATATACTTGTGTAGATACGTATAGTCGTGATTGCACATCAAGTTTAGTTTAGGAAGGAAGAATTGAAGGAGTAAAACAGAAATTAATTTTTCCTGCTGAAAGCATTTTTCTTAAAGGATCGCCGCCATCAATTTTTCGGATTTCAACCCGAGCAGTTCGTCGAAAAAAACTTAACGTTTATTCCGGCAACAAAAACATAATTTATGCTTGATCACAATGTTCACAGGCATAATGAGTTTTCAGTAATATTTTTTTTATCTCTTTAAATTACTTCATTCAAATCAATTAAAATTAGTTGAAATCCAATACTAGAGACGCATTAAAATCTTATACTAAAACAGAAATATAGTTGAAAATTTTAATCAATGATGCTTATACACGCCATGCATATGCTCATGCAAGTACGGCTGGCATCGCAATCCAAAATTTCAAGGATAAACTATTGTTCCACAATTAAAATTTTGAGTGAGAAAGGAGGTGAGAAATAGAAAGAAATTAAAAAAATATATGAAAAGTGAGAAAGTTAAAGATTAAATAATTGATGTGATAGATAAAAAAATAAATAAGTAAAATGAAGTGTGAAAAAATCATAGTTTATAAGATAAATAAAATTTAATTAAAAACTATATTCGAATAACAGAAATTGGGAAAAAACACAATTATGTGACAATTTATTGAAATGGTCAAATTAAATCGATGATGTTGTTGATGGATAATATAACAATTCCATACCATTAAATAAAAGGTAAACGCAGAGAAAATAACAGTTGGTGCATACGAGCCACATCAAATCAATGCTTTTCTGTTTTCTCTTTTCTTTTCTTTTAGGAAGAAATCAACGATGGTTTAACACTTTGATTTTGTTTTGTTTTCACTTATCTTCCAGTCAAATTTATTTAATTTCATAATATTTTATTTTGCACAAATAAAAATTATCCGTCACATACTGAGAGCGATGGAGATTAATGGAGAATGACTTTTTGTGCATCTGATTTGAACCTTTGAACTTAGCTCCCTTCCTTATCCGTCGCACTCTTCATGCCATGTCCCTTCGCAAGAAGCTGAGAAACCTCACACACAATCTCAAAGACAAAGCCTCAGTGATCGCAGCAGCTCTATCAATCAAACGCCACGTGTCCTCCGTTCACATCCATGTCCTTCGCGCCACCACTCACAGCCTCTCCACTCCTCCGTCAGAGTCCCAAATCGCCGCCGTCCTCTCCACCGGCCACGGCTCCCACCTCCGTCCACGCGCCTGCATAAACGCGCTCATGGACCGACTTCACCGCACGCGAAACGCTACCGTTGCACTGAAATGTCTCTTCACTCTGCACAACGTCATGGCCAAGGGACCCTTAACACTAAAGGATAACCTATCTTACTACCCTTCCTACGGTGGCCATAACTTCCTTAACCTCTCTACCTTCCGCGATGACTCGGATCTCCAAGCGTTGGAGCTGAGCGCGTGGGTTCGATGGTACGCCGGAGTTCTAGAACATCTCGTAACCGTTTCGCGGGTTTTAAGTTATTATCTCACCACCAAAATGGAGACAAGAGAAAGAGAGTGTTTGGTTTTGGGAGTGTCGAGTGGTGATTTGCTGTGTAAAATACAAGGTCTTGTGGCTTTTGTGGAGCAGGTTAGTAGAGTGCCTGATTCGTTGCACCTTCAGAGGATTGATTTGGTGTATGAAATGGTGAGATTAGTGAGCGAAGATTATGGGAGTGTTCAGCGTGAGATTTTTGTGCGCGTGGAGGAGATTAGGAAGAGGGTGGGGGATTTGGATGTGGGAGAGTTGAGGGAGTTGGTTGGTTATTTGGAGAGATTGGAAGAGAGCAAGGAACGATTGGTGCTTTTGTTTGTGAATAGGAAGAGGAACGATGGGTTTTGGGATTTGATTTGTAGAACGAAGAACGAAGGGGGGGGCGATGAAAGAGGAGATAGAGGGGAAGTGGCTGACGGTGGTGAAGGGGAAGAAGAACGAGTCGACTCGGTTCACAAACCCGTTCCTTGACCCGGGGGTTTTGATTCCGGTCCCATCGAGTGGAGCGTGGCCACTTGTCAGCCGAGACGCGTTTTGTTTAACTGCTTCAACGGCGGGATGACGACTTCCTAGTTCCAACGGCTTTTTTCAATGACGACATGGGGTGCTATAATTTTTGTCTTTTTGTTATGTTTTTCAATTTTGACGACTTTTTTTGAAGATTAAATTACACTTTTTTGTGTAAAGAAATATGTAAATTACACTATTCTTTTTCATTTTAAAAACTATACTTTTTTCTTCAAGGATATAAATTGTATTATACCTTAATGCATTTCATTGTAAATAAAACTTCTTATAAATATGTTTTTTTTCTCTTACCATATATATGTTTGGGTTGATGAGAGAAATAAAGGAGATTTATAGGTTATTTGGTATATGAGAAAAATATATGGAAAAATGAAGGGAAAGAAAAATATAAGTCTTCCCTCTTTTCTTATTTGGTTGATTAGAATGTGATCGGAGATTTGAGGGAACCATCATACCATATATAACTTTGTGCTAGGTAGTGGTAATTTAGGGAGATGTTAAGAGAGTGTAAGATGGGTGTTTGTTGAAAGATGAAGATAGAGGGGTGAGAAGAAATTTCGTTAGAGAAGTGGCACAGGAGAGAAAGAAGAATGTGGTGGAGAAGAATGCAATATTAAGGGGATGTTGTATTTTCTACATAAAGAAAAAAAGCTATTTTGGTCAACAACCTTTATTAACCTATCTCTCCCCAAAATATCCTTAATCTCGCATAGAATGGGATTTTTATGGACCCATGCACTTTTTCTTCTCCCTCCCAATTTCTTCTCATGGCAAATGAGGTTAGTTTCATCATCACACCCTTATTTCTTCCTCCCATTTCTTCCATGGTATTTCTCTAATATCAAATATAGCCTAATAATTCTAAGTATCATTAGTAGATTCACTATGCCAAAAAAGACTTTTTACCGCGGTTACTTTTCGGAACCGCGATAATTGATAAGCTTTTTTACCGCGGTTCGAAAAGTAACCGTGATAGAAAAGGTGAGCATTTTAAAAAATCTAGGGCTTTTTACCGCGGTTGAATTAAGGAACCGTGGTAAAAAACCATAAAGTATCGTAGCTATTCTGTAGTTAATGTCTAGTTATTCTATAAAAATCCTAACAATATGCAAAATTTTAGGATACTCTCTCCTGTTACATAAATTATCCTAAAATGTCCTATTCTGTAGTGAAGACTAGTTTATATTTCTAGAAAAAAAAAACCCATTGAAAAATAAGACAAGAAGAAAGATATAACATCTTGGAGAGTGTTTTAAAATAGAAAGTTTGGTAAGTAAAACTAATACAAATCTGTTAGGCGGTGATCGACATAAACAATGCATCTAAAATGATAGCAAATCTGTTAGGCACTTGGACTTTTCTGTTATATAAAATTTTTAGTTACTCTACTTTGGGATTTTTGCATTTATGGTAACTGAACAATAAGAACCGAGTAACAGACCACAGACACAAAGCAACATATGAAAACACCTACAGTAAGTTGCTTCCCGATAGAGACAAGATCCATAAAGCAAAACTAAAAGCTAGTCCCTGACAATGGAAAAAGAACTAGCAGGAGCCATCACCACCGAATACAATAAAGCCAACATGAAAGCCATCAAACCAAAATTCCAATTGCAAACAGCTAGAAACATTTTTGTCTATTATATAGTAAAGGGAAGAGAAACAAAAGACTATGCCAATGAAATTTCCATTTGAAGGCTGAAGGTTCTCAACCAACCCTTACAGACAACAAGAAACAAGCCTGCTGAAAAGGAGCAATCACTTGCTATAGTCCAGTATATTCAACCACTGAGGGTGTGGGAAGGGGCAATAAAATCCTTCAAAATTAATATGCTACTGCTTAAGCTTGTTGTAAAATTAGTCAATTTACATGATGGTAAGCACTATCTGACAAGAATCTATAAAGCTCTCCATTGAGAATATAAATGTTAAAAACCCAAAATCACAGTCACAGGTGCATAAAAGCAAGTTTCATGTTAGAAAATAATTTGATTTTCTTTTTAACTAAGTACTAAATCCTATATTGCATAATTAAAGTTCAAAGGTGTGTACCTGAGCATACATGCAACAGAGATGCACCTATCTCCTGGATGGTGCTTTAAACTGTCTTAACTTCATCTACCCAGATTCATCATGCAGGAAATTAAAAGATGGTTCACAATTCCAATTAAGGTTGTAAGATGAAATCAAAATACTAATCTAAAACAAAATATATAAAAAAGAAGAAAGGGCGACAAATAAAATATAAATTAGACCTAACACCAGCCCTAAGAAGTTAGAACATAAATCCTAGTCCTAAGTTCCTAATCAGCTAATGAGCTAAAGTAGCTTAATTGAAAAGAAACAAAAAAGACAGAGACGAATAAAATACATCATAAAACGACTGCAATGCTTATCTTATACCTTGGTTACCGTTAGCATTCTACTGAGCAAAAATCTGGATACAACATAGTAGTGGTCCGCATTATCACCCAACCAAACCTTTACCTATAAGCACAAAACCCAGAAAGCATTTTGAAATGCAGAGAAAGTGAAACACAAGATCAAGTAAAAGACACAAAACTATATATTCTCTGTTCCTCTGAATAGGATTAGGGGGGGAACTGACTTCAAATCGCAATTCTGAAAAAAGTAAAGATGATGGAAAACCAAGAATCAGCTGACTTATCTGAACTCCAGCCCCCATCTCTATCTCTCTCTCCCTCTCTCCTCTCTGTACGTATCTTAATATCCTGCAAGAGAGAGAATAGGTCTTAGGCATCAGAAATAGGATTTAAAATAACCAAAAAGAAAAGAAAAAGTTGGTTATAAAATTAGAGAATAGGTTCATGACATCCCAAATGATGATTGAAGAAAGGATGGCATTTGGAGTGTATTTGAAAAGAGGTGATGATTTGCAGGGTTAAGAACACAATAAATGACATGATAATATTAGAGAGTGCAGTTTCACAGCCAGACATGAAATTTACTGCTGACCGGGAGAAAAAACCTGAAGACAGAAAGAACCTAAAACTCCAAATGTGTAACCAAAGACTCTAGCTCAAGTGTGTAAGCCTGGAAATTAAACAGAATCACACCCATATTGATCAGCTTTAATTAGAATATGTTAATTTATAAAATTCATTCCAACAAACAAATTGACATAGCAAATAAGTGTATCTTAATTGATTGTCCTGATGCAAAGTCTTCTAGCTTGAGAAAGCCCCATCTATTTATACAAAGAAATTGACAGAGGAGTCGAGCATACATGATTTCATAGTTTAAATAGCTAGCTACAACATGATGTAAATCCTAATGTTGCATATCCTTAGTATGGGGAGTGGATAGTCATTTTACCTGAAGCTTCCCAAGGCTTGAACCCCTCGAGTAGAGTAGAGTGAACCAGTACAGAATGGGATTCTTGGAACAGTCTAATGGAAACCCTTGACGCTTCTAACTTGCTTACCGGGTTGTTTATCTTCGAAACAAAGTCACATTAAATCTGACATGGCACAAAGATAACAACTAATGGAAACTCCGAAACATATTCAATATTATTCTATTCTACCCATTATAAGACGCAATTCACATATAAGTTTGGGGTGTTTAACGTTTCTCAGAAGTATAGATTTTTATCAGATCAAAGGGAATATGTTATTTTTAATATGATAAAAACTGAACATAAGGAAAAACACATTAACGAAAAAATAATGGAAAACTATTGCAGTTTGATAAAACATCAAAAGAAATCCAAAAGACTTTGATTTTCACCCTCCTCTGTAGAGCCTCATCAAGCTCCTACTGATCATCACTTAACCTGGTCCCCAACCTTGATAGAAAGGGGGCTCCTTAGGGAAAAGAACTTGTAACCGGCTTGAAGTTCACTGCACACTACAAAATCAAACTGAACCACTACCCTTGCACTCCCACAGACCCATCACATCTGCACCTCGCCATCATCAAATCTCGCCATAACCAGAGTCCAATCGGTGCCTCCGGCAACCACCACCTTCAGACAAAGAAGAAATTTAAAAAGCAGACCAGAAACTAAATCAGAAAAATCCAGAACAGTCTTAGTAGCAACAAATTCTTACAGTGAACATTACTAAATTCATTAGAGAAACATATACAATTAAATACCCAGTTAATGTTAATTTTCAAACACAAGTAAAATAGCGATGCACCTGATGGTTACCACTCAGAGGAAAGTAAATTATCATGAAAATTGGTCCAGTATATAGATATATTGCACCTGTGCAATTCATATCAGTCCAGAACCTCTATATTATTTTGGTTCCTTTGAGAATGTGTCCTTAGTTCAATAAACTTCTCATTTCAGTTATGGAAAAAAAGTTCACATTACCTCAGAAACAGACAGAAATCGGTCCCTCTCTGTGTACTGTTGCACCTTCTCTAATGTCTGTCTGGTGAAAGAACTATACATCTTGTCAATTTTCTGTACTCAAAATACAAGGGAAAGAGGAGGCACTTAGACTTAGAATTCCAAGAACTACCAAACATATTATAACAATGAAGGGATAAAAAGCATAGTAACTGCTGCCATGGGAACTTGAGCATGAAGAAATCATGTCAAATGAAGTTTCCAATTTCGCACACTGAAAATCGAAGTACAATATTTATCTGTTTCGAACCAACTACTCAAAAAGCTTAAGCTCTTGGGTTGCTTATGTATGATTTTATATCTAGAACGCTCCTTCACACGAGCCATTTGGAGTTCAAGTGTCAAAAGTGTGTAGACCTATCCTACCTTATGCTAGAATTTAACTTTATTGAGAAGAATAGGGGGCGGAAAGGATCAAACTCCTGACCATTGGTCATAGAAACTTTCATATTGTGTCATAAATTGACTCCCTTCAGAGCTTATGTTGTTAGGTGAAGGCTTATAAATGGTTTTATATCTATCATCTTCCTTAAGAAGGCTAAGTATAAGATATAGTTTTTCAGGAAAAAGGATTCAAAGCAATTTCTGAAAAATGTGTAGGTTGCTGAATCTACACTTGTTATTCACACCAACCATCTATACCCCACATAAGTAGTATTAATAAAAGACACCAACCAAAGCAATTTCCGAAACTAGCATGACATGATACAACACATAAGCAACCCCAGGAACACGAAAATAGAACACCATGCATGAGATTATACACACACCAAGGACCACATGAAAAACGAAAAGAGAAAGAGGATAAAAAACACAGCTCAACAAAAACATCGACCTACACATGAAAATTGAAACTTCATTATTCAAAACAAGTTCCAATTGCTATATCCTTTAACAGTAAAATAAAATAACTAAAGAACAAGAGAGAACAACTCACTGAGCATTTCAATCAGATCTACCTGTACTTCAGCTGCCCTCTCCATACACGTTGTGCCTCCACCACCCTATCTGTCCCCGTTCTCGCCCTCTAGCATCGTCGCAAGCCATCGTGGCGCGCATCACGCTCAAACAGTGCCGCCGTTGTCCCCGTGGCCGCCACGCACATCGTCCCTGCCAGCCCTCCTTACGCCACCACCCCCTTGGCCCCACACCACTTGCACATCACCACGACCGCGTCTTCGTTGCCTCCATTCCTCCTGGTCCCTTTCCTTGTTCTGTATCCTAGCAGCCCTAATTTTGGGAACAAGAGTCTTTTCAATTACTCACGGAACAAAAACTTAAAAATTAACGCGCTTCTATAAAAGCAACCGTATTAATTGTTAGTAGTTAACCATTCACCGCGATCAGATTTCAGACCCGCATTAAATGATTATAATTTTGTAAAATGACTATTAAAAAAAGTAATAATTTTATAAGGATTATGGCGGTTCAATTTTGGAACTACGGTAACTGTCTTTATTTCTCATTTTTAGTCCGATTTCTTAGTGTAACTGAGGTAAATTTGGCGCGATAAAAACCTATTTTTGGCATAGTTATTTTTTTTTTTTTTCAAACTAGGCGATGAGCACCAAATCCACAAGGGCCAACTCATAAGTTAACACCCACAATGGGCTAAGGGTTAAGAACACTTACCTAAAGGCACACTGAGATGGTGCTTCATAGTTCATACACCCCAAGGTAGGAGATCATGTGTTTCCTACTAATGTGTATTCACATTTCACACACCAATGGTTCTAGAATATTCTCCCAGTATTATTCACCGCTTTTCATGCAACGATTAAGAAGTTTAAATTAGCTAACAAGGTTGTGACTTAGTTATAGTCAAGCCTATATAAAGGAACTAATAAAGAGACTCAAGTATGATTGTTACTTTCTTCTGATGCATCTACTTAAGTATCAGAGTGCCTTTTAAGAGGCACCTACCTTTTTTCCACTATTGTTGTTCATCCCACTTCATCACAACACTATCATAGTCGTTCACTTGTTTGAGGTTAGGTCACACTTTCAACACCTTGGGTATAAACGTCTAGATTTGTTTGTGGGTTGTTAATATATTCAAACCACCACCACCATGGCTAACACCATCTCTCTACTGTGGATGAATGGTGTTACTAGGAACCAAGTAGTTTACACAATTCCTTGTTCTTTTGTAGATTTTCATTTCAACAAGTCCTCTATGATTTAGGATAAACTACATTTTGGCTTTAAAAGGAAGTTGTAATTTGTTCTCCCTTTTGACATTGAATCACCTAGCTTATCTTTATTGAATTTGGTGTTAGGCAATATCCATCACATAACCAAGTTTCTAACATATAATTTGTTCAATTAACTCATGTTAATGTGTGCTAACCTTTTATGCCATACCCAAGACTCATCTTCCTTAGACAAAAAAAATAATTCAACTTCATTAGTATTTAATGAGTTTAATTCTAGCATATATATGTTATTAAACCTATTACTAACCAACTTAATTTCTTCATTTTTATTATTAACAATCATACAACATGAGGAGTTAAACACAACTTTGTATCTTTGTCACACAATTGGCTAACAAAAAGTAGATTATGTTTAAAGCCATCAATGTATAACACTGATCAATGAGCTGCTAGGAGACTTACGTACCAACCATTCCAATGGCAAGAATTTTACCTTTGTTGTTGTCACTATGGGTAACTGATTGAGGTCGTACTCAATCAAATAATACAGTTTAAAGTGCAATAAGGGTTGAGTTAACCCAAAGTTTTTTTCCAAAGAATTCACTTACAAATTCCAAATTTCACAAGATCAACGTGTAAGGGGGAATTGTTTGTAGTTCTCAGAATTCATAACAAAACAAACATAAATTCGAAATTAACCTATAATAAATTCAGATTAATTCTCTGCACATACTCAACATGGATCTTGATGAAGATTTGGCAAGAGTACCAATCGTATCAAGTAGAATAGCGATGAGTAGAGTATCGTCTTCACGGAGATTGAGAATTCACGTACCAAAATACAGAGAATTTGGCTAGTTGAATAAAAGAATCACAAATATACCAATGTAATAAGAAATAATGCAGAAAATAAAAAAAAAGAACTTCAAATCAAGATGTTTAGAATGCAAGGGAAAGACAAAGGTTATGAAAAGCATTATCAAAAAGCGATTAGGGGTTGGTTCCTCTTAATTCTCCCTCTATGAAATTCAATAGCATATCCAATCTAGTGGTTATGATTCAATTCATGATCCAATTCACAAATATAGTTAAATCCCAATTTCCTAGCGGTTTTAACCCTAATCCTAATTTAAAATCCCTAATTCCTTAGGTGAATCTAAGAAAGAATGCATTAAGATCAAGAATTGATAGAGATCACACAATCTCAAACTCCTATCCCTAGGTAATTAGCCAATCGTGTTGTTTACTTCGATTCCAAGTTCCTCCCATTGTGAGAATCCCTCTAAGTTCATGTAATTGAGTGGCAAAATCAATTGAAGTATTATGAGTAGAAGAAAACAATGGAATTAAATCAAGACTCACTAAATTGAAATAACAAAAGAAATTCACATAGGGTTTGAATTAGGATTCCCCAATCCCTAACCTAAGAGATTTAGAGATTCATGATGATAGAAAAGAAAACAGAGGAAAGGGAAGCAAACTCTAAAGTGGAATCCATTAGATTTGAAGCCTCAATCTCCAAAGGAGAGAGTTCTATGTTTCTCAACTCTAATGTCTGAGAAAGAATCCTAAAAGTCCCATTTAAAAAGGGTAAAGAGCCTATTTAAATACTAAAGGTGTATGTGAATTAATCTTGTGAAATTCCGTCGCGCGTAATTACGATGAATTTGTAATGATTTTACGTCAACACGCAGAGGTTCCAGTAGCTCAACGTCACTACGATCCTTTTTCACATCGTAATTTCACGTCTTCTGTCGAGGACTTCCAATAGCGTAATGTAGCTCGCTCTGTTTTCCATTGATTTTACGGTCTCTGCCAGGGACTTCCAGTAGTGCAATGTAGTTTACGATTATTCTCCACCGATTTTACGGTGAAACTCAGAATCTCCCAGTAACACAATGTGGCTACACTGCTTTTCCAATGATTTTACGGTAGCACACAGAGGTTTCTAAACATATTTTCTTGTCCTTAAAAGCTCATCCAAATTATCTTCCCTCCATCCTTTTGCTTCGAAGTAAAAAATACCTACAAAACACCAAATTGGCAATTAATCAAAACTATTTACTACAACTTAACCACTACCACCTAAAATAACACAATTATTTATTCTTAAACATTTTAATCTAATTTTCAACCTACTAAATAACCTAAATGACTAAAATTACCTAAAATTAACCTATAAATCCATTAATGTCATGGATTATATCAGATCTATCATTGGAAATCAAGATACAATTTCATTCTCATATATGAATCCGAATTAATTATGAATCAGTCAATAAGCATCAACACATCATGATTCAAGTTCTTGCATAAAGCATGAATTGTTCATCAATTAGGGCTAATGATTAAGCATCCCTAAATCTAATTAAATCTAAGTTTAAACTCGAATTTCCAATCCTCAAGCATAAATCATACTTGAATTTAATTCTATAATCCCTAAATTCACAGTTTTAAGCAAAACCGAATTCATGTAGGAATGAAGAATAAAAAATAGAATTATAATTGATGTAGAAAAATGAAATTCGAATTACAAACCAAATCTCAAGATCCAAGCTAGCATTGATATAGAGAATTAACCTTGAGAATTTAGCCTTCCATGGAGGTTGAAGTGAAAAAATGAAAATGAAGGAAGTAAGAGAAGAAGGAAGAAGAAGAGAGAAAAAAGTAGAAAGTGAAGAGACCCAAATCTGAAATTTAGAAAAATGAGAGAAAGTTCCCTCCAAAAGAATATCTGCCCCTTTTTAAACGCCCAATCCTAGCCACATGATTAATCAGATTAAAAATTTAAAATGATGGTTGGGCCTTGATTATAAGTATCAGGCTCCAAACACTGATACAATTCTTGAAAAACAAAGTTGTCCCAAGTCAGATTTCGTAGCCTGATGGATTCCTGGCAAGTGTACCAAAAGTCCAGCAGTTATAGAGTAAGTAAGATATCATATCCACAGGGAGCGATTTTAATTTGTAGAGTGATAGCGATCGTATTTTCAATAAAAACAATTTTATAAAAAGGATTGATGTATGCAGAATAATAAATAGTACAGATAAACAAGATGAGAGAAGGATACTTTGGATTAGGATTTGACTTCATTTCATCTCCCCCCATCGTGTATGCGAATCCCTTCTTTTAATTATGATTATACTTGTAATTACCTTAGCATTGTCTAACTACAATAATTATAAGACATGCCTGGCAATTATCGTACCCGCAAATTCCCCTATAATATCATAATTAAATGCCAAAAGCTATTCTCTACAGGCATTCAAAGTAGCTTGGCGACCCCGAACATTCCCCATATTTTGCAATCAGCGCTATCAATTTAATTCATACCTTCCCATCGAACAATTATGAAGGGGTGTGTCACTCACCAAACGCTTCAATCGCAGCGAAGAAACGATAGTACGATATGAACCAAACAAGTATCTTCAGCAATCGGAGATTAAGCTTCATAGACAGCTCTATGCTCACCTAACTCTAGTACTAGCCGGAGTTCCACTTTTTGTATCCAGAGCACTGGCCTACCACCCCGGCGCACGCCGCAGAGGCGATGCATTACAAACAGAATAAAGATACCGATAAATTACAAATAGAGAATCATAATTAAAAAGAAGAGAATTCTTATACCTTGGGGATTGAATCCACTACATCAAATCCTACTGGAGAGCTTAGCTACTCATGGTAGCCATTACAAACCACTGAGAATCTGTCACCTTTCTCAATCCTAGAACTACTCTTTCTCTATATCTGTGTGTCTCTGATCTATGCAAAAGGCCCTATTTATAGAGTGAGAAAAACCCTAATCTGCTCAAAGAAGTCAATCTGGATCTAGGTTTAAAGCTGTTGCGCGTCCTGCGCTTCATAATACGCTTAGCGCGCATGAAGCGCAACTAATCATGTGTGTTGCCGCTCCACTTGCGCTTAGCGCAGGTGGAGCCCGATCAATCTGAGGCTGCGCTCCACATGCGCTTTAGCGCAGGTGAAGCGTGTCACGCGTTGCTGAGTTTCCTTCATATCCCGATCTAACTTCTGGATCTCTTTCTGATCTTGCCTTTGCTTATCTGGTTTCCTTTTTCCCCTTTTTCTGAATGGTTTTTGTATTTAATTGGTTGGATTTGAATTGGAGGAGTTATCCAGAAGATTTTTCTGATTAACTAACTG
Source organism: Sesbania bispinosa (assembly GCA_026901365.1). Classification (NCBI taxonomy): domain Eukaryota; kingdom Viridiplantae; phylum Streptophyta; class Magnoliopsida; order Fabales; family Fabaceae; genus Sesbania; species Sesbania bispinosa. The sequence goes on from QLOH01000382.1 coordinate 272,904, forward strand.
TTAATCTCCTCTTATTTGGTCTTTATTTAAACTCTGAATCTGCAAATAATCTCCTTTCTGATGCTATTTTCTCTTTCATTCAAAATCTTCTGTAAATCTGCATAAAACAACAAATTTCTATTTAAAATAAACATCATATTCAAATTTAAACCAAATAATTACAATTATTATAAATATTAATAAAAAGAGATAATTCGGGGGCATAAATTACTATTTTTAACCTTGATAAGTGTATAAAACTATAGGAAAATAACGCTAATTTTACACTTATCAAATACCCCCAAACTCTAATTTTCTTGCTTGGTCCTCAAGCAAGACACCTTTTGCAATCAAATTTCAAATCACCCTTGTATACAATTCTCAAAACAACTACAAGGAAAAATTTTCATTATCTCTTTATTAGGCAGAAGTCACTTTCATAATACCAGAAAAATTAAAATCAAGAGATATTACCATTACTCAACCACAACTAGAACACACTCAGCAGTTGAACTTTCTCAAGAGTAGCAATTAAAGCAATAAATAATAAACCAAGGAATTTCACTCATGCTCACTGGTACTGTTTCCCTCACTACTTTTCACCACAGCTGAACAACTAAGATTGATAGTCGTTTCTAGTTCCTAAGGCATGTTCATGGTTAATATGGATCAAAAGGTCTTTTCAAGGTTGTAATGAGGCTGGGCTATCAAGAATTTATGATTTTTCTGGATAAACAATGAACGTCTAGAATAGAGAGCATCTTTGAATGTTGCTTTTCTTGATTTCTTCTACTTCCACCATCTCTTTCTTGATTTATTTAACTTCTTTGACAGGCCTCTTTCCATGTTTGAAGATGCCTCCCCCCCAACTTAACCTTTTCTTTTTTATTTTAGGGGGAGTGATCTTCTTTTCTTTTTGTTTCTCTGTACCTGCTCTTTGGATTTTCAACACCTTTTCTTCCCATTATTTTCAGCTTCCACCTGCTCTCTATCCCAAATGTGTAAGGGACAAGATATATATATATTTATTTTAGCTTGGGTGAACAAGAATAATCAATTAAGGCTCAAAATGGGTTATCAAAAATTGGAAAAATTATATCAGAGGTTGACTTTTTTCTGCCACTGAGCAGATATATTGAAAACGAAAATTGCCTTTGTCATTTCAATATTTTCCATAGAACATTGTAAGATCCAAAAACCAATCAATAAAGTTGACAGACAGCGGTGAAAAAACTCTCAATCTCAGTGTTTGGGCTCTCAACTTACCGGTTACTTGACTAAATTCTGATAAAACATTTATTGTTGTTTAATTAACTACCCCTGATAGATTCTCATGTGAAGCATCCTAATCTTAATTGATTATGGAATTGATCACAAGACCGTTTTTCTTTCCTAATCTGGTTAGTTTAAACTGCCTATTTTTCAGAAATTTGAAAAAATTCCTTTTATTTCCTAAATCCTAAATCCTAAAAAAATAAAGATCGGGGAATGTACTGCTGCATAATATGTCAGTGTAATGTTTACAGTACATGCCAAAAGAAAAATAAAAGAAAGAAAAAAATAAGAAAAAAGAAAAGAAAAGCACCAAATAAAAAAAATGTCAATGGTCCTGGTCCTGGTCCTGGTGGCCCTGCTCCATGTGATCATCATCAGCAGCTGCTGCTTCCACCCCATTGGAGGAATAGGCCTGTCCCAGCCACTGAAGATACTCTCCGAACTGTTCAGGTGTTATGCTTGGTAGGGGTCAGGCCTAATGGAGTATAGATACTCCTGCAGATGAACCTGGCCCCTATGGATGGAAGTAAGCTGGGCAAAGAGATGCTGATAATGCTGAGTGAAGTACTTGGGTCTGCTGCTGGTGCTGGAGGTGGTGGTGGTGCTGCTGCTGCTCCTCATCCTCCTCCTCATAAGGCATACAGTAGGCCTCAATATATCCCCGAGTCATAGGGTTGTGGATGCGAACCGAGGGGTTCACATCCACACCCCTAGATCTGCAAAGGGCAGTGATAAGTGCGGGGAAGCCTAAACTGATCCTGGTGGTGGCAGTGCGGCGTGAGATGGTGGAAATAAAATCTGCTATCTTCTGGGTGATGACCCTGGAGATATCTATGTCGCCGCCTGTGAGGATGGTATGAATGAGGTGTGCCACTGGCATCTGAATATCAGAGACATGGTTGGTGGGGCTGACATTAGCGAGGATTAGCACAGTCCACATCCTCGCTATGGCCTTCATGTGCTGCCTATAGATGCGAGCAGCCTGTCCTGATGCATTCCTTTCAAAGGAATGCCCTGGTAAGCATAAAGTCTGGGCAGCCGCCAAATCCATAGGATCATAACCACTAATCCCCACCTCTCTCATCCGGAGGTGATACTGGCACTCCATTAAGTCTCTATCCATGGGTGCCGGATACTGTAGTAGGGCATTGATTGCGTCGCAATCAAACCTAATCTCCATGCCCCTCACATATGATACTCTATCTGGTCCATGGGCATTGGCATAAAACTCCCTCACCACAGTAGGATCAAAGTGGTGTCTGGGCTGCTGAGGCGCACCCAGTTCCTCCTGTGGATCTCTGCTCTGAACTCCTCAAACTCATCTGGTAGGAGTCTGACAGGTCTCTCTATGATGAAGTTACAGTCCTGGATGCACTGTAAGCTTCTGCAGTCTTGGCATCCCGAAACCTGTGAGGATCAAAGTCAGCATCCTCCTGTGGTGCCTGGCGGGATCTCTTGCCTCTTTGGGCACCACTCCTAGATGTACCAGCTCTGCTAACAATCTTGGTACGTGCCATCTGCAATATTTGTTACCAAAAATTATTTATGCAACAATAATAGATTATTCAAAATTTATTGAACTAAATGGCCAATTTAAATCAATAATTAAGATAATCGTTAAATCAAGCACTTGCACAAATTATTGATTTTAAAATTACCTCTTTATTAATTAATTAATTTATTAAGACATGCCAAAATGATCAATTAAAGCAAGCCCTAATTAATTATTTAACAAAAAAGAGTAGGTAACAAATATTAATGCTCAAAAATCATGTTATTAGAAAACATGCATGAAGGCACAATTATTTTTATTTTGGTCATGTAAAAGTATCATACATTTTATTTAAGCAACCATGTACCAAAAATAAATAATTTGCAATAAACCATTGCATTCATAAAACTACCACCTAACATGCCAAATAAGTTCTAAATAAGTTCCTAGCAGCATGCATACTAAACTTAAGGCTTTTCTAAACAAATATTTCTATCCTAAAGTGTCCTAAAAGCCTAAGTCTCTACCCTAAATTTTCTAAAAAAATAAGGACTCAAATCAAAATTTCAATCGGTGCAAAAGGTTTAAAATACAAGAAACATACCTGGTATAGCCTCAGAAATGGTAAAAGTAGGGGTATGTGAGAAAAAACAGCAAAAATGGTAGTTAGGATCTCAGAGAATCAGGGAAGGATTTTGAAATTTGAAATTTTAGTAACTTCCCATTTTAATAAGCTGAGCGCGCAGATGCGCTGCACCTGCGCTTAGCGTGGGTGCAGCGCGTGTCTCCAGGGAGACCAAACGATGCGCTCACGCTTCACTACGCGCTGAGCGCATAAGAAGCGTGAGTGCGCTTTTATATGCGCTAAGCGCAATTAAAGCGTACGTGCCCAGTTTTTCTTCCTTTTTGCTTTTTCATTCATTTTACCCTTTATTATACCCTTTCCTCATCTACACAGGTACACTCAATAAAAAAATAATAAATAACAAAATAAAAAAAATTGTTGGGTTGCCTCCCAGGAAGCGCTTGTTTAACGTCTTCTAGCTCGACGCCTGGTTCTTTTTGGTGTTTTCATGGTGGCCTCAATTGGAGGATGATGGTTGATTCTGTGCCATTCCTTCCTGTAAACTCCCATCCCCAATCCACTTGTTACTTGTTTCTTCTCTGCCTTCTCCTTCAGTGGTTGATATTGTTCTTTTCCTCTTCTCGAACCCCCAAACATTTTCTGGCTGCTTTACCCTCATTCTTGGTTTCCTCAGAAAGTTGGAAACCTTCTTTTTCTTTTTTGATTCTTGATTTTTAATCAAGACCTCTTTCTTTTGTCTTTCTGCAGCTTTGCTTGGAATTGATAGATCCCATCAGTAGGATCTTTTTCAATTTTGTGGAGGTTGCAGGATCTTGGGGCTCCCTTTATCAATATGAAAGGTGATACTTTCATCATTAGAACTTACCTGGTACTCCCCTTTATCAATATCAACAATTAGTTTGGCAGACTTCATAAAAGGTCTTCCCAATATGAGGGGGACATCAGCGTCCACTTCTTCTGTTTTTGCAATGATGAAATCTACTGAATAAACAAACTTGTCCACTCGAACAGGCAAATCTTCTATTATCCCATAAGGGCTTTGAGTAGACTTATTTGCAAACAGTAATTCTACATCAGCAGGCTTGACCTTCACATCACTCAACTTGTTAAAATACGTAAGCGGCATCAAATTGATGCTCGCTCCAAGATCCAATAAAGCATGAGTGGTAGGTAAATTCTCAATATTTAATGGGATAGTGAACTTACCTGGGTCAAGCGCTTTTTCTGTGATAACAACCTCATTGGGTACATTCTTCTCCTCTTATCTGTTACTGCCCCTTGGCTTTCTTCTGTCTCACATGGTTCATGGACTTTTTCTTCTTGGGATGACTGTTCCTCTAGGACAATGTCCTCATCCACCTCACTATCTTCTGACTGGTTGCCATCAGTAGCAATCAAATGACACTGTTCCTTGGGGTTGGTAAGAGTATGCGCTGAAAAGTGGCTCTTCTTGAATTCTCCATGTCTTGTGCTAACTGGCCTACTTGATGTTCCAACGCCTTGAGTGATGCATCATTGTTCTTTTTGTACCCCTCAAATCCTGATATGAATGCATCAATCTTTTCCTCCAACCTAGAAATCTTGTCATTCACTGAAGGTTGTTGCTGCTGGTAAGGAGTCTGCCTATTCCCACCATTCTGACCCCATCCAGAATTGGTTTGGTTGTTCCTCCATCCTTGAGAATAGTAATTGTTGTTGTTGGAGAAACTTCCTTGCCCCTCTGATTTCCCATGAAGTTGACCTGTTCTGTTTGTGTCTCTTGAAAAGAGCATTGACCATTTGGATGGTCTCCTCCACAGAAGTCACAGTTCATTGGTTGGGTCTGAATTGGTTGAGTATGGATGGCCTTTAGTTGCTGAGGGAGTGCTTCCAAAGATTTTGTAAGTGCCTCTAGTTGCCTCTTGAGCAATTTTTGTTCAGCCAAAATGGCATCATTAGAATTGAGCTCTAGCATTCCCTTTGCTTGCATCTGTACTGGTTGCCTTCCATGTTGAGCCTGTTGGTCATTATGAGCCATGTTTTCAATGATCATCACAGCTCTTTCTGGTTCCACGGACAAGATAGTCCCTCCTGCTGAAGCGTCAATGAAGGATTTGGAATCTGGTCTGAGTCCTTTGCAAAAGATATTCAATTGGGCAATATCGTCGTAACCATGATTCGGGCATTTTCTCAGCAGGGTCTTGTATCTTTCCCAGGCTTCACAGAGTGGTTCATTTGCTCCTTGCATGAAAGTGGATATTTCTGCTTTTGCTTGGATGTGCTTTCCGGCTGGAAAGAATCTGTTTAAGAACTTTTCTTCCACCATTCCCCAAGAATGCAAGCTTTGATTTGGATGAGACTTCAACCATTCTTTTGCTTTACCTATCAAAGAGAAAGGAAAAAGACGTAAGTAAATGGATTCTAAGTCTCCTCTTCAAATCCCATAGTGCCTATCAATTCATAAAAATTAGAAAGATGATTATGTGGATCCTCATGATCCAATCCTGCGAATTGATTTGCATTTATGAGGTTGAGATGAGCAGCTTTCAACTCCAAGGTCTTTGCAGTTGTGGGTAGCACAATGCTGGAGTGATAGCGAGGGCTTTGATTTCTGACATAATCCCCTAAAGTCCTTCTGTGTTGTACTCCTGCCATATCTTGAGGCTCGTCTGCTATTATCCTCCTTCTTCTTCTTTGACTTCTATTCTTCCTGGTTGTCCTCTCGATTTCTGGATCAAAAATCAATTGCTTTGGAGACACCTGGCTTCTTAAAAGCATAAACAAAGAAGCTAGAAATAGGATGAGATAACAGATAAGTATATATTTTTTTAATAATAAAATATAATAAAAAAAATAAAAAATACGAAAATTAAAATTAAAAATAAAATTTGAAAATATGACCTCCTAAAACTATACAAATTGAGACACCGCTCCCCGGCAACGGCGCCAAAAACTTGATGGATTCCTGGCAAGTGTACCAAAAGTCCAGCAGTTATAGAGTAAGTAAGATATCGTATCCACAGGGAGCGGTTTTAATTTGTAAGTAATAGCGATCGTATTTTCAATGAAAACAATTTTATAAAAAGGATTGATTGTATGCAGAATAAAAATAGTAACAGATAAACGAGATGAGAGAATGATACTTTGGATTAGGATTTGACTTCGTTTCATCTCCCCCCGTGTATGCGAATCCCTTCTTTTAATTATGATTACTTGTAATTACCTTAGCATTGTCTAACTACAATAATTATAAGGCATGCCTGGCAATTATCGTACCCGCAAATTCCCCTATAACATCATAATTAAACGCCAAAAGCTATTCTCTACAGGCATTCAAAGTGGCTTGGCGACCCCGAACATTCCCCGTATTTTGCAATCAGCGCTATCAATTTAATCCATACCTTCCCATCGAACAACTATGAAGGGGTGTGTCACTCACCAAACGCTTCAATCGCAGCGAAGAACGATAGTACGATATGAACCAAACGAGTATCTTCAGCAATCGGAGATTAAGCTTCATAGACAGCTCTATGCTCACCTAACTCTAATACTAGCCGGAGTTCCACTTTTTGTATCCAGAGCACTAGCCTACCACCCCGGCGCACGCGCGGAGGCGATGCATTACAAAGCATAAAGATACCGATAAATTACAAAGAGAATCATAATTAAAAAGAAGAGAATTCTTATACACTTGGGGATTGAATCCACTACATCAAATCCTACTGGAGAGCTTAGCTACTCATGGTAGCCATTACAAACCACTGAGAAATCTGTCACCTTTCTCAATCCTAGAACTACTCTCTCTGTATCTGTGTGTCTCTGATCTATAAAAGGCCCTATTTATAGAGTGAAAACCCTAATTCTGCTCCAAGAAGTCAATCTGGATCTAGGTTTAAAGGCTGTTGCGCGTCCTGCGCTTCATATACGCTTAGCGCGCATGAAGCGCAACTAATCTGTTGTGCGCTCCACTTGCGCTTAGCGCAGGTGCCTGATCAATCTGAGGCTGCGCTCCACATGCGCTTAGCGCAGGTGGAGCGTGTCACGCGTTGCTGATTTCCTTCAGATCCTGATCTAACTTCTGGATCTCTTTCTGATCTTGCCTTTGCTTATCTGGTTTTCCTTTTTCCCTTTTTCTGAATTGTTTTTGTATTTAATTGGTTTGGATTTGAATTGGAGGAGTTATCCACAAGATTCTCTGATTAACTAACTGTTATCTCCTCTTTATTTGGTCTTTATTTAAACTCTGAATCTGCAAATAATATCCTTTCTGATGCTATTTTCTCTCTCATTCCAAATCTTCTGTAAATCTGCATAAAACAACAGATTTCTATTTAAAATAACATCATATTCAAATTTAAACCAAATAATTACAATTATTATAAATATTAATAAAAAGGGATAATTTGGGGCATAAATTACTATTTTAACCTTGATAAGTGTAATAAAAACTATAGGAAAATAACGCTAATTTTACACTTATCATAGCCCAATTGCAAAATTAAAATGCTCCTAATTCTATCATGGAAATACCATCATGTATCATATCAAATTAAAGCCCCAAGTTCCAATTCCACTTGATGACAGGAATTGCACAGGATCTAGAATTGAGCAAAACAAACCAATTAGAACCACAATCAAGCAATAAAATCACGGAATATAGGTGCTGGGCAGCAGCTATATTCACGTGAGAAAGTGATAGAAAATGAGAGAAAATGAAAGAAAAAGTGAAGAGGAAAGAAATGGAGGGACGCCACTGAAGCAAGAATCCTCCTGCAGGAGATAAGTCCAATTGCCAGACGCCACTAATTCAGGAGAATTAGATAAGTCTCACCATGGTTTAAGCAACAACCACCAAGCATCACTCAATTCTCAAGAGAGGAGAAAATTTGGCATAATGCCTTTACTATTCATCAAAGTTATGAATACAAGAGAGCGGCCTACTCATGGAAATAAAGGGGGAAAAATAAAAAGATGGGTGCAAATCCATCCCAAGTGGGATTTGAACCCATGCCCCTAATGGCTTATGGCCAAGCTAAGCCTTAAACCATTAAACCTCTAAAAAGGCGCCCAACTATGTAGGAAAATACAAGATGAATCAAATTTCTATCCTATGTGGGAATAGAACCCATGACCTCCTAAACCTTATAGCAAGGCAACCTACTAACCAATAAACCCACTAAAGATATCTCCCAAGAAGGAGGAATTAAAAGAAAATTACAAGAAAGTCCTAATTAAGGGTGGTCTATAGGACAAGGGTCTTATCCAAGGTCAAGGTGTCCTTTTGTAGGGTAGTGACCTTTATTTTGTAGGGTAGTGACCCTTTATTTGTATGACACTAATTTCTCTAACTCTTCCTTGCTTGAAGCTCATGCCAAAAGTTGGTGCAATTCCTCCAATGTAGGTCTTGCAGGTCCAAGCTTCTAGCAGTGTGTCATCATTCCTTCCCCTTGAAAAGGATTTGACCTCAAATCTGAAAATTCAAAGAGAAGCCATAAGAATAATGAACTGGCTAAAAAAGGGATGGATGACAACAAGAAAGTAAGAAGATATTTCCCTTAGCCCGCGGAGAGTAGAGTTAGAGGTCCACAAGTTGGACTTCTTCCTTGAGCCTAGACAACAAGAAGAAGACCCATAAATTTTATTCCCAAGCAAGCAAAGTGAAGGCTCATAACAAAAATACTTGGGAATCATAAAGATTATCAAAAGAAAATCATAGAAGATGAACAAGAGGTGTTGAGATAAGGGTTAGGAAACTCCCATAATGAAGAATGAGCCATCTTGTCCATGTACTTTGTGGATTTAGATCCTAGGTCAAAGACTAATCTTTTGAAGCCCTTCTTTCCAAGTGAAGGGGTTAGTTGGTTAAAACAAAATTTAAGCAAGTGATATGCATGTTTCAAATCAACAAGATAATCCACAATATATTGCCAAATGAATGTACAATTAAAACTATGTGGCATGAATGTCCTATTTCTTGGAAGTGAGATCACATCATGCTTTTTGAACATAAGACACATCTTGAGTATTATTGTAAAATTCATAGTGCATATGTTCATGCCATGAAGTATTCATGCAAGTTTGTTCAAAAGGCATATTCATGCTAAGGCACTCACTCAAATAAGATGACACCTTTTTCAATTTATCATATGTGTTCATGAAAGGTGAAACACCAAAAGAATCACATTGAGTATGCATATCAAGAAGCATATCATCATGTAAAATGGATGTCAAACAAGTTTTCTCATATGTGATAGCTTTATCCAAATTTGTATCCTTTTGACTCACTAGTTCAAGAGCATAATACAAATTTTTATATGAAACAATTATTTGAGGACCGAAATGTGTATGCACATTATAGATACAAACTAAAGGCACATGCATATTCAATGCAACTTTGTTATCATGCAATCTAAATTGATCAAAGGATTTGACTAAACATCATGCATCTCTAGTAAGTTTCATGGTACTCTTAAACTTAGCTGATTTTTCTAAACATGCAATAGGTTTGAAAGCATCATCAACATTGTTTATTTCCTTCAAACATGTAATGCTTTGAGGCATAAAATTGTGCATGAAAAGAGGCATGTCACGCATAAAGAAAGTTAGTCTAGGATACTCCCTTTCAACCACTTGAGTTTTCCTCTTTGCAACACTAGATGTATTTGCCATCAACCTATTCAAGTTTAAACTAGAAGAGTTAGTATTTAAATGATCACAAGATAAGTTTGCTTCTTCTTTATCTTTCTTTTCTTCTATTTGTACTTTTTCTATTTCCTTTTCTTTTATCTTGAACCTTTCTTCTTCCCTTTCTAATTGTTCCTTCTTTTCTAATTTTCTTTTCTCTTCTATCTCAATTAAGGACTTTGAAAAGCATTTTGAAAATTTATCTTCAATTTCATTAGCAAATTTTTCTAACTTTCTTTCAATTCTATCTTCAAAAGAATCTCTTGTAACTTTCCTATTTTCTCTCCTTCTCTTTTCCTCTTTTTCATGATCATAATTTCTTCTAATTTCACTCTCATAATTCTCCTAAGTTTTCTCTCTTGTTCATATCTTCTCCTTTCATGGTCATAACTCCTTTCCTTATCTTCAAAATGATACCTATTTATTTCTCTCATTTCTTTCCTATACCTTTCATCAATTTTATCATGAGAAGAGTGTCTTCTCACTTCTTTTTCTCTTCTAAATTCTCTCCTATCTTCATCTAGCTCCTTTCTCCACAATCTATATGACATCTTAAATTGATTTTATTTGAAATCTTTTAAAGGACCTCACCACTCACTAAGTATTTACACTCAATGGAATGTAACACTCGTGTATGTCACTCTTTTTGGCTTTTTCTATAATGAGACTCTCTTGCCTCTTCTACTCGGTTGGAGGTTGATTAGAAGTTGCAAAGACCAGGTGAGTCTAAGTCTTAACCCTCACCCAAAATAGAAGCGCACTAACAAAGAAAAATACCTACTGGAAGAAGATTGGAAATCCTAAGACAAAACAAAAGAGTTGATATGACAAACAAGAAAAGCTGGCACTCAAACAAGCTTATACACAAGAGCAGACAGCAAACAACAGGACGGAAAAGACAATTGCAAAGAGAATTGTTTTTGGTGATTTTTGAAAAGAGTTGCCAAAATTGTCGTTTTTTAAGAAAAACAGCAAATACAACTCAATTACGGTATACAAGGAAATGAAAAGAAAATTAAAGTAAAAATATCACTGTATTGTTGGGATACTTCTTTGTTTTTTTTCTATTTTTCTGATTTTTTTTTTGAATTTTTGACTTTTTTTGGGTGTCTTTTGACTCTTTTTCTTCCTTGTTGCTGACTTTTGCACCCTTTTTTGCTTTTTACACCTCTTTTTCTATTTTTGGTACGTACATACTTTTTATATTTTTCTTGCCTTTTCTTTCTTTTTTGGCTTTTTCCCCAACAGAAAATTACAGAAATTTGTACACAATGAAAAGAAAATATACTGAACCTACTGTAATATTTTTGGAATTTTCTGACAGTAAACTGGTCCAAGTGGCCCAGAAAAGCAAAAATAATGAATAAACTGATTTCTAAAAACTGTAAAAACGTGATGGCAACTTGATTTCAAAAATGGCCAAAAAAAAATTGCTTAGCACTTCCTTGTTGATTATACAAGACCAGTGTGGTCACAGAAACGCGTTTGGTTCAATTTTAAGTTTGGAATTAAATTTGAAGGAAAATCAACAATTAGGATTTGTTGATCTTCTTCCACACTATGAACCAAAAAAGATCCTATAGGTGAGCGTTTTGCACAATCAAACAGGGAAAGTTCTAGGTAGAGATAGCAGTCAATCCAAATTTGCAATCAGAATGCCAATCAAACAGACATAACAAGAGTAGAATATGAACAAAACATAAGCCCAAAAAATTGCGCATAAATGGCAAAAAGAAGAAAATTGCGCAAAAATTAAATGACAAGAATGTAAAGGGGGAAACTGAAATTAAAAGGATGGGGAGGACAAGAATGTAAATGACTGAAATGTAAAGGGGGGAAGCAGAAATTAAAAGGATGGGGAGGACTGAAAATAAATGACTGAAAGTAAAGGGGGAGCTGAAATTAAAAGGATGGGGAGGATTGAAAGTAAATTGCAGAAAGTAAAGGGGAAGCTGAAATTAAATGGGATGGGAGAAGCGGAAATTAAAAGGCGGAAATTAAAAGCGGAAAGTAAAGAGATGAATATGGGGGATGAACAATTAATGGTGAAGGGAGAAAATGTAGGTGAACGATATTTGGAAAAATGAAGACAACAATGCCTCCTCTTACCACACTTCACCAACAAACAAGCAATTTATAGCAATTATATGTAGAAATCACTCAAGAACAAGTATGAGCAATTAAGAGACAATTTATCAAACACCTAGGGGGTGGGAATTAGCGGCCCAAAACAGCCCCCAACTAGCAAGATTATCACCCAAATCAATCAAGCAGACAAGCACAAAGTAGTAGTAGAAAGGCACCTCGGGCCCGGGAAACCGTCCAAGTCCAAATTACAACTGAAAGAGGGATTGAATTACACTAAAATGAAGCAAAATTCTGCACATATGAGGTGCAGCCACACGCCTAAACAGCCACCAAAAACAGCCCCAAATTGCTCAATCCATCAAGCTCTTGATACCAAATGATGACAGGAATTGCACAGGATCTAGGATTGAGCAAAACAAACCAATTAGAACCACAATCAAGCAATAAAATCATGAAATATAGGTGCTGGGCAGCAGCTATATTCACGTGAGAAAGTGATAGAAAATGAGAGAAAATGAAAGAAAAAGTGAAGAGGAAAGAAATGGAGGGACGCCACTGAAGCAAGAATCCTCCTCAGCAGATAAGTCCAATTGCCAGACGCCACTAATTCAGGAGAATTAGATAAGTCTCACCATGGTTTCAGCAAAAACCACCAAGCCTCACTCAACTCTCAAGAGAGGAGAAAATTTGGCATAATGTCTTTACTATTCATCAAAGTTATGAATACAAGAGAGGAGGCTCCTTTATATAGGAGTGGGAGGGGAAGGGGGCGACCTACTCATGGAAATAAAGGGGAAAAATAAAAAGATGGGTGCAAATCCATCCCAAGTGGGATTTGAATCCATGCCCCTAATGGCTTATGGCCAAGCTAAGCCTTAAACCATTAAACCTCTAAAAAGGCGCCCAACTATGTAGGAAAATACAAGATGAATCAAATTTCTATCCTATGTGGGAAGAACCCATGACCTCCTAAACCTTATAGCAAGGCAACCTACTAACCAATAAACCCACTAAAGATATCTCCCAAGAAGGAGGAATTAAAAGAAAATTACAAGAAAGTCCTAATTAAGGGTGGTCTATAGGACAAGGGTCTTATCCAAGGTCAAGGTGTCCTTCTGTAGGGTAGTGACCTTTATTTTGTAGGGTAGTGACCCTTTATTTGTAGGACACTAATTTCTCTAACTCTTCCTTGCTTGAAGCTCATGCCAAAAGTTGGTGCAATTCCTCCAATGTAGGTCTTGCAGGTCCAAGCTTCTAGCAGTGTGTCATCACCAGTAGAATCACCCAAATCGTCCACCTACAACTTCACATAACATCAAAACAAGACAGGTAGGTCAGTAGGCTTAAAATATGAAATTAAACAACAATTACAACTAAATCCCAAATAAGCCCAATTAGGTAAATTCCAATTAAAATAGTGGATTTAATCATGAATATAGTCCTATAAAGACAAGATTAAAGGTGCTAAGTGTGAATAAAAATATGCTCATCAAATTCCCCACACTTGCCCTTTTGCACTCTGGGAAAAATACCACCTGAACTTAAAAAATGAACAAGGGAACACAATGCAAATACAAATGGCATAACTGTCAAGAGATCCTAGGAATGCATAGCAGTAGGAAAACACAACAACCAAGGAATCAAGCAAATGTGAATGACATTCCCTTAATCTAGCAAACAAGAGAGTCAATCAAATCAAATGGTGAATCAAAGGTGATAGATTCTCACGAGACATACTCTCCAACTCTCAATGTAACGTCCCCGAGCCGCTTGCAGGAGTGATGAGGGTCCCCACAAACCAACACGAGTCTTTCCAGAATGCTTTGTCCTCACTTGCACACTTTCCGGGAAACTTCCCAAAAGGTCACCCATCCCATAATTGCTCCAAGCCAAGCACGCTTAACTATGGAGTTCTTATGTTATGGGCTTCCGAAAAGAAGATGCACCTTGTTGGTATAGTTCTCCACAACAATTTCCTTTAAGCTATCATCAACTGTACAGTCCCATACCTGCACAGCCTTTGGATCCCTCTCATTCGGGTGTGGGTTCGGTTCATCCATGTGTGCTTAGAAGCCTGCCAGGAGCCGCTCCTTGTCCGTGCCTCTTTGCACCGGCGATCACTCCCCCCCTCATCAGCCTCCGGCTCTCACATAATATCAAGAATCGATTCGTTCTAACCGATTAAAATCATTACCCATTGGTCAAACAACAAGCACAATCACAATCAATCATCAATAATCAAGTATATTCAGAGAAAGGGAGAGGGAGAAGTGGGTTCAAGGGTTTGGAGACCAATCTCTAAATCTATCAATCAAGTGAGAATTTACTCACCAAGTGAAGAAATCCAAGCAATTAGATGAAATGGAGATGATTCCTAGCTTCGATCCGTTGTTCCTACTTCGTTTCGACACTTCCTCTCTCTAGAACCCGCTCCTTCTCTCTAGAATAGGTTTTTCTCTCAAAATTCTGATTTTAAAACGTGCTGGGTATTATATTTCACTCAGTAATCAATTACCAACATATGGTAATCGATTACTCACAGCAAAATACACTTACGAACCTCTTCTGGGAACCTGGTAATCGATTACCACTCAGTGTAATCGATTACTGGAAATCTAGACTTCTGGTAATCGATTACTTAACTCTAGAATTAAATTACCAGAGACCTGACTTTCTTGGTAATCGATATTACTAGAAATCTAACTCTCTGGTAATCGATTACTCAACTCTGGAATTCGATTACCAGAGACCTGACTTTCTTAGTAATCAATTACTAACTCTGAGTAATCGATTACCAGGGACTTAAACTCCTAGATTTTGTTCTATTAGGACTCCAAAACTTAGATTTTTACCCCCTACTACTTGTTACTTTTAATTCTCAATGAAACTGCATGGATTAACCTTTAATCTCACAAGTTCTATTAGCCTTTAAGCGGGATGTTACATTCTACCCCCCCTTAAAGAAATTTTGTCCCTAAAATTTTACTAATATAAGATAGAAAACCTTACCTCTATTCAAAAGGCTAGGAAAATGTTTTCTGATAACATCCTCTTTTTCCTAGGTAGCTTCATTCATAGATAGACCTTCCCAAACTACCTTAACCAAAGGAATGTTTCTATTCCTCAGAGTCTTGGCACTTCTGTCAACAATCTGAATAGGTTTTGCAGGTAGGGTGAGGTTGTCCTTTAATTGTATTGGTTCAGAAGACAACACATGAGAAGGATCAAATACATATTTTCTCAACTTAGACACATGAAAAACATTGTGAATTTTGGAAAAATAAGGTGGAAGAGCCAATTTATATGCAAGAGGACCAACTCTCTGCAAGATTTGAAAGGGACCAATGAACCTGGGACTCAGCTTTCTAGATTTCACAGACTTCCCTAGACCAATGACATGAGTTACTCTAAGAAACACATGTTCCCCTTCCTCAAACTCTAGTTCTTTTCTTCTTTTATCAACATAACTTTTCTGACGGCTCTGGGCAGTTACAAGTTTTTCCCTAATGATTCTAATCTTATCAGAAGTTTCCTGAATTAAATCCGGACCCAACAGTGATTTCTCACCCACCTCATGCCAACACACAGGAGACCTACATTTCGTACCATACAAGGCTTCATATGGTGCCATGCCTACCTCGAGATTTGCTTTATGATATGTAGGAAGTTATGGCGAGCAACAGGAGGGGTAGGTCAAGGGCTAGACAACCATCTCCTTCACCTTCACCTGAACCAGTACCAGATCCAATGGTGGCAGCTCTCCAGGAACTTACTCAAATGATGGGGAATCAAGCAGCTACCAACACAGCAATCTTGCAAGAGTTGGCTAGACAACGATCGGAGCAACCACCACCAACTGTGGATGTCTTCTCTGTTGGGTTGTCCGAGTTCAGGAAGCATAACCCTCCACAATTCAACGGGGTGTGTATGATCCTGACGTGGCAGCTAGATGGCTTAAAGACTTGAATAGAATTTTCGAAGCTATGAATGCTCTATGAAGTCAAAGTGGGTTTGGCAGTGTACATGATGAGGGGAGAAGCTGAAGATTGGTGGAGGACGGCAAGGATGCTCGGGTTGTCCAGGTGTTGGGAAGGAGCATGGGGGAGAATGTCTGGTGGGGAAGAAGGTGTGTTACTTCTACAAGCAAACCGGTCATTTCAAGAAGGACTGCCCTAAAAACAACGAAATACAAAAGCCTCAATCAACTGGAAGGATTTTTACCCTCAGCAGTCAAGTGGCGACTTCTGCAGATAATTTGTTAAGAGGTATATGCACCCTAGGAGAGGAGACTTTAATTGTATTGTTTGATTCAGGAGCATCACATTCCTTTATTTCTGTTGATTGTGTGAATAAGTTAAAATTGTCAACCACTTCATTACCCAATACTCTTAATGTTGTAACTCCAGCTAAAGAAGCTATATCAACTTCTCTTGTGTGTCTGAATTGTTCTTTGATTATCCAAGAAAGAGTTTTTGTTGTTGACTTGATTTGTTTGCCTTTGATTGGTATTGATGTTATTCTGGGAATGAACTGGTTATCTTCCAATCAGGTGTTGTTAGACTGTTTTAATAAAAAGGTTGTCTTCCCTGATCTTTCTGTTCCTTCTAAGGAAAAGTTGTCCATTCTATTATCTAGTATTTCTCAAGTTTCCCAAAGTATCAATGACGGGAGTGAATGTTTTCTGTTGTTACTTTCCTCAACTTTAGAAACAAAATTAGATTTAAGTAGTGTAGCTACGGTTCGGGAGTTTCAGGATGTTTTTCCTAATGAAGTTCTAACCTTACCACCTGAGAGAGAGGTAGAGTTCACCATAGATTTATTACCAGGTTCAGGACCCATTTCTAAGGCACCCTATAGGATGTCTCCCTTAGAACTTAGTGAACTTAAGAGAAAATTAGAAGAATTGTTAGGAAAAGGGTTCATTAGGCCTAGTGTCTCTCCGTGGGGGCTCCAGTGTTGTTAGTGAAAAAGAAGGATGGGAGTATGAGGTTATGTGTAGATTTTAGGCAGTTGAATAAAATTACAATTAAGAATAAATATCCATTGCCTAGAACTTTTAGATCAACTTAGAGGTGCCTCTGTGTTTTCCAAAATAGATTTGAGGTCAGGATATCATCAGATTAGGATAAGGAAGGAAGATATTCATAAAACCGCTTTTCGAACTAGATATGGACACTACGAGTACTTAGTGATGTCATTTGGTGTCACTAATGCTCTGGCAGTGTTTTGGACTATATGAATCGAATCTTCCGACCTTTCCTAGATAAATTTGTGGTTGTGTTCATTGATGATATTTTGATCTACTTCTAGTTTGGAAGACCATGAGAAACATCTAAGGTTGGTGTTAGAAATCTTGAGAGAAAAGAAATTGTTTGCTAACCCGAACAAGTGTGAGTTTTGGCTGAACAAAGTTCATTTCTTAGGCCATGTAATTTCAGGAGAAGGAGTGTCAGTTGATCCTAGCAAGGTAGAGTCTGTTCTTGGATGGGAAAGGCCTAGGATTGTTACTGAGATTAGAAGCTTTCTAGGTTTAGCCGGCTATTACAGGAGATTCATTAAGGGTTTCTCTCATTTAGCTTTGCCTCTCACCAAGTTAACTAGAAAGGGCCAAGCCTTTGGGTGGGATAGTGATTGTGAGCATAGTTTCATAGAGTTAAAGCATAGATTGACCAGTGCCCCTGTGTTAGCACTACCTGATGTGTCTAGAACTTTTGAGGTATTCTATGATGCCTCTGGGAAGGGGTTAGGAGGTGTTCTGATGCAGGATAGGAAGGTTGTAGCTTATGCATCTAGGCAGTTGAGGCCTCATGAGGAAAATTATCCTACCCGTGACTTAGAATTAGCTGCTGTGGTTTTTGCCCTAAAATTTGGAGGCATTACCTGTTTGGTGTAAGGTTTGAGGTCTTTAGTGATTATCAGAGCTTGAAGTATCTTTTGATCAGAAAGAACTCAACATGAGGCAGAGAAGATGGATGGAGTTTTGAAGGATTATGACTTTGAGTTGAAGTATCACCCAGGTAAAGCCAATGTAGTGGCTGATGCTCTCAGCAGGAAATCCCTGCATGTGTCATCTTTGATGATACAAGATATGAGTCTCCTGGAGAGGTTTAGAGATTTGAACCTGATTGTAGAGTTGGGAGTAGGTAGCATTCAGATGTACAGATTAGAAATGTCTAGTGAGTTTCAGACTCTGATTAAGGAAGCTCAGGATTTGGATCCTGATCTTCAAAGTAAAAAGGGGCAGTTAGAATTTTCTAAGTCAGGAGAGGGATTGGTTCTTTTTCAAGGAAGGATTTGTGTCCCTAAAGGGGGGTAGAGTTGGTTAGTGGGAGGTAGAGTCAAAAGCTGGTGTTGGAGGGAAGCTCACAAAGGTTAAGATGTCTATACATCCTGGTTCCACCAAGATGTATCAGGATTTGAGGAAGAGTTTTGGGGTAGGTATGATGAGGGAAATAGCTGAGTTTGTGTCTAAGTGCCTTACTTGTCAACAAGTAAAAATAGAACATCAAACTATCTGGAGTCCTGTTACCCTTAGAAATTCCTGAGTGGAAGTGGGAAAGCATAGCTATGGACTTTGTGGTGGGATTACCTCGAGTCCAAGCTGGGTTTGATACCATATGGTTTTAGTGGACCGTTTGACCAAATCAGCCCATTTCCTTCCAGTTAAAATACCTTTTCCCTAAATAAGTTGGCTGAGCTGTATGTTAGATAGATTGTCAGATTGCATGGCATTCCTTCTAACATCATTTCTGATAGGGACCCCAGGTTCACTTCTAGGTTCTGGAATGCACTAACAGTCAATCGGGACTAAACTTAGGTTTAGCACCGCTTACCACCCTCAGACTGATGGTCAGTCTGAAACAACCATCCAAACATTAGAAGACATTGAGAGCCGGAGGCTGATGAGGGCGGGGAGTGATCGCCGGTGCAAAGAGGCACGGACAAGGAGCGGCTCCTGGCAGGCTTCTAAGCACCCATGGATGAACCGAACCCACACCCGAATGAGAGGGATCCAAAGGCTGTGTAGGTATGGGACTGTACAGTTGATGATAGCTTAAAGGAAATTGTTGTGGAGAACTATACCAACAAGGTGCATCTTCTTTTCGGAAGCCCATAACATAAGAACTCCATAGTTAAGCGTGCTTGGCTTGGAGCAATTATGGGATGGGTGACCTTCTGGGAAGTTTCCCGGAAAGTGTGCAAGTGAGGACAAAGCATACTTGAAAGACTCGTGTTGGTTTGTGGGGACCCTCATCACTCCTAAGCGGCTCGGGGCGTTACACTCAAGTTTTTAGGCTTGTTTAGAATGCAAGGGGAAAGACAAAGGTTGTCATAAGTAATATCGAAAGCGATTAGGGGTTGGTTCCTCTTAATTCTCCCTCTATGGAATTCAATAGTATATCCAATTCAGTGATCATGATTCAATTCATGATCAAATTTACAAATATAGTTAAATCCCTAGTCCTTGGTGGTTAACCCTAATCCTAATTTAAAATCCTTAATTCCTTAGATGAATCTAAGAAAGAATTGCATTAAGATCAAGAATTGATAGAGATCACACAATCTCTAACTCCTATCCCTAGGTAATTAGCCAATCGTGTTGTTTACTTCAATTCCAAGTTCCTCCCCTATTATGAGAATCGCTCTAAGTTCATGTAATTGAGTGGCAAAATCAATTGAAGTATTACGAGTAGAAGAAAAATAATGGAATTAAATCAAGACTCACTAAATTGAAATAACAAAAGAAATTCACATAGGGTTTGAATTAAGATTCCCCAATCCCTAACCTAAGAGATTTAGAAATTCATGATAATAGAACAAAAAACAGAGGAGAGGGAAGCAAACTCTAAAGTGGGATCCATTAGATTTGAAGCCTCAATCTCCAAAGGAGAGAATTCTATGTTTCCCAACTCTAATGTCTGAGAAAGAATCCTAAAAGTCCCATTTTAAAAGGGTAAAAGAGCCTATTTAAATACTAAAGGTGTATATGAATCAATCTTGCAAAAGTTTGTCACATGTAATTACGGTGAATTTGTAATGGTTTTATGTCAACACGTAGAGGCTTCCAGTATCGCGACGTCACTACACTCTTTTTTCATCGTAATTTCACGTCTTCTGTTGGGACTTCCAGTAGCGTAATGTAGCTACGCTCATTTTCTACTAATTTTAAAGTCTCTGCCAAGGACTTCCAGTAGCGCATGAAGCTACACTCATTCTTCACCGATTTTACGATGAAACTCAAAATCTCCCAGTAACAAATGTGGCTACGCTGCTTTTCCAACGACTTTACAGTAGCACACAGAGGTTTCCATGTTGAGTCTCAAGAAATTTTTTAATAATTTCTAAAGAGAACTAATTCATCTTCCATGTTTTAATGACTACAAATTTAATTCTTAACACAATGCAGAACAACCTATGCTACTAATAGTCTATTATGATTTCAGTAAAGTTGAACTCTTAAAAGTTATAAAGCTTTCTGAAGTAGTTAGTTGTCTGAAGAAGTAAAGCCATCTGAAGTGGCAAGACTGTCTGAAGTAGTGAATCCATATGAAGAGTCATGACTTTCTGAAGAAGGAGTCATCTAAAGTCATCAGATTGTCTGAAGACTGAAGTTATTGATGAGATTCTGGCAAGCGTACCAAATTTCAGCAGTATATAGTAAGTAGCGTTTATCGTATCCACAGGGAACTGTTCGATTCGTATCAACTAGTGATCAGACGATCAAGTAGAAAGCAGTATTTTGAGAATTTGTTGTGCAGAAAGTAAATATGCATATAATAAAGAGACAATTGAGAGAAGATAAATACTTTACTTGGATCAGGATTGAACTTCGTATCATCGCACCCCTTATGCATGTGAATCCCAATATTATTTATGAATATCTCTATAATATCTTAGCCAAACTATTATTGCTTTACCCTGAGCCAGCAGTAAACCACTCGAAGATAATCCATGCGGGTTCTCCCAGGCGACAAATTACCCCGACTTGATTGCTCTATTGTTCCGTTTGTTAACACTATCAAGAACCGTATACTCCTATAGAGACTACTAAGAGGGCTCACACATTCCAATTCAATCATCGATTCTCTCTATATTCATATAATGATTAATGAGTACTTTTACCAATCATAATTCAAGTTCCCTATTTCTAGGCCCCCCAAACTCGCTGTTGAATTAATAAAACCATTTACCAATGCGTTTCATAAAAAACCTATAACTCTGGCACACAGGCGGAAGCTATTCATTAAGAAAAGTATAAAAGTACCAATATTTTAGAATAGGGATTCATAAATAAATAAGAGAATTCACATACACTTAGGGATTGAATCAACTACATTCAATCATATTGAGACGTTAGCTACGCATGGTAGCCATTACAACCCAATGGAGAAGTTGTCATCTTGCTCCAATCCTAGCTCTGCCTTTGCCGTCTCTCTAATCTCCTTCCTAAATGCTCCTTTTGCTAACCTCCCCCTGTGATCTTTACAAAAGGTCCTATTTATAGACCAAGGAAAGCTATCTTAAATCTGGAAGGAATCTATTTTGAAACAGATCTAAAATTAAATTTGCGTTCCTGCGCTTCACCTGCGCTTAGCACGTTTAAAGCGCAGGATCCAAAGAGGAATCCTGATAGTTGCGCTTCACCTGCGCTGAGCGCGGGTGAAGCGTATTTCTTCCAGCTTCCCTAGATTCTCTCTCTTTTAACTTGATCTCTTCCTGATCTTATCCTTGTTTGCTTGGCTTTCCTTGTTTCCCTCTTTTTGATCTGATTCTGTATTTATCTTGCCTTTGAATTTAAATTGGGAAGTTATCCGCAGAATCCTTGTTTAAATGGTTGTTGATCTTATCTTTATTTGCTCTCATTTAAACTTCAAATCTGCAGATCATATCCTCAAATAATGCTATCTTCTTTCCTCATTCAAATCTTTCTCATAAATCTGCAAAATTAACAAATTTTCTATTAAAATAGCATCAAAATCGAATTCAAATTAAATAAACACAATTATTACAATTATTAATAAAAAGGGATTATTTTGGGGCATAAATTGCTATTTTAACCTTGATAAGTGCAGTAAAAATACAAGAATATATCATTAATTTGCACTTATCAGTTATCTGAAGAGTGAAACCCTCTGAAGATTTCTGACGTGGACATCAGTTTGACTGAAGAGCCTTTCTGCTCCTTCTCCAACACGTTTTCCTAATGCTATTTTGAGCTATGCAGACAGAAGCTTTTCATCATGTTTGAATTTCATGTACAAATGAGGAAAGTCAGCAAGCGCAATTTTTGCAGAGGTCAGCGCAGTACTGCAACCTTGTACCATGTCAGAGAACATCTCACAACGAACTTAATAGAGTTAAATGCTATCTCTAAATGGATGTTTTCAAACGGACTTCAACCAATGCTTCTAAATAGAACTCTACACAAGACGAAGACATAGAAAATAACATGCATTATTCAGAAGCTTTTACGCTGCAATTTTTTCTGAAGAAAATTATACTCTGATAAATTTTGTTTGATTTGTACACAATTTTCATATCCTAAGTTCTACTCAGTTAACTTGTACAAACTTGTGTTTAAGCTAGAACTGGATTGTAGTTCCTAAGCTTAAACCTTTTCATTTTATACACAGGGTTTGTGTTAGAGCCTAAAGAGGTTTGACTGTAAAAGAATACTTGGGTTTGAGCTTGGAAAGGCTTGTCTGTAAACAATACTTGGGTTTAGAGCCTGAAAAGGCTTGACTGTAAAAGAATATTTATAATCTGTTCATATTAGTGGAGAAATCAAGCTGCTAGTTGGCACTAGGACTGGACGTAGCTCACTAAGGCTGTGAGTGAACCAAGATAAATTTCTAGCTGAGTATCTCTATCGCTTACCTTCTTCAATTTAATTTTAAACTAACAAAAAGGGGAATTAAATCTCTATTATAAAAAACTGAGCTTAAAAATATATTTCAGAAAAGTCATTTTCTACACTGTCTGAAAAATACTTCAGATAAAAGACAAGTTGTTTGAAATTTTTAGAAAGTTCAATTTTCAGAAAAGGTTTCCAGAAAAAAGTCAAGTTTTTATAAAACACCATCCAACCCCCTTCCAGTGTTTTCATGTGTTTCTACAGCTTGGGCACCAGATCTTTTTCTTTGCAGCTAAATCCATCTTCTAAAAAATATGCAAACCAAGGAAGAAGGACCTTCTGAAGCTGGACCTTCTGAAACTGGACCTCTTCAGACAACTAATGTTGAGTCTCTGGCAGAGAATGTACTTCCATGTAGAAATGAGTGGAGATACAAATCTCATCATCCAAAGGAGCAAATCATTGGTGATACTTCAAAAGGAGTGAGAACAAGATCAAGGCTCAGAGAAGTCAATAATCTTTCACTACTGTCTGAAATTGAACCAAAGAATATTGATGAAGCTCTGTGTGATGAAGGGTGGATCCTAGCCATGCAAGAAGAGCTGAATCAATTTGCTAGGAGTGATGTCTGGACACTAGTTCCTAAACCCCATGGGAAAACTATCATAGGAACCAAATGAGTGTTTAGAAACAAGTTATCTGAAGAAGGTAAAGTTGTCAGAAACAAAGCCAGATTGGTTGCACAAGGCTACAATCAGCAAAAAGGTATTGATTTCACTAAAACCTTTGCTCCAGTAGCTAGGTTTGAAGCCATTAGGATTTTACTTTCTTATGCAGCCATTAATGACATCAAACTATATCAAATGGATGTCAAGAGTGCATTCCTTAATGGGATCATTGAGGAAGAAGTCTTTGTTAGACAACTCCCTGGTTTTGAAGACACTACTTTTCCTAATCATGTTTTCAAACTGAAAAGGCACTGTATGGTCTGAAGCAAGCTCCTAGAGCTTCGTATGATAGACTGAGCAATTTTCTGATAAAAAATGGTTTTGAAAGAGGAAAAGTAGATACAACTCTTTTTAGAAAAAACTTCTAACAAAGATTTCATTCTTGTCCAGATATAAGTTGATGACATTATCTTTGGCTCAACAAATTCTTCTCTATGCAAAGTGTTTTCTAAGCTTATGCAGTCTGAATTTGAAATGAGCATGATGGGTGAATTAAAATTCTTTTTGGGACTTGGATAATATGGTAGAAAGAAATCAAATCTATTTCTTTCTACCATACTATCTATCTATTATTGTGAGCACCCAATATCCCAATATTGGAGGCTCATTACTTCAATTGAGATAATGAAAAATCATTCACCTTTTTAGTTGGAACTTTTGGGGTTCTCTAAAAAAGGTAGCGAAAAAAATGATTCCTAAAGTCGAGACTAAGAGGAATGTATAAACCAATGCTTCCATAGATTTAATCATAGTTTACAATTATAGCTTTCATACCTGTTGAACCGGGTATTCCCTCCAGAGCCAAATTTACCTGTACCGCACAAGGAAAGATCTCAATCGGCGTAGGGCGAGGGTCAAGCTCCACTACTGGGCCTATGATCAGACTCGGTCATATCCTACATGAACAGGCTCCGTAATATCCAGTAAAATAAGTAATATGGTATAATCCAGATTATGTATTATCTATTTCACTTAACTTAATAGAATGGAAAAGCATTCATTTCCTATGCATTGCTTCAATTTATGATACTATCGGAGTGAAATAAGTAGATCTAAAGAAAAAGTAAGATAAGAGTTGAACTAAGAAATAGATTCTAGAAGCTAAAAAAGGGTATCCTGCAGATTAAGTAAGAATCTGATTGTATATGGATTCATAAAAAAAAATACAAAAGAAATGCTTAAGAAGTTCAAAATGAATGACTGCAAGCCTATGCCAACTCCCATGCATCCTTCTACTATCTTCAGTAAAGGAAGGAGAAGAACCTGTTGACCAAACTTTGTATAGAGGAATGATTGTTTCATTATTGTATCTTACTGCAAGCAGACCTGATATTATGTTTAGTGTATGCTTGTGTGCAAGATTTCAATATGATCCAAGAATAACTCATTACAAGGTTGTCAAAAAATCTTCAGATATTTAAATGGTACTACTAATCTTGGTTTATGCTATAAGAAGAGTAAGGATTACAGGTTAATAGGTTACTGTGATGCTGACTTTGTTGGAGATAGAATTGAGAGAAAAAGTACCAGTGGAGGATGTCATTTCCTTGGAAATAACATGATCAACTGGTCCAGCAAAAGGCAAAGCACCATTGCATTATCTACAGCAGAAGCAGCATACATTGCTACAGCAGGCTGTTGTTCAGCTGCTATGTGTAAAATATCATTTAGAAGATTTCAATATTATTCTTAACTGTACCTGTGATGTGTGACATAGAAGTGCAATAAATCTTTCTAAATATCCCATTCAATATTCTAAGGCAAAGCATAAAAATCAAACATCATTTCATTAGAGACTATGTTCAGAAAGGTGTTTTTGATATTAAGTTCATTGACACAGAGCATCAATGGGCTGATATATTCACAAAACCCCTAGGTGAAGGTAGATTTAAGTTCATCAGAGATAATCTGAGCATTCATGCATTTTCTGAAAAATGAACTTTGTCTGAAATGCTTGACTGTTTGAAACTTGAACTATCCGAAATGTATGATTATCTAAAGTCTGCTATTATCTGAAATGTATGCTTGTCTGAAGTATGCCCTAATCTGAATGCACTGTCCGAAGTCATATTTTCTGAGAGATGACGTGGCAATCTGAGACGTTTGATATTCACCATTTACAAAAATGCCTCTACCACTTCGCACGTTACCCAAAGTCTGCGCAGTCACTGTGTAACTGTCATCATTGCCTCTGGTGCCTATATATAGAAGTTTTGAAGCCGAGAAAGGGCTACGTTCTCTGCACTCTCATTTTCTCTAAGTGTTCAAACTCTACAAGTTTTCTACCTTCACCATTCTCTCCTTTGCAACTACAATGGCGTCCAAGAAATTTGTCGGTGGCAACATTGTGAGAAGCAAGGTTGTATGCCTTGAAACTTTGAGGTCTGGTGGTGTTGACCTCATTGAGGAGTTTGATGCTGCTGGATGGACCCCCTTCTTTGACCACGTCAACTGCTCATGACCTGAACAAAACGTGATAGACTTCTGGAAGTCTGCTCATGGAGTTCCAAACACTGCAGGGACTTACCAATCCATTAAAGCTAATGTAATGGGGATTCCAGTGTTTTTTGACGCAAATATCATCTCAAAAATCACCGGTGTCAAGTCTGAAGGTGTTATCTTCTATCCAGACTGGGAATGCAAGCATGGTGGTCCCAGGGTGTATAATAAAATGATGTACGGTTTGGAAAAACCAAACAACATGAACTCATCAGGGATGTTCCCTAAAGCTAGGATTCTGCATGCCATCCTAGGAAGCACTATCATCCCTAAGATGGGGAGCAAAAACCATGTTTTATAGTTGGAAAGGTTCTGTCTCATTCATCTCCTCCAGACGAAGAAAGCCAACCTTTCCGGAATCTTCATGTACCACATGCAGAAGAAGGTGAATGATTCTGCAAGCAACTACCCCCATAATACTCTCATTCAGAAGATATTGTTGCACTTCAAGGTTCCTATTGAGAGGCTGTACGACCACAAGGCTCCTACCTATTTCTCCATTACCAATATCAAGCAGATGCACATTGATGTTGTGCCCCCTCCACCTGAACCTACTGTGAGGGAATCCTTTGCCCTACACAAGGCTGAAACAACTAGGAGAAGTGCTATTGATATTTTGGAGAACGAGCTGAAGGGAGACACAAGGAAGGCTGAGTTCGTTGTGACTCAGAAGACTCCAACAAAACCCTTGGTAAAAAGAAGAGAACCAAGGAATCTCAGAAAGCTGCTGAAGATGAAACTGCTGCAACCAATCAAGAACAGCCTGCTGAAGTTGTTAGGGAATCTGAAGTTGGGCAGGCACAACTCAGATCATCTAAACCTGTTCAGAAAGTCCTCCAAGGACCTACTAAAATTGTGGGTCAGACGACTAAGGAACCTTCTACTCAGCACACAAAGCCTATCTCATTTCATGAGGGTCAAGTAAGTGTTGTTGATCAAGGCAGTGTTGCAACATCGGTAATCCATTTGGAATATGAACAATGTTCCTTTGATAGAACCATTGAAGCAATGCCCGTAGCTGTCAGGCATCCAGATCCAGTTCTTGCATAAGTTGCTGCTCTAGCCACTGCATTATAGGAAGAAGAAAAAGAGAAAGAGAAAGAACAAGAGGCTCGGGATTACGCCATTGCTGTTGCTACAAAGCAGGCAATCTTAGAAGATGAAAGATACAATCAGTCAAAGCCTAAGAAGAGGAGAAGATTTGGTGCCCAAGCCAGAAGAGGCAGAAGACTTAGACTAGGGGTGGGCGCGCAGAAATGATCCATCCGAGGCCTGACATACCAGAGACCAAATGGGGAGAAATGGCCGATTGTGGACGGGTCTACGAGTCAAAGCGGGTGATCATTTTCTAACATATGGATAGACACGGTCAGTTATGGGTCAGCTTAAAAAAATCCGCGATAACCCAAAACCGACCGACTTAGTAAATTACATAAGCCCAAATTAAAGGCCCAAAACAAAGACACGATATATATATATATATTCATCTTTCTTTTCCCCTAATTGTAACCCTAGTCGCAGCCACCCCCTCCCCTCTTCTCTAGTTTCTCTTCAGTCTCTCTTCTCTTCTGTCCCATTACTATGGTTTCTATTTAGTCGCTCTTCTCTGGTTTCTCTCCAGTTCCTATTCTCCGATGCACCCCTCTTTCCCCCTTTCCTTCTGATTCTTTGCATGTTTTCAGGGCATGTAGCAGTGGCCGGTGGACGCCGGTGGTGGTGACAACTGACTATGGATCTAGTTGTCCGGTGGCAGAGGACGACGCCGGCAACCTGCCATTCGACCAGACAACCGTAACGATGCTGTGATGGCGCTTCTTCTTCGTCTTCTCCTCCCTCCTATTTCTTTTATTCTTCATATTTTCTTCCATGTTCTTGCTATTTGCTACTCTTTTATCTTACTCATTTTCTTTTTCAGGTGGTGTGTGGAGGAAGACTGAAGACTCCGTGAAGACTGAAGACGACGTCGCAACGGGACGCCGCCCTGTTTTGTTTTTTGTTTCTGGTCTTTTGGTATTTCTATTTCTGGATTGTTGTTTTGTAATTGTTTTTCTTGGAGATGTGTCTGCCTTTAATTTCTTCTCCATTGTTTCTCCTATTAATAATGGTCCCTGTTTTTTTTTTGTTTTTTGGTCTCTTTGTTTTCATATTTTGTTTCAAGTAATTAATGTGATGTTCCTTTAATTTCTTCGCAATCGAACAATGGAACAACATAGCAAGCTTGATTGTAATTTGGTTTTAAAATTTGAGAAAAAAACTGCTAAAAAATTCTAACTCAATTGATTATGAAAAGGCTAATTGGCTCAATTAAGAAATATAGGCCCATTTTGTGTAATTACTTGGAAAAGAATCGCTAAAAAAAGCAATGAGAATAATAAATTTAGATTTGGCCCAATGTTAACCCAAACCGATTAAACCCACCCGTCAGATCCGAAACCCGACAAGCCCGAAACCTGACAAGCCCGATGGACTTTTTGGTCGGAAATGGGCCACAAAATTGTTTCATTCGTTTTGACCAGATTGGGCTTTTTAGGCCCGAATCCGACCAAATACGTCTGATGCCCAGCCCTAACTTAGACTACTACATGCTGCACCGCTACCTGAAGTCACTCAAAGAGTAACAAGGAGTGCTTTCATACAAAAAGAAGAAACTATCAAGTTTCAGCAAGCTGTTGAACTTGAGAGGAGCAGGAGAAGAATAGAGAGGAAAGAAAAAGGAACCAAGAACTAAAGGACAAAGAAGAAGATTCACCTGATTCGGAATCTGAAGGAAAAGTGACTCCATCTTTTGAAGAGAAAAGTCCATCTCCTGAATAAGATTCACCTGATTCGGAATCTGAAGGAAGTTCCAACAACTCCTAACTTGTTGATGTTCTATGGAAGGGAAGCTTGCTACCACAACACTTGTGTTTTGATGCAAAAGGTGGTGTCTTCATTCTTGAACCAAACTTTGATCTTGCACTGCAACCATCAACTGCATCTAAGTTGGAGCCTGCTGCTGGAGTGCCCCACAAGGCTTATGTTGTGCCTGTGGAAGAGAGGATAAGGGTTCCTAAGTTTCCCAATCTATATGAAGAGCTGGTGTACTTCAAGGATGATCCCCCCATTGTCACTCACAAAGGGCAATGCTTGGAAACAGTTGAGGAAGCTAGAAATAGAAGGCTACTCAATCAGAAAGAGCAAGGAATGGATTGCTGTAAGGAAGTTGTGTCTTGAAGCTGAGATGTTTGAAAGGCATATCGAAGAGCATCAGGCTTTAGAGACTTCAGGCCATGATTTCCTATTTCCATTGCCTATTTCCATGCTTCAAGAGTTGCATATCAAGCATGCTGAATTAGCATCCAAGCATGACAAGTTCCTTGATCAACAAGAGAAGCTCAGAGAAAGGAAAGTTGATCTGAAGATTGTTGTTCTATCCTAGATTGACAAGGCCCGTGAAGAAGTGGTTGAATTAATCAAAGGGGCTTTCTTGAAAAAGGATGGGTAGTCATTTTCTATGATGATCTGCCTAAACTCTTTGAATTTTATGAGTTTTTAATGTTTGAATAATATGAATTTTTGATTCATGTGTTGAATTATTTCATGTTCTGATACTTTGTGCTTACATTCTTCTTTGCTCTGAATATTTTAAGTTTGCTCTGATACACTTAATTTTGGTTACTCTGATCATATGTTGCATGCTCTAATCCCTTTTGATTGATGACAAAAGGGGGAGTAAATTAAACACTAACAAAATTTGAAGTGTTCATGATTTTCAGAAGCGAACAAGGAGTATCTAAACTTATGAAAATCATAATAAAGCTTAAGTTATCTTAAGAACTTAAGGCATCTGATTTAGGGGGAGGATTCTCGTATCTAAATATCTCTTTCTTACCCTTATCAGATTTTATTGTTAGAAATAAATTTGTCATCATTAAAAAGAAGGAGAATGTTGATTCTCAAGAAATTTTAATAATTTCTAAAGAGAACTAATTCATCTTCCATGTTTTAATGACTACAAATTTAATTCTTAACACAATGCAGAAGTGCCTATGCTACTAACAGTCCATTCTGATTTCAGTAAAGTTGGACTCTTAAAAGTTATAAAGCTTTCTGAAGTGGCTAGCTGTCTGAAAAATTGAAGTCATCTGAATTGGAAAGACTGTCTGAAGTAGTGAAGCCATCTGAAGAGTCATGACTTTCTGAAGAAGGAGTCATCTGAAGTCATCAGATTGTCTAAAGATTGAAGTTATCTAAAGAGTGAAGCCCTCTGAAGATTTTTGCCGTGGACAGCAGTTTGACTGAAGACCCTTTCTGCTCCTTCTCCAACACATTTTCATAATGCTATTTTGAGCCATGCAGACAGAAGCTTTTCAGCATATTTGAATTTCATGCACAAATGAGGAAAGTCTGCAATCGCAGTTTTTCCAGAGGTCAGCGTAGTACTGCAACCTTGTACTGTGTCCGAGAACATCTCACAACGAACTTAATAGCATTAAATGTTATCTCTCAACATATGTTTTCAAACGGACTTCAACCAATGCTTATAAATAGAGCTCTGCACAAGACGAAGACAAAGAAAAAAAAAGTGCATTATTCAGAAGCTCTTACGCTGCAAAATTTTCTGAAAATTATACTTTGATAAATTTCATTTGATTTGTACAAAACTTTCATATCCTGAGTTCTACTCAGTTAACTAGTACAAAGTTGTGTGTTTAAGCTAGAACTGGATTGTAGTTCCTAAGCTTAAACCTTTTCTTTTATACACTGGGTTTGTGTTAGAGCCTGAAGAGGCTTGACTGTAAAAAAATACTTGGGTTTTAGCCTAAAGAGGCTTGTCTGTAAACAATACTTGGGTTCAGAGCCTGAAGAGGCTTGATTGTAAAAGAATACTTGTAATCTTTTCACATTAGCGGAGAAATCCAGCTACTAGTTGGCACTGGGACTGGACGTAGCTCACCAAGGCTGTGAGTTAACCAGGATAAATTTCTGGCTCGATATCTCTATCCCTTACCTTGTTCAATTCATTATTAAACTAACAAAAAAAGAATTGAATATGTATTTATAAAAAACTGAGCTTAAAAATATATTTCAGAAAAGTCATTTTCTACATTGTCTTAAAAATACTTCATATAAAAGACAAACTTCAAATAACATCCTAGTTGACTGAATTTTTTCAGAAAGTTCAATTTTCAGAAAAGGTTTGCAGAAAATGTAAAGTTTTTATAAAAATACTATTCAACTCCCTTACTAGTCTTTTCTCGTGTTTCTACATTCCAAACATATTTCTTGTCCCCAAAAGCTCATCGAAATTATCTTCCCTCCATCCTTTTACTTCTAATTAATAAAATACCTACAAAACACCAAATTGACAATTAATCAAAACATATTACAATTTAACCACTACCACCTAAAATAACACAAATATTTTTTCTTAAACATTTTAATCTAATTTTTCACCTACTTAATAACCTAAATGACTAAAATTACCTAAAATTAACCTATAAATCCACTAATGTTGTGGATATATCAGATTTATCTTTGGAAATCAAGAGACAATTTCATTCTCATATGAATCCGAAATAATTATGAATTAGTCAATAAGCATCAACACATCATGTTCATCAAATTAGAGTTAATTATTAAGCATCCCTAAATCTGATTGAATCTAAGTTTAAACTCGAATTCCGAATCCTCAAGCATAAAGCATACTTGAATTTAATTCTATAATCCCTAAACTCACAATTTTAAGCAAAACCGGATTCATGTAGGTATGAAGAATAAAAAACAGAATTAGAATTGATATAGAAAAATGAAATCTGAATTACAACCAAACCTCAAGATCCAAGCTAGCATTGATACAAAGAATTAACCTTAAGAAGTGATAGCACCTCGTTTCCCGGATCTAAAATTGATGCCAAGGAGCACAAATGAGTTGGAAATTTGGACCAATTGGGGCTACAAGTGCAGCGGCCAAAATGAAAAGAAATGAAGAATTTAAAAGAGAAAATGCTTAAGAAAAAGAATGAAGATGAACGCCACTGCACCAGGCAACTCCCACTGCAGCTAAGTTTGGTGCTAGACGCCACTGATTCGAGAGAATCAGATAAGTCTCTGGTTAGTTTGAGCAAGAACCACCAAGCTTTCTCTACTCACAAGGTTGAGGAGGATTTTTTGTATAGTGCCTTTACTTTAAAATCAAAGTTACAAATGAAGGAGAGGCCCCTCCTATTTATAGGTAAAGGGGGTGCCCAAAAGAGAGAAAAAAATAAAGAGTAAGACTCAATTCTATTCCTAATGGGTCTTGAACCCATGACCTCCTAATTAATTGGTTAGGCTAACTCTTTATCAATAAATCCACTAAAGTAGCGCCCTATGTATGAAAAATAAAGGAAAAATACAAAAATAAAAAGAAAATACAAGAGAGTCCTAATCTAGGGTGGTGCATAGTACCATGTGTCCTATTCCAGGCACATAGGTGTCTTTCTATAGGGTAGTAACTCTCGTAGGGTAGTTTCCCTAAAAATGTAGGACACTTAATCTCTTCATTTCTTCCTTGCTTGAATCTGGGTTGGTCTTGTAGGCCTAAGCTTTCTGCCAGCATTGACAGTTGCCATCATACCATCCCCCTTAGAGAGGATTTGACCTCAAATTTGAAATTAAGAAAGAACCCATAAGAAAAGTGAACTAGGTAGAAGAAGAAGATGGATGACAAAAATAGCAAGTAAGAAGATACTTCCCTTAGCCTTTGGAGAGTACAGTTAGAGGTCCACAAGATGAACATCTTCCTTGAGCCTAGACAACAAAAAGAAGACCCACAAGTATTATTCCCAAGCATCCAAAGTGAAGGCTCATAACAAAATACTTGGGAATCCTAAAGATAGGCAGTAGAAAAGCATAGGATGTGAACAAGTTGTAGTTGAGATAAGGGTTATGAAACTCCCTCAATGAAGATTGAACCATCTTGTACTTATTTGAAGAGATTAGGTCTGAGATCAAAGACTATTCTCTCAAAGCCATCCTTTGTAAGTAAAGGGGTTAGGTGGTTAAAACAAAACTTAAACACGTGATAGGTAAGATTCAATCCAACAAAATAATCCACAACATATTTCCAAATGAATGCTCAATTAAAGCTATGTGGTATAAATTCCCTACCCTTTTGAAATGAAATCCCAACATGTTTATTAAACATAACACATGCATATTGAGTATGATTGTTAAAAGAACATTGCATATGTTCATGAAATGAGTCACAAGTTATCCTAATGAACTTACTCAAGTACGCTGGTGTCTTACTCAAATCATAACTATCATTTCTTTGCAAGCAAAGCAAAACAACTAAGGAGTCACTTTGAGTAAGCATAACTTGAGGCATGCCATCATGTGATTTAGGTGTCATACAAATGTTTTGACATGTGATAGCCTCATCCCATTTTTATCTCTTTTCTTTTACTAGTTCAAGAGTACATATACACTCCCTTATATGAAACAATCATCTTAGGTTCAGGACTGTGTATACACATTTGATATATACAAACCCAAAGGGTACAATGCATATTCATCCAACTTTGTTACTCATCATGTAATTCAAAATTGATAAAAGGAATTGACTAAAATGCATCTCTAGTAAGCTCAATGGCACTCGTAAACTTAGTTGATTCTCTAAAACATGCAATAGGTTTCAAAGCACTATTAAAGTTATATAGTTTTAACAGACTTGTTAATGCTTTTGGGGCATATATTCATGCATAGAGTAAGACATGTCATGCATAAAGAAAGGTAATTAGAAAAATCCCTTTTCAATAGCTTGAGTTGTACTCTTTGAAACAAATAGGAGTATTTTCCATCAACCTATGCAAGTTTCCACCGGAAGAGTTAGCATTCAAATGAACACAAGATATAAATTTGTATTTTCGATTTCTCTCTTGCACTCTTAATTTCTTTCCTCACTTTCTCTTTTAAGTTTTTCTTCTTTCTCTTTTTCTATTCGTTTTTCTTTCTCTAATTTCTCTCTACTTTCAATTTTCATTTTCAAAAGTTGAGAACCTTTCAATCAATTCCCCTTTCTTCCATAAGAGCAAAACTTTTTCCTAACTGTCCCATTTTTTCTACCTATGTGCCCAAGATTTTCCCAAATATATTATGTGAGCTTCAACCCCTAATGGAAGCTACATCACATACTACTTCATCTACATATTTCCCAATGGTGATTTTGAGTTTGGCTTGCCTATCTACCATGATTCCTCCTCATTCACTAGTTGTAGTATATAAGGTCTTGGGTGTTTCGTATGTGGGCATATTTTCAATTTTTTCTATGACTCTATCACTCACCAAATTGCTACTATTTCCATCATCCACCTTGATCACAATTACACTTCCTTTTGCTTCCCCTAAATAACCCTTTGTATAAAACTCTTTTCTATCTTCATCTCACGACTTGCGTAAATCTCTTCTTCCCATTATTCTTTTCCTCCTTTCCCTCTAATTACTCCTAAATTGATTTTATTTGAAAGCTTTTAAGGACCTCTCCACTCACTAAGTGTTTATACTCAAAGAATGCATCCAGTCATGTATCCATTCTTTTTGGCTTTTTCTAGAATGAAGCACTTTGCCTCTTTTTACTCGAGTAAGGTTGGTTTGATCTTGCAAAGACCAAAAGCGAGACTCCAGCTAACTCTACCCAAATTAGAGAAGGTCGCCGAGCAACAAATTTTCTAAAGGAAGCTAGAAGTTGCCTTAAGACAAAACCTAAAAATAGATAGACAAGCAAGAAAGCTAGCTATGAAAAACGCTTATACACGAGAGGTGGAGGTTCAACAAGACAAACAAACACACAAGAATTGCAAAGAGAATTATTTTGGTTTAAGATTTGATTCAAAAGAAGAGTTGCCAAACAATTTTTTTTTGTTTAAAACAGCAGATTACAACTCAAAATGAACAATATACAAGGAAATGAAAGAAAATTACAATAAATTGGAAACTGTATTGTTGGGCTTTTTCTTTACTTTTTTTTCCTTTTTCTATTTTTCTATATTTTTTGTATCATTTTGACTTTTCCTCTTTCTTTCACTTTGCATCTTTTTTGTTCTTTTTCACCTCTTTTTATATTTTTGGATAAATATAATTTTTTAATATTTTTCTCTTCTCTTCATTTTCTTTGTCTTTTGCCCCAATAGAAAATTACAAAAATTTGTTACAAAATTACAAGAAATTCAAATCTATTTAGAATAAAATTTGCAATAATTTTGCCTAAAAATGGACCAAACGGTACCCAAAAATGAAAAGAATTATCTGTTTTTTAAAATTTGTTTTGCAAAACAGAATGGCAACTTGAATCAAAATTTGCCACCAAAAATTTCTTAGCATGCACCTTGGATTACACAAAAAAATTTCATACAACACTTCAAGCGAGCTAGATTGATTTTAAGGTTCAAACTGAGAAAATAGTAAAAAATTCAACAATTAATTTGGTGAACTTTGGCCTCTTTTCTGAGCTACAAACCCAACCTATACTTATGCGTTTTGCGTAATCAAACAGGTGTTTCCTAAGGTTGTGCTAACGCTCAATCCAAATTTGCAATTTGAATAGAAGAATAACAGACAGAACAAGAGCAGAGAATTGAATACATGGCCAAAAAAATGCGCAAAATAGGCAAAGTTAAGGAAGTAAATGCGCAAAATTAAAGAGCAAGAATGTAAAGAGGATGAACTGAAATTAAAAGGATGGGGAGGACTGAAATAAGTGGTGGAATGTAAATGGCAGAAAGTAGAGGGGATGACAGAAATTAAAATGATGGGAGAAGCGGAATTTAAATGACTGAAAAATAAAAGCGGAATAGTAAATAGATGATTTATGGATGAACAATTATATGGGGGAGATGACATGAAAAGTGGACTGGGGGGAGAAATGTAGGTGAACGATCTTTGGAAAATGAAGACAACAATGCCTCCACTTACCACAATTCACAAACAGCCAGTATATCAAGAACAGTTCAAAAACAATCAAGAACAAGTATGAACAATTGAGCAAGCATTTCATCAAATACCTAGAGGGGTGGGATTAGCGGCCCAAAACAACCCCCCCAATACTAGCTCAAATTAAATCAAGCATAAAGACAGGCAAACAAAGAGCTGCAATGCAGCAAAAGAGCACCTCGGGCTCAAAACAGTCCACAAGTCTAATAGTTACATGGAAATTGAGCTTGAATATATGGAAATACTAAGTGAAACATGAAAATGTTGCACCTATATATCAAGTGCATTAACTTGCGGCCTCAAGGATGGAAAATACCCCCAGACATCTCTAAATTCAAAGAGCTCTAATACCACTTGATAGCACCTCATTTCCCGGATCTAGAATTGAAGCCAAGGAGCACAAATGAGTTAGAATTTCAAACCAATTGGGGTTGCAAGTGCAACATCCAAAATGAAAGGAAATGAAGAATTTAAAAGAGAAATGGGTAAGAAAAGGAACGGAGATGAACGCCACTGCAGCAAGCAACTCCCACCACAGATAAGTTCGGTGCTAGACACCACTGTTTCGGGAGAATCGGATAAGTCTTTGGTTGGTTTGAGCAAGAACTATCAAGCCTTCTTTACTCACAAGGTTGAGGAGGAAAGTTACAAATGAAGGGCAGACACCTCTTATTTATAGGAAAAGGGGGCGGCCAAAAGAGAGAGAAAACAGAGAGTAAGACTCAATTCTATTCCTAATGGGTCTTGATCAACCTATGACCTCCTAATTATTTGGTTAAGCTAACTCTTAACCAATAAACCCACTAAAGTAGCGTCCCTATGTAGGAAAAATAAAGGAAAATTACAAAATAAAAAGAATACAAGAGAGTCTTAATCTAGGGTGGTGCATAGGACCATGTGTCCTATTACAGGGTCATGGGTGTCCTTCTATAGGGTAGTACCCTCCCGTAGTGTCCCTAAAAATATAGGACACTTAATCTCTTCATTTCTTCCTTTCTTGAAGCTGGGTTAGGTCTTGCAGGCCCAAGCTTCCTGCCAGCACTTACAGTTGCCATCAAGAAGTTAGCCTTCCATGGAGGTTTGAAGAGAAAAAACGAAAATGAAGGAAGAAGGAGAAGAAGGAAGAAGAAGAGAGAATAAAAAGGAGAAAGTGAAGAGACTCAAATCTGAAATTTAGACAAATGAGAGAAAGTTCCCTCCAAAAGAATAACTGCCCCTATTTAAACTCCTAATCCTAGCCACATGATTAATCTTATTAAATGATGGTTGGGCCTTGATTAACAAGTATCAGGCCCAAAACACTAATACAAGTCTGAAAAACAAAGTTTGTACCGAGTCAAATTTCATAGCCCAACTTCAAAATTAAAATGCTCCTAGTTCTATCATGGAAATACCATCATCCAGCATATCAAATTAAAGCCCCGAGTTCCAATTCCATTAGAATCACTCAAATCGTCCACCTACAGCTCCATATATCATCAAAACAAGACAGATAGGTCAATAGGCTTAAAATATGAAATTAAACAACAATTACAATTAAATCCCAAATAAGCCCAATTAGGTAATTCCAATTAAAACAGTGGATTTAATCATGAATATAGTCCAATAAAGATAAGATTAAAAGTGCTAAGTGTGAATAAAAATATACTCATCAAATTCTCCCACACTTGCCCTTTTGGACTCCGGACAAAATACCACATGAAATAAAAAATGAAGAAAGGAATGCAATTCAAATACAAATGGCATAATTGTCAAGAGATCCTAGGAATGCAGAGCAGTAGGCAAAATACAACATCCAAGGAATCAAAGAATCAAGAAAATGTGAATGACATTCCCTTAATCTAGCAAACAAGAGAGTCAATCCAATCAAATGGTGAACCAAAGGTGATAGAATTCTCACAAGACATACTCTCTAACTCTAAAGTTTTTAGGCTTGTGTATATACACTCAAAGCAATCATGTAAGCAAACACTACCATAAGCTTGGAAAGACTCTAATATACACAATTGAATCACATGCAAGCAAAGATCAAGAGGACTTCATATAGGATGCAATGGGGTCAAGGTAAGGTAGGAAAAATCAAAGATAAGAAGCTATGAACCAAAGAAAATAAAGGAGCAATGGAGAATAAATCAAAAAATAAATACAAGTAGAATTTATCTCAAGATCACAATTATACTCCTCTTTTCTACCTTTTGACCCAATTTTTTTTCATTGATTTCAAACACTTTATTTCTTAATTTGCTCTTTTAGAAAATTCAGAAGAGATTCCCCATTCAAAAAGAAAGGAAAGGATAAAGGGATCAAGGGAGGGTCAAGCTTAGACAAAAGCCAAATAATCTTTTATGAGTGGATCAGTGCAAGCAGTCCCGTTACATGAAGGTTGAATGTCCCCAACTCAACGAAAAGCCAACACCAAAAATAGGAAATAGTGACAACATCTAATCATTTTTTGGGTCCATTTATAATGTGTTGATTAGATTTTTAATGCCTATACTAATTTTCTTAAAAACAATCTCGCTCATGCTTAATTTTACGACAGTTAAAATCGTAGCTAATTGGACACAGAAGTAGTAAATTATCAACTTCGAAAGAAGAAGATTGAACACTCAATTTGAAAAAAAAATTACTTTTATGAGTTTATCAAAATGATTTTTATTACATGCGAATATTTTGTTTATCTAATAGTTAATATTACCTCTAGTCTTATTTATAAGAGACAAAAATATATTTTGTTTGTTCTTAAATATAAGAAACATAATACTATATTTTGAATTGTATTTTTTTATAAACAAAAAGAATGAATAAAGGGAGTATAAGGGGTACTCCAACCCATTACACAAACCCAAGAGAGAAAGTTATAATGAGCTACAGAATGTTACAATTGGTGCAAGACAAAACATCACCGTAAAGCCACAAAAACAAAGACAATAACAAATAAAATTTGAAGAACAAATCCAATGTGCAGGATGCACACATCAAAACAACCCAGCAAATACAATGAAACCAAAACAATTGATAATGGAATATAAAAACATAACTGGAACAACAGC
Organism: Sesbania bispinosa; assembly: GCA_026901365.1. Lineage (NCBI taxonomy): Eukaryota > Viridiplantae > Streptophyta > Magnoliopsida > Fabales > Fabaceae > Sesbania > Sesbania bispinosa. The sequence continues at coordinate 312,073 of QLOH01000382.1, forward strand.
TGGGTAAGTAGAAAGAGGGCGCCACAACCCAACACCACAATCCAACATCGGACAACAACTCTATCAATGAAAATTCAAACAAGAAGAGGGCTCTGCAGACCATAAGGCAAAAGGATACTGAAAATTTATCTCTTTAGCCTGCAGCCACTTCCACGATCTTAGCTTGATTAGCTCCAATACCTCAATAGGTTCTAAAACTACTTGTGAAAAAACTGCTTCATTTCTAGCTAGCCATAAAGACCACAAAGTAACCAACCAAAGAGAAGACCATAACCTTTTATTAGAGACACTACAGTTTGGCAACACCACAAATTGTGCAGTTATTCGGACAACAATTATGTAAAAGAGAAGAAATTGTATTAATTATGAAGTTCCTTTTATACCTTTAATTTATTGTCCACTATTCACCTATTTTTCATGATAGTGGATGTATTGCGCTATTTTTAGGGGTGTAAGCGGGTCGAGATCAACCCGTGAACCCGGTCAACCCGACCCGACCCGAACTCAATTGATCGGGTTGGTTTGGATCATTGGATTGGTTCGATTTTGATTTTGTAAATCCGAAGGTGTTGGTTCGGGTCTCGGGTTAGGCAATTTACACCCGATGAAAACCCGATCCGAACCATATAACCATATAACCTTTACTATGAGTCTGTTTTTCTGTCTGTTGCAATTTTCAATATCTCAATATTCCACTCCATTTGCATTGCCATCTGCTGTCACCATCCAAACCTCCGCCTCCGGTCTTCACGCACCTCTGCTCTACTGCATACAACCTACTTTCGCACTACCATCTGTAGGAATGTTTGTGTGCAACGCAGGCGGTGGTCGCTGCGGGCAGTGGTCGCTGCGAATGGTGGACGATGGATGAAGGTCGCTGCGGATGGTGGTCATTGCGGACGGTGGTCGTTGCGGACGGTGGCCGCTGCGTGCGATGGCCTCGGAGGGATGTGACGACGGGGTTTCTCCTCCCCGTTCTATTTTTCCTATTTCTCTTCCCTTCTGTTTCAGATTGTTGCCTCCTCCTTGCTCTATATGTTCTAATCTTTGTTGCAGATTTCATGCGTATAGTGGCCATGGGACTTCCCTCTTCCTGATCTGTTTTTTTCTTCCTCTTCTTCCTTCTGTTTCAAATTTTTGGCCTCCCCCTTCCTCTCGGTTTCGATCTCTCATCTCTATTTCAGATTTCATGGGTTAGTGATGATTTGGAAGATGGAGATGGGAGAAGGAAAGTGAGAAATGAGCATTTTTTCAACTTTACCAAATAACTTTTTAACCCGATCACCCGACCCCAACCAATCCGTTACCTACGTAAAACAGGCTCACCCGATCCAACCCAACCCGCAACTATTTAATTGGTTTGGATTTTGATTTACCCCTAAACCCGACTCGACCCGATTACACCCCCAGCTATTTTCGATGACTAACTATTGGAGCATGAATTATTATTTTAGTGATGACTTTAATTAGGAGTAATTTTATTATTATCTCGTTCTTATTTAACTGTCTATTTTAAGAGAAAAAATTTGTTCCTATTTAACTGATCATTTACAAACCACTTCTATAAAAATAATTACCCACAACTACTATTTTTTTCTTTTTTATTTTATTTTTATTTAAAATATATAGAGGCACAAGTTTTCCTCTAACATATACATAATACTAATTAATAAGAAATGACTAAATTTTCCACGGATTCCAAGATCACGTGGGTTTATACTAATTATATTCATTTGTGAAGTTCATCAGTTATCCAAATAAGGACGCTAATTTGGACTTTTATTTTTTGGTGACTCGCTAATTTGGACTTTAGTACGTACCTAATTTGATATCAAGTCAATATAATTATTTTTATGCATTTTGTTTAGTTTTATATTATTTAATTTATTTCTTTATAATCAACTAGTTATCATTGGATTTTTTTTTCTTTAGGTTTATTACGTTTAATTAATTTTTGTTATTCGGCCCGTCCAGCTGACTGTTTCTAATTCTGACATTCAACTGATAAAACAACTAAGTAAGATTACATAAATAATAATTAAAGACTTTGTTAGCAGATAGCTGGTTTCTTTAATCATCTTGATAAGAGTTTAATTCCTCACGGTGTGTATGGAAAAAACTTTGTTAGGAGAGGTAAAACCCATTTCGGTGATCTCTACAGCTCGAAGGAAATTAATTTCTACTTATCAGATAGGGATATATTTGGTTGAAAGGAAAAAAAATTAATTAAAGACATTGCCATCTAATTTCAGTGAACCAACCAATATAGTGTAGTGTATGTGTTACTTCTCTCACATGTGCCTTACAGGTCAGAAAAATGATCATTCAACACGAATAAAAAGCTTGTGTAACAAACTTCAACATTAATTAGAGTAATATCCAACAACAAATATATAATGCAACTAGACATAGGTAAATCATAGTAATTTCCTCAAACTACTAATATTTAAGCTGGATTAATCCTGCACTTGGAACACAATACATACACATACTTGTGATCCTTGTCTACTCTAATTCCAGTACTTCCTCTGTTTTTCTCATCATGAGTTACCTATACTACTCTCCTCCACCACCACCACATGATCAACATGTCTATCCCAAGCCTCCACCAGCCCCATCACCCTCTTTAGTTCAACCACCAAATTCAAATACAAATATTGCTCCACCTCCAAAACCATCATCAAATCCAGCTTCTCCACCACATTCAAATACCAATGCTCCACCTCCAAATCCATCATCAAATTCAGCACCCCCACATCATAACCATCAATCTCCTTCAACCCCACCAGGTTACAATGGACCTCCATCTCCACCACCACCATCACCCTTCAACACACCCCCACCAAAACATAGCATATCACCACCATCACCATCACCAACACAAGGTCCAATTAAACCCCCAAAATGGCCTCCCAAGTTCATCACCACAAAAACCACACAATGGACAGTATTCCCCAGCACCTACCCCAAAGAGAGTCTCACCTACCTCTCCATATGGGGCACCAACAAAGAGTCCTCCTGCTCTGCCCCCAAAATCACCTCCAACTTCATCACCATCAAACTATTTGCCTCCAACATATGGATCAGGTCCACTGGCACCGCCACCATTTTCTAACAATAGTACGGTGACACCACCTTCGGGAGGACATAACCACACCGTCGTAATTGCATTGTGCGCCTCCCTTGGCGGTGCTTTCCTCTTTGCGTTCCTCATCATTGGTCTTCTCTGCTTGGCCAAGAAGAAAAAGAAGAGGGTTAGGGTTCCTGTGGTGCCACCAGCAGAAGGCTCCTACTATCAATCGGGCCAATATTCTGAGTCATCACCCCATTACTGAAATTGATAGTCAATCTGCTTCCTATGTTTGTTCTATTTTACTGCCTTCATTAATTATTGTAACCCATACGACATTAAAATGGTATCTATTGTTTATAAAAACCAAAAAAACACGTGTGTACAACTAAGAGAGATAAGAAGATCAAAGAAAAAAAATGTGGAATGTGATAGGTGGTGTGATGAACATTGAAAAAAAAAGTGTTATATACTTTAGGAAGATGTTAACGAGTACATTCAGGGCACTTGTTATGAAACCAAAAATAAAAAGTTTCTATTAGAATGTGCTGTATATAATGTCACATATACAATCAATGATATAATTTCCAATAAAAATCTTTTTTTTATGAATCCTTAACCAATGTTTTAAAGACACTTTGTTAGCGGCATCCATATGAATAATTAATCTCTTAAAATTGCAATGTCTTGCATATGTGTAATTTCTATGTTTGTAGTACTACTATTACCCATTCATTTGCTTTGGGATTGTGTGTACGTACATTTCATTTGCTTTGTGTTTTCAAAAGAGAGAAAAGAAATAGAGAGTTTTTAAACTTTGCCCATTTTTTTTCAAATTACATCTATCCATAAGCAATTTTGCTGGAATTAGAAATATTATATTATATATGTTGAGGTTAACTATTCAAATAGAGTTTTTTTTACTCAAACTTCAAAATTTAATTAAAGAATTAAATAAGTACCACTTAAATTAGTCATCCGTTGGTGAAAACTTTGTTCATTTATAAATTAAATGGTTTACATATATATAGTCTATCAGCCCGTTTTGTTTAGTGTTGTAAAAATTAAAACCATGGTTTTGTGGAACTGATTTTAAATCATTTATGTTTAATGTGTTTTGTAAAACGTGCATCATTCATTTCAACCATTGATTTCCAGAATCAATTCTACTCAACTATAAATCAAATGAACACTATATATGTATTTCACTTATACACCACAATCGAATGAGTAGTCAATTTAGGGCCCGTTTATTTTAGAGTTCAAACAGTGTAGAAGCAATTCCACAAAATTAATTTTAAATCATTTTTATTTAATATATTTCATAAATCTCACCTCGTTCATTTCACAAATTCAATACTATTAAACCGTAAAGCAAATAGACATTTAAACTTTGCTAGAAAACACTCTTACCGTCATCTCTAACATGTTATGAATGTTCCCGGATTTGAGCAAGAGGTCCTACGGAGGAGGTTTAAAAGAAAATGATTGTTTATTATTTTGGAAATCGAATATGCCGTTACTTTGTTTTTTTAGTTTTACCCCATGTATGATCAAAGTAAATGAGAAAAAATTAAAAGTTTTAATAGTACTTTAAGCAAATTCAATAAAAATAAATAATCAATTAAATAACCAATATACCGTTTCTGTTTTTAGTTTTACACCAAGCATGATTATAGGGATCCTCCGCAGTGCGGTAGGAGCCTGCAACAGAATTAGCTACCGAATAGCTAGGCAATAGCTATGGAATCATTCCGTAATTAATATTAGTAGTTATTTCTTAGTTATTCTGTGGCTAAAGCTACTGCAGAGAGTGCAGCGCGGGGTGAGGATCCTTACACATGATTATAGCAATAATTTTCATTTTAATTCAACTTTTAAATTGAAAATTTTCAATAATCTGATTGGTTTTGATAATATTAGCCCAAATAATACCAAAAAAATTATTAAAATGAAAATAATCCATTGTTCTTTTATATCATGATGGATTTAATACTTTCTTTTTTAAGAGCATCTTTAATGGTGCACGCCATAAATTCACCTTTTTATTTTTAAATAAGTTCTGTCCTTACACGTCTTTTTTATTTTTTAAAACTTAAGCAACCCTTCTCCGCAATTTATTTGGAGATATTTTTACTCACCACAATTTAATTATACACACTCAATTCCAGTTTTAAAATTTTTTTATTCCAAAGTTACTCATTCCCCTTACACATCTTTTCTTGCAACCCCATTTCCTTTCTTTTTCTTATTTTTCACTTTTATACAGTAGTTGTTCCCCTTCCACTTCCCCTTGCTCCTCCATTCCAGGCTTCCAGCTTCTTCTTCCACCTTCCTCCTTCCAAACATAGGAAAATTAAATAAAACAAACTAGTTTAGTTTAGTCACATATAACAAGTGTGGAGGATTAGGATAGTTTTGATGCGTTTGCTTCCTCTTTCGGTTGTGTCGTTTTCTAAGTGTCATTTTCCCGAGAAAATATTAAAGACCACACCCATTTTCTTTTCTTTTCTATTCTATATGGGAGATTACATACTGCTACTAGTGTATAGTAGCAACTATAGTAAATATTGCAGTCATAAGAACGGGGTTGAATTGTGACCCGTTAAAATTTTGCTTATTTTTGTAGTAACTTCTAATTATATTTGCTTAAGAATATCTTCTTGGCTAATATTAGAAGCTTGATATTCAATGTTAGACAGAGTAACACAAGGATGAATAATTTAGATATAAACTTATGTGTTCAGTAATTCCTGTGTTATGAAAATAGAGTCCTTTCTTTTGAAAGACTTCTTTGTCAAGAAATAAGTTAATTTATGAAATCACATACATAGGTATTAAGTAGATTTGAAAGTATTTTCATATGCAGCAGTCAAATATGATTCTACTTCTCTTTAAAGGAATTGATAAAGGACTTTAAAATATAAATAGATATGATTAAGGGAAGAAGATTAAGCTCACAGTATTTTATAATGGTTCACCCTTTAAACCTTAAGGCTACGTCCAGTCCCTACTTTCATTAGGATTTTCACTAAGTCAAGCTTGATACACATGTATTCTTTCTTCTCCACAACCTCATCAGGCTTCTTGGTGCAACACACCACCTAGTATTCTTCTACAGCCTCTACAGGCTCTCATAGAGTATTCTTCTGCAGGCTCACTGTTACAACACAGAATAGAGATTTTGCAGTTTTGACTCTCTTGGTAAAAGTACAGCTCTCTACAGAATGTACACACACCTCTCAAGAAGAACTAACACTATCTTACTAGTCTTGAGAGTTACAATTAATGGTTTGAAAGAAAAATACAATCACAGGCTCAAGATTTAACAATGAAAAGAATACAGCTAAAAGATAATGAGCCTAAACACACTCTTTCTGACTTTCCTAACTATTTGAGCACAAGAATGATGATTTTGCAGAAAGTGATATTTCTCCATAAGGTACAAATGGTAATTTTGATGCATTGATAACTGTTTTTGGTGTTGTGTGTATTGGGATGGAGAGGTGATGACAACCTGTCAGTGGACCTCTGAACTGATAGCCGATGGCTAGGATCAACTTGGAGCTGCTTGAAGTGCTTGGAGCTGAACCAAGCATGAGTCTTCCTTCATGAGAGTCAACCCTTGGTCAAGCCTTGATGATTGTTCAAGAAGTCAAGTCTACATACAAGACTCAACTTAATTAGGAATCTATGTAATTAGGATTTTGTGATGTAATTAGGATTTCATGATGTAATTAGGATATACTTGTCTTTTCCTTAATTAGGGGCGCCCATATACTTGGGTTTTGTTGGTTAGTAGGTCGCCTTACTACAAGGTTTAGGAGGTCATGGGAACTAATCCCACATAGGATAGAAAATTAACTCATCTTTTCTTTCCTATGTAAAAAGGGGCTCTATTTTTGGGTTTAGTGGCTTAAGGCTTAGCTTAGCCATAAGCCATTAGGGGCATGGGTTCAAATCCCACTTAGGATGGATTTGCACCCATCTTTTATTTTCTCTCCTTTATTTCCACTTAAAGTGGCCGCCCCTTCCCCCCGTCACTCCTATATAAAGGAGCCTCCTCTCCTTGTATTTTCAACTTTGATGAATAGTAAAGGCATTATGCCAAATTTTCTCCTCTTTGTGAGTTGAGTGAGACTTGGTGGTTGTTGCTTAAACCATGGTGAGACTTATCTAATTCCCCCGGAATTAGTGGCGTCTGGCATTGGACTTATCTGCTGCAGGAGGATTCTTGCTTCAGTGGCGTCCCTCCCATTTCTTCCTCTCCACTTTTTCTTTCATTTTCCCTCATTTTCTTGTGCTTTCTCACGCATTTATAGCTGCTGCCCAGCACCTATAAATCGTGATTTTATTGCTTGATTGTGGTTCTAATTGGTTTGTTTTGCTCAATTCTAGGTCCTGTGCAATTTCTGTCATCAAGAGAGGGCTCCTTTTAATAGCCAAGGATGAACCAAACTAGTTGTTAGAGTGCCTTGGAGAAGGATTAAGCTCTTAGCTGGTTGTGAAGGAGTTGCAAATGTCATGTGGCAGCTTTTCTCTCTCATCATATTTGACCAATCTTTCTCCTGAAGGGTCATTCTTCTGTGCTAGAATTTTAATTCCGTTTGAGCTTTCTTCTTCTGGAGTAGTGTTTAAGATGTGAAAGAATACTGGAAAATTTCTTAATCCCAAATTAAAATGTTTTTAACTTCTGTACTTTGAAATTGTTACTTAATTTGACAATTTCAATCTTCTAGAGGGTTCTAAAAGTATTCTTTCTTCTGATGTTGTTCTGTGAAATTGACAGCAGTTTCCTTTGGATCTTCTCAACACCTTTCTTGCTTTGACATATTTTCTGAATAAGTATATTTCTCTTTATCATTAAATTCCTTTTAAATAAGCTTTAATTTCTCATCCGTCTCTTCTGTACAAGGAAATTTTGTTGCAGGATTGTCTCTTTTGAGCTCTGCTACTAATTGTTTCTTCTAAACATAATCTTCTTTGAAGATTCATTTAAGCTTTTCTATTCTTTTTCAAGACAATCTCAATTGTAACCATCAGTATACAATGATCCAAAATTATATTAAGTTTATTTTTAGAGTTTGTCATTATGAAAACATCTCTAGAGGGCTCTTGGACCTTACAACAACAAAAAAATTCGAAAGTGAAGGGAACGGAAGAATTTTTCAAATTAAAAGAAAAAAATAAAAGAGAAACAAAGATTTGATTGCATTTGTTGTGACAAAGAAAAAGAACACTATAAATGGAATGAAAGAAAGATCATTTGTCAATAAATGTCAATAAATCAATGCCGGTAAAATAATTATATGGGAAAAACTCTGGTAACTTGTTGTCGGTTTGAGAAAAATACACTAATAGTAATATGTTAATGATAACTACCGGCAATTTGTTGTCGATAATCACCTACCCATAAAAAACTGGATTAGACAGTGATAGTAAATGAAGCTTACCTCTCGTCAATCGAGGAGATACGATGGAAGGAGAAAGAGAAAAATCCACACGTTAATTTGAGCTCCTTTGTGGTTGAAAGGAGAAAGGGGAATGAGAAGCTCGAATGGAGGAGGAATGGGAATGGGAACGGAACGGCTAATGTAAAGAAGTGAAAAATAAGAGAAAGAGGGGAAGTGGGGTTGCGGGAAGAGAAGGGGATCAAAAGGGGAATAGATAATTTTGGGATAAAAAAATTTTAAAAAGTGGGATTGTGTGTAGAATTAAATTGGGGTGTGTAAAAATCATCTTCCATTTATTTTGATAAGAAAAATAAATTAAACAAGTACAAGCGGGTACCCAAACCTATATACATCAAGTCTAAAAGGTTGCATTACAAACATTTCAAACAAGATAAAAGTTCTTTATTCCCACTCATAGATAGAAAAACGAAACCCCTTCAAATTATATTTGAGCAAATTCCAACATATAAACTTTATCAATTCTAAAACAGAATTAAAAAAATCAATATCCTTGCTAAAGATCATATTGTTTCGGTGCAACTAGTCACAAACCAGACACAACCCCATGCCTTTTTACCCTTCCTACCATGCACCCAAAAACTATGCTGCAAGAAGTGGTCTTTTCTATTGCTGGAAAGACATATTCAACACCAAGCAAAGCATAACAATCACTCCATAATTAATACGAATAGCAACAAGTGAAAAAATATGGTGATTTGCTTGTTTCATCTTTTACGTACTGATACAAAAAGGACATTTGTTATCCATATTATTGAGCAAAATCCCTCTTTTGATCAACAGATCCTTTGTGGGTAACCTTTGTAACGTTAATTCGAAGGAACATCAACTGTCCAAAACTTCTTGAAAATGTTGTCTTCAGTTAGAGAATTCCAAATTAGTTTTCTATAAGCAGAAACCACAATGTATGAGCCTGTTGGATCCTCCCCTCCAAATCCAACCATCTAATATGTCTTTAATCAAGCTGATTGAGTTCAGTACTTGCATCAACTCATTATAGAGTTGTAGTTTCTAGTTAAAAAAAGCTCTTGACTACTCTAACTTTCACCTCCAACCACCATCTACCCATTCACCAAAATCTGTAAGAACCACTTCTTTTTTTTGTAGACACTAAATATAACTTTTTAAAAACCTCTTTCAACACTCCTCTTGAAATCAAACTATCTTCCCAAAACAGAATATTTTTACCATCTCCAACTCTCCTACTAATTTCATTTTGGAACCAAAACTCCTTTCCCACTTTTCTCTCTAACTTTCCTAAATCCCTCAACCATAAAGAGCCCTCTTTTAACATCTCAATGTCTTCAAACCCTCTAACTCCCCCGTATTTTGCTTCAACTACTCGACACCATAAATTACTTTATTCACATAATAAAAGCCATAATTGCAAACTAAATTTCAGGGAATCAAACTCTTCATCACTCCCTCCAGTCTCTTATAGTATTTCTGCATTAAACTTTTATATATATATATAACCTATAAGTGAAATTGATCTATAATCCCCAAGGTGTTGTAGATTCCCTCCCTTAAGAATTAAAGTTACAAAATATGTATAGCACCCTTAGGTAAATGATGGGTTTCCTGGCAAGTTTACCAGTAGTCCAGTAGTTTTAGAGTAAGTAAGATATCGTATCCACAGGGAGCGGTTGTAATTTATATATTGATAGTGATTGTACTTCCAATACACACGGTTTTCAAAAGAGTTTGATTATAAGCAATAAAATAATAGAATAAAATAAAACAGGGATAACGTGAGGAGAATAGCGGTTTGGACTAGGATTTGACTTCGTTTCATCTCCCCCCTTGTGTACGTGAATCCTTTCCCTTATTTACGATCGTACTTATAATAACCTTAGCATTATTTATTTACAATAATTATAAGACATGTCTGGTAATTATCGTACCCGCAAATTCCCCTATAACATCATAAATAAACGCCAAAAGCTATTCTCTACAGGCATTCAAAGTGGCATTTGGCGACCCCGAACATTCCCCGTATTTTGCAATCAGCGCTATCGATTTAGCCATACTTTCATATAAGGCACCTATGGAGGGGTGTGTCACTCACTGAACCTCCAATCGTTAGAATACAATCCTTATACTACGATATGACTAAACCAAGTATCTTTAGCAATCCGAGAATAAGCTTCATGAACAGCTCCATGCCCACCTACCTCTGATACTAGTCGGAGTTCCACTTTTTGTATCCAGAGCATTAGCCTACCACCCCCGGCGCACGCGCGGAGGTGATGCATTACAAACAGCATAAAGATACCGATAAATTACAAGCATAGAATCATAAATAAAAAGGAAAAGAATTCTTATAGACAAGGGGATTGAATCTACTACATCAAATCCTACTGGAGAGTTTAGCTACAAATAGTAGCCATTACAAACCACTGAGAAATCTGTCACCTTTCTCAATCCTATACTACTCTCTCTCTATGTGTATCCGTGTGTTTGTGACCTATGCAAAAGGTTCTATTTATAGACTTGGAAAACCTTGAAGAGATCAGGCTGTGATGTCACTTCTGTGAAGCTTGTCCAATAAGAAGCTGCCTTTTCATTAATTGACGTCACTTTTGTGAAGCTTATCCAATCAGGAGCTTCCCTTTCATTAATTGACGTCACTCTGTGTGGCTTCATTAATCAAGAGGCGCGCTTCATGCGCCCTTAGCGTGTGTGCATCCTGGTTAATCTGCTAATGCGCTCCACGTGGGCTTAGCGTGATTGGAGCGTGTGATGCGCTCCATATGCGCTAGGCGCGTGTGGAGCGTGTTATACGCTGCAGCTTCCCTTAAATTGTGGATCTAACCTCTGGATCTCTTTCTGATTTTATCTGGTTTTCTTCTATCCCTTTATCCGAATTATTTTTGTATTTATCTGCTTTGGATTTGAATTGGAGAGATTCTTTGCAGGATTCTCTGATTATCTTTTATTTATTTGAATTTGAATCTGCAATATCTTCCATTCTGATGCTATTTTCACTCTTGTCCCAAATCTGCTGTAAATCTGCATAAAATAACAGATTTCTATTTAAAATAGCACCATATTCAAATTTACATCAAATAAATATAATTACTATAATTATTAACAAAAAAGGATATTTTGGGGCATAAATTACTATTTAATCCTTGATAAGTGTAATAAAAACTATATGAAATTAACGCTAATTTTACACTTATCAAATGCCCCCCAACTTAATTTCTTCCTTGTCCTCAAGCAAGACACCCTTGATAAAAAATCAAAAAAACAACTACAAGAAATTTTTTTTGTTATCTCTTTATTAGGAAGAAGTCACTTTTCATTTAAGGAAAAATCAAGACTAAGTGATATTACCATGGTTCAACCAGAATTAGAATACAAACATCAATTTGAATTTTCTCATGAGTAGTAATTAAAGCAATAAACAAATACCAATGAACTTCACTCATGTTCACGGGTACTGTTTCCCTCAATATTTTCACCACTGCTGAACAACTAATATTGATAGTCGTTTCTAGTTCCTAAGCTTGTTTATGGTTGATATGGATCAAAAGGTCTTTTCAAGGTTGTAATGAGGCTGGGTTATCAAGAATTTATGGTTTTTCTTGGATAAACAATAAACATCTAGAATAGAGAGCATCTTTGGATGTTGCTTTTGATTTTCTCTCCTTCCACCATTTTTTTCTTGATTTATTTCTTTTCTTTGCAGGCCTTTTTCCTTGATTGAAGATGCACTCCCCCCAACTTATTTAATTTATTCACTTTTTCTTTTTGATTTTAGGGGGAGTGCTCTTCTTTTTCTTTTTGTTTTTCTATACCTGCTCCTTGGAATTTCAACCTTTTCTTCCCATTATTTTTCTACTTGCCACCTTGCTCTCTATCCAAAATGTGTGAGGGATAGGATATATATTTCTTTTGGCTTGGGTGAACAAGAATAAACAATTTAGGCTCAAAAATGGGTATTCAAAAATTGGAAAAATTGTATCAAGGTTGGCTTTTTGGCTCTGGGCAGATATATTAAAAACAAATTTTTGCCTTTCTCATTTCCATATTTACCAAAAATAGCAAAAGATCTAAGAACTCAACCAATAAAAATTGACAGACAGCGGTGAAGAACTCTCAATTTACTGTTTGGGCTCTCAACTCACCGGTTACTTGGCTAAATTCCTTGATAAAATATTTATTGGTTTTAATTAACTACCCTGATTGATTCTCATGTGAAGTATCCTAATCCTAATTGATTATAGGATTAATCACACGACCTTTTTCCTTCCTAATCTAATTAGTTAAACTGCCTAATTTCAGAGATCTTTTATTTCCTAAATCCTAAATCCTAAAAATTTTAAATATGGGAATGTACTGCTGCATGAATATGTCAGTGTAAATATATACAGTACATGCCAAAATAAAAGAAAGGAAAAAAAATAAAAAAATAAAAATAAAAGGAAAATAAAAAGAAAATAAAAAGAAAAGAAAAGCGAAAAGAAACAAAAGCACCGAATAAAAAAAATAATCAGGTCCTAGTCCTGGTGGTCCTGCTCCATGTGATCATCAGCGGCAGCAGCTGCTCCACCCCCCTCTGGAGGAATAGGCCTGTCCCCAGGCCACTGAAGATACTCTTCGAATTGCGCCGGCAGCATGCCTGGGTAGGGGTCAGGTCTAATGGAGTACAAATACTCCTGCAGATGAACCTGGCCCCTATGGATGGAAGCCAGCTGGGAAAAGATATGCTGATGATGCCAATGGAGTAATGGGTCTGCTGCTGCTGGTGGTGGATCCTGATGCTGCTCCTCCTCAACCTCCTCATAATGTGTGCAGTATGTCTCAATATATGCCCTAGTCATAGGGCGGTGGATGCGAATCGTGGGGTTCACATCCACACCCCTAGATTTGCAGAGGGCAGTGATGAGTGCAGGGAAACTTAAACTGATCCTGGTAGCGGGCGTGCGGCGTGTGATAGTGGATATGAAGTCAAATATCTTCTGGTGATGACCCTGGAGATATCCACAGCACCGCCTGTGAGGATGGTGTGGATGAGGTGTGCCACTGGCATCTGGATGTCAGAGACATGATCAGTGGGTGTGACATTAGCAAGGATCAGCGCAGTCCACATCCTTGCTAAGGCTGTCATGTGTCGTCTGAGGATGTGAGACGCCTGCCCTGAAGAATTCCTCTCGAAGGAACATCCTGGTAAGTACAAAGTTTGGGCAGTAGCCAAATCCATAAGTAGGGATGGCAATGGGTAGGGTTTGGGTAGGGTACTATAGTACCCGTCCCCATACCAGCGTTTTAAAAAAATACCCGTACCCGGACGCATACCCGCGTGGGTAGTGATTCTAGTACCCGTACCCTTACCCGTTGGGTACTCAAGTACCCGTACCCATACCCATTACCCGCACTTTTATTAACTATAAGAAAATAAATTGATTAGAAAATAAAAAATAATTAAAAAGTAAATGAAAAATAATTCATAGATCATCCAAGTTTAACCTATAAAACAACTATCATATGTGGAAGTAGATGAGAGATTAAAATAATGGGAGGAGAAATGGAAATTAGTTCATGTTTTACTATTTTTAGTGTGTAAGAAAAAATTATAACATTTAAATTAATTAAATTAGTAATATAAATTAATGTTTTTTGGTGACTATAATATATATTAACATTAATTATTGTTTTGAAAAAAATATTAATTAATAATATAAACATATATATATATATATATTAAATTTATATGTATATAAATTACATTAATTATATATATTATATAAGTGCGGGTATGGGTAGGGTAGGGTACCATAGTACCCGTACCCGCACCCGTACCCATTAAAAAGTGCGGGTAATTACCCATACCCGCACCCATACCCATTTGATGGGTAATTACCCTACCCATTGTGGGTAATTTTTGCGGGTACCCACTGGGTCTGGGTCCAATTGCCATCCCTATCCATAAGGTCATAACCACCAACCCCCACCTCTCTCAACCGGAGCTGATACTGGCACTCCATCTGGTCTCTGTCAATGGGTGTTGGGTACTGGAGTAGTGCATTGATTGCGTCGCAATCAAATCTGATCTCAATGCCCCTCACAAATGATGTCCTGTCTGGTCCATGGGCATTGGCGTAGAACTCCCTTACCACTGTAGGATCAAAGTGACCGTCTGGGCTGCTGAGGCGCACCCAGTTCCTTCTGTGAATCTCTTATCTGAACTTCTCATACTCCCCCTGATGGAGTCTGACAGGTCTCTCCTTGATGAAGTTACAGTCTTGTATGTCACTGTAAGCTTCTACAGCCTTGGGGTCCCGGAACCTGCGAGGGTCAAACTCAGTGTCCTCCTGTTGTGGTTGGCGAGGTCTCTTGCCCTTTTGGGCACTACTCCTAAAAGTACCTCCTCTGCTGACTATCTTTGTTCGTGCCATCTGCAATATTTGATACCAAAAATTATTTATGCAACAAAAATAGATTATTCAAAATTAATTGATTAAATGGACAATTTAAATCAATAATTAAAATAATCTTCAAATTAAGTATTTGCATAATTTTTTTATTTTAAAATTACCTTTTTATTAATTAATTAATTTATTAAGAACATGCAAAAATGATCAGTTCAAGCAAGCCCTAATTAATTATTTAATAATAAAGAGTTGGTAACAAATATTAATGCTCAAAAACCATGTTACTAAGAAACATGCATGAAAGCACAATTATTTTTATTTGGATCATGCAAAAATATTATTTATTTTATTTAAGCAGGCATGCACCAAAATTAAATAATTTGCAATAATTCATTGAGCATTTTAAAGGAAACCACCTAACATCCTAAATATACTCCTAGCAGCATGTATACTTAAGGCTTTCCTAACAAATATTTCTATCCTAAAGTGTCCTAAAAGCCTTAGTCTCTACCCTAATATTTCTAAAAAAAATAAGGACTCAAATCAAAATTATGATCGATGCAAACCTTTTAAAAATACTAAAAACGTACCTGGTGTAGCTTCAGAAATGGTAAAAGCAAGGGTATGTGAGCAAAAACAGCAAAAATGGTAGTTAGAATCTCAGAGAATCAAGGAAGGATTTTGAAATTTGAAAAATTTCGCAATCCCTCTGTTAAAATAGGCTCAGCGCGTATGTGCACTGCACCTGCGCTTAGCGTGGGTGCAGTGCGTGTCTTCAGTGGGAAATGAAGCGTTGTGCATACGCTGCACTATGCGCTTGGCGCATATGCAGCGCGCGTGCGCTTTATTATACGCTTAGCGTGTATAAAGCGCACATGTCAGTTTTCCTTTCTTCCTTTTTGCTGTTTTTATTCACATTATCCTTACTGTACCCTTTCCTAATCCACACAGGTAGAGACTGATAAGTGCCATAAATTGGATTATTTGAATATTAAAAATTGGCACTTATGGATTAAATATAGTTATACTTCAATCAATTTCCTCTAATTTATAGAACTTTGGAGTTTAAATGATAATATCTGAGTACTGAGTCAACTGAGGCATTCTGATCCTTATTTTGATGTTTAATTGCAGGAGAAATTAAAGAAGAGCAATCAGGAACCAAGAAGTAAAGAAGCAAGGAGAACAACAAGAAAAAAAGAATAAGTGTTGAAAATTCGCTTAAGCCATTTGAAATGGCTTAAGCGAATTTTGTCCAGAGAAGGGGTGATGTTTCTGCCAAAAATTCGCTTAAGCCATTTCAAATGGCTTAAGCGAATTAGAATTCCTTCAACATGAAGAAAGCAATTCGCTTAAGCTAAATTTTTAGCTTAAGCGAATTTTCACTTACCCAATTGAACAAAACAGAATTTGAACGCAGTTTTCGTCAGTTCGTCAATTCTAAAATTAGAACGAAGGTTCGAAAGAAGAACGGAGGCTGAGAAACTTGATTTCTTCATCTTCTTATTCATCTTTATGGATTGTAAAGTCACCATGAGTGGCTAATCTCCTCTTTGGGATTGGATGTAAATCGACTCGAACTCGGATATATTCTGGTTATATTTCTATATAGTGATTTCGTTTCTATCAATATTGTTATTTTCGTTCTGTTTATATGTTCTTGATTCTATCTGATCAATAGATTCTAGATTTAGATTTTTGGATCTAACTGGAAAGTATTTCTGAAAATTCGATCTGAACGAAAATAGTCGATATATCGTTATACTAGGAATAGATTTCGATATATTGAATGCTTTAATACTTGAACTTAATGCTGGATGATCTATTGAATATATGAGGAATCAATATTCAAGAGATTAATCTTATGAATTTTATATGTGAGGAATCAATATAAATGACCATTGTGTATGCATCTATATTGATAGTTACAAATGCTATATATTGATATACAACCAGAATATAGAAGAGGGAGATAGATGAAATTCAATCCCAGTTCTCTCACTGATATCTCAATTCAAGTTTTATACTCTGTTTTACTACTTGCTAGAATTTTACTTTAAATACCTATATCAATCATGAAACAAAATATTCTCTTTTGTATATATTCACTTTTTGAATTAGTGAAATTTTGAACTACCAACTCCTCGTGGGATCGACACTCTGAAATTATTTTCATATTACTACAGTTGACTAATAGGTATACTTGCCTAGGAAGCCAACAGAGATTCAAATAAATAAAAAATAAAAAAATAACTAAATAAATTAAAAATAAAAAAAATGCTGGGTTGCCTCCCAGGAAGCGCTTGTTTAACGTCTCTTAGCTCGACGCCTGGTTCTTTTTGTGTTTTCATGGTGGCCTCAATTGGAGGATGATGGTTGATTCTGTGCCACTTCTTCCTGTAAACTCCCATCCTCCAATCCACTTGTTCATTGTTTCTGCTTCTCTGCCTTCTTCTTCAGTAGCTGATATTGTTCTTTTTCTTTTCTTGAACCCCCAAATTTTGTCTGGCTGTTTTACTCTCATTCTTGGTTTCCTCAGAAATTTGGAAACCTTCTTTTTCTTCTTTGTTTCTTGATCTTCGATCAAGATTCCTTTCTTTTTGTCCTTCTGCAGCCTTGTTTGGAATTGATAGATCCCATCAGAAGGATCTTCATCAATCTGTTGTGGAGGTTGAAGGATCTTGGGGCTTCCTTTATCAATATGAAAGGTGATCCTTTCATCCTTTGAACTCACCTGGTACTCCCCTTTATCTATATCAACAATCAGCTTGGCAGACTTCATAAAAGGTCTTCCCAATATGAGGGGGACATCAGCGTCCACTTCTTCTGTCTTTGCAATGATGAAATCTACTGAGTACACAAACTTATCTACTTGAACAGGCAAATCTTCTATAATCCCATAAGGGCTTTGAGTATATTTGTTTGCGAACTGCAGTTCTACATCAACAAGCTTGACCTTCACATCACTCAACTTGTTAAAATACGTAAGCGGCATCAAATTGATGCTCGCTCCAAGATCTAATAAAGCATGAGTGGTAGGTAAATTCTTTATTTTTACTGGGATAATGAACTTACCTGGATCAAGCGCTTTTTCTGTGATAACTACCTCATTGGGTGCCTTTTCTTTTTTTTCAACTTCTGTCACTGTCTCTTGACTTTTCTCTTTCTCACATGGTTCATGGACTCTTTCTTCTTGGGGTGACTGTTCCTCTGGTATAAGTTCCTCATCTTCCTCACCATCTTCTGACTGATTTCCATCAGTAGCAATCAAATGACATTGTCCCTTGGGGTTGGTAAGAGTATGCGCTGAGAAGTGGCTCTTCTTGAATTCTCCCATGTCTTGTGCTAACTGGCCCACTTGATGTTCCAACGCCTTTAGTGATGCATCATTATTCTTCTTGTACCCTTCAAAGCCTGATATGAATGCATCAATCTTTTCGTCCAACCTTGAAATCTTGTCATTTACTAAAGGTTGTTGCTGCTGGTAAGGAGCCTGCCTATTACCACCATTCTGACCCCATCCGGAATTGGCTTGGTTGTTCCTCCATCCTTGAGAATAGTAGTTGTTGTTGGAGAAACTTCCTTGCCCTCTTTGATTTCCCATGAAATTGACTTGTTCTGTTTGTGTCTCTTGAATAGAACATTGACCGTTTGCATGATCTCCTCCACAGAAGTCACAGTTCATTGGTTGGGTCTGAATTGGTTGAGCATGGATGGCCTTTAGTTGCTGAGGGAGTGCTTCTAAAGATTTTGTAAGTGCCTCTAATTGCCTCTTGAGCAATTTCTGTTCAGCTAGGAGAGCATCGTTGGAATTGAGCTCTAGCATTCCCTTTGCTTGCATCTGTACCGATTGCCTTCTTTGTTGAGCCTGTTGGTCATTATGAGCCATGTTTTCAATGATTATCACAGCTCTTTCTGGTTCCACGGACAAGATAGTCCCTCCTGCTGAGGCGTCAATGAAGGATTTGGAATCTGGTTTGAGTCCTTTGCAAAACATATTTAGTTGAGCAATATCTTCGTAACCATGATTCGGGCATTTCCTCAGCAGGGTCTTGTATCTTTCCCAGGCTTCATAGAGTGACTCATCTGTTCCTTGCATGAAAGAGGATATTTCTGCTTTTGCTTGGATGTGCTTTCCTGCTGGAAAGAATATATCCAAGAACTTTTCTTCCACAATATCCCAATTATGCAGGCTTTGATTTGGATGAGACTTCAACCATTCTTTTGCTTTACCTATCAAAGAGAAAGGAAAAAGACGTAAATATACAGATTCTAAGTTTCCTTCTTCAAATCCCATATAGTGCCTATCAATTCATAAAAATTAGAAATATGATTATGTGGATCTTCATGATCCAATCCTGCGAATTGATTTGCGGTTATGAGGTTTAGATGAGCAGCTTTCAACTCTAAGGTCCTTGCAGTTGTGGGCATCACAATGCTGGAATGATAGCGAGGGCCTCGATTTCTGACATAGTCCCCTAAAGTCCTTCTGGGTTCTGCCATATCTTCTATTATCCTCCTTCTTCTTTGGCTCCTTTTCTTCCAGGTTGTCCTCTCGATCTCTGGATCGAAAACTAGTTGCTTTGGAGATACCTGACTTCTTAAAAGCATAAACAGAGAAGCTAAAAGAAAGATTAGATAACAGATAAATTTTTTTTTAATAAATTCGAAAATAAAATAAAAATAAAAGAAAAATTTAAAAACAAAATTGAAAAAAAACATTGAAAACAAAATTTAAAAATTTAAAATTTTAAAATTTTTTTTTTTTTTGAAAATTTTCTTGAAACAATTGGAAATATAATCAACTAAAATTATATAAATTGAGACATCGCTCCCCGGCAACGGCGCCAAAAACTTGATGGGTTTCCTGGCAAGTTTACCAGTAGTCCAGTAGTTTTAGAGTAAGTAAGATATCATATCTACAGGGAGCGGTTGTAATTTATATATTGATAGTGATTGTACTTCCAATGCACACGATTTTCAAAAGAGTTTGATTGTAAGCATTAAAATAATAGAATAAAATAAAACAGGGATAACGTGAGGAGAATAGTGGTTTGGACTAGGATTTGACTTCGTTTCATCTCCCCCCTTGTGTACGTGAATCCTTTCCCTTATTTACGATCGTACTTATAATAACTTTAGCATTGTTTATTTACAATAATTATAAGGCATGCCTGGTAATTATCGTACCCTCAAATTCCCCTATAACATCATAAATAAACGCCAAAAGCTATTCTCTACAGGCATTCAAAGTGGCATTTGGCGACCTCGAACATTCCCCGTATTTTGCAATCAGCGCTATCGATTTAGCCATACTTTCATATAAGGCACCTATGGAGGGGTGTGTCACTCACTGAACCTCCAATCGTTAGAATACAATCCTTATACTACGATATGACTAAACCGAGTATCTTTAGCAATCCGAGAATAAGCTTCATGAACAGCTCCATGCTCACCTACCTCTGATACTAGCCGGAGTTCCACTTTTTGTATCCAGAGCACTAGCCTACCACCCCGGCGCACACGCAGAGGTGATGCATTACAAACAGCATAAAGATACCGATAAATTACAAGCATAGAATCATAAATAAAAAGGAAAAGAATTCTTATACACAAGGGCATTGAATCTACTTCATCAAATCCTACTGGAGAGTTTAGCTACAAATAGTAGCCATTACAAACCACTGAGAAATCTGTCACCTTTCTCAATCCTATACTACTCTCTCTCTATGTGTATCTGTGTGTTTGTGACCTATGCAAAGCGTTCTTTTTATAGACTTGCAGTTGTGACGTCACTCTGCGTGGCTTCATTAATCAAGAGGCGCGCTTCGTGCGCGCTTAGCGTGTGTGCAGCCTGGTTAATCTGCTAATGCGCTCCACGTGGGCTTAGCGTGATTAGAGCGTGTGATGCGTTCCATATGCGCTAGGCGCGTGTGGAGCGTGTTATACGCTGCAGCTTCCCTTAAATTGTGGATCTAACCTCTGGATCTCTTTCTGATTTTATCTGGTTTTCTTCTATCCCTTTATCCGAATTATTTTTATATTTATCTGCTTTGGATTTGAATTGGAGTGATTCTTTGCAGGATTCTCTGATTATCTTTTATTTATTTGAATTTAAATCTGCAATATCTTCCATTCTGATGCTATTTTCACTCTTGTCCCAAATCTGCTGTAAATATGCATAAAGTAACAGATTTCTATTTAAAATAGATTCAAATTTACATCAAATAAATACAATTATTATAATTATTAACAAAAAGGGATATTTTGGGGCATAAATTACTATTTAATCCTTGATAAGTGAAATAAAAACTATATGAAATTAACGCTAATTTTACACTTATCAGTAAGGTACTAATGGATTTCTAGCAAGCGAACCAAAAATCCAGTAGTATAATAGTAAGAGAGTTATTGTATCCACAGGGAACGGTCAATTTGCGTATAGTCGTGGTCTATTTATCAAGAGAAACAATGGGTTTTGAGAATATTGTTGTGCGGAAAATCTAAATTGCAAATTAATAATCAATGAAATATAGAAAGGAAGAGTTAGAGACACTTTACTTGGATTAGGATTGAACTTCATCTCATCACACCCCTCATGTATGTCAAGACTATCTATTATTTATGGCTTTGAACTATAACACTGTAGACAAACTATATTGCTAAGACCATGAGTTACCAGCAGCCTTACCACTCAAAGGTAATTCGTGCGGGCTCTCCCAGGCGACAAACTTACCCTCGACTTATTTTGATTTTTTTCCGTTTGTAAAGGGACTCATTGAAAAACCATGCTTATCCTTTAGACGCTCTTCATTAGAGTACTGTCACTACCCATCAATCACTAGCAACGTCCATGTTTCAGTCACTGGGATTACAATCAACTAACCTTTGCCATCGATCCATTAGACCATGCTTATCCTTTAGACGCCCTTCATTAGGATACTCACACTATCCATCAATCACGAGTTGCGCCCATGTTTCAGTCACTGGTTAACCGAGTATTCTTATTCCCTCAGAGGTTGAGTTTCATATGTCTAGGCTCCCCCAAACTCGATCCTAGTCGTAACGTTAATTACAAACTAACCTATAACTCCGGCGCAAGCGCGAAAGTTAGGAATTAAGCACAGAATAAGATTACCAATATTATAGCTAGGGAACTACATAAATAAATAGATAGAGTTTCACATACACTTGAGAATGGAATCGATTACATTCAATCCTAATGGAGAGTTAACTACACATGGTAGCCATACAAACCACCGAAGATGTTGTCACCATCTTCAATCCTTGTGAAGCGCTCCTCCTCTCCTACTCTAAAATTAGAACTGGTGCATTATCACTGAAACATCACTGAATTACAATAATCGTGCACGCCTGATCTGGTGCAAGAGGGTCCTATTTATAGGCTAAGGAAAGACAAAGAAAATTGGGGAGAAATCTATCTAAAAACGGCAACAGGGCGTAAAATCACGTAATCTGCGCTTCACCCTGCGGTACAGCGCAGGATGCAGCGCAAGTTCCAGAGAGTTGCATTTCACCCTGCGCTGTAGCGCAGGTTGAAGCGCAGAATGCGTCCTGTAGCTCCAAACTTTCTATTTTTAATTTGATCTCTCCCCGAGACTGGTTTTGGCTTATTTGTCTTTCCTTGTTTCCCTTTTCTTGATGAAATCTTGTATTTATTAAGCATATTTGATTTATTTGGGAAGGTTGTCTGCAAAATCCTTGTTTAATTGGCAGTGATATCTTCATTAATTGCTTCAAATAATCTTCAAATCTTTATTAAATGTCTTCAATCAAACTTCAAATCTTGCAAATATCTCCCTCATTTAATGTTATCTTTCCTTCAAATCAAATCCTTGCAATATCCTATAAAAATCAGCAATATTTCTATCAAAATAGAATCAAATTCAAATCTAAGATTAATGAATACAATTTATCTAATATTTAATAAAAAGGGATTAAACTGGGGCAAAAATATCATTTTATCCTTGATAAGTGAACTAAAAAGTGCTCTAATTTATCATATAATTTTCACTTATCAGGTACCATGCATATTAAGGTTGTGAATTTTTTTGTGCTATAATTAAACCTATTTTTATTTAAGAAATTCACGTGAGATCTTCTTCCCCAATTAAGGGTGTGATTTTTTTGTGCTATAATTTCCTCCGTTGTTGTCCATAGAGCCTAAGGTAGAGTGTAATTTCTGGCCTCCAAACATGAAATGTAAAAGTTGTCGTCTTATGGTCCACTTCGGACCTGCCAAGGAATAATCGCTTGCATACCTGCACCAGAAGCATGTTGTTGCGTCTGTGGAACAGGCATTGATGGTGGGCCTTCCTCCTTCCATAACCACCCACTTTACCAGTTGCCATTAAATGGAACACCCAAATTCCCACAAGCAAGAAACCCACACCCTCCAATATTTTAAGTCAGGCTTCTGATAATCATCATCAACGTCCTCGTGCATCTCACAGACACACTTCAAACCATTTGCAATCTCTCCATTTTACATACACGTATCCAGTAATAGGCGTGGTAAAAGAAACTACATATCTAATTTTTCTAAAAAAATCCCTAAAGATCTGAGCTCAAGGCCTAAGCGGCGTTAAACCTAGCCCTCAGAGTGAGAATGTGTCAGATACCTAGGTCAAGGGTGTGCCCCTATTATTTATAGGCGTTCCCTGATGGGCCACCTAGGTGAGGCCCATTCTGAAACCTATTTGAAAGTTCGTAAAAAGGGAGGAAGGGCTAGGATTGAGGTCGGCATGGGACCCATACATTTATAACGGTACACAGCCCTCCGAGCTCAAGTCCAAGCTTGCTTAGGCGAAGAGCTCGAAGTAAGACCTCCCCGCTAAGATCATCACCTAGGTAGTTTCAATCTACATAGGATTGAGGTCGGCGTGGGACCCATACATTTATAACGGTACACTATGCAACATTAATTTATTATGCGCGCTACTTCGTACTTTTAGTCTAGTACTTTTAATTTACTCAGAAGTTTTTGATGTAATAAATGTCCGTTATTTAAGTGAACTCTACCTTCTTTTTTTTTAGCAACTTGTACTCTTCTCTTTGTCGCCTTTTTAATTACAATAAGTTGAAAACATGCCTTAGGCTAAGCCGAAAAAATACCTTAGGTTAAGTTGAAGAAATACCTTGCTAAAGTTGAAGAGATACCTCAAGTTAAGTTGAAGAAATACCTTACTGAATGTCAAATTAGGTGGATTCAATGATGTTCATGTGTTTTGTGATTATGTAATCGGCTGAGTTCATCTCGAGTCCCCACCAATTCATTAGCGGCTTCAACATAATCGGCCGAGTTCATCTCGGTCCCCACCAATTCATTGGCGGCTTCAACATAATCGGTCGAGTTCATCTCGGTCCCCACCAATTCATTGGCAGCTTCAACATAATCGGTCGAGTTCATCTCGGATAATCGGCCGAGTTCATCTGTCCCCACCAATTCATTGGCGGCTTCAATATAATCGGCCGAGTTCATCTCGGTCCCCACCAATTCATTGGCGACTTCAACATAATCTACCGAGTTCATCTCGGTCCCAACCAATTCATAGGGGTGATCATGGGTTGGGTCAACCCGACCAACCCGGCGGGTTGAACCCGACCCAACCCGATGGGTCCGGGTTGGTCGGGTTCTCGGGTAGACCCGGCCCGAGAAAAATAAAACCGAGCATGGATGGTTCAAGTAACGGTTTGTGTTTTGCCAACCCGACCCGACCAACCCGAGTAGATGTTTTTTTTTAGGCCGAAGGGCTTTTTTAATTCACCAAAAAAATAGATATATATACAAAAAAAAAGTTGTTTTTGGCCTTTTTTATACCCAAGAAGCTATTTTTTTTGTCAAAGAATTTTTTTTCTGGCCCAAGAAGCTTTTTTTTGTCAAGTAAAAAAATTGTTTAAAAAAACTGTTTTTGGTGTTTTTTTTCCCCCAAAACAAAAGGCCCAACCCGACCAACACACCCGACCCGACCTATGTATTCTCGGGTCGGGTCGGGTTTTACTCACAATTTTCTTCCCACCTGAACCGACCCAACCCGTCTCCTTGTCTCGGGTGGGGTCCAAAAAATCCCAAACCCGACCTGACCCGACCCAGGAAAACCCCTACCAATTCATTGGCGACTTCAACATAATCGGCCGAGTTCATCTCGGTCCCCACCAATTCATTGGCGGCTTCAATGTAATCGGCCGAGTGGCTTCACAATTCATCATCGATAGAGTTTAAGTTAAGGATTCATTTTATTCTCCATTGATTTGATCGGCGACTTCACTTTCATTTTCCTATAGAAACTTGACGAAAGAAAAGACTTCATAGTAGTCCTCCACCATGTCAGCATATTGGTTGTGAGAGCGTAATTTGCAAACAAAAAGAATCTATATTAGTAATTAAGATAACAATTATAATTAATGCTACCATATTAACGTTCATGCTCCTTAATATAGTAATTAAAGAAATAGTATAAAATAACATTATTTGACCAATAAATGATCATTAATGATAAAAATAGGAAACTTATTTGATTTGATTGAAATTTATCGCATATTAAATTTAATGGAAATATTAAATCTGATAATACTAAAATAAAATATTTCTTATATATAAATTATTAATTATTCATCTAAATTGATAATAATGATTGAGCCAACTAAAGCTAAACAAGCGTGTATAATGGGAATTAGAAACATTTATTTAAGCCAATTAATTTTGATAAACAGAGTTATTATTTTGATTGGCTGCAATATCAGGATTCATGGGAATAAAACTTGAATTTCATGGACTAAACACGTATATTAAACAAATAGCCAAATTAATTCCATTATCGTACAAAAAATAATGATTTAAAGTAATCAATGTATTCGTCAAAAAAAAAAGTAATCAATGTATACTTATGTTATTACCAAACATAAAGAAACAAAAATTAATTAAGAAAGATAATAAAAACCAAAAAATCTCTGGTAGAAAACTATGAAGATACAAATTACTCGTTGCCTTTGTAAATGATTACTCTCTTTTTACTAAAAACATATATGAGTTGTATCAAAAAACTATAAAGATAAATTGCAAACATCGGCTACATTGCACAGATTTTAAATATCACGTAATTTGTAGAAGTATACAACTTTATCAGAAGATCATCATAAAACCACAATGTTTTACATGCAAATGTGCAATCTATACACAACCATGGAGTCATATCATGAATAGCACATAGACATTCTTTGCCGGTGTAAACAGTTACGATAGTCTTGTTACAAACATGCCTAAAATTAGTTTTATATTGCTAATGTTCAAATTCATTCTACGTAAGTAATTAGTGGCCAATCCCTTTCATTTAGTGATTAGGCCTCCTTGATTTTAGTTTGTATTTATTATTATATGATTAATATATATTCCACTCTATGTTTGTTATTGAAACCTGCAATTCTACATTAATTACTGGGATAACGTATAATTTAATTTAATTTAATTATTAAATATAATTTATTCAGCATAAAGAAGAAAGATATTTTAATTTCCATAGAAAGTCTTGGAGAAATGATTAAGTTTTTAACCAACAAAAATTAAAACATATTATAATGAACAAATACAATTCCTTTAAATTGATTTTAAATATGAAACATAACTCATCTCTTGTGCATAATGAAAAGTAAAAGATATTATGGAGGAAAGAAGTTACCATATTGGGAGCAGCAAACTCAAGAGCCTGGGAGAAAGAAACTCATTCAGGATTTCATTGAAAAATCTGTCACCACATCGGTCTGAGAATCCGAAATTGTTGAGGAGAGAGAATTGCACGTCGTTCTTCCTTTGATTTGTTGAGCGACCCAGGTGCAGCAATGGCCACAATCTCGCCGCGAAAACTCCGCTTGGCTTTGAGTCGATCAGCAACAATGTCATCATGGTTCATTGGCGCGACAATTATCGACCCTGACGCCGATCTCGAACCAAATGGTTTGCCTCTGTTTCCTTAAAAGCCAACTCTAGATTCTCATGGATCCTCCTCCAAACACTTTTCAACAACTCCGCCATCTCTGGTGGTCATGTCTACAGAAGCGGGCGGCAGAGATGAAAGACGTGTCTCAGATGCGGGTTGCAGGAAGACAAGGCAATGGGAAAGCGGCAAGTGTTGGGGGCTCAATCGCAGTAATCGCCCGAGAAGATTACGTTGGTGGTTTTACATTCTGATAGGTCAATGCTGTTTTTGAGATTGGACCAAAGGTTTTGGAGGAAGGGAGGAAGGGAATGGATGGTGTGGTCGGCGGGAGTAGTTTTACCGTTGCCCCACGATGGGCGCCAATCTGTTCTAAAAAAATCCCTGAAGAGTCGAGCTCAAGGCCTAGGCGACATTAAACCTAGCCCTCAGAGTGAGAATGTGTCAGATACCTAGGTCAAACTGGGTGTGCCCCTATTGTTTATAGGCGTTCCCTGATGGGCCACCTAGGTGAGGCCCATTCTAAAACCTATTTGAAAGTTCGTAAAAAGGAAGGAAGGGCTAGGATTGAGGTCGGCGTGGGACCCATACATTTATAACAATACACTAATATATATGTTGATCAATTTTTCACACATGGAATAAAAGGATGCAAAAGAAGACCCCACAACAGAATTAGATGGTAAGATGCCTACTTTTGAAGTCAATGCATTCAAAATATTAAAGATGTCCACATGAGATTAACACCTTGATTTCGTGAACTAGTTGGTTAACATTTTGATCAATCCATGTTGAGCCACCCTATATTATTCATATTAGCTTATTTTGATAGCGCTACTTCTATTACCCTTCTAGGTGGTCATTGATGCATTGAAGAAGATAAGGATATGTAGAGGTAGATGTTTTTGCAGTCTTTAAGGAGCTCAATGGAGATTTCTTTATTAGTGTTTTTGCATCATGTTACATTTTTCTTAAAGTGACAACCAAACTATGTCAAGAGATGAAAATGGTAGTGTCTCGTTAGGGAGACCAGGAGCCGACCTCATCACCTTGGCTAAAGTAGGCCCCGAACTCATTAAGAACTAACGGGGTCCACCTAACTCGGGTCCAGGTCGCCAAACCCATTTTAGTAAGACTACATTATGTAAATTAGGGTTATCGATCACCATTAATGGGCCTTGATGGTAAGACCCATTGGTGGGAGCCTATAAATAAAGAGGTTTGCCTAGGGATGGCAAAACAGGTTTGGCCCGATGGGCCAGCCCGTCCCGGCCCGTCAATTTTATAGGGCTAGGCCGGGGACTTCCATTCCATTGGCCCGTCTAACCCGTCCCATCCTGGCCCGTTAAAAAATGGGCTGGAGGAGTATAAGGGTCGGGCCAAACCGTTGGGCTGAATTTTTTTTAAAAATCTGGGCACAGTGGGCTGGGCGTTGGTAGTGGCCGTGTGGGACTGTTTGGTCTATTAAAAAAAGTTTAGGGTTCCTTCCCTCTTCTAATTTCATAATTCAGCTTCTGTGAAGAGAAATTAGAGAGCGCCACTCGCCCGCTCCAACACTCCTTCCCCATTTCGTTATTTTCGTTCTGAGCAGTTGCGTGCCTGCGTTTCCCGTCCAAGGTTAAGGTGTCTCCTCTGAGCAGCTACATCTCCTCTGAGTGGGCTGGGCGTCGCAGTAGGCACACAGAAGCACTCTATCTCCTCTGCACACAGAAGCACTTCGTCTCCTCTCCGCGGCAACTCCGTCGACATCGCAGTAGGCAGACACCGTCTCCTTCACGCGCAGGAAAATCCATCCCACAACACAGCACTGACAGCCAGTGGCGGAACTTGAAGAAAAAAATTGGGGGAGCCAAAATATTAATTTAATATACAAGTTAAATATTTAATATTATATTACAAGTTTTATGATTATATATTATATATCGGTATAAAATTTTAGACTTTTATTCAATGATGTATCATTTTACTCACTTCATTCTAAAACTCTTATTATTATATAAGATTATACACACAAATTAAGAAAATTTAAAATATGTCTAAATTTATACAATTTTACTGAAATACCCTTATCAATACTTCATTTATTTTATTGAAGAGCATTGGAAATATAAAGAAATATTATTCATAATAAAGAGTAAAGACTGAATGTACTACCTCCGTTTCTATTTAACTGTCCCCTTTTTTTTTAAAAAAAAATATTTCTATTTTATTATCTACTTGCAAAGTCAATGCAGTAATAATTACACTTTCCCCAATTTATCCTTATATTCGTAATTAATAAATTACTCACTATTGAAAACTAATGAAACCAAATAAATGTTAAGAGAGATAAGGGGTAAAGTAGAAATTTAAAATTTCTTTTTAAGAAAACAAGAGTAATGATTGCATTTTTTAATCTGTGTATTTTTTTTTGTCTAAGTGGCTAGTTGAATAAAACGACAAAAGTTTTGGAATATATTACTCAGTTTAATAACACATGGAATGTTATGCTCATTAAATGATGTGATAACATATCATTAGATGATAATATTAAATTTTTAAATATGATGAAAAATTCAATTAGTACTAAGAAAAATATAAATAATTTTTAATAATTATATACGAGGAGGGTTCAATTTACACCGCTGTAAATTACACTAAGTATTACACTGTTAATAATTATAAATCGAATGTGTTTTTTGGTAATCCAACCGTTGAATTATGTTTATTCATCCATATATTTCAAATGTATATAACGTTAATCTTGAGACATCTCAATGTCATATCAAATAATTTCAGAATAATGTAAAATTTAATATGTATGATCTATATGATAATAACTTCCAATCCAACCGTAGATTACTTAATAAAATGATCTATTAAAAAATTATCCAGCGGTGTAATACTTGGTGTAACTTACACTGGTGTAAGTTGAACCCTCTATATATAAAACTTATTTTGCAAAAGTTTGGGGGAGCCATGGCTCCCCCCTGTCATCAAGAAGGTCCGCCCCTGCTGACAGCAGCGACTGCATCAGCTCCTTCTCCGGTCGACCAGCATCAGCTCCATCGCAGACTCGCAGTGGGCACACAGGTGCACCTCCGGTCGAGTGGGTTGGGCGTCTTCTCCGTCGCAGACTCGCAGCAAGTGATTTTTCTATAAGAGTTTTACTAATATATGGGTTTTTGAATCATCCTTTGGATATTTGAATTGTATATGTGAGAACTAAGTTGAAAATGCCCTCCAAAAATTGACTTTATTAATGTTATCTTGCTGTTTATTATGTTCTGTACTTACATGAGACTGTGATTGTTTATTCCAATTCAACCAAAAAAATTCACTTCGTTATAAGGGCTAGCTAGTTGGTCCGTTCAGCCCGCTCAAATATGGGTTGAGTTGATATTTTTCGTCCATTTTTCATTTAGGGTCAGTCCAGCGGGCCGGACCAGCCCGTTTTGCCACCCCTAGGTTTGCCCTATACTTAGGGTATCTGAGGCTCGGACCTTAACGATTACGATTGAGTTCCACGCCGACCAAGCCTAAGAGCTCAGTCTTTGAGGTCATTTAAGAACAGGTAGTATTTTGAAAGATTTTTTAAAAAAATTAATTATTAATCAAGTATTAATTATATGTATTATGTTGGATTATCTAAAAAATCTAAGTTAGCACAAGGACAAGCCATATGAAAAAGTATTTGCCATCATATCTT
The DNA here is from genome assembly GCA_026901365.1 of Sesbania bispinosa. Lineage (NCBI taxonomy): Eukaryota > Viridiplantae > Streptophyta > Magnoliopsida > Fabales > Fabaceae > Sesbania > Sesbania bispinosa. The sequence continues at coordinate 342,633 of QLOH01000382.1, forward strand.
TTTTACTTATCATCTAAATGAAAAATTAATGGACAGACTAAATTATAACAAATGAAAAATTAAGAGATTAATTGGAAGACGAAAAATCACATATTGGTTAAAATAGAAGATCTAAAAGTGAAATTAAGTCATGGTTCAATTATAAAGTTTTAAAAAAAATAATTTATTTTTTAGAAAATTATTTTAGTGATCATTTGCAAGTATATTTATGATGTTTAATGTTAATTGAAGAAATTTAAGTATTAATCAAAAATAAAAAAATGTTAAATCTACTTTAATTGAATGACTAATCATAGATGAAAATGATAACAATTTAATTTAATTTAATGTGGATGCGCATAATATATATACGAATGAATGAGAGGAGAATATCATATGTAAACAATTTCATATTAAATCAAATCAAATCAAAATTATTTTTAACAATTATATTAGATTAATAAAGTTTGAGAAATTCTTATCAATTAATTAGGAATTATATGTTAATTTTTAAAAAAAATATAATTTCAATATTATCAATATACATTGAATATTAATTATAATTTTTTATATAAAAATTATTTATTGATTATTTAATTTTTCTCTTAAACATGCATGACCCAAGTTCTCTTCCAAAAGTTGTCTTAGAATTTTAGAAATACTCTTTATAAATAAAAAATGTACATCAACACATACAACATAAAAAAAGAAAAGAAATTTGTGAGATGATACAATGAGAGAAAAAAATGTGTTATATAAATTGTTATATAATACATGTTTAAGAATACAACTTTAATTTTTGCACACTTTTATTTCTACACTTGTTTACATTTCTCTTTCATGATTAAATCACCATCACATTTCTCACTTTTATTTTTTTTTCTTTATGCTCATTACACGTGTAAGTGTTATACTCATTACACGTGTAAGTGTTTGAGTGTGAGGATATTATCTTTGAATAACGTTTCTCAACAGTTTTTGCAACTTTGATTTTTTTCACACTAATTCTTATACTATCTTTTTTAGATTTTTTTTCTATCTCTCTTTTTTACTAATTGCATCAACAATCACGCAGAATTAGCTACCGAATAGCTTAGCAATAGTTATGGAATCATTCAGCCGTGGATGAAGTAAAGACGCACTACAAGAGGTCATTTTGAGTGAACCACCGTTGGTTCACTTTTGGAGCAACCCACCGTAGCAGCCACCATCTCTTATGTATGGAATTATAATTTCTCTTTTTTTTTTTACCAGTTAACACTGCCTCCATTATTGTTACATACTTAGATGTCACACACACACACCAAGAAGGAAGAAAATTTCTCCAACTGACTAATTCAAGCTAACTAGCCATGGTGGAAGGCAGAAAGGAAGAAGAAGAAGAACAACAACAACAAGGCAGAAGAAACATGAAGAGAGTCCTTTTGGTAGTAAACTCCATCTTCTTATCCATAGGCACCTCTGCTGGCCCACTCGTAATGCGTCTTTACTTCATCCACGGCGGCAAACGCATGTGGCTCTCCAGCTTCCTCGAAACCGCTGCCTTTCCCATCATTCTCATTCCCCTAACCATCTCTCACGTCTATAACCGTCACCGTAACCGTCACCTAACCACCTCCACAAAACCAAACCTTATCTCCATGAAACCTCCTCTGTTCATCGCCTCCGCCATCATCGGCATCCTCACCGGCCTCGACGATTACCTCTACGCTTGCGGCATAGGTCGTCTTCCCGTGTCCACTGCTTCTCTTATTCAAGCTTCTCACCTCGCTTTCACTGCCATCTTCGCGTTCCTTCTTGTGAGGCACAAGTTCACGGCCTACTCGGTGAACTCCATCGTGTTGCTGACGCTCGGTGCTGTCGTTTTGGCTCTTCGTTCGAGTGGGGATCGTCCCGTTGGTGAGTCGACTCGGCAGTATGTGATTGGTTTTTTTATGATTGTAGCGGCTGCGGCTTTGTATGGATTCGTTTTGCCGTTGATGGAGTTGGTGTACAAAAAGAGCCAGCAACGTATCACTTACTCGTTGGTCATGGAGATTCAGTTTGTTATGTGCTTCTTTGCTACTCTGTTCTGCATTATTGGGATGATCATAGACAACGACTTTGAGGTTGCTCTTTTTCCGTGCTTCTCTCACTGTTATTTTCTAATTAATTATCAAGAAATTTGCATCCTAACAAGACTGTATCCTGTTAGCAATTGTTTTCAAATATAATTAATTAGTGAGCATATATATATACTAAATGAGTCAGGAGTCAGATCAGTTAATACTATGCTTGATACCAGATATCAAACTTTAAGAGTTACTCTGTTCATAACTTGAAATACAGTTGTGTGATGAGTAATGTGAATTTAAGTGTGTGAATTTTGCAGGTGATTCCAAGAGAAGCGAGGGATTATAAGCTTGGGGAAACTAAGTACTATGTGGTGTTGGTGTGGAGTGCTGTAATGTGGCAGTTTTTCTTCTTGGGAGCAATAGGGGTTATCTTTTGTGCCTCGTCTTTGTTGTCTGGTATTATAATTGCAGCGTTTCTTCCCGTAACGGAAATCTTGGCTGTTATTGTGTACAAAGAGAATTTCCAAGCAGAGAAGGGGGTTGCTTTGGTACTCTCTCTTTGGGGTTTTGTGTCCTACTTTTATGGTGAGATTAAAGAAGACAGGGAGAAGAAAGAAACAGAGCTGCCTCAATTAAGTCTTCATCCCAATACATGATTAATTGATTTCACTATCTCACCCTGCTTTTTGAATTGTCAATATTGTAGGCCAGATTTGGCGCTTGACGAAAATAACAAAAAGGAGAAGCCATATATTTCTCATCCTTTAAAAGTAAGGATGACATATCTGTCCAAATCCAAACGTGATAACGTTGCACTGGTCAATCTTTACTCAATACTACAAGTACTATTAATTGTATTTCGTAATGCTTGATTGCGCTAGCAAACTGATATCAAATGAAGCCATTTGTACATATACAGTTTTCTATAAAAATCAAATGCAACTACTTGAGTTGTTGTGCAGGGGCAGGACTAAACATGGCATCATTGCTAATTTTGGATTTGTATCAATGGCATGTTTGTTTAATTGTTTTAGATTTTCAGACGTGAACAGGCATTTAGTCAAAGGAGCATTAATTTGATTTCATTATACCAATGATCGTTTTCAATTTCATTAACGGAATAAAATATATCTTTCATATGGAATAGAAAAATAAAATTATATATTACTACTATACAATTTGAAATGTGTGTGTAGGTACAAATTAAATTTAACTTCCATTACTTGCATCACATGCTTCATTAAGTTAAAATGCATAAAGTCGAAGTCATAAATTAATTATCAAGGAATTCAATAGCAATTCAGAAAATCAGATTTCAGAACCAGAACTTCAGACAAGTGACTTCAGACAAATCCTTAGATGGGTACTTCAGACAGGGTATCTTCAGACAAGTCTTCAAACCGAGTCTTCAGACAGGTCTTAAGACAACAACTCCAAATACCTATACTTCAGATCACCAACTTCATAACCATATTCAGATACTGTCTCAAGAGTGCAGAAATTCAGAACGTAACAGAAAACAGGGGGTTTGTTGGTTGTTCAAGAACAACAATTCGCAAATTAGAAAGTAAGAGTAAAACAATGTAATAAAACAGATTGATTCTATTGTTCATTCACAATTGGATCCTTCACCAGTTAATATATATCGACCTCAAATTTCCAAATAGATCCGAATTAACCAAACAAGTGTCAATTAATTCATCAATCATCTCACTCAAGAACTAATTAGCGAACTTGCTAGAACTAAGTGAACTGGTGTGAGATATCTGATCTTTTACCTCCTGAATTAACCAAACAGTAGGTTGTTTAGAATTAAGCAAACTAAACTAGAATTCCAGATGAAGAACAGAACCGAATTACCAACAATCGTTCAAATCTAATTCAAGATTCAAAACCTAGAATTCTAAAGGTGAAGGTGAAATTGAATCTATTGCAGAAATTGAAATGTGAATTTAAATTGAAGTAAACCTCAAGATCCTATGTGAAATCACTTGAGAATCGATCATCAAACGTTTAGCCTTCCATGGAGGAAGAACATAAAATGAAAATACACAGAAAGAAAGTAAAACGAAAACGAGAAGAGAGAAAAACGAGAGAGACTAAGCGTCTCCAAAACTGAAATCTGTAAAAGTGATATAAAAGCTCTCTAACATAATTGTAACTGCCTCTATATATACTACTCTCTTAAACCACAAGATTAATCTGATCAAAGAGGCAATTGGGCCTTGACTAACAAGTATCAGGCCCAAACTATCTAAGAACCATGTTGTTTCCCGCGTCAGTTCAGAACATGTACTTCGGAAGCAAATTGCGCCTCATTCCCTCTGTGAAATATAGTCATGTGACATATCAAATTGAAGCCTCAGATCTTAGTTTTTCAATGCCACCAGAATCACCTCAAACGACCACCTACAACTCTAGATATCAGCAAAACAATACAGATAGGTCAACAGGCTTAAAATCCGAAATTAAGCAACAATTCCAATTAAAGCTCAATTAAGCCCAATTAGGTAAATCCCAATTAAAACAGTGGAAATAATCACAATTGTAGTCCAATAAAGCTAAGATTAAATATGCAAAGTGTGTATAAAAATATGCTCATCAATCATCATAAAAAACAAGAAGTGTTCCATATCCTAAACCCTTCAAAATGGAATGATATTTTTGGAATTTGAGTAGAGATGAATATAATCCACTTCTACCTATTGATCCAACTCGTGCTGAGCTATTTGGGTTGGCTCTAGTATAGATAAATTCTAATTTTTTCAGTTAAGATTTTAAGTTCAATCTTCCTCTATATTTTTAAAATTATAGATTTACATATATAATTACAATTTGATATATTCTTGTTCTTCTCTTAATAATATTCCAAAATCAAAAGGGAGTAAAAAGTATTACATATATTTAGGGAGATTCTAATCAATGTATATGTTGAGAATTTTATGTTGGTATTTTTGTATTACCAAATAAACACAAAATACATTATGTCATATCATCAAGATTAATTAATTCTCGAGTTTTAAGGTATAAATGGATATATTGAAATGCACTGAAAGTTGCAACAGAATCTGAGCATTTGGTACAATGACCTTCCTCAACCAAATCATTGTTTTTCTCATATGGGACTTGACGTTTCTCTTCTAATGGGGAGAGTGAAAGATGTAGTTTTGATTTGGTATATTGGGGGACCTTGACCATATTTTAGGTTTTAAACCTATTAGGGGATAATGGGTCAAAATTAGGTTTCCACTCATTAAGCCCATATTGATTTTCCTATTGCCGATCTAAAGGGCTCATTGAATTATATCACTTATATTAAGCCCATCAAAATGTAAATAACCAATATAAATATTATAAATTTATTATAGATTGTTTATAACAAAGCAAACAAATTTTATAGCAACATTTTTATTTAAAAAATTTGTAGTTTTTTTGGAATTTTACTACACATAAATTTTCTAGAGAAAAAGTTGCAAGAAATTTCCTATAAAATTTTACCCGGAAAAAGTTGTAGTGAAGCTGCGAAAGTGACTTAACAGAGTACAGTTAATAAGGAGGACTAAAAGCATGTGATTTTAAAAAATGGAGGACCAAAACCAATGAAAAAATCAATGAGGGACCAAAACCAAATTTCATTATATTTTAAGAGACCAAAAACATATTTAACCCTTTTATAATTTGTTTAGAAGTGTCTTATCTTAGAGTTCACTTTAATTCTATATATGCATTATGATGTCATTGACTAAAATATTAAACTTCCTAGGTAATAGTTATGGCAATAACCAATTTTTTCTTACATAATAGCGCATGATAATGTATACACAAAATGATAATTTTACAAAATCAAAATAGGATTATCATTTCTAATCCATAATTTGAAAATTTTTAAGGGTGACAATTTGACTTTCCCATTTGGCAGGTTAGGTTGATATTTGTCTGTCTAGCATGGATCATGGTCTATATGGTCTAGAATATAAATAAATATTAATTTAAATTCTTGACCATCAAATTGAAGTTTCATTTTATTAATGATTGATATTAAATTGGTTTTCGATTATTTTCATGAAATATTAATTGAAAAGAATAAAATTCTAAATCGATGGTATCGTGTAATGTAGAAGTTCCCCCCTTCAACTTTAAATTGATATATTCTCAATGAAATTAGTATAGGTTGTATTGTAAATCTATAATTTCCCTTAAATCATACTCAAATAGTCATATAAGGACCATTTAATTAAAAAAACCATTCATTTATCTTTAATAATTAATAAAATATATGCTAAATTTGGGTATACTGTATACCTCACGCTTTATTAAAAAATACATTTAAATTAATAAAATATATCATTAATTTTTTAATATTAAATTCATTTTATTTATAATAAAGGTCTACCGTAGGCACAAATTATAGGGGTTCATCCTCAAATTCCCCATAAAAAGGTTAAGTTATTGCATGCTTCCTTGCTTTTAATTTTATTATTTTGCAACTCAATGAAAAAAATGTTACTCTTTTTTTTTTTTACAAAAGGCACCTTAAAAGACCAAACAAACAAAATTACATTCCTCTTTAGTAAAGGGTACCAAAGCAGTCCAAAATATAAGGGATTTTAGCAAATGAAGGTAGAGACTCAAAAATATGAAGCCTACAATTGGATGTGATACCGTACTTTTCAAAACAATCAGCAACAGAATTAGCTTCTCTGAAGTTATGGAAACAAGTAGATTTTGTGAAATTTCTGGAAAATTTTAAATGATTATATTCCTTTAACCCAAAAAAAAAATCTATATTCCTTAGGTAAAATAGGATTCTTTTTCTCTAACACAGATATTTTAGACAAGGGTTTTCCCCAATATTATTATACATTCTTGGTAGTTGGTCTAAAAAATTTATAAGACGCTTAACCTTCAAGCTTTTAGATAGATTATTCATGATGACAGTAATAATGTTTTGCAAACTTACATCTGCATGCTTTTTTACTAAGCTTTTTACATTATAGTTTGAGTACTACTATAACTTTTTCTAAAGAATCTTTGACAAATAAAACTATTATTTTTCAATTAAGAAAAATTATGTGCATAGGCAGCTGACAATCTTCATTTTTTGAATTTCAGAATGTATTTTATGGTATATGATTTGAAGCATAAAAGAATACATTAAAGAAACCATCCCCTGCATATATTGCAAAAAAATGATATATGGGAAGTTTCCATCTTTGATTTGAAATCCATGATGACTTCCTCATAAAGCACTTAAGCTGTGGAAGAATTCTCATGAAATAAATTTTCACCATCGTTTCACTGGCAATCTTATTCATTCACAGTTCGATAACCATGTAGAAGGACCAGGTGCCAAGAAATAGCATCATTCAGCGATGGCCGTGATTTCCGTAGTCCGTTCACTTATTCCCCTATTCAATAGATAATCAGATGCTACTTGCTCCACTCAATCCATAACTGCAAACAACGGGACAAAGTGAGTAATAAGCAAAGTTAGCCAGCGTTCCAAATTCAATCCTGCTAACTACCCAACTGTTAACCAATGACGGGTGGAATTGAACATCATGCAGTTCACATTTCTTGGCAAACTAGTCCAATAGCCTTCATTTTTAACCTCAATATCAGCGGATGGTTTGTAATAAATAAATAAAAATGAAAAGTTCTGCAAAAACCAATCAATATATAACATGTGCAAGCATGCAACCTTGATCAGTCACACTTGCTAGCATAGCCATGCGCCATGAACACTCACTTGATATGTGCTTGTTCATGGAGCTGTCCGGGGATAAGTACCCAAGGAACATCTAGACCAACTGTTTCGGCTCTTCCTTGGCACATGTATGCACCAAAGAAAGAACAGAGAAGAAAAGCTAGAAACTACAACAAAGGTTGAGTGAATGAGTGATAGTTAAGCACTGCACCTTCTACTGTATGTAGTCCGAAAGCAAACATGAAGAATACAGCAATCAGATGTATTTGTCTTTGGCAAGTCCACTGCAATCATGTTTGAACTTTGAATAGTCATCTGCTCAACACTTTGTTAATGAAGACAAGGAATAACATCAGCACAGATATTTCCAGCATAAACTTTGGACTCATCGTGTATTCGAGAATTTGCTGCCACCTGTAAGTTCAACCAGTAGATAGCTGCTGGTAAAGCCTGTTATCCATTTTGGATCTCCATTACAATCAGATGTTACTCAAGAACATAGATGAATAATACAAAACAAAACAAATCAAGCAAGCACGTCAATGAAGATTTCAACTATATTTGGTATGTGAGTGATATTGCGATTCATACCCAGAGATTTGTAAACAGTTATTGGAATATGCATACACAATGAACACGTATCCCCCATCCCCTATTACCACCTAAATGGCCATAGGTTTTAGGCAAAGCACGCTTTATAATATTTTTTCTTGAAGAAAGTTATTTTAATTTCAAAGCATTCTAACTCACTATATTCTACTGTTAGAAATATATCCATTCATGTGTCCTCCTCCACCCAATAACTTAAGCTTTTGGATAGTTGGTTCATAACACAGTATCAGAGCCTCTATGATCAAGTGGTCAAGAGTTCGATCCTTACTGCCCCATTATTCTAATAAAAACAAAGTTTAATTTCAACACAAGATAGGTGGGCTTGTGCATTTGTCCATGCTTCAAGCCCAATGGGCTCTTGCATGAGGGGGCATGTTAGAAATATATTCATTCATGTGTCCTCTACGGCTCTACCCAACAACTTAAGCTTTTGGATAGTTGGTTCATGACATCTACAATAGTATGTCAGTACTGATGGCTTGCCACATTTGAATAGCTATGCAACCATGAAATCTCACTTGGACATAAAGGCAACTAAAAGTCTAAAACTAGAAAGATATAGCAGGAACTAATTTATATAAAGGACAAACCAATTTCCTTCAAGTGACGAGTTGTTTCCCTCCTTTATTTCCTCCTTTGCAAATTCTTCAAGTATAGCACGTTGTCGATCATTGATTGCACTAAAACAAGGATGAGTGGAACAAAAGTGAATTGATGAAAATGTAACTTACCAGTAAGCGGACTAGTGCTTATGTATAATTATGAAGTTCACCAAATGGAAAAATGGTAGGAACATAATACAGATACCAATTTATTATGGAACAAATACATTACTTGAAGGCAAATTTGATAAGAATTTTTTTTCTGACAACTGAAAATCTATGCAGCAATTTTCACACCCATAGTAGCAAGCATTGACTAAACAACCATAAACAGTAACATAATGAAATTGTACAGCGGAATTAGAAGGCGCCAAAAGAGTGCAGCACTTCTTGAAAATTACTTAATTTTTTTTTCTTTTTTATTTATGGCTAATGTCAATAGCAGACAACTAACAGGAAAAAGGAGGGCAACAACAAAGTAATCCATTTTCCTGATGCCATAAGATCAACCAGCATCCATAAGGAATTGAGATCAAAGCAAAATTATAAGGAAATACATTCTATTGCTTCATTGCATAACAAACGACAGATTCCTCAAAAACACAGGTATATGAAGTTAAGCCAAAAGTGTTAATGCGAGAAAAACCTACATGGGAAAGTTAATGCGGAAACGCACATACTGATCCCCATGATGTACAAGAAACCCATGCTTTGGCAGTCCTGCATCAACAACTATAGTAAATATAGCTATCCAGTACCATGAGAGAAAAAAACAATAAACTTGTCCAAAATTGTCATGCTAGGGAGGGAACTTTTCATTTAACCTTTGCCTCTAAATATCAGAAGCTGTCCTGGTTGAACACCTTTAGGTATCTGCAGGAGCATCATAACATTATTAGATAAAACAGGCCAACCACGTTAACGTGAAGAAAATTTTCACGGCAAGTTGAAAGTCATAATTTGATGAGGGACAAAATATTGCCATTACAAGCCAGGCTTGTTTTGCCCACTGAAAGATACCCATTGAGCACGATGATTTGGAACAAACACTTTGGGATACAACATGGTACACGAAATTTCAACAGGCAGCAGAAATGTTCTCATCTTGTCAAAAGGCATTACAAAACCAATATCATTTTCTAGTTTTTTGTCCTTGTCTCAGTGGGAAATCTGAAAAATATTGGCCCTAAAATGTCTTACACATGTTGTCTTCATTTCCAATAGAGAGCTTACACAATGCGACCAATTTACATAACATCTGCAAATGCAAGCATGAACTCACTATTAAGAGGGCAACTTCTACTAATGTTGAGTATTCTTTTCATCTTATCATAATTATTAGATTTTGGACCTGGGCCTAACTCAACCCCAAAAGCTAGCTTGTAAGGTGAGGACTGTCCAATGCTTATATACCATAATTTGGCCTTATCTCTAGGCAATGTGGGACTCTAACACACCCCCTCACGCTCAGGACTGGACATCTGGAGCGTGGACAACTATACGGGTGGCGGCCCAATAACAACGGATCATCTAGGATAGGCTCTGATACTATCTTAGATTTTGGACCTGGGCCTAACTCAACCCCAAAAGCTAGCTTGTAAGGTGAGGACTGTCCAAGGCTTATATACCATAATTTGGCCTTATCTCTAGGCAATGTGAGACTCTAACAATAATTATTCTCCTCGTAATCAAGTTTAAATACTGTGATTCCATTACTCTCCTAGGTAAAAAAAAAAATCCCTTCTTAATGAATAAACCATCTGCATAATCCGACACTACCAAGTTTTACGAAATTGCTATAGTAGAATTAAAATAACAAAATTCTAAAATGAAGTTTTGAATGTAATAACAGCAACACATCTTCTTTTAACTCTGGCACTTTGATAAATTTATTCTTCTTGTTGGAGAGTCCCACATTGCCTAGTGATAAGGCCAAATAAAAGTATATAAGCCTTGAGCAGTCCTCACCCTATACATAGAATGGGAAACAGATTATATTCTTACTGTATTTAGTTTAGTCAATCCCTAAAAGGGATTTAATTGTGTACAATAGGCCGAGAATCTCTCAATTCATTCACATCAGAGATCCTCTAATTCAAGTTGGTATTAGGGCTTGAAATTTCTAGGCCTAAAACCTGTCTTGTTCTTCCAGCCACCATCAAGATTGGATCTCCAGTCCGAACACCTTCAGTTTTCAAAGTGAAGATGTGAAGTGTCTCAAAACGGCCATACCTCCAAGCGCCATTGCTGGAAACACTGCTAGACACATCCATGAGCAGCTTCTTCTGTTGCCATGTGTAGTTCACATGTCAACCTCCCAGCATCCCTTCCAATTTTGTTGGTGTCCCCTTGTTTTGTTTGAGGGATCAAACTAAAAAGGTCCAGCCAGCACTGTTCAGATATTAGGCCATTGGTGCTCGTCATCTTTTTTCCACTTCAGATCCAGTTATCAGCATCTCGTAGATCCCCTTTTTTAGTTTCTAGTCAGATCTCATGACTACTACATTGGATTCATCCTCTGCCACCACTGACTCGTTGAAGAAAAATGATACCTCTGAATCCTCCAAGAAGAGCCTCATATCGCTTTCTTAGGCACTCCACTACACATCTGAGAAACTAAGTGGCAAGAATTATTTAGATTTTTACACTATGTTTCATGTGTAGTATTTAAGTCATGGACTCTCAAAGCATCTAACCAAGAAGGCTGAGGAGATTGATGCAGATGTGTAGCAAGTGGCAACAATGGAAGAAGACAGATAATCAACTGCAGTCCTTATTATGGCAGTCCATTGACTCAAAGTTGTTGGTCCACCATCACTCTAACAAGCTATGACACATGGAAGAGAGCTAGGAGTGTCTGTTTCGTGATACAGTAATTGTATGACTCAATTCATAATCAAGTAATGCACTCCTTGAAAAATCATAACCTACCCTAATATCTCTGTGAAGCATGATCAACCATTGCAGAAATCAAGTTTTTGACTGCAGAGTGCAGACAACCTTCAAAAAGCGTTGGACAAGTTTAACATGTACATGACCTTTGTTCTCCTCAGCCTTCATAAGGATTTTCAGTTTGTTCAGAATCAAGTTCTAACAAAGCCTACAATCCCTTCAGCAGAGGATCTTATTGATTGTCTACTACAAGTTCCCCTGCCAAAGGCATGCCCAGGGATTGGTTTCCATATAGGTTCAGAATCCTTAGCTTCTGTCTTTAATACAACTGATCATAGGGGTCGAGGCCATGATCATGCAAGGTGGTGGTAGAGGAGTCCTTGGCTTTGGTATTGCCCATAGTATTCCTACTGCATATGCCCAGAACATACTCAGGACAGGTGCAATTCTCTAAACCGTTATTGAGAGAACTTTGCTAATGTAGCATAATTCAGGTACCTAGTTTTGGGAAAAGGTTGAGTCTGGGTTGACAAACTCAAAACAGCCCAATAAAACTCATGTTCAGATTCTGTAGCTTATACCAGGAACTCTAGAATGTGTCACTCTCATTCTTAATTTGTTCATGGATTTTGGACTCCAGTGCTTCCAATCACATAGCAAGTGATCCTTAGCTTTTAAAAAGAAAAATGTTTCCTAAGCCACACATCATATCACCTTTGCCAATGACTCTAAAGCTAAGGCCATTGGTATTTGTCAAGCTGCACCTATCCCATTTTTATCCTTGAATTATGTTTTCCTTTTATACATGGTTGTTGTTTTAATTTAAAGAAAAATTTTACTGCACAACTATAACATTTTCTGTTACATAAAATTGAATGTTGTCAAGTAAAAAATTATCAAGGAAGTTCGATGTTGCGAAGATGAGAATGCTACGATGGATGAGCAATCACACAAGACTAGACAAGATAGTGAATGAGTCATTTGAGAGAAAGTCAGGATAGCTCCCATTATAGAAAAGATGGTAGAGTCTCATTTTAGATGGTTTGGACATGTGTAGAGAAGAACCGTAGAACCCATAATTGTTAGAAGGAAGACCAAATGGAGGATATTCCAACAATTATGGGTAGAGGGAGACCAAGGAAAACTATAGGCCGAATCATTAATAGAGATTTGGGTTTAAATGGTCTATCATCAGACATGATTCAAGACATAACATTATGACATCATGTAACCAACCCCACATAGTTGGAAAAGGATTTGGTTGTTGCTGTTCTTTTAGTTTAATCTCTATTAGTCAACTTACTCGCACTCATTGCTCCATACATATAGAAATTCGCTACCATTTCGTTTATGAAAAAAATTCTCTCTAAAAAAATCACTACATCCTTTGCGAATTCTAATGATCAACTAGCAAATATTTTCACTAAATCTCTTTGGGGTTTGAGGGTAACATTCATATGTAACAAGCTAGATGCATATGACATGTATGCACCAACTTCAGGGGAAGTGTTACTATTCCTTGTAAACAGCTCATACCTTTTGTGTATAGAATAGAACAAAAATTATTTAAGTTTTCTGTATTTAGTTTAGTCAATCCCTAAAACTAAGAGAATTTCATTGTGTATAAATCATCACATTAGAAAAACTTCGATACAAGTGAAAGAAAAGGGGTATGCTAATCATCTGTGTCTTTTTCAATTTCATAGTGCACCCTAACCTTAAAATGGGGCAACTTCCACTCCCATGAACTTTTCTGTACAAATAGAGAAAAAATAAATATCTATATTGACAAAGTAAATCTTGTCTTACTTTTACTTGCATCTTCCCTGATAAAGTAGGCACCTCAACTTTGCCACCAAGAATAGCCTGTAAAAAGTTAAAACTTTGTGCTGTTAATAACACTAATACAGAGTTAGGTACACTAAAACCGAGATGATTGAGAAGAAAATATGAAAGGGAGAGCAGAAACTTATTTCAACACATTATTTGATCTAAATATGTACATCCACTTCTTAAGAGCACATTTCTACTATATGAGTTTCCTTAAGGTAAAATGAATTCTGACCTTACTATGCTCGAGTAAGGAGAGGGAACTGATAGGGTTCTAGACTTTAGAGAATCCTAAAAGCAAAATGCAATAGAAATAGAATGTAGGAGATACAAGAATAGAGAATTGAGGAAAGAATACATCTGTTGTTGGAAAATTGATGAACAAGGAGAATACTCCTTTACAAGGGTAGCTCCTTCCCAACTAAGTTCCAAGACGCAGTTTTGCTAACAATCTTTTCCTAGTCACCTCTCTGTACAGTTTCCCACCTACTTAACCGCCCATCTAACTGCTTAAAAAACTGCCATCTCACTAGCAATCCAACCGTCTTAACCTCTCTAACTTTTTTATTTGTATGAGCGTACACTTTCTAAGCCTTATCTTTATCTATCTGAGGCCTAAAAACACTGTTATTTTCAACCCAATTAAAATGAATGTAAGCATGAAGCCAAGATTAATAAACAGATTTCAAAGAGAACATGGTGTAGTGCAACTTCTGGCTCATCTTCATTGGGCTTATAAATCATTTTAATGTGTTCACATCCCTCAGCCTAGCAGCTAAATTGCTGACTGGACCTAGCAGCAGAAAGGTGTGTGCTCCCCCTTGTGCGCAGAACACTGAGGATGTTCAGGTTTTTCCCCTCTTTTATCAGATGATTGAACCATCAGAAAGTACTGAAAGCGTCGAAGGGCCATTTGAGTACAAGAAACCACTAAAATATATGTAGTTCTCACCTGTGTAAAGCTAATATTAGATTCCACATAGATATCTGCACCATCTCTGGAAAAGACTGAATCCTCAGCCACCTATATCAACAGGAAAAAAGATGATGTTCCAATAAGAATAGAAGTATAAACATAATATACCATGCCAACAAACATATTATCCTAGTAGAACAGAAAGCTTATTCCTGGTTTTAAACAGCAGTATATAATTTTCTAGGTAGGAACAGAAATATTCCATGGGATATGCTACGTTTGAAAGAGATGTCTCCATGCACTTGAACAATATAGATGTTATAAAATAATACATGAGACAGTTCTCTGTCAGAAAAAATATGGAATAGAAAACAAGAATACTTTGACAAGTAAAACTGAACACCTTTACATGCTAAACAGCTAGGAAATGTTGAAGACCCATAATTATGTGATCAAGGAAAATGAAGCATTTCTATGATGTTGCACTTACCTATCCCTAAGTAAGCAGCAGAAAATTACCTATGGATCCAAGGAAAGAGTTAAACAGTTTTTTCTTCAGCAAGCCAAAGAAAAAGAACCTTAGACACTTTAGTGTGTGTGTGGATCCAATAAACTTAGCACTTTATTGTGTGTGTGTGTGGGTCTATAAGAGGAGGGTTCAACTTACACTGATGTAAGTTACACCAAGTGTTATACCATTGAATAACTTTTATACAAATAATTGTATTTCAAAATCCATTGTTGGATTGAAAGTTACTATCACATAGATCATATCTATAAAATTTTACATTGATCCAAAATTAGTTAATACATCATCAAGATATATCATGGTTAACGACATATATACTTTTGAAATATATTAAAATAAGAATGATTTTATTATCAAGTTATTGGTGTTAACATTTTACAAGATTTAACACAAATCATCAAGATGGTGAATAGTTATAATTCAACAGTTGGATCAATAAAATCCACATTCAATCTGCAGTTATCAATGATGTAACTCTTTAGTGTGTGTCTGGATCCAATAAACTTAGACACTTTATTGTGTGTGTGTGTGTGTGTCTATAAGAGGAGGGTTCAACTTACACCGATGTAAGTTACACCAAGTGTTATACCATTAAATAACTTTTTTACAAATAATTGTATTTCAAAATCCACCGTTGGATTGAAAGTTACTATCACATAGATCATATCTATAAAATTTTACATTGATCCAAAATTAGTTAATACATCATCAAGATATATCATGGTTAACGACATATATACTTTTGAAATATATTAAAATAAGAATGATTTTATTATCAAGTTATTGGTGTTAAAATTTTACAAGATTTAACACAAATAATCAAGATGGTGAATAGTTATAATTCAACGGTTGGATCAATAAAATTCACATTCAATCTACAGTTATCAATGGTGTAACTCTTGGTGTAACTCACACCAATATAAGTTTAGCCCTCCTATATATATATATATATATATATATATATATATATATATATCTTGGGAGTTTTCATTGATAGTATAACTGTTTTGGTGGTTAGGGTTTTCTCAATTCTATTAAATTAGTTAATTCATATATGAATTCCGGTAATCAATTTATCACTTGCATCATGTATTTATATAGTGGAATGATAATTTAATGTTCACCTTTAACAATTCTACATCCAAGAAAACAAATTAGGTGAATAAAGTCACTGAAGATTAAAGAAAACATAGATAGCCGGTTAACATCAAAACTAAAACAACTTTTTTAAGTTGTTTACTTTATGAAATATGGAGTAAATGTCAATTTTGGTCACCCAGAGTTATAGGCAATGTTATTGTTACATTGGTCTTCTATTTATGAATACATCAAATAGGACATCTAGTGTCAATTTGTGCTATCAAATTGGTTCTTAAAAGGACAAAATTGACGACAATAATTGTCATTGAAGGATCAATTTAATGTCATCAACAATTAGAGGACCAATGGTATGTTGCATGTATCTTTGGAGAACCAAAATGGACATTCACTATATTATGTATGTTAAGATGAATATTAGTGTTTTATCAGTAGATACTAGATTATGATTGCTTAAATATGAGAAGTTAAAATCGTGAAAAAGACTCTATGAAGCAAATACATAAGAGTTAAGGAGACAGACATATTTTCTTGGGTAAAATAACTTTTTAGTCCCTATAAAACATCGGAGTTTTGATTTTCGTCCCTGGAAAATTTTTCTTTTTCATTTCATCCTTATAAAATATTTAAGTTATTTTTTTAGTCCCTATTGTTGATTTTACTTTTAAATACGGATGTGTCTAATGCCCATCACAGTCAATAATCATATGTGTAGCACCCTGACACATTATACAACATTGTTAGCATCTGTAAACGCATTCAAAGATTGTTTATGATATATAGGAAGGAGGAAATGTACAAAGAATTTCAGTTCAAGTCGGGCATGAAATTTGACTCTCTGAATGAGTTTAAGGAGTGTAACACTCTTATATAATATGTCAGGGTACCTCAAGTATTGGTCACTATTATAGATGTTCAACACATCCACAATTAACAGTAGAATCAATATCGCGAACTAAAAAAATAGCTTAAATATTTTATAAGGATGAAATAAAAAAGAAAAATTTTCCAGGGACGAAAATCAAAACTCGGATATTTTATAGGGACTAAAAAGTTATTTTACCCTATTTTCTTTTTCCTACCAAATAAGAGGTGTATTTCATATGAAGCATTTGGTATAACGTGAGCCTGGCTTCACATTTTATTACACTTTTTGATCTTAAGATGGGTAAAGTTGCATGAGTAGGTGTACAATGAGAAAGCTAGCATGTAATTTTAATTTTTAAAGATTAATATTTTCTACAATAGCTTTTCTAGGACATTTAGGGAAGCATTGGCCCCTGGCTAAAATATTCTTGTGCTCCTATATAGGGTCTAATGTGTCTATTTCCGTTTAATAATGCAAAGCTTGGGTGAAGCTACAGATTCATTCATAGGTAGAACGTGAGCACATCCTAGTTTGTGATCTAGATTGAATATTTGGACAGAAAAAAAAAACTGAAACTTTGCCTTTATTTTAATGTATAAACTTCCAGGTCGACCTCCACTTCCAGCAGCATTCCCAGCTTCTGGCACATGAATTGTATCTCCCGAATCCACACCTACCAGTTCATTGAAAACCATGATAAGACTAACAGAAAAACTCCACCAATATATATATATATTGTGTGTGGCAGAAGGTAAACCAAATCTAGGCAAGGCAGGCCCGCAGCATGAATGAAGCTTTCCATTTCTAAAATATTCTAATTTATAACAATTGACACACCTTAATAAGAACCAAAGGCTATCCCATATCAACTTAAAATTGAGCACAGAGGATGAAAAGTTGGTTGAATAATTGATTTGATAAGTTGTAGGTAAAGAATTTCCATTATGAATCAAAAGCTACTACAACAATAACCAAGCCTTATTTTACTATGTTCAGATACATTGATGAGCTCTAGCCAAGCTACAGTCTCAGGTAACTTCATCACAAGCATTAAAAACCAACCTGCTGGTATTGTAACTTTAACTTCTTTGATTCCTTCAACTACTCCAGATCCTCCACATGACATACAAAAGTCCTGCACAAAATACAAATTAATACAGAGTAACCAACCTCATAAGAGTACTGATGTGAAATATATGGAAAACCTTAATGACACGGCCAGATCCTTTACAAGTAATGCATGTTGATGTAAATGGCGGAATTGTGACCTGGCAGAAAATCATCACAGACAAGAATAAAAGAGTGTGTTAATAATTGACAAATTCAATATCACAAAAAGAAATTGTCTAATGATCAGCTTAAATATTTGTGTGCCATATTAATAATCAAGATTGATCTTTCAAGGCACTTACTCGACCTAAGCCTCTGCATGTTGGACAAACTTTTGGGGTGGCATTTAGTGGATAGCCCTGTCCATCTGGATTAATATAATGAAAATGATTGGCATCAAACGGGATAATCATTATGTCAAGGGGAACAATAAACCAACTGGCTCACTTCACTTCAAACAGATGTTGCAATAGACAACATTTCACATCCAGCAGCACATTCTTCTGATTATATCCTCAAAAGTCAAAACAGTTCCACAGCTTATAGAAATTCTTGTTATAGTCACAGTTTAGCAAGCAATAAATATTAGTAAACCTCATCCAAAAAATTATGTTCATTAGTAATATTTGCGTATCATAGACTAATCACTCCAATTAGGGAAGAGTGAGAGGGGGGGGGAGAGAAGCTACCCTAATGCCAATGAAGCCACAGCTCAGGCCTTGGTTCTATCATTCAAAAATAGAGTTCACCAGACTTCTCCATGGGTGATTCATATCTAACAGAATTGCATTACTTCTCAGCCTTCCTTCTGCTACTTTCATGCACAGATAGGACAATGTAAAACACAATAAAAAATAGGTTCCGTTTAACCGCCACACCCCCTCCCCCCCCCCCAAAAAAAAGCATAAAAAAGGGTTCTCACCTAAAGTTCTTATCACAGTGGAACATACACAAGATTTTGCACTAAACTTTTTTTGCAATCAAAATATGCTGACAATATTTTACCATATCCTTACACAAACACAATAATAACATGTACTTCCAGTATAGACAAAATTCTCCATAGAACTTTATTAATTCCCAGAACATATAAACTTTACTCAACTGCAATAATCACAGGGAACTGACGCATCAAATGACACATATTTGGTGCATCCTCTAGCAGCTTCTGAGAAAGTAAGAGACAACTCCACCTATTAGTAAAGTAATAAGCAAATGGTTAAGCTTGAAAAAGTAGGAACCTATTTCAAACAACAACTGAGAAACAAGGGTTAAGCTGACCTCTATATTTGATGAGAACTGAGTCGCTGCTTCTTCAAATATCTGTCGAGATCAAGAATATTATGAGATTTCATTGCAGAATCTTATATAAAATGCATAAAAATTAAAATATGAGAGCAAAAAGTTACCTCAGAGAATACTTTATGAAATGAATCAGAAAAATGAGAACGATAAGCATTTCTAAACCTTTCTGTATCATCATCACCATATTCTACATTCTCTGAACCATGAGTACGCATCTTCGATTGTGAAAGTGATTTGTGGGAGAAAATGGTGGGAAAATGTTAGTCAGTTTAACATCCTAAATAAGAATGAAAGCTACGAAACTACAGAAATTTTGAACAGCTTTGATCAACTGAAGCTCCACGCTAACCCCACATAATGTAACTACCATATCAAATTTGAAATTTTAATTGCATATAGGAAGCCGAGAAACAAAACCTACCCTGTCATACTCTGCCCTCTTTATAGAGTCTCTCAAAGTCTGAAATTACATAGAAAAAAGGCAAGTGAAAATATCATTCTGTCAATTAGTTTAGACAATAACCAACCTAGCCAGAAGAAGAGAGGGCTAAAGATGTTTGAAAATAAGAGAAAAAAAATAAACATCCATAAATTGATGATAAAAACCTCATATGCTTCTCTTATATCTTGAAATTTCCTCTTTGCTGATGGATTATTCTTATTTGCATCTGGATGGTATTTTTTAGCAAGCTGGACAAGCAAAAAAGTGTCACAATACAGCAATAGCTAAAAGAAGACTTTTGATTGTCAAATATTGATGTCAAAAGAGTATGCTGACAGAAAACATCAAGATTGAAACCCAAAATGCTCAGGCAACTGTTTTTAGTACTATGCTCTAAGCTTTAAGAACAGTCATATTAAATTAAATTTCAGAACAAAAGACTTCTACAAGCAATACCACTTCAGCATTATGGTGGAAATCATAGGTAACCCCCTTAATTAGTTACAGGTAGTTAGTTAGGGAGTTAGTTAAAGAGTGAGAGATGATGGGTTATAAATATCAGAGTAGGAGAGTAGAGGAGGAAGTCTTGAGATTGGAAAGGACATAGGGAGAGTTCCAGATCTCTCGAATACCTGGTGTAACAGAGATTTGCTATCAATAAACACCATTTTCTTCTACATTTTGAGCCTGTTCCTATCAGGGAAATTATTAAGCCTTTGTATATTAGGTTTTTTTTTTATTTTGAATTTTTGAGTAATTCTTTTTTGGATAAAGGAAGAATTTAGATGAAGAGAATAAATTACTACAAATTTGGAGGATAAGGAATTTCCTTAACATAAAGGAAAAAACAAAGAAAAACCAAAACATCAACAAAGAAAAGTTTCCCAATCCCCCAGCATATGTTAGGGAAACACCAAAAATATCATGTGCTTTACACCAAATAGAATCCAAACACCTGATCTTATGCCAAGTCAGCTTCTGTGACTTTACTAATTCACAACTAGAAGATACGTGACAACATCTCATCTGATCATCTAGATGAAACTATCTCACCTCCCAATGTGTTTACACTTTACAGCATTAAAAATTTATTCCCAGTTGTATCTCTCTGGGTGCATGAGACTTCAAACTCCAAAATTTAAAGTAACAATGTGTTGATCAACCAGGGGCTAGATAAATGTTGATTATGCATAGAAATGTAGATCAACAAGAACTAGGGTTAGCTTGGTAAAGGCACGAACAGGATAGGAGTAATATATGCATTTTAGTAGAAGCGTAAAAATGAAGAATAAAAAATGACAATGGCTTCTATTTTACTACCATCCACAGTACGGTTTTCCTCTCATAAATGAAACAAAAATGAAGTAAAAACTAGAGTAGAAATATAGTGCTCAGTTAAGCAAATAAACTATATGATTTCTCTAGCCTTACAGTTACACTTGGTTTAGTAACACTAAATTACTGAGACAATTTTGACTATGAATAGATGGTATAATTTTTGTTGCTATCACTCCAACCATATACCAAGCAATTGGAACGAAATTTCACCTTTCCTACTTAAGGTGTTCAAGGTGAAAACTGATTCATCCCCATTCCCCAAATGTTGCAATTTTTCAATTGACTTCATGATTACTGTACTCTAACAAGCATAGCTTTGATCAATCATTAGTCATTACATAGGCTTTGTGCCCTAGAAAACAAGAGATTCCCAACAATAACGCACCGAGTGAAATGCCTTCTTTATCTCGTCCTGACTGGCATTTTCAGAAACACCAAGAATCCGATAATAGTCTCGTTCAGCGGAAGACGAAAATGCTGAAACAACACAAGCATAAAAAGAAAACCAAATTGAAAAAATCTTAATATATCTGAACATCATTGATAACTAGAAACAAGTTGGTTCATGTTTGACTCAAAACCTGTCGCCTGAATATAACGATATCTCAATGGAATTCTCAGAAATATAGACTCCTCCGTTCTAGTGACAGAACTGCAATTGACCAAAGCTGGTACACAGAACATTTAATTTAACACAAAATTTAAAAAAAAGTATCAGAAAAATGGAAGTGGTAATTAGCATGCCAAAAGCAAGAGAAAATCGCAACGTGCCTCGTGCGAACAACAACGATTGGTGAGACGACAAGAATTTGCTGAACGACTTTCTATCAACGAGAGGTCCTGAGGCCACAGACGAATGCAAATAGCGCCGATACTGCATTGGAAGAATTGATGAAGTGAGCAACGATGAGTGAGAAAGCGGAACAATTGATTTTGAAAGGTTTTGGGACTTCCGTTCATCCACTCACCGCCGTTAACCACGTGAACCTTCTCATTAGCGTCAAATGCTTGTGGATACAATGATAGCTGCGAATTTGAGAGGGGTAAAACCTTTGAAGTGGTGGCTCTGATCAAAACACAATCGGAATGAACGATAAATTTCCGATTAGTTCATAGATTCCGGGAGTGCTGCTCTCAGATCTTCGGCTGTCGGGGTTTTAGCACGTTGGGTTTTAGGTTGGGCCTTAACGACACGACATGTGCTAACCGGGGGGTCGTTTAGTCCCTAAGTGCAACTTTGTGGAATTTCTTTTCCTCTGAAAATGTTGCTAGTTACTGTTCCAAACAAAAATAAAGTTTTATCTGACTTTTGGCCCTCAAATTTGGAATTGTGATATGTGTGATTTTGGACCCCAAATTTTTTTCAAACCAATCATATTTTTTATTTTTAAAACTAAAAAAACTATATAATTTTGATCAATTTTTTATCCAAATTTCACAAATTCTTGTTTTCATTTCAAATATTTAAAGGTTTGTAATGAATTTAGGATTTAGGATACAGAATGATTTTAAAAATTTAGAAATAAAAAATTTAGTTAAAAATTGATAAAATTTAAAGAATTTTATAAAATGAAAAATTAGAATTTAAATAGAGGAAATTTTGAAATTTAATATATTAATTGATAATACTTTTGTTGAAAGGTTATTTAAATTGATTGAATCAATTCAATTTATAACGAATTTAAATAGAAAATGAGAATTTAGTTTTAAATCGAGGAAAAATCATGTAAGGAATTAATTATCATAATTAAATAAATTGAGGGACTAAATTCGTTTAAAAAACATTTGAGGAAATAAAATCATATTTTCACCATAATAAAATATTTAAAGGTGTAATTAAACCCAAAATATTTTAGTCAATTCCTTACTAACTAGAGTGAAACTCATCACCAGTGCAAAATAATGTATTTACGATGTCTTTTTTACGACGGTATGCGGTGGTATTTTTTCAATTTTTGCAAATTTACGATGACCGATGAATGAGACTCGTCATTGAAAACAACAAACAATGTCAGTTGTGTGCATAATTGTGGTCGTAAGTAGACTACGACAACTCACGGGATGACAAAAGTACAATGTAAAATAGTGAAGTCACTCTAGAGGCACAGTCGACGCAATTCTCTACTTTGAAAGATCAAAACCCAGTTATTATATCAATGTCGTACTATGGTGTAATTGAAGAGATCTGGGAGGTCGGTTACACTAAGTTTACAGTTCCTGCTTTCAAGTGTAAGTGAGTTGACAATAAGAGTGGTGTGAAAATCAACAAATTATAGGAATGGTGTTGGTTAACTTTCGTAAGATAGGATATCAGGATGAGCCATTTATCATGGCACATCAATCTTCACAAGTGTTTTATGTGAAGGACCCTATGTCCAAAAATTGATCTTTCATTCTTCACGAAAAAAAAACAAGAATCTCCTCACGAAGATCAACAATTTATTCTTGATATTTGTAAGACTCGTTCATTTTCATCAATGATGATTAACAATGATGTGGACATTGTTGTCGATGATGTACATGTCACTCGGAAAGACCATGATGAGAGAATATGCATACTACTCGATAAAAAGGATAAGTTATGTACAAATATAAATATATGAAATATACTTATGTCTTACTGTTACTAAAGTTTGTATTTTTTTTATTTGTTATTTATATCTTAAAGTTACTAACGTTTTTTTAAATTCTAAACAGGCACATGGTTGATGATCAGGTTCCAACTACATCTTCAAGGAATTCTTCAGACGTGACCTCCATTAGATCTGGTAGAGGACCTAGTAGATTGAGGTCCCTCTCACTTAGACGCGCCTTCGGTGAAAGGATAACACTGATAATTGATATTAACACTGGTGTGGCTTCTAGGCCAAATGCTGATTCTTTTACCAGCTATCTCAGTAAATTAGTGCGCGAGAAGATTTCAATTTTAGTCCCGTCCTGGGATCATGTGACTGAGACTGAGAGGAACATGATATGGCAGGATATTTTGGTAAACCATCTAATCAATTATTGTCTTTAAATTTTTGTATTTAATGTTCATTGTAACTACTAATTGATATTTTGTTTGTTTTGCCATACAACTGCATTATGATATCCCTAATGTTGGGACGTTAAGATTGAAGGTTTTGTCTTCGGTCGTTACGAAATTTTGTCAATTTATGTCACAACTGACCACGAACTATATATTTTGGTGCAAAGAAAGATGAAAAACCTTGTACCAAATACAAGGAGATTGATGAAGAAACTTGGCAAAAGTTTGTTCAAAACCAACATGATAAGAAATGGAAGGTTAGTGCAATTTAGTTTGTTTTACATATTAAGTTAAAAATAAATATATAATAATAGTTCATTGGTGACATGATGTTGGGAAAAAGCACAGGTTACTCAGGCACATAATGTTACCCCCTACATATTGTCTCGTGGGGGTTATCAAAAGCTTGAGCAAGCTATCATAAAGGAGAAACAGAAAGCACGACTTTCAGATGCTATTGACCCAGAAGCTAAGCCTCCATCACCACCTTCATGTTATGTTAAATGGATGCAAACACGTATTAATCGCTCGGGCACATATACTTCTGAGGACTCACACCGAGTCTTTGAGAGGATTGTAAGTTATTATGTTTTAATTGGTTTCTTATTACTCATACATGGCTTGAATCTTTTTTATGAATTTCGTTATATATGTTGTAGGATTCCCTGGTTGAGGAAAACATCCATGGTACATTTACACCTCATGGTCGTCAGAATATACATACTACTACCCTTGGACGACCTGACCACCCTGGTCGTGTTCGTGCTGCTGGAGCCCGGTGGGGATATCCCTACAGAACGATCCCATTTGGGGCCTTGATATTAGGGATTTTTTTTTGGGATAGGAATGGGGACCATACTGTTAGGAATATGCACTAGAGACTTATATATTTATGAACATTCATCACTTGTATCATGTTATTTTCTAAAGGCAAACTTATTCTTTTAGAATATAATTATTGTCCGTAGAATAGTACGCTTAAACTTCATAAGAAATCAAGTAGATGACTTGATCGTGAGATCTTATGAAAAAACTATTCTTAAATAGTCCCTAGTCAAGTATCATCTTAGGACAAATATGCATTTAGACTAGTATGTGAGTTCATTGATGATCATATCTCACAGATCATGGATATGAGATATCATGTGCTCACATAGGTACACATTAAGAGTAATGGTGTATTGGACAGACCCACCTTAAGAACGTTGCATGGGTTGTTACATAAGTGTCATGAACGTTTCTTAAATTGATAAATGTTATATGGAGTCCTTCGACCTGAAATCACTACGATTCCTACATAAGGAATTATATGTTTTAATTATCATCAAACGTTACCTGTAACAGGGTAATCATAAAGTTGGTTTTTGGACATATAATAAATTATGTGGTGGAATGTGAGTGCCCTAGATGGGATTTGTCCCTCCTATGTAACAGGAGTTATATCTGTAGGCCTCTGGATAAAGTGAGACTGAAAAATGCATGGCCATGCTCATGAGGATAAACATGAGATGTTTATTTTCTGTAAAGTCTACTTGGGGATCAAGAAAACATAAATTGAACTATACAAGGTTGACACAATTCATGCCCTTGTGTTCAATTAGATATATGGACAAAGGGACAGATCATATAAATTATCATAAAATAGGATTTATCAAAGTTATTGATAATCTCAATATTTGGATAGTGATGTGTTGCTAGATACCGCTCACTATTTATGATATTAAATATAAAAGGGTTTTTATTTAATATTATAACCAAATATTAAAAGCCTATTGGGTCACACGCATACAACAAGCCACTAGGAAAGGATAATAATTCTAATTAAATTAAATTAGAATTATTACATAATGGGCCAGGCCCATAAGTGTGAGGGTTAAGTGAGTGAGGGGGTAAAACCCTAGCCACCACTCTATAAATAGAGCATAAGATGCACTACTGATAAGTGTAAAATTAGCGTTATTTTCATATAGTTTTTATTACACTTATCAAGGTTAAAATAATAATTTATGCCCCAAAATATCCCTTCTAATTAATATTTACAATATTTGTAATTATTTGGTTCAAATTTGAATATGATGCTATTTTGAATAGAAATATGTTATTTTATGCAGATTTACAGGAGATTTGGAATGAGAGAGAAAATAGCATCAGAAAGGAAGTTGTTGCAGATTCAGAATTCAAATAAAGAGGAGATAATCAGAGAATCTTGCAGATAACCTCTTTAATTCAAATTCAAATTAAATAAATACAAAAATAATTTGGATAAAAGGGATAGAGGAAAACCAGATAAATTCAGAAAGAGATCCAGAGGTTAGATCCACAATTTAAGGAAAGTTGCAGCGTGTAACACGCTCCACACGCTCCACACGCGCTCAACGCACGTGGAGCACATTTCAGCCAGGCTTCACACGCACTAAGCGCGCATGAAGCGCACCTCCTGATTAATGAAGCCTCGTAGTGACGTCAATTATTGAAAGGGGAGCTCCTGATTGGATAAGCTTCACACAAGTGACGTCAATTAATGAAAAAACAGCTTCTGATTGGACAAGCTTCACGCAAGTGACATCACAGCCTGATCTCTTAAGGTTTTCCAACTCTATAAATAGAGCCCTTTGCATAGGTCACAGGCAGGTCCTCGGGACCCGAAACAGAGATACACATAGAGAGAGAGTACTATAGGATTGAGAAAGGTGACAGATTTCTCAGTGGTTTGTAATAGCTACTATTTGTAGCTAAACTCTCCAGTAGGATTTGATGTAGTAGATTCAATCCCCTTGTGTATAAGAATTCTTTTCTTTTTATTTATGATTCTATGCTTGTAATTTATCGGTATCTTTATGCTGTTTGCAATGCATCACCTCTGCGCGTGCGCCGGGGTGGTAGGCTAGTGCTCTGGATACAAAAAGTGGAACTCCGGCTAGTATCAAAGGTAGGTGAGCATGAAGCTGTTCATGAAGCTTATTCTCGGATTGCTAAAGATACTCGGTTTAGTCATATCGTAGTATAAGGATTGTATTCTAACGATTGGAGGTTCAGTGAGTGACACACCCCTCCATAGGTGCGTTATATGAAAGTATGACTAAATCGATAGCGCTGATTGCAAAATACGGGGAATGTTCGGGGTCGCCAAATGGCACTTTGAATGCCTGTAGAGAATAGCTTTTGACGTTTATTTATGATGTTATAGGGGAATTTGCGGGTACGATAATTACCAGGCATGCCTTATAATTATTGTAAATAAACAATGCTAAGGTGATTACAAGTACGATCATAAATAGGGGAAAGGATTCGCGTACACAAGGGGGGAGATGAAACGAAGTCAAATCCTAGTCCAAACCATTATTCTCCTCACGTTATCTTTGTCTTTATTTTATTTTATTATTACTCACAATCAAACTCTTTTGAAAACCGTGTGTATTGGAAGTACACTCACTATCAATATAGAAATTACAACCGCTCCCTGTGGATACGATATCTTACTTACTCTAAAACTACTGGACTACTGGTAAACTTGCCAGGAAACCCATCAAGTTTTTGGCGCCGTTGCTGGGGAGCGGTGTCTCAATTTGTATAATTTTAGTTGATTGTATTTTCGATTGTTTCAAAATTTTCAAAAAAATTATATTTTTAATTTTTTAATTTTTAATTTTTTTTCTTTTTATTTTATTTTCGTATTTTATTTTTATTAAAAAATTTATTTCTGAAATTGAAATTTGAAATTTATCTTATCTTATCTTCAATGCTTATCTTGTTTGAGTTCTTTTAGGAATTTAGGATAAGTAAATATCTTATTTCAAATTCAAACTCTATCTTAGAATTTTAGGATTCTATTTTTTATTATTTTCATTTTTTTTATTATTTTCGTTTTTTTCTAAAAAAAATTATTTTGTTTCACCTTCCTGGGCTAACAATTGTTTGAGATTCTTGAATAGTGCTGAAGACAGGTTTCTCAAAATCAATTAATGGAAGGAACACAATCCAGAAGGAGGACTTTGGGAGATTATATCATGCCTAAGGGGATATTTCATCATTCAAGTAGTGCTCACCCAATTTATACAAAAGTTGTGGAACTTGAAGAATCACATCTTCAACTTGTTAAGGCTCAACAGTTCGCAGGATTAGCACACGAGGATCCAAATAATCATCTTTTTACATTCCTGTAACTAGTTGAAACTATGGGTTTTGAAGAGAAGGACAAAGAAGCTGCATGCTTACGTTTATTTTCCTTTTCTCTTGCAGGAAAAGCCAAGGATTGGTTAATGTCACACCCCAGCCGAAGTCTGAACAATTGAAACGTGGTAGCAGAAAAATTTGCAAGAAGATTTTGTTGCAAGCCATGTTGCATTCAAACCAAGGCACACACTTCTTCATTCAAGCAAGAATCAAAATATTTCTCTCATGCACCGATTCAAGATGATGTTTCACCCCATAAGCAAATCTTTGAAGATGGACTCAGGAGGTTAGAGCAGTCATTAGAAGCACTCAATAAGAAGATAGCCAACCTTTCTCAGCCACCGCAAACAGTTCACGCTTATCCTATCCAGTCATCACAATTAATTTGTGACTTTTGCGGAGGTGATCATCTCAACGGTGACTGCTCTTTTCCAGACATTTAAGAAGAGGAAGCTGAAGAAGAGGAAATTGAAGAAGCACAAGAAGAGGAAGCTGAAGAAATAGAATCAAAAGAAGTTGATAAAGAAGATGAAGAAGAAGAATGTGAAGCAGAAAAAGAAGAGTTCACACATTCAGACAAAGACTATTTTCAGCTATATTGTGAAAGAGAAGGACTATCAGTTGACCTCGTGCTAGAAGAAATACAAAATATATATTGGAAGTTTTCAGCAAATGCACCACTCAACTCTGAAGAGCAGTGCGATGATATCAACGATAACCTGGCTGAAGAAAAGGAAGAAAAAGAAGGTGTAGTAGAGGTAGAAGAGGAAGAGGGAGAGGATGAAACACAAAAGATGGTGCTTGAAGAAGAATCTGACTGTGAAAGGGAAAAAGAGAAAGGTGAACCTGAAACAGAGGAAAAAGGTGAGCAGAGGGATGATGAATCAAAGCCCGAGGAAGGAAGGGAAGATATATCAAGACCAAAGACCGTGCCTTATCCAACCAGTCCTGCAAAGGAAGATCAAGAAAGGTATGGTACAAGTAATAATCCTTCCAGACCTCCCAAAAGAAAAGCATGCAAGCACACTGACCAGAACAAGGCAAAGAGAAGGAAAGTCATGCTAGAATCAAACTCAGAGCCTAGAGCCAGATTGAAGATCAAGTGGTCAGGAGTGTTTCATATCATGGACCCTTGCAAGGCAAAGAATTTGAGAGCAACCAATGGTGAATCATCAAGGCTTCAAGAGAAAAAGACTCATGCACCTGAGAGCAAGAAAATAAAGCAATGAAGAGTCAAGCCAAGGGAGTCAGAGGCATGGTCTAATTCCAAAAAGAAGCCCAAATGCTTAAAGACATTTCACACTACAGGTTATTCCAAGGCAATGTTATGGGGAGGCTTATGTGCCAAAGAAAGGAAGGGTGCAACTCACAAGCTCACCAAAAGATTTCAGTATCATCCACCCTAACAGAGTAGGCGTCGAGCTATCAGACGTTAAACAAGCGCTTCCTGGGAGGCAACCCAGAGATTTTTAAGTTTTTATTTTGTTTTCTTTTGTTTTTGTTTTTTTTAATTAGGATTTTTCATTTTTTTAGGATTTAGGAAAATTTCAAAATTGATTGGAATAAGTTTGTGAAAAATAAAATATTTTTTAATAGGAAGTAGCAGAAAACGTGACTAAAAATTGCAAAAATCTCATTCTGTTTTCTACGCTTCACCTACGCTAAGCGCAGGTAAAGCGCAAAATTTCAATTTTAGTGACTGTTTTCTGCGTTTCACCTGCGCAGCTTACAAAATTTTAAAAAAAAAAACTTCTATTTTCTCATGTAGTACTTCTCTACTTCCTAAACTTTCTTTTCACTTTTTCCACTAACAAACTTCAATCAATTTTTAAACTTTCAAAGTTCATGCATATTTTTCTTTTATTTTTATTTTTTTGTTACCAATTAAAATCTTCATCTATTCTGTTTTCATGATTTGCACTTTAGGATAGCAATTTTAAGATTATGAATATTATTGATTATATGCTATCTTAAATGTATCTTTAGCAACTAATTGTTGTTATTTACCTTTTCAGATACCAGGACTAAATTGCTAGTCTTTCCCGTGGTTTTAGCTCACGAGGAAAAGGCATGAAGAAAAGGATCATAGAATATGATCCCATGAGATTCAAGAGTACGCAGGCTGCTGCAAGACCCATAACCAGGCACGTTGTTTGAAGAGTTCCGGATATTCTAGCAGTGGCCTGGGGACAGGCCTATTCTTCCAGGAGGGAGGTGAAGCAGAAGCAGCTGAAGAATATGATAAAGACCCACAGGATACAGAGGATGAAGATTGACATTGGTGTTTTTCTTTCTTTTATTTTATAGGAATAATTATTTTTTTAATTAGGATTAGGTTCTTTTCATTTTTTATTTTCTTTTATTTTATAGGAATAATTATTTTTTTAATTAGGATTAGGACCTAGGAATTAGGAAAATAAGGAAAATTTTTCAAAATTTCTGAAATTGGGCAGTTTAACTAACCAGATTTGGAAAGAAAAGAGGTCTTGTGATTAATCTCATAATCAATTAAGATTAGGATACTTCGCATGAGAATCTATCAGGGTAGTCAATTAAAACCAATAAATATTTTATCAAGGAATTTAGCCAAGTAACCGGTGAGTTGAGAGCCCAAACAGTAAATTGAGAGTTTTTTCACCACTGTCTGTCAATTTTTATTGGTTGAGTTTTTGGATCTTTTGCTACTTTTGGAAAATATGGAAATGACAAAGGCAAAAATTTGTTTTCAATATATCTGCCCAGAGCCAAAAAGCCAACCTTGGTATAATTTTTCCAATTTTTGAATACCCATTTTGAGCCTAAATTGATTATTCTTGTTCATCCAAGCCAAAACAGATATATATCCTGTCCCTCACACATTTGGGATAGAGAGGAAGAAGGCAAATAGAAAATTAATGGGAAGAAAAGGTTGAAATTCCAAGGAGCAGGTATAGAAAAACAAAAACAAAAGCACTCCCCCTAAAATAAAAAAAAGTGAATAAATTGAATAAGTTGGGGGGAGTGCATCTTCAAACAAGGAAAGAGGCCTACAAAGAAGAGAAATAAATCAAGGAAGAAATGGTGGAAGGAGAGAAAATCAAAAGCAACATCCAAAGATGCTCTCTATTCTAGATGTTTATTGTTTATCCAAGAAAAACCATAATTTCTTGATAACCCAACCTCATTACAACCTTGAAAAGACATTTTGATCCATATCAATCATAAAAAAGCTTAGGAATTAGAAACGACTATCAATCTTAGTTGTTCAGCTATGGTGAAAATATTGAGGGAAACAATACCTGTGAGCATGAGTGAAATTCCTTGGTATTTTGTTTATTGCTTTAATTGCTACTCCTGAGAAAATTCAAATTGATGTTTGTGTTCTAAATTTGGTTGAGGACCCGTGATCTCAATTTTTGCTAAATTGAAAAGTGACTTCTGCCTAACAAAGAGATAATAAAGAAATTTTCCTTATAGTTATTTTGAGAATTAATAATCAAGGGCGTTTTGAAATTTGGCTGGAAAGGTGTTTTGCTTGAGGACAAGCAAGAAATTAAGTTAGGGGTACTTGATAAGTGTAAAATTAGCGTTATTTTCATATAGTTTTTATTACACTTATCAAGGTTAAAATAATAATTTATGCTCCAAAATATCCCTTTTTATTAATATTTACAATATTTGTAAATATTTGGTTCAAATTTGAATATGATGCTATTTTGAATAGAAATCTGTTATTTTATGCAGATTTACAGGAGATTTGGAATGAGAGAGAAAATAGCATCAGAAAGGAAGTTGTTGCAGATTCAGAATTCAAATAAAGAGGAGATAATCAGAGAATCTTGCAGATAACCTCTTTAATTCAAATTCAAATTAAATAAATACAAAAATAATTCAGATAAAAGGGATAGAGGAAAACCAGATAAATTCAGAAAGAGATCCAAAGGTTAGATCCACAATTTAAGGAAAGTTGCAGTGTGTAACACGCGCTCAGCGCACGTGGAGCACATTTCAGCCAGGCTTCACACGTGCTAAGCGCGCATGAAGCGCACCTCCTGATTAATGAAGCCTCGTAATGACGTCAATTAATGAAAGGGGAGCTCCTGATTGGATAAGCTTCACACAAGTGACGTCAATTAATGAAAAAACAGCTTCTGATTGGACAAGCTTCACGCAAGTGACATCACAACCTGATCTCTTAAGGTTTTCCAACTCTATAAAAAGAGCCCTTTGCATAGGTCACAGGCAAGTCCTCGGGACCCGAAACAGAGATACACATAGAGAGAGAGTAGTATAGGATTGAGAAAGGTGATAGATTTCTCAGTGGTTTGTAATGGCTACTATTTGTAGCTAAACTCTCCAGTAGGATTTGATGTAGTAGATTCAATCCCCTTGTGTATAAGAATTCTTTTCTTTTTATTTATGATTCTATGCTTGTAATTTATCGGTATCTTTATGCTTTTTGTAATGCATCAACTCCGCGCGTGCGCCGGGGTGGTAGGCTAGTGCTCTGGATACAAAAAGTGGAACTCCGGCTAGTATCAGAGGTAGGTGAGCATGGAGCTGTTCATGAAGCTTATTCTCAGATTGCTAAAGATACTCGGTTTAGTCATATCGTAGTATAATAATTGTATTCTAACGATTGGAGGTTCAGTGAGTGACACACCCCTCCATAGGTGCCTTATATGAAAGTATGGCTAAATCGATAGTGCTGATTGCAAAATACGGGGAATGTTCGGGGTCGCCAAATGCCACTTTGAATGCCTGTAGAGAATAGCTTTTGGCGTTTATTTATGATGTTATAGGGGAATTTGCGGGTACGATAATTACCAGGCATGCCTTATAATTATTGTAAATAAACAATGCTAAGGTGATTACAAGTACGATCGTAAATAGGGGAAAGGATTCGCGTACACAAGGGGGAGATGAAACGAAGTCAAATCCTAGTCCAAACCACTATTCTCCTCACGTTATCTTTGTCTTTATTTTATTTTATTATTACTCACAATCAAACTCTTTTGAAAACCGTGTGTATTGGAAGTACAATCACTATCAATATATAAATTACAACCGCTCCCTGTGGATACGATATCTTACTTACTCTAAAACTACTGGACTACTGGTAAACTTGCCAGGAAACCCATCAACTACCCCAGAGTCACATGAGCAATCGCTTCTTACTTTCTAAGGCTACTAGAAAAGCTGGGGAAGGTTTCCTAGTCCGGCTGTTGGCGTGGATACCAATAGAGACGTGGCTACACTTGCCTCGTTTATAATCCTAATAAGGTACGACCTTTCGTTTCAATACCTTTTATGCCTTGATTCGTGTTTTCGCAAAACGATTATAACAAGGGAGGGAATCCATTTATTTCTGCTGCACCCTGACCACATTCTTGATTCCCTTCAGTTGGTATCAGAGCTTTGGTTTGCGATAAACACGTTTTAGGCTTTTAATCTTGTGAAGATTATGATTTTTTTTTGTTGTTTTTCTGCTAAAAAACGTAGCGCTGATATCTGGGCTGCAGCGCAGACTGAAGCGCAGTTTACGTATTTTGATTCTGATACTTGCACTTCACCTACGTTGTAGCACAGGTGAAGCGCAGGTAAAGCGCAAGTGAAGCGCAACTTTCAGAAACAGTTTATTTTGTTTCCTTTATTGATTGTTTTATGTGCGATGTATATATATGTTTATATGTTCTAATTTTGGAGGGTCCCAAGGAACATGAAAGAGTTCATGTCTTGGGCATAAAAGGGTTCAATTATTGAAACCTTGTCTTGACTCAAATATTGGCTGCGATAAACATGCCACTTATCAATTTGCTGACAAGAGCGTATTCAAATGATACTAGGGACTTACTCGTTTATCGGTTCGTGAAGTATTCGTTTGATGCGAGACACTTATTAATGATTGGTTGAGTGTTTATCAAATCCAGTTTTTGTTTTGAGACACTGCGTAATGTTTTATTTTGTATGCGCGTAATCAAACCTCACTTAATATATATATATATATATATATATCTTATTATATCACTCGTTTTACAATCAACGGATGTTGAGTTTACATGATGATTGGTTATGGCCTTAGTTGTTTTAATTTAAATATGACCTGCGTGTCGTGCCTTACCTCTTGACATTCCTCACGTAATTCTCTTCTCATCTCTATTCCCTCGTATGTTAAACGAGGTTTCTTCTTGTTATGTAATGTAAACGGAAAGAGCATGGAGTCAAAGGAGCATGTGGAGACATGTGGATGGAGACTTCAAGATTATATGTGATGTAATTTTGTATTGGAATTTTAGGAGGCCATAACCATATCATGTGTTTGTATGAGATGCATGCTTGTATGTTAAATGGTTTAACAAATGAATAAAATTAAAGCGATCAAATCCCTCAATGCTTGTGTGCCTTCCAATAAATGACACTCGTCAAGACTAGAGTCGATTAAGTGTGAGTCTGCCAAAGCAGAGTACATTTATTTATTCTAGTGAGACACGATAGGATAAAAGTAATATCCGATTGTCAACCATTGGTCTTTGATTGGGTATATTCAATATGATTGAAAAACCTAGAGGCACTAATATTAAGTCATGTTTTGCCTTCTAATGCATGGCACTCGTCTAGGCTTGAATCGATTAAATGTGGGCCTGCCAAAGCAGGGTACATTTATCTATTTTAGTGAGGCGCTATGGGATAAATGTGGGTCTGCCAAAGCAGGGTACATTTATCCATTGTCAACCATTGGGTTTTGACTTAACTAGGTATATTCAATAGGATTGAAGAACCTAGAGGCACTAAGTTAGGCATTAATTCATAAGATGAATTAGAATAAAAGTTATTCACCTAACTGATCCAAGAGTTGTATGAGATGCAATTGGAAAGCGCGTTCCTACCTAAATAACCTTTTCTTAAGCGGTCAACCAAAGCTGACTTAAAATAAGGTGAAATATGGATCTTGGCCCACTAGAAAAACTAGTGATGGGATTTTTTGATTCTTTATATTGAGGGTACTTGTTTTGAATCAAAATAGTGGGAGGCATATTTGATTAAAGGCCTTGTTAAATATGTTTGTTATATGATACTTATGTGCATAATTTTTAAACACAAAAAATTAATATTTTATTGCGATCTGTCCTTGAGAAGGACAAACTGTCTGGAATTTACTTTCTAGACTGGTATAGAGACCTAAGGATTGTCCTTAGGCATGAGAAAAGGCTGCATGTCCTGGAAGGGCCTATTCCTGAAACACCCGTTACAAATGCTTCGAAAGCTGACAAGGATGCTTTTAGAAAGCATCTGGATGTTGCTCTCGATGTACCTTGCCTTATGCTTACTACCATGAATGCTGAAAACAGCATAAGAACATGGAGACGTACAATATGATTGTACACTTAAAGAGACTTTATCAAGGACAAGCTAGGCTTGAACGATTTGAAGTCTCAAAAGCACTTTATCAATGTAGACTGGCAGAGGGAACACCTGTTGGTACTCATGTACTCAAAGCAATTGGGTACATTGAAAACCCAGAAAGGCTTGGATTCCCATTAGGCCAAGAGTTGGCCACTGATCTTGTCCTGCAATTGTTTCCAGACAGCTATAGGCAATTCTTCATGAACTATAACGTGAATGAATTTGACGAATCACTGCCAGAATTGCTAAGCATGTTGAGAACAACTTAGCAAAACATTAATAAAGGTAAAGGGAAGGCCATGTTGATGGTCCAACCTGGAAAAGGCAAGGGCAAGAAGAAGTTCAAGAAGCCCTATTTCAAACCAAAGGACAAAGGCAATGATAAGCCTAGTACCTTTGTTTTTGAAGCCTATGGGTGGGATAGTTAAGGAAGGAAAATGTTTCCACTGTAGCCAATCAGGACATTAGAGACTGTGTAAAGTACCTAGAGGAGATCAAGAAGAAGGGAAGTGAGACTTCCGCTTCAGTTATCTATGTTATAGAAGTCAATTTACCTACTTCTGCATCTTGGGTATTGGATATCGGATGTGGATCTCACATTTGTATGAATGTGTAGGATCCAAATGGAGTAGGTCATTGGATATAAAGGAGAAAGTCGACCTACGTGTGGAAATGGAGCAAGAGTTGATGCCTTACCCGTAGGAACCTATTATTTAACTTTACCAACTGGACTAGTTATTGAACTAAATAATTGTTATTTTGTGCCTACCATTAGTGGGAATTTTAATTCCGCTTCTTGTTTAGAAAAGAGTGTTTTATAAAGAACAATTCAATTTATTTGAATGATATGGTTGTGCAAAGTTGAACTATATGTTCTTGACATGGAAGTTCCTATCTATAACATAAGGGTCAAAATAAATGGTTTGAACCCGACTTATCTTTGGCATTGTTGCTTAGACCACTTAAATGAGAAATGCATATCCAAACTCCACCAAGATGGTTATTTGGACTCATTTGATTTTGAATCAATTGAGAGATGTGAATCTTATTTATTTGGGAAGATGACCAAAACCCCATTCACCGGAAAAGGGGTGAAAGGGTCGGTGATCTTCTTTGTCTCATACATAGTGATGTATGTGGGCCCATGGGCACAATGACTAGAGGAGGTTTTCAATACTTCACCAATTTTACTGATGATTTTAGTACATATGGATTTGTGTATCTGATGGAACACAAATTCGAATCCTATGAAGAGTTCAAGGAATTTAAGAATGAAGTATAAAAACAACTAGGCAAGACTATTAAAACACTTCAATGAGATCGAGGTGGAAAATACTCAAGCCAACAATTTGATGACTATCTAAGAGAGTATGGGATAGTATCCCAACTCACTCTTCCTGGAACACCTCAATGGAATGGAGTTTCAGAAAGGAGAAATTGAACTCTATTAGATATGGTTCGATCCATGATGAGTCACTCTGATCTCCCAGACTCCTTTTGGGGTCATGCTTTGTTAACAGTAGGCTTCACACTAAACCGTGTTCCATCTAAGGCTGTCATAAAGACACCATATGAGATATGGACTGGGAAACAACCTAGTATGTCTTTTATGAAGATTTGGGGTTGTGAAGCTTATGTGAAACGCTAAGTTTCAAATAAGCTAGGACCCAAATCAGATAAGTGCTTACTTGTGGGATACCCAAAGGAAACTGAGGGTTACTACTTCCATAATCCTAGAAAAGGCAGAGTGGTTGTCGCTAGGACTGCTGTATTCTTAGAGAAGGAATCTGTCTCTAAGAAAATAAGTGGGAGGAGAGTAGAACTTGAAGAAATTCAAGTACCACAAAGTAACAATGAGCCGGTAATGGAACAAGAGCAGATACCACAAAGTGTTGTGGAGCCACATGCTCAAGTAGCGCAAGACTTGCGTAGATCAGATAGAGTACGTCACCAACCTGAGAAATATGGTTTTCTTGTGTCTTAGGAAGGGGATGTATTACTAATGGATCAAGGTGAACCAGTGATCTACCAAGAAGCTCTTTTGAGTCCAGAATCTGAGAAATGGCTTGATGCCATGAGATCTGAAATGGATTCCATGTACACTAACAAGGTATGGACCTTGATTGAGCCACCCGAAGGGACAAAACCCATAGGGTGCAAGTGGGTTTTCAAAGAAGAAAACTGACATGGATGGTAATGTAAGTACCTTTGAAGCACGGTTAGTGGCTAAAGGGTTTAACGCAAATTCATAGTATAGACTATGATGAAACGCTTTTTCCCCAGTTGCCATGCTCAAATCTGTTTGGATCTTGCTTGCTGTTACAGTTTACCATGATTGTGAAATCTGGCAAATGGGTATCAAGACAACTTTCCTAAATGGAAGCCTTCTTGAAAATGTGTGTATAACACAACCTGTAGTTTTTGTTGTACCTGAAATACTGGAAAGGTATGCAAGTTGCAACGATCCATTTATGGATTAAAGAAAGCCTCTAGAAGCTGGAATCTTCATTTTTTATGAAGCTGTAAAGCAGTTTGGTTTCATTAAAAATGAGGATGAACCTTGTGTCTACAAAAATGGTTAGTGACAATATAGTTGTTTTTTTTCTGGTTTTGTATGTAGATGACATACTCCTCATAGAAAATGACATTCCTACCCTTCAGTCTGTAAAGACTTGGTTAGGAAATTGTTTTTCTATGAAAGATTTGGGCGAAGCAACCTATGTGATAGGTATCAGGATCTATAGAGATAGATCTCGAAGATTACTTGGTCTAAGTCAAAATACATACATAGACAAAGTGTTAAAACAGTTTAACATATGTCACATGGTATAAGCCTATCTAAGGCCCAATCTCCTTCCAGTAAAGAAGAGAGAGGTTGCATGAGTGAGATTCCTTATGCATCTGCCATAGGATCTATCATGTCTGCCATGTTATGTACTCGACCAGAAATATCATATGCTTTAAGCATGACTAGCAGATACCAGTCTGATCTTAGTGAATGTCACTAGACAACAATCAAGAACATCCTTAAGTACTTGAGAAGCTGATGATTCATTTTTGATATATAGAGGTGAGGAAGAGCTACTTGTAAAGGTTTACACTGATGCTAGCTTGCAAACCGACAAAGATTATTGAAGATCGCAATCAGGTTATGTGTTTTGTTTAAATGGTGGCGCTGTGAGCTAGAAAAGTTCGAAGCAAGAAACAATCGCTGTTACAAACCCATTAAACCCCTTGTGCAACAGATGCATGAAGGGCACACTAGATCATTAGGCAGAATAGTTATGTCTGAATGTCTCTAGTGCAAGTGGGAGATTGTTAGGAATATGCACTAGAGACTTATATATTTATGAACATCCATCACTTGTATCATGTTATTTTATAAAGGCTAACTTATTCTTTTAGAATATAATTATTGTCCGTAGAATAGTAAGCTTAAACTTCATAAGAAATCAAGTAGATGACTTGATCGTGAGATCTTATGAAAAAACTATTCTTAAATAGTCCCTAGTCAAGTATCATCTTAGGACAAAGATGCATTTAGACTAGTATGTGAGTTCATTGATGATCATATCTCACAGATCATGGATATGAGATATCATGTGCTCACATAGGTACACATTAAGAGTAATGGTGTACTGGACAGACCCACCTTAAGAACGTTGCATGAGTTGTTACATAAGTGTCATGAACGTTTCTTAAATTGATAAATGTTATATGAAGTCCTTCGACCTGAAATCACTACGATTCCTACATAAGGAATTATATGTTTTAATTATAATTAAACGTTACCTGTAAGAGGGTTATCATAAAGTTGGTTTTTGGACATATAATAAATTATGTGGTGGAATGTGAGTGCCCTAGATGGGATTTGTCCCTCCTATGTAACATGAGTTATATCTGTAGGCCTCTTGATAAAGTGAGATTGAAAAATGCATGGCCATGCTCATGAGGATAAACATGAGATGTTTATTTTCTGTACAGTCTACTTGGGGATCAAGAAAACATAAATTGAACTATACAAGGTTGAAACAATCCATGCCCTTGTGTTCAATTAGATATTTGGACAAAGGGACAGATCATATAAATTATCATAAAATAGGATTTATCAAAGTTATTGATAATCTCAATATTTGGATGGTGATGTGTTGCTAGATACCACTCACTATTTATGATATTAAATATAAAAGGGTTTTTATTTAATATTATAACCAAATATTAAAAGCCTATTGGGTCACACGCATACAACAAGCCACTAGGAAAGGATAATAATTCTAATTAAATTAAATTAGAATTATTACATAATGGGTCAGGCCCATAAGTGTGAGGCTTAAGTGAGTGAGGGGGTAAAACCCTAGCCACCACTCTATAAATAGAGCATAAGATGCACTACCCCAGAGTCACATGAGCAATCGCTTCTTACTTTCTAAGGCTACTAGCAGAGCTGAGGAAGGTTTCCTAGTCCGGCTGTTGGCGTGGATACCAATAGAGACGTGGCTACACTTGCCTCGTTTATAATCCTAATAAAGTACGACCTTTCGTTTCAATACCTTTTATGCCTTGATTCGTGTTTTTGCAAAACGATTATAACAAGGTAGGGAATCCATTTATTTCCGCTGCACCCTGACCACATGTTTGATTCCCTTCAAATACTTCATGCCCTACGAGATCTCTATCCTACCTAACACATACAAAAATGATTAATGTGTATGTGCGCGTGATGACAATTTCCTCCATCATTTGTCGATACCCTTAGGACCTCCCTCATTTAGATCCCTAAGTTTAGGGATAAGGGTGGGGATCATACTCTCTTCCTTACAAGCTCCATGAATAATTAAATAACAAAACTATCCTTAATAGCAC
The DNA here is from genome assembly GCA_026901365.1 of Sesbania bispinosa. NCBI lineage: Eukaryota > Viridiplantae > Streptophyta > Magnoliopsida > Fabales > Fabaceae > Sesbania > Sesbania bispinosa. Next base: position 383,365 of record QLOH01000382.1, read on the forward strand.
ACACATATATAAATGACCTTTAGTCTTTTCTAATTATTAATAATTAAATATATTAAACTTAAAACTTAAAATAATTTTTTCTCCATCATTAATTGATATTTAGTATCATCTTCATTCTTAATTTAGAAAGTTATTTTCTATTTTTTTCATAATATTCTTAACCTGTGGGAATCCCCGTAAAGATTTATAGGAATTTGGGGAATGGGAACAAGTAAAAACTACCCCGAGACTAGGGATAACAATTAGACCAAAACCCAATGGGTACCCGTAAAAATAACCCATAATGAGTTGGGTAATTATCCGCCAAATGAGTTTGGGTCCAGGTCTGGGTGTTTACCATACCCGCACTTATAATATATATAATTTAATTATATATAATTAGCTTACTTTATATATATGTTTGTATTATTAATTAATATTTTCTAAAAAATTAATATTAATACAAAATTTATAATTATGAAAATGTTATAATTTTGTAACCCTGAACACTAAAGTATGAAGTTAGCTAAACGTCTCTAGAAGAGGGGGTTGAATAGAGACTTGAAAACTTGTTCATCAAAACTTGAGATCAATCTGATCTTAACTCTTAAGACTTAGCTTAGAATCTCATATTGACTCTTTGAGACCAGTCTCATAAAAGTGCAGTTAGATGAAATAGATATGTATTAAGATAAGACTTGATAAGCAAAAATTACTTAATTATTTACCACTTAAACTATAAAGGTTAATTTTTGCGCAGTTAAGTTTAGACAAGTGAGGTAAATAAAGAGCAGGGATAAGAAGAGATACACTCAGATTTATCATGGTTCACTCACACCTTGGGCTACGTCCAGTCCTCACAATCTTGTGAGATTTTCACTATGACTCGATTCAAGATACAAGCATTCTTACATCTTCCTCTTCAGGCTTACACTTTGAGTATTCTTGTTACAGTGCCACTCCAAGCTTACAATTACCCACAATAAAGCTTAGGCACCTCCTAACTTGGTTGGGACAAGTTGAGATTGGATAAGATTGAGATTTTCTAGCTTAGATGACGTACAAGGTGCGAATACATAGTGAGCTCTACTAGATACAATCACTCTTTAGATACATAAATTGATCATAGTGAAGGAAAAATCATACCTGTCACAGTAAGCACTCTATTATAGAACAACGAACTTTAATCACGCATATCTTGTGATAGAAAACTCCAAATGAAATGACTTTTATATCATTAGAAAGCTTGTGATGTCAAGTTCATTGTGTTGAAATCTCACATTTTTATGAACTGGAAATAACTCACAAGTTTAGATTAAAGTAGCTAAGTCAATGGATGTTTTCTGTTCTGGTGCAAATATCTTTGGTTGTACCAATCCAAATGAGTTGATTTTTATGGCATTTGAAAGTTATCTTGATGTGGTTTATTGTGATAGAATATAAATTTCTAGATGAACCTATGATTGGAGCAATGCTTGTTCAATGATTAAGGCCATGTGATAAAAGGTAGTGAAAATTGATCTATTGAAAGTGAAACCATTGTCAAAGCCCCTTTATTCCCAAATCTGTGAAATACTATGGTATACCAAATGTGAATTGTTGTATCAAATTGGTTTGCATATTATGATTTGGAATATTGGGTGAATCAATGAATATGAAGAAGATCTTGACATGAATATCTTTGAAACTTTATCAATGCTGAAAAATATGCAATGACTATGAACTCATCAGCAAATCATATTGATGAATTTTTGTTATGTTCCCCTGCTGTCCAAGTCTGTAATCTTGACCTTTATGCCTCTATCCATGTTCTACAAATTTAACTTACTATAGGCATAAAAATCAAGGTGAGTAACATATTTAGGGGGAGTAGCTAAACCAATCTTTGTGCTGAATGTATACTTTCTACTTGATCATGCATCAAATGAATTTCCTATCATTTAAATCAAGTATGCAAACAGAATAAATCAATTTTCTGGTTTAAGATTGAGTTCTGTCCTCTTCTGTTCAATCCTAACTGCATCCCCTGCTCAATGTTGGAATAAATAATGATCTGTGTGAAAGATAAAAATTCTGCATCAGTTATTGAAAAGTTGCTAAACCAATAACTTTGGAAATGTAAGCAGAACCTTCTCACTTTGAGGGGGAGTCAGTCAAATTGTTTGCTAATGTGTTTACCATGTATGTTGACTCAGTTGGGGTTTGATCATGAATGCATATACCTCTTTCCTCTACAACTCTAGAAATCACTCTTTTTTAGAGGAAATGTTAAAATGAAAAGAGAATGGGAAAATAGTTCTCTTGAGATTTGAATTGAGAAAGATGATCAAAGAAAAAATTGTAAGAAAGAAGTTTAAGAAGATTCTGAACTTAGTGAGAGAGATTCTGAAAAATATGGATATCAAGTTACTACGAAAATTCTGGAATCTAGACTCTAAAAGCTCTTCTTCTTAACTTAGTCTTTGATTATCCTGTTCTAACTATTATTGTTGGAGCATTTATCCCTGTCTATATCATATTGCTTCATCTAAAATTCTTGGGATCATTGTTATAACCATATATGTGATCTATTGTTTTATCTTATTACTCTTGGAAAATTGAGAATATTATTGCATATATCTCTTGCTCAAAACCCTTTGTTGAGATCATCCATATGTTTGATAAGTAAAAATCATGTCTTTAATGCCATTAGTATAATTGAAAATCAATAGGAGGTGACTATTTGGCAGATTTTTCTGATGCTATGTATTTGACATATTTCTCCTTCCATCTTTTTGTTGATGCCAAAAGGGGGAGAAATAGGAAAGTAACCGTCATGTGCATAATAGCATAATATAAATTCTGAATCATGATATGATATTATAGTTTGCATTAAACATTGTTAAGCATGAATTCAGGGGGAGTTCAATTGAGTGGATCATATTATGAAAAATATATAGACTCTCATCATCCCTTATATGCTATTATACATGAAAACTTAATTTTGTTCAAATAGGTTTGTCATCATCAAAAAGGGGGAGATTGTTAGCGCAAAAACCCTCTAAGATTTGGTTTTAATGACAACAAACCTATTGATCAAACTTAATGTTTTCTGTTCTTGAAGTTACTGATGTTTTGTTATGTGAGATCTTAGAAAGACGGGATTCTCATGAAGAATTCAGAAATATCAATCACGACCAAGCTCAGACTGAGATTGAGAGGCAACCACATATTGAGATTGGTAGTAATCCTCAGACTTAAGATGAAGATAAAAAAATCAGCCTGAGTTTGAGCAATCAATGCAAGTCTTTCCTGAGATTCAGAAAGATCATAATCCAAATGATAAGAAACATCAGACTTCAGAATTGTCTTTGAAGAACAGGCGGAGCTTAGAAGTTCTATATGCTGAAGGTAATTTCAGAAGAAGGCCTCAATACATATCCTTTATCAAAAAGTCTTCAGAAGCTTTAAATGGAAGATAGCCTAAGTTGAGAGAGGTGCACATCAGAGTAAAGTCTCAGCTAAAATCAGAAAGGGTCTCTACTAGAAATGCCAATCACCAAGTCAAGTCAAGATGAGCTCAAACAATGAATTAAGTTGCATCAAGAAGATCAATATTTGAAAATCAAGATGAGACGCAGACTCAAGCATAAGATGCTATCTCATGTTCAGATGCAAGCTCAGTCGAAAAATCAGCTTAAGACCAATGCTCAAAGAAGAGACCCATCTACAGACTTAAAAGGAAGGATCAACAGTCAGATGCAAGAGATGAGACTTTAACTTAGCTTCAGAATCAAGAGATAAGATCAGAATAGAAGATGCCAAACCAAGAAGAGATTCAAAGTCAGCTTGAGACAAGCTCAAACTGTAAAGTCAGATTGAGACAAGCCCAAATTCATTATAAGATCATATTCAGTCTAAGCATGACAAAGAAGAACTTTGAAATATGAAGCTGAGAAAAGATGAGATTCAAAGTCAGACTTGAGATGCAGACTCAACAGAGATGCAGAATCAGACTTGAGATGTAGACTCAACTTGAGATGCAGAATCATACATGAGACGGTCTCAGATCAGATGTAGTCTCAAGATCAGATGCAGTCTCAAGTTCAGACGCAGAGATGCAGATGCAGACATGAGACGGTCTCAAATCAAATGCAGAGATCAGATGCAGACATGAGACTCAGACTTGAGACGCAGACATGAGACGTAGAGATGAGATGCAAACATCAGACTCAGCTCATCAGAGACGCAGCAGTAAAAAGCTAGTCAACGCAAGTACACTGTCACAGCAGAGACTGCACCAGAAAAGTACTGAGCTCATGACTGAAAAGTGAAAGACAACTTCTCTCTCTTCCAACGACTAGTATAACGGCTAGTTTTTTGAAGACTATAAAAGGAAGTCTCATTATGATGAGACGTGTGAGAGACACAGTGAGACTCAGCAGAGATGCTGCTGCACAACCAGAAAAATCCAAGTCTCAAGTGAATCTCAACCTACCTACCTATGCTATCTTATAGTAGGTTTAGCTCTTGTTTTGTACTTATTTATATACACTCTTTGAGTGATTTAGAGAGCTACCATCTAGCTGAGCTCACGGTTTATCCATACTTTGTATGTAATCAAAGCTAGATTAATCACATCTCATCTCATCCCAGAAAGTCTCAACTAAGTCAGGAGGTGCCTGAGTTTAGTGTGAGCGTTTGTAAAGTCTGGAGAGGCACCGAAACAAGAATACTCACTGAGTTGCCTGGAGAGGCAGTTGAAAACAAAGAATATTGCATGCGTTGCCTGGAGAGGCAGTTGAAAATAAAGAATACTGCATGAGTTGCCTGAAGAGGCAGTTGAGAACAAAGAATACTTGTGGCTCAACCAAGGTAGGAGTGCCTATGCTTGGTGTGAGGGACGTCCTGAAGAGGCTGTAAGAATACTTGTATTGACGGGTTTGTCAATAGTGGAAATCTCACGAGTTGTGAGGACTGGACGTAGCCCAAGGTTGTGGGTGAACCAGTATAAATCTCTGTGTGCATCTCTTCTCCCTATCTCTTTATTTATATTGCACATCTCATATCTAAAATCTGTTTGTTAAAATAAATTAAATCTGTTCAGAGAAAACCAAGTTGTAATAACTAAGATCTGTCCATGCATCTCATCTTACATCTCAGGCCCATCTCATCTCAGACCCTATCTCAACCTGAGATCAGTCAATAGTCTCACTCATTCTCTTTTAAGGTCTTAACATTTGATGAGCTAATTAATCTTAGATCTCAAATCTATTTATTAAACTAAATCAAATCTATTCAAGAATAATCAAGCCTCATTTATCAACAAATCATCATTACTTGATTACAAAATTATTTGAGACAACATCTCATCTAACCTACTTGAGACTCCAAGTGTCAAATTTAAGATCACGTCTCAACGTGAATTTAAGTGTGAATTTTCAAGAACAATATTTTCAAGTCTCTATTCAACCCCCCTTCTAGAGACGTTCAGCCAACTTCAGTTGGTATCAGAGTTTGGCCTCTTGGGGTTGAACACACCAACGTGTGAAGAGGAAAAAGATCCAAGAAAGGAAGATGGGTGAAGTTAGCTCCACTTTATTCACTCATGAAGGAGGTTGCTCTTGGAATCATAAAGATAATTTTAAGGAAGAGTTAATCATGCAGAAAACTGAGATAACATCCTACATGGCCCATGATGACTCTGAGGTAAATGAAAAATGGCTCACATCAAAGACTTGAAGAAACTAAAGGAACAGCAACGGAGTTTGCAAATGTGGCATGAAACAAAGATAAAAGGCAAGTAAATATATCCCTGCCACGAAATGTGCACTGCCCTGGAAGTTGCGGACCTTGAATCCTGGAACAACGGCCTAGAGACAAAAATGATGAACGCTCAATCACGAAAGCGGCCGACCTGGCGAAGGTGAACGTACATGGATAAAGGGAACCTGCAGACCTAGATTTGCATTGCAAGTTTGCAAGCAATCAAAGTCTATGCTTCTAGAAGGGAACACCTACACAAATAAAATGAAGATTATTGGGGTAGGTGGAGCCTACTTATGCAAATGCAATAGCATTGTCACTTCATCATGGTCAGAGAGTGATTTTGGACCAAGTGGGAAGATTGGCAAATTGTGTAGCTGTTAGAAAGCAACACACCTGTCCAAAAACAAATTGGAGCATAGTTGTCAAAAAAAAAACTAAGGAGAGGACGGCCAAGAGTGAAAGTTATCCTTTAATGGAGTGGCTGACCTGGACGAAATAAAAGGGACATACAAAGGTAAAGGAATTTCAAACATAAAATGTAATAGCTGCCACATGGACAAAATGGAAGCTTTGGAGTATAATTGAAGCTTTGGACGCCAACCTAGACAGCCATCAAAATGAATGCACAAAGGTAAAAAGAACTTGTGGGCCAGGTCAGTGCGTAAATGAACTTATTCCTTTTTCTTTCTATTTGTTAAATAAAGCTAGATAACCTTGCCATGGTTATTCACTCCTTTGGAACATGACAGTGCTTGAATTTTATTGGCATTCCAATTTCTTTATTCATTACAGTAGTCATTCTCATAAAAATTAAAAAAAAGGAAGAAATAAATAATAATAACATCATACATTTTTAATGATAAATATTTGATTACTAACCCACTTGGACCCAAGATTAAATGGGTACCAAAATGTTCTCCTAGTGTTTTGATTTTGCAGAAATTTTTTCAAAAGGATGAGCATGTTGGTCTAGTCAAAGAGGATATAAGATTTTGAATCAAAACTTCTTGAATGCATAAAGTGGAACTTCTCAATGAGAAGCAATGGATGAAGAAAATTGATTACCAAGTTAAGCAAAAGCATCAAAGGACTTTTTCAAAGAAGAGAAAGGGAAATAGATGTTGTCTAAAAATACTTGAAGCTTAGAGGTTGCTTATACAAGGAAGACCCATTGGTGATATTAATCTCTTATCCCTCTCTATACTTGGACCAAAACATACCTGATCAAATCATTGATAAATTCTGTTATATGTCTCTACTTGTTTTAATGGCATCATGGTTGTAAGTGTTTTAATATATAAGTATGATAGACTTGTAAAGACCATGTTTGCAAAAGGCATGGAAATCTGTTTGATCATCATTGTTCTTATTTGAAATTTCAAACAGCAGAGAAATTATATTTTTGAATGTCTCATATGCTTACCTAAAAATTGGAGTATCAAATGATAGATATCTTCTTGTTGGAAAGTGCCTAATATATTCATATCTGAAATTTTTCTGAACATGTTATAAAGTAACTATAGAGTCTGCAGTTTCATTTCACAATGTGTAGAAGAAAGCATATTTGATAATTTGATAAGACTAATCCTACACTTGAGATGAGAAAGCTTGTGGATTTGTGGACAAAGTGGAATGCTTGGATCTCAACAAGAAATATATGGGAAATCTTCAAAAAAGAGCATATCCAAGTCAAAAGGATGTTCAGAAATAAAAGAAGTAAGAATTTGTGGCTGCACTTGGGGAAGACACATCTGAGTCTCAGGTTGAGACTAGACTGAGACTTAGATGGAAATATATGAGAAAGAACAACCAAGTGAGACTCCTACTGCAGCTATGTTTCTGACAGCACAAAAGGAAATCCATGAATCACAGTTAGCTTATATAATGGCTACTGCACAAAAGGGCAAGTGATTTCCCACAATATTAAAAAAGAGAAAGAAGCTTCTAAAAGAAGAAGACACAAGGAAATGACTAAGATTGAAAAAGGAAATGCAGATGATGAGTCTGGCTCTTCATATATCAAGTTACAAATTCTTAAATCATGAGGTTCAAATGCTAACTTGAAGATTACTTCATGAGGTACTCTGAAACTCTAATCTTTCATGATGATGCATATGTGATATTCTCGTTTTGAAGATAGGATTTAAACTATGATGACACTATGCAGAATTTAGAATTCGGTTTTCAATGACAAACATGCTTACTTGAATGATTCTATGTGTCTTAGATAAGTAGAATTCTGAATGATGTTTTTGTCATAACCTTAAATATAGTTTTGAATCTCAACTATTGTGAGTATGCTATAATGCAACATATGCTTATGATCCTGCATCATGTGAGAATTTGGGTTTGAAATCTATCTATGATAAAACATGAGATGATCATATGAAAACATATTCTTGAGACAATTTCATGATATTTGAGAAAAGAAAAACTTGGAAAGATTGAAGTGTTTTTGTTTTGGAGAAACATTTCTACAAAGCCAAGCCTATATGCTCTCCAATTCTTTAATCAAGTCAATCTTCTAAGTAATTGATATGAAAAAGAAATTCTGAGATTGAAAGGCTAATAAAAGGATTTTGAAATAAGTAAAAATTGAAGGCAAAGAGGTTATAGCACTGTATGCAGAAATTTTTCTGATATAGCCTGACAAAAAGGATCATAACTTGAGCTACAAAATTGATTTTTAAGTAAAACCAATTTTGTTGTAAAGCTAACTCATAAGAGTGCTTAACTGAAAAATTTGAAGCCGTTACACTAACCACAAAAGTGCCAGAAAATTTGCTAACACAGTTGCAATTTTACAAATACGCAACAGAAACTGTTTTATTAAAATCATCATAACTGGAGCTGTAGATGTTATTTTTCTGTGAAACCAATTTCATTGGAAAGATAACTTAAAATAGAATCAAACTGGAAAAGTTGAGATTATAATTCTAATCATAGAAGTGCCAGTAATTATGTGAACACAGCTGCAGTGTTACAAGCTTCAATATAAACATGTTCACTTAAAAAGTTCATAACTGAAGTTATAGAAATGCTTTTTCAGTGAAACAAATTTTGTATGAAAGATAATTTGTATGAGTATCAAACTGGAAATTTTGAAGATTTTATACCAACCACAAAAGTGCCAGTAAATCCGTGAACATAGCCTCACTGTTACAAAGTCTGTATAAACCTGTTCACTTAAACAGATCATAACTAGAGCTACAGAAATAATTTTTGAGTGAAACTAATTTTGTATGAAAGCTAACTCATATAAGTATTTGAATGGAAAGTTTCAGAATTTTTCCTCATCTTCATAATTCCCAGCAAACACTTCAAGTGGACTGATCTCTCATGTGATCAAATTTGAACACATCTTTTTGAATGCTTATATATGGAGCTAGGAAAATCCTTTTCAAATGAAACCAGTTGGATTTGAAAGATGTTGTTCAATGGTTTAACGGTATTAAGTTTCACTATTTTTGGTTACATAAATTGATCATAGTGAAGGAAAAACCATACCTGTCACAGTAAGCACTCTATTATAGAACAACCAACTTTAATCACGCATATCTTGTGATAGAAAACTCCAAATGAAATGACTTTTATATCATTAGAAAGCTTGTGATGTCAAGTTCATTGTGTTGAAATCTCATATTTTTATGAATTGGAAATAACTCACAAGTTTAGATTAAAGTAGCTAAGTCAATGGATGTTTTCTGTTCTGGTGCAAATATCTTTGGTTGTACCAATCCAAATGAGTTGATTTTTATGGCATTTGAAAGTTATCTTGATGTGGTTTATTGTGATAGAATATAAATTTCTAGATCAACCTATGATTGGAGCAATGCTTGTTCAATGATTAAGGCCATGTGATAAAAGGTAGTGAAAATTGATCTATTGAAAGTGAAACCATTGTCAAAGCCCCTTTATTCCCAAATCTGTGAAATACTATGGTATATCAAATGTGAATTGTTGTATCAAATTGGTTTGCATATTATGATTTGGAATATTGGGTGAATCAATGAATATGAAGAAGATGTTGACATGAATATCTTTGAAACTTTATCAATGCTGAAAAATATGCAATGACTATGAACTCATCAACAAATCATATTGATGAATTTCTGTTATGTTCCCCTGCTGTCCAAGTCTGTAATCTTGACCTTTATGCCTCTATTCATGTTCTACAAATTTAACTTACTATAGGCATAAAAATCAAGGTGAGTAACATATTTAGGGGGAGTAGCTAAACCAATCTTTGTGCTGAATGTATTCTTTCTACTTGATCATGCATCAAATGAATTTCCTATCATTTAAATCAAGTATGCAAACAGAATAAATCAATTTTCTGGTTTAAGATTGAGTTTTGTCCTCTTCTGTTCAATCCTAACTGCATCCCCTGCTCAATGTTGGAATAAATAATGATCTGTGTGAAAGATAAAAATTCTGCATCAGTTATTGAAAAGTTGCTAAACCAGCAACTTTGGAAATATAAGCAGAACCTTCTCACTTTGAGGGGGAGTCAGTCAAATTGTTTGCTAATGTGTTTACCATGTATGTTGACTCAGTTGGGGTTTGATCATGAATGCATATACCTCTTTCCTCTACAACTCTAGAAATCACTCTTTTTTAGAGGAAATGTTAAAATGAAAAGAGAATGGGAAAATAGTTCTCTTGAGATTTGAATTGAGAAAGATGATCAAAGAGAAAATTGTAAGAAAGAAGTTTAAGAAGATTCTGAACTTAGTGAGAGAGATTCTGAAAAATATGGATATCAAGTTACTACGAAAATTCTGGAATCTAGACTCTAAAAGCTCTTCTTCTTAACTTAGTCTTTGATTATCCTGTTCTAACTATTATTGTTGGAGCATTTATCCCTGTCTATATCATATTGCTTCATCTAAAATTCTTGGGATCATTGTTATAACCATATGTGTGATCTATTGTTTTATCTTATTACTCTTGGGAAATTGAGAATATTATTGCATATATCTCTTGCTCAAAACCCTCTGTTGAGATCATCCATATGTTTGATAAGTAAAAATCATGTCTTTAATGCCATTAGTATAATTGAAAATCAATAGGAGGTGACTATTTGGCAGATTTTTCTAATGCTATGTATTTGACATATTTCTCCTTCCATCTTTTTGTTGATGCCAAAAGGGGGAGAAATAGGAAAGTAACCGTCATGTGCATAATAGCATAATATAAATTCTGAATCATGATATGATATTATAGTTTGCATTAAACATTGTTAAGCATGAATTCAGGGGGAGTTCAATTGAGTGGATCATATTATGAAAAATATATAGACTCTCATCATCCCTTATATGCTATTATACATGAAAGCTTAATTTTGTTCAAATAGGTTTGTCATCATCAAAAAAGGGAAGATTGTTAGCGCAAAAACCCTCTGAGATTTGGTTTTAATGACAACAAACCTATTGATCAAACTTAATGTTTTCTGTTCTTGAAGTTACTGATGTTTTGTTATGTGAGATCTTAGAAAGACGGGATTCTCATGAAGAATTCAGAAATATCAATCACGACCAAGCTCAGACTGAGATTGAGAGGCAACCACATATTGAGATTGGTAGTAATCCTCAGACTTAAGATGAAGATAAAAAAATCAGCCTGAGTTTGAGCAATCAATGCAAGTCTTTCCTGAGATTCAGAAAGATCATAATCCAAATGATAAGAAACATCAAACTTCAGAATTGTCTTTGAAGAACAGGCGGAGCTTAGAAGTTCTATATGCTGAAGGTAATTTCAGAAGAAGGCCTCAATACATATCCTTTATCAAAAAGTCTTCAGAAGCTTTAAATGGAAGATAGCCTAAGTTGAGAGAGGTGCACATCAGAGTAAAGTCTCAGCTAAAATCAGAAAGGGTCTCTACTAGAAATGCCAATCACCAAGTCAAGTCAAGATGAGCTCAAACAATGAATTAAGTTGCATCAAGAAGATCAATATTTGAAAATCAAGATGAGACGCAGACTCAAGCATAAGATGCTATCTCATGTTCAGATGCAAGCTCAGTCGAAAAATCAGCTTAAGACCAATGCTCAAAGAAGAGACCCATCTACAAACTTAAAAGGAAGGATCAACAGTCAGATGCAAGAGATGAGACTTTAACTTAGCTTCAGAATCAAGAGATAAGATCAGAATAGAAGATGCCAAACCAAGAAGAGATTCAAAGTCAGCTTGAGACAAGCTCAAACTGTAAAGTCAGATTGAGACAAGCCCAAATTCATTATAAGATCATATTCAGTCCAAGCATGTCAAAGAAGAACTTTGAAATATGAAGCTGAGAAAAGATGAGATTCAAAGTCAGACTTGAGATGCAGACTCAACAGAGATGCAGAATCAGACTTGAGATGTAGACTCAACTTGAGATGCAGAATCATACATGAGACGGTCTCAAATCAGATGCAGTCTCAAGTTCAGACGCAGAGATGCAGATGCAGACATGAGACGATCTCAGATCAGATGCAGTCTCAAGATCAGACGCAGAGATCAGATGCAGACATGAGACTCAGACTTGAGACGCAGACATGGGACTCAGACTTGAGACGTAGAGATGAGATGCAAACATCAGACTCAGCTCATCAGAGACGTAGCAGTAAAAAGCTAGTCAACACAAGTACACTGTCACAGCAGAGACTGCACCAGAAAAGTACTGAGCTCATGATTGAAAAGTGAAAGACAGCTTCTCTCTCTTCCAACGACTAGTATAACGGCTCTATTAACGGCTAGTTTTCTAAAGACTATAAAAGGAAGTCTCATTATGATGAGACGTGTGAGAGACACAGTGAGACTCAGCAGAGATGTTGCTGCACAACCAGAAAAATCCAAGTCTCAAGTGAATCTCAACCTACCTACCTATGCTATCTTATAGTAGGTTTAGCTCTTGTTTTGTACTTATTTATATACACTCTTTGAGTGATTTAGAGAGCTACCATCTAGCTGAGCTCACGGTTTATCCATACTTTGTGTGTAATCAAAGCTAGATTAATCACATCTCATCTCATCCCAGAAAGTCTCAACTAAGTCAGGAGGTGCCTGAGCTTAGTGTGAGCGTTTGTAAAGTCTGGAGAGGCACCGAAACAAGAATACTCACTGAGTTGCCTGGAGAGGCAGTTGAAAACAAAGAATATTGCATGCGTTGCCTGGAGAGGCAGTTGAAAATAAAGAATACTGCATGAGTTGCCTGAAGAGGCAGTTGAGAACAAAGAATACTTGTGGCTCAACCAAGGTAGGAGTGCCTATGCTTGGTGTGAGGGACGTCCTGAAGAGGCTGTAAGAATACTTATATTGACGGGTTTGTCAATAGTGGAAATCTCACGAGTTGTGAGGACTGGACGTAGCCCAAGGTTGTGGGTGAACCAATATAAATCTCTGTGTGCATCTCTTCTCCCTATCTCTTTATTTATATTGCACATCTCATATCTAAAATCTGTTTGTTAAAATAAATTAAATCTGTTCAGAGAAAACCAAGTTGTAATAACTAAGATCTGTCCATGCATCTCATCTTACATCTCAGGCCCATCTCATCTCAGACCCTATCTCAACCTGAGATCAGTCAATAGTCTCACTCATTCTCTTTTAAGGTCTTAACATTTGATGAGCTAATTAATCTTAGATCTCAAATCTATTTATTAAACTAAATCAAATCTATTCAAGAATAATCAAGCTTCATTTATCAACAAATCATCATTACTTGATTACAAAATTATTTGAGACAACGTCTTATATAACCTACTTGAGACTCCAAGTGTCAAACTTAAGATCACGTCTCAACGTGAATTTAAGTGTGAATTTTCAAGAACAATATTTTCAAGTCTCTATTCAACCCCCCCTTCTAGAGACGTTCAGCCAACTTCAGGTAATGAGTGCGGATATTTAAGTACCCAACAAATAAGGGTATAAGTATTAGAATTACTATCCATGTGAGTAGGAGTCCACATATGGATATTTTTTAAAAATTCGTGTAAGTGTAACGGGGAGATAATGGAAAATTAGAAATGCAACAACAGGGGGAGTGTGTAGAAGTACTTCCCGCCATTGTCCAGCATAGGTGATATGAATCCAGCCAGGTAAATTTTTGTTAACAGAGTTCCTGTAGCCGAACAGCAGAGAAGGAATTCCAGAACCTCTTCGACTATTGGCTTTTCAATTCTGTAACGTTTCTTTTAATATGCATTAATGTAACATGCAATTATTTATATGTGGTAATTGCATGATAGTGGGTTATTTGATTGCATGTAAATGGGGTAAAATTAATATTAGTGGATAATAAATTCTTAGGGAGAAATGTAGTGGAAATTTAGTGTTCCATTCACTTACTTAGCCTATAAATAGGGGAACTATTGTATTTCAAATCACAATATGAGTTTAATGAAAATTGAGTTTTCTCATTGTGTGAGCTTTATGGAGTTTTGAGTTATAAGAACCCGATTTTGATCTTATTAGGTTAACCTGTGGCGATCAACCCCATGACTTATCACTCACCTTCTCATCTTTCTTGAGTGTGGCGTCAACATCCTTCCTCAAAACAAAAATAAAAAAATACATTTTTTCAATTTCTTTCTTCCAAACTGAAATTCAAGGCGATCCTGTTTACGTTTCGCATCATTTGGTATCAAAGTTTCCCTCCTTCTTCGAAAAGATTCGTCCTCGAATCTTAGACTTTATTTTTCTACGAATTATTTACTAATAAATTAAAACAAAACAATACCATCCACCGGGATCAAATACAACTCGCAAAAATCCATGCATCAAAGAATTCTTCCTCTTGAGTGCACAAACCCAATAACCGAATTCAAGGGCAATTCTTCGTTTATGATGGACCTGCAGATTAACTTTTTCAAATAGAAATATTGCAAACCGAAAAGGCTTTTAAAAACATGAAGTATGGTTATTATATAACCAAGAAAACGTTTCCTTATTTCTCTCTACATTATCCTTTTGAATTTGGTTAACAACTGTGGAATGGATGAACAGTGGCGCACTTGGAAAAATATCAACGTTCTTCTTCATCAGACTTGGAAATTTATTGTGTTTATCATTTAGAGACAACCTCTTGATCCTGTAAATGTTCATCACAAACAGAAAGGGAAAAATCATTAGATATCAAATTTTTCTCATTCTCTTTTTCTCTCATATTTTCTTCGGTCTCTTTTCTCTCTTTTTCTATTTTCTCCTTTAGCTTACGTTGATCCTCATAGACTTGACTTGGTGTTAGAAATTTCAACTTAAGCTTTCGACCCTCATGCTTCAAAGAAAGTGAAAGTTTATCGGGATTAAGCTTCTTATTTCGCAGCCAAGACCATCCTAAGAGAAAATGGCATGATTTCATGGGAGCGATGATGCGAAACGGAAACTGGATCGCCTTGAATTTCGGTTTGGAAGAAAGAAACTGAAAAAATGCATTTTTTTTTATTTTTGTTTTGAGGAAGGATATTGACGACACACTCATGAAAGATGAGAAGGTGAGTGATAAGTCATGGGGTTGATCGCCACAGGTTAACGATAAGATCAAAATCGGGTTCTTATAACTAAAAACTCCATAAAGCTCTCACAATGAGAAAAACTCAATTTTCATTAAACTCATATTGTGATTTGAAATACAATAGTTCCCCTATTTATAGGCTAAGTAAGTGACTGAAACACTAAATTCCAACTACATTTCTTCCTAGGCATTTATTATCCACTAATATTAATTTTACCCCATTAACATGCAATCAAATAACCCACTATCATGCAATTACCACATATAAATAATTGCATGTTACATTAATACCTATTAAAAGAAACGTTACAGAATTGAAAAGTCACTAGTCGAAGAGGTTCTGGATAGAGCTGTCAAAGTGAACCGCCAAGTTGGCTCACCACGGGTTAGGCTAAAAGTGAGTCGAGCCGGGTTGGTTCACTTTTCTGGTGAGCTGAAAAAATACCAACCCAGCTCAACCCACCGCAGGTTGGTGGGTTAGGCGGGCTGACTCGCCTAACTTAAAAAATTATAAAAAAATTAATAAAAAAGTCAAAAAATAGAAAAATTATAAAAATTTCTTAAAAAATATATAAATTAAATAAAAATTAAAAAGTGAGCCAACTCATCTCAACCCGACTCGAATCCACTTTTGACCCGCGAAAATGTGAGCTTATATTTTACCAGCCCAACCCACCGGTGAGCCGGGTTGGCTCACCGAGCTCAACCCAAATTGACACCTCTAGTTCTGGAATTCCTTTTCGGCTGTCCGGCTGCATAAACTCTATTAACAAAATTTTACCCAGCTGGACTCATATCAACAGGCATCCCAACCTCCCCTCCCAAACCATAAGGCACGAGTAAAGCCGAAACCACTTATGACTTATATATTATAATGATGATGATATGATGAATCTGTATCTAACCACTTATGACTTATATACAGGGTGGCGCCCCTTGTTATCCAGCAATCGAACACCTGGATGAATGTTTGTGTGATGGGATTCTACATTATGAAGTAGCAGCAGCAGAAATTGCTTTTAGGGTATAAAATCATGAAATTTTCTGTTCTATTCGGTGCACCATCATTTTTTACATCTCTCTCATGCTACATGACATCCAGTGATATTCTATGTTGGTAATTTCTAAGGGTAACATCAAAGTTTAAATTTAAATATCATAATATAAAAGTCACAACAGAGAATAACTGAAATTACTAGCTAGCATTTTAACACATTAGAAAGTGTAACAAAAAGAAAGTACAAGTAGCTTTTCCTGTATGATCCAAAAGTAGGTAACAAAAAGAAAAAGATTACAGCATGTAGTAACAGGAGTGAACAACTTCTCATTCATAACAAATAATATTCACTTCTCTCATACTATTGTCACAAGGAAAAATACAAGGCAAAGGACTCGCTAGGTTCTGCTTTAAAAAACAGCTCTTTATTCTAGAAAAAAGAAAAGAAAATTACAAGGTGTCAAATTTCTGAAACTATTTTTATGACAATCTAGAAACAGCTTGATTTCAAAGAGCATGAAACCTTGTTCTGTCTTTCTGCTTTAGTTATACTTTAGAAGAATATAAACTTGTTTGCAGAAATTCTCTGTTAAATTAAAGTTTTTAATATATTTTTAGTATGAGATCCTTAAAATACAGAGCTATAATGGGGCCCTAAAATTCCGGGGCTAGTTTAAGGATGACAGTGCAGATGCAACATTTCGTGAAATTCGGTCATGTATTGGCTCCTGCAAGAAAAAATGAAGTTATATTAGTATTGATTGCGTTAGATAACATGGAAATAAAAAACTGGTATATGGATTACCTCGGTCAATAGCACCTCAAACTTTGATTTTGTTATAGTCTCGTACAAGAAAATGTATCTGTCCAGCAGAATAGTATAATGGACATTTAAATGAATAAGACAAAAAATTGTGCACCCAAAATCAACTATATTTTGATTCACACAAAAGTATATCTATGTAAAACAAGCATAAACAGGACAGACGCATCATGAAAATAGGATATCGAAACTGTGATGATCATTGTATCATGAGAAATGCTAAATAGTGGAAATATTTTTGCATCATTGATAGCATATATGCTGCATTTGAAAGCATACTAGCAAGAACAGGTCAGATTTTTCCTTCACATGTGATGGGAAAACAATGTAACTTATTTTTTTTATCACCTCATGAGATAATATGATGTGTCTGAAAAGGAGAGAAAAGAATTCCCCCTACCTTTGTTCTGGGGAAGTATATAAACAAATACAACTTTCAACCTCTTCTAAATCGTTTGGAATGAAATAAGCTATAAGCTAGAAATGTAAAAGAAACCTACATTTTAAAGCTAGTATCTGTATAGGGCATCAACTGCTAGTCATCACAAATACATTTTGACATGGAAGAGCTTAGGCAACTTAAAAATGCTACGCATAAGCACGTTTAGACAATGAAAGCAAAACAGAGAGGAGATTAATGTTTTTCTCCTTTACTTTGTCATTTTAATTTTCCTCTTTTTATTATCAAGATCCCTTATCTCCCAAATTGAATTTCTTTTTTTAATTAAAAAATAAAAAAGAAAGAGGACATGTGGTATGATTCTTCTACTCCAGATTGTACATACAAACTAAACATACCAGTTACATATATGATGAATCAACACTTGAATCTTTGCAAGGTTCTTACAAAGAGAAATCAGAGCATAACTACTGAATTACTAATAATAAGTCATAAAGAAAAAACGATGCATTATTCTGGGTCATTTCTATAGATCAGGTTCAAATCAAAATATATCATGTGTAAAAGGAACTAGAGCTAGCAGACATACCGCCAAGCCAACTCACAAACAAGATCTTCAGGAGCATCAGGAAGGACCTAAATAAAAGTTATCAGTGTGATTTGATGCATCTTTAAAGCTTACAGGCTAATCAATTAGCAGTGGAAAATGTAAAATACCTCATCTTCGTAGGGGTTGCAGTGACTTTTGAACCACAGCCTCAAGAACTCCTAAAAATTGGATTCTTAAATATTAGCAAACTGCTTACTATTTATAATTCATCAAAAAACGTTAATAGATGAAAGTCAATGTATCCACTAAATCTGTACACTAGTAATAAAGATACAGCATACTCTACAAAGAAAACAAAGGTACACAAAATACCTTATCAACATTTTCAGGCTCAAGACCATTTTGAAAGCGCTCCAAGTAAGAATTGGCAATCCAATATCTACTTGAATCCGGAGTATGGACCTGGACTTGGGAAAGAAGGAACTTTATCACATTTATATACTTAATCTGTGAGTCATGTGAGAATCCAATAGAAATCAGGGATAGCATTGAACCTCATCAATCAACAGAATTGAACCATCATTTGCCTTCCCAAATTCATATTTAGTGTCTACCAATATGAGACCATGTTCCAAAGCCACTTGCTGCAAAGTCAATCAAATGAAGAAGTCAAACATGCAACAAAGCAAGGGAAAAATAACTTAATAGCTGTCACAATATTAAGGGTTTTTCTAACATCAGACCTTGGGGCTGATATTAAGGATACAAAAGTGGAAAAATTTTATTGGGGAAGAAAGCATTTATTGCACTAATGAATACTTTCTTCCCCAAACAAAAATTTCCATTTTTGTATCCTTAACATCAATCCTAAGAGATGATGTTAAGAAAACTGAAATATATATTATGCACACAGGACTGAGTAACCAATGAAGGGATCAACCATCTATATTCTTACAGGGGCTATGAAATGAATGATGTGGGAACACAGAGTTCTTTGGATGAACAGATTATACAATCAAGATTTTGTCACTAGGCAGTATGGCAGGAGGTGAGATTGGTAGAAATAAATCGAAGTTGTTTGAGTGGGTTGCGATTCTTGAAGTTGCAAACTTGTCTCTAAAGCACCAATTTCCAATGATGTCACTGATTAGAATGATTGAATTGATAATTGTGCTGTTGGATTATGATGATAACTTCTGTTATTGAATAATGTACTTAGAAGGGATCGACATAATGATGACTGAATGTCTGAATAAGGTTTCAACTTACTTATGCAAGTTTTTCATTGCCAACTTGTCTTGGATATATCTTTTATCGTTTACAACAAAGATCATTCATCAAATGATGAATATAAGGTGGATAAATATGTCTAGTTTAACTATTAAATATTTACAGAGACGCAATTCCCTCATAACATGCTTATATAAATTTCAAGAACATAACCATCTAATTTTAATATTATGGAAGAAGATACCCAAAGAAAAAATGAAAAACTTTTCCGTGACATTTTTAAGCATATAGTAAGGATTAGAGTGAGAAAAGGGTTTGTTGTTGTTTTGGTTGTTATATGTAGATTTAGACCCCCTCCTGTTCATTAGAAAATATGAGAGAATATGGGAACAGATCACTATTCGACATATGCTGCATATATACATTTCATATTTTCAAGAATGGTGTACCCCCTATACCCCATGCACTTCCTAAGAAGTTTAAAAATGCTTAAGAAAGCTCTAGGATAACAAGATCCTCCTTTAAGTTTTTTCTACTATACATGGCAAAGAAAATATGAGAGAATATGGGAACAGATCACTATTCGACATATGCTGCATATATACATTTCATATTTTCAAGAATGGTGTACCCCCTATACCCCATGCACTTCCTAAGAAGTTTAAAAATGCGTAAGAAAGCTCTAGGATAACAAGATCCTCCTTTAAGTTTTTTCTATTTTTAAAAAATAGAACCTTTTAAAAATTACTGTGCATTCATGTAAAATATATCAACATTATGGTAAGTTCTGCACCAAATATCGGAAAAATATAGAAATAATTTCCTACAGTACTAGCAAAGGCTTCATGATGTTTTCCTGAATGAGAGAACCATCCAATATTTTAATCAAAGGTGTACCATAACTTGAAATAAAATATTTAAATCTGTAAATCATTGATTATCATGGAAATCAGGAAATCTGTTCCTGAGCACAACTTTACATTGTCCAGTAGCGTGTACATATTGATTTCTAAGTGGCAAGAGCATACCCCTATAATTACAGAACAGACAGCATTGACATTGAGAAATTAAACCATAATACTTTTGTCCTTTTTTCTCTTTCAGTATGCAAATGAGTGTATAATGCATTATCTACATAACCCAAATAAAAGATAATTCTGTACTATTACATCATTTAAGCAATTATTTCTTTTCAGTGCAAGAGAAAAAAATATATGTATCATATTATACAAGTTTAATATTACTGGCTAGAATGAAAAGACACTTCATTACTTCCTTTATTTCCTAACTTTGACAATGGCCTAATAAAAAAAGCTTATTACCTGTCCATATTCAAACAAACTTAATGCTTTTTCACTCGCTTCTGCATAATCAGCTCGAGTCATCAGCCCCCTTTCTATAATCTGCAAGGGACAAGCATCATAGAAGAAGTAAGAATCTGGGAGAAAAAATGTTATGAAAAGATTATCCACTTGTTGGAAGTCCATTATCACTTCAATAACATGAATATTCTATTAATAATCATGGAAACGACTTAGGTTTTTAGTCATGCTTGATGCTTCCTTTTACCAATTTACCAGGTTGGTCCACCTTTAACAAGTAGATCCATAATCCTAATTTGCTAACTATTTCTGTTGAGTAGACTGATCTTCCCTGAACTCGGATGACATTTTCAAATATATAATGACATAAAAACTCCACTAGAAACCAATCTGAAACGAAAACAGCATCATAAGTATCCTTTTTTTAGAAAGGGGATGGGAAAACTATTTGATAATGCAAGACAGTATTATAAGAGAAATAGTCCCCTATCCTTATATATTTATCCATCAATATTAAGTTGGGATAAATTATGTGGCCTGATGGGAAATAACCAGCTACTCTCTAACTGTCTCATTTTTTTCTTTATTCATTTATTTTTCCTATGAAGCTCATCCTTTACTATAACTTCAATCATAGTGAAAAACCTAGTAGCAAATGATAAAACTTCATACCTCATCTGGAGTGACAGGAACATCATGATCTTCAGCCTTTGTAGTTGGAGTGAGTATATTTTTAGGCAACTTTTGATTTTTAACCATTCCTGTCACGAGTTAATATCCTATTACATAAGATAAGAGGATGAAAAGTTTTAAGGAGACACATTAGAAATCTCACCATCTGGGATGACATTTCCACAATAGTTACGAACACCTTTATTGTAGACTGTCCATAGAGATGTATCAGTACTTCCAGTGACAAACCCTCTAGCTACAAACCAGCAACACAGGTGTCAATGCATAGAATCCTTGTCTTCCATTTTCAAAAGATGCATATATTTTACAACACTTATGATAACAAGAATTTTAGATTTGAAGAAGAAAAGACCCAAGAGTCCAAGACTACATGTTGATCTTCATAAATTTAGATAATCATAAATGGTTACTGCAATTGTTTTATCCAGAATATTTACTTAGTTAACTAATATTTATGGATAATCTTCTAAAACAATTAAACACAAAAAAGTATGTCAAGCATGTATCCACAACATATATTATCCTATTCCCCCCCCCCCCTAATTATCATTTTGAACAAAAGGACTCCTCTTCTTCTACAACCTAAAAAGTATCTCCAGTGCAGTAAAGATATGTTTGTAGGCGGTTCCAGTTTAATATGCCAATCATAAACGATCATTGTAGCTATCAAAATCATTTAATAAGATGTGACAGTAATATATAACCAGAAAAATATAACCATCTTTGCTATTTTTCACCACTCCCCAGAATATAGTATTTGCATTTCCAATAAGAAGTCCAAGTATGTGATGATTCTTTATTTAAGTTCAGAGTTCAGACACATCATAATTCTTAAGACAGCTCTAATCCCTACTCACTCCAATAAAAACAAAACTGTCTCCTCAAATTCTGTTCTTACTTTAGATAATATGATATTACAAAACAAAATGAAAAAAGAAACTGTAATTACATGATAACACAGTCTCTTTCATGTTATAAACAGTCAGAAACAAAAAGGTGAAAAGAAATTTTAACCATAAAAAACGAATCGGCATCAATCAAGAAATTAAATAGGCAGATAACAACTCTTGGTATTAGCAAATAACTCACCAACAAACTCAACTGGGAAAACTGAACATTTCTTTGCTATTGTAACATTTTTATCCGGAGCTGATACAACTGCATTAGAAACTATATGCCTAGTTCTTTCAAACCACCATAAACTTGTCTGATTAAGAACCTGCAAATGCAATACAAACCTATCAGACTATTGAATGCCATGTGGTCAGTAATCATCAGCCCACCAGGTAGAATTAGGTGCTGTTTGGAAAAATAACTTATAAGCTTATAACATAAGCTCTTATTTGATAAGCACTTAATGAATAAGCTTTTAAGAAAATAGATGAAAATTAAAGAGGGGACAATGTACTTAATTTCTGCATAAACTATGAGGAGCTTATTTAAATAAGTTGAAAACAACTCATGAACATGTCATGAATTCTTTTTATAAGTTTACCCAAACATTTACATAAGTGTTTATGTCGTAAGATAAGCTCAAATAAATTCTTCCAAATATCCCCTTAATTTTCCACACAGATTCTCCATCACACAGTGAACAGATAACGGTGGTTCCGGATATAATAATAATGATGTTTTTTTTTTCTCTGTTAGCTAATTCAAATCTTAGGCAAACACCTTCCAAGTAAATAAATAGAAAATCAATAAAACACAAACCTGGCCTTTGAAAGGAATAGAAGCAAGAATCCTATCAAAGGCACTCTGGCGATCAGTGGTCACTAAAACAAGGTAGTCGCCGCTATCATAAATATCTCGAACCTGCCAACATTACAGTAAGCTATTTCTGAATTCAAATAACATAATACAAATAAATAAATAAATAAAATATGGTATACTTTGCCACGGGTTTTGGATTTGAGACCAGGAACTGTCAAATGGAGGTTAGTTTCGGAGAGGCAATTAGGGAGGGAGGCGGTGATGGCATCGAGAACTTGGTGTTTGCGAGTACTGTTGAGGAGAGCGTCTGCCAAAGATGGTTGTTGGTGACCTTCAGTTCCCATCACCGAAGCGCGGATTGCTGGGACAGTGAACTTGCTCGGTTTGAAAGTGATTCTGGTTCTGAACGCTGGGGAAATGGGATTGTTGAGTAGAATTTTGCTGTGGAGGGTTTTGGGAGGGTTTAACGCAACCATAGACTCGGCCATCGCTCGCTGAATTGATTCTGTGTTCGGTCACGTTGCGTCTTGTTGCCAACGTTTGAAATAAGGAAAGAGTATAGTTTTGTTGGAATTGGTGTTACATGTAAATTGGGCATGATTAAATTTAATCATTAATTTTAAAATCAAGTTTATCTAATAATACTATAGTTGAATTGAAATACTGAATACATAATTATGTCATATTTTTCTATGGAATTTTTTATTTTTTAGAATATATTTAAATTTAAATTTATATTTATATATTAATTAATATAAATAAATATAATTTATATGAATTAGTTAAAATTATATTTTTATTTATTTATTTATTTATTTATTTATTTATTTATTTATAAATAGTTATAATTTTTAAATTTTTTTGGATAAGACATGTATTTGTATGTGTACATGTGTGAATATCAATATAATCAATATAATCATATTAAATATAAATATGTTTTTGGGTCCCCTGTAAATTTAGTGAAATTTGGTTTTGATCTCTTATTTATTTTTTCATTGGTTTTGAGCCTCCATTTTTAAAAGTCACGTGCTTTTAGTCCTCTTGTGTAACTATACTTCATTAAGTCACTTTCACAACTCCACTACGATTTTTCCAGGGTAAAAATTCATAGGAAATTTCGTGCAAATTTTTTTTCTGAAAAAATCACTTGTAGTAAATTTTCAAAAAACCACAAATTTTTTACATAAAAATGCTGCTATAAAATTTCTTTGCTTTGTTGTAGAAAAATCTATAGTAATTTTTTCACAAATTTTAGAATATGAATAATTTTTTTTTTAATTTTAAATACTGTAAGAAAATTTGAAGGAAAGTCCATAGCAAAATCTATAAGAAATATTGATATGTCATCACTTAACGGTATATAACTAACGATAAGGACTAAAATCACGTGATTTTAAAAAAATAAAGGACCAAAACCAATGAAAAAATAAATGAGTGACCAAAACCAAATTTTATTATATTTTGAGGGACAAAAAACACAATTAACCCCATATAAAATTAAACTAAATGAATAGCAACCTAAATGTATTGTTTATTTATAATTTTTATTATTTTGTCATATTTATTTCGACCTTAATTGGGAGATCAAATAGTAAATGTAATTCAGGAACATTTTTCCCTTTTAGTTTAGTTGAAAAACATAATAAATCAAAATTTATTGTTAAGCCATAAGAAACATACTAATAAAATAAAATAAAATAGAACAGCAATAGCATTGAATTGTTGTTTACTTTGAAAGGTTTCTTCACAATTTTTTCTACATCATATTATCAATAAGTTCTTGGCATTTGAAGAATTACAAAATAACTCACAAAAATGTCATGTATAAATATTACATATTCAATATTTTACATATGTAATATTTAATCTACAACATATCAGAACCTGAAGAATGTAGATATTTGTAATGCATGAAAATTGCTATTCTGACAGCTAGATCATGGATGTACCTAATAACAACTGAGCAAAAAATACCATATACATACACACACATGAGACTCCAAGTACTACACAATTCTCCAAGTTAGCTATATTTAGTGAGGAAACCATTTGGGCTGGTAGGTTGAGGGTCCGAAAGCTACTAAGTAGAATGAAGGATAGCGGGGGAATGTAGCCACCATGCGGTACTCGAGTAGGGTGAGAACCAACAAAAGCCTGGGATGGGGAATGTACTCTAAGAGGTAAGTGATAGGGTGTAGGTGGTGTAATAGATATAGGGAGAGACATGAAAGGTGGAGCAGGGGCAGTCCACATAAAAGGGAAAGGACGCATAAAACATAAAATGATGTTTCTGCTGAAGGTTGGTGAGGGGAGGTGAGAGTAATCTGTGTGCTGCACTTTGAAGGTCATACGTCCGGTGTAAGCCACCCAGTGCGACTCTTGCTCCACTTGCCATCTACCGTTGTAACGTTCTAATTTCTAAATTCGAGAATAAGGCTCGTTGGAAGCCAAATTCCCAAATTTCTGAAATTATTTCACGTCATTTTAAATATCACAATACAATAACTATACAATGTTTAAGCGTCCAACAAAAACTTGAACAATATATGGAATAAGAAATGAATACATAACGCCCCAAGGATCAAATTAACATAATATGTATACAATCATTGGGATAACCCCATTTTAAATATCGCAATACAATAACCATACATGTTCCGCTAAATACATAAGTATGTTAATACATCAAAAGAACTAAGCTCCTGCCAGCCTCCAAACTCATTACCCTGGATGGGGATGTACCTCTGCGTCTAAAATATAACCACAAAACGTGTGGTGAGACAGATGTCTCAGTGAATATAACTATGCTCATGCAGTGTAGGGAAAACAGGCACATGCTATGCAACAGTCAATCAAATACAAGACAATTGATATAACCATTCTCAACTTAACATTTGGATACTCATAACCTGCTTTTCCCGGCAGACGTGGTCTTTTCACTAATTCTAAGGCTAGACCTAAGCTCAGACTACAAGGAACGTCTCCCTTGGGGACTAATACCCGCCACTTATTCTACCAAAGTCAAGTTTTCATACATAATTCTGGGTCGAAGCCAATACTCATAATCTGGGCCGAAGACAAATATTCTAGGCTGAAGCCAAACTCATTTTAGTCTTATTATGGACCGAAGTCAAGCTTGATTAATTAGGGTTTGGTATCCATAGGGCAAATTCACTTTCAACTTTCAAAGTATGGGGGAAATATGCTAACAATATACAAATTCACCATGAACAATCAAGCATTAAGTAATATGAGGTCAAACCCTAACATACAAGCCAAATAGAACACAATCAACAAGCAAACAATGAGAAACCAAGCTAAAGAAAGGGATAGGAAGGAAGTAGGGCTCATTCAAGGGATTTAACCTATATGGAGGTGGGTGTGTGAGTTAAACTCACCTCAAGATCTAAAATGGAGGAGGAGAAAGAGGTTGAAGAAGGTTGGGTGGTGAGACCCTTGGCTTGGAAAGCTTCCTTCTTGCCCTTGGCTTGATTCTCTCTCTAGAATTCTTCCCTCTCTCTCTCTAAGATAGTAAATGTGTGTAATAAATGAAGGGGATTAGGGTTCAACGTGTTTTAAAAAAATGAAATCGTGCCCACTCGCTCGCTCAAGCGAGCGATTCCTCGCTTGAGCGAACTCCCACTAAAAAAACACCCTTGATGCTGCAGAGGTGCTCGCTCAAGTGAGCCCTTGCTCGCTTGAGCGTGCCTGCGAGCATTCCTGATACTGCAGGGTGCTCGCTCGAGCGGGCCTGAGAGCACATTTTGCTCGCTTGGGCGAGCCTCAACTCAGAGAGACCCTCTGCACCTAAGTCCTTGCTCGCTTGATCGAGCCCTGACTCACTTGAGCGAGCATGACAGTAACAAAAAAAACCATATCAGTAAACCAGAAAACCAGCTCTCTGCTGATATGCTCACTTGAGTGAGCACCAAGCCAGAAAGCTTTCTGTGCCTAAATTCCCTTGCTCACTTGAGCGAGTATACCAGAATGCAATATTTTTCTGGTTTGTTGCATACTAATCTTTTCCACTCCAATCTTTACCAAATCATTTCCTTTGTTCTTAAAAACTATTCCATTACTATTTTAACACATATAATGATTAAAACTCGGGATGTTACAACCGTCATGAAAGTACACGGTCACTATCACTGCCGCTATCGTATATCAGCCATACATACATCCATACACATACAAACAAACAGGGAGAGATATTGAACTCACTTAATGGAAGCACGTGGTAAATCCAAGTATAAGATATAGCTATGGATAATGACAGTTATTTTGTATGATAAACAATAAGGTAAAACAACCAACAGATATCGAAAATAGTTAATTACGTAATTCTACCTCGTCAGTAAATTTACAATGATTATACGATAATTTCTTACGTTAACATATTAAAAGTAACAACTGAGTAATTTATCTAGTGGGGTTATTTAATTTCGGCAATTCACATGACCAACAGGCAATCAGACGAATTAGTAATAAACTTATCAGATAAATTCATCAGTCATTGATTTAAATAGTCAAACAGCCAGGTCATTCCAACAATCACGTCAGTCACATATTCATCGGATGAATGACATCATGTCATGCAATGCAATGCATGCGGGCTCAGATCCACGTCCTTTCTCTGGACTACCTCCATGCATGGAGTATCACAACTACCGAAGAAGCAGTAGTCAAGAGCTCTCATTAAGGACTAAGGCCCCCATTCAAACAGAAAGGTGCATATTTTTCATCTCATAAAATGCACTTTCCAACTCGGTGGGAACCATGATGCACTCAACCGTCCGAATGGTCTCTATGGATTAGTAACGCGCAATCAGGCCGTAATCACCCACCACGGTCTGGAGAGGCCATACCCCATCCATTTTGACAGGTACAGTGGACCAAATCTTGCCCCAAGTAGGCATGGCAACGGGGTGGGTTTTGCTCCCCTCGTCCCTTCCCACGTAAAAGTCAGGGCAGGAGACAATTGTCAAACCTGCACAAAATTATAATTATAATTATCTGATATGTAAACCACATGTAGTAGAATGGTACAAACTGGGTCGAACATTGAAGATCCATGAAATTAATCCTTCTTGGGCGGTTCGATTGATTGCAATAAATTGAAGAAAACAAAGATCAAATTAAAAGCAAAGGTTGAATCAATTTAAGATAAGATCAACCTAAAGGATTCAGAGGCTATTTTATGGTTAATCATTGGTTATTAAAAGCATGTGTACAAGATATTAAATCTATCAACTTAGAATCATATGGAAACCCTACAATGATCCCGAGATTCACTACTGAAATAACTCCCAGAATTCAATTGGTTAAGATCAACAAGACCAAATAACCACCAAATCTTTTGTTAGATCCAAATTAATTTTATAATCGGAACCCAGTTGAAGCAAATTATTAAATGAATACCTTTAATTCAATTACTTACTCGATCTATGTTTTTTAATTGTTTCATGATGATTAATTAATCAAGAATGCAACATACATCAATAACAAATTTCACAATCAAAACATGTTAACCAATCAAGCTTTGATAAAAAAATATGAAATTGAAGCAAATGGAGTAAAAAAAAGCAAGGTAGATATAATTCAATATGCATGTAAATGAAGATCAAACCTCAGAACCAAGATAAAAATAAGCTTGACTCCTTGAATTGAATACAAACTTAGCCTTCCATGAAGACTTTACAATAAAAAGATGAATAAAATTAAATGAAAGACTTGGTAATTTCTACTACAACTTGGATGATTTTCTACGTTGCAAGTCCTCCTATTTATAGGAGGTGAAAAGACATCATTACTATGTTGATCATTCAGCCTTGACTCATCATGTTTTATCCACAAATAGAATTATTCATCAATTATCTAGCACTTTTGTCCATTACTTTGAATTATTCATCCATTAGTTTCTTTCCTAGCTTTCATTCAACATCTTGTCTCCTACTTGCACCAAGAATTACATCATCGAGATGGCCGAATCCAAGGAAGTTGTCTTCAGATGAAATAAATCCCCGGATATTAGCTTTCAAATATTGTTGGTTTGATCCTAAAAGGAGTTTTCTATGCCAATTTTGTAGAAACCACAGGAAACACTAGAAGGGGGGTTGAATAGTGTTTTATAATTTCAAACATATTTTCTTGGAAACCTTTTCATAAATACAATTTAACAAAACCTTTGAGCAACTTGCTGAAACTGGTGTTTTCAGAGACTTGCTGAAATGCTTCAGCAAGTCCAAATCACAGTAATAAAGACTTGTTTTATAAAGATTTTGAGATAGATTTACGTTCAAACTTATAAAACTGATTATTCAGAACCCTCCTGTTAGTTTAAATAACAAAAGTAAAGAGATAAGGGTTGAGAAAACTTAGCCAAGAAATTTATCCTGGTTCACTCACTAACACAGTGAGCTACGTCCAGTGCCAATGCTAAACCAACAAAGGATTTCCACTAATTGCTCTCAGTTACAAGTATTATTTTATTCACAACCTCTTCAAGCTAAACCCAAGTATTGTTTTACAGACAAACCTCTCCAGGCTCAAACCCAAGTATTCTTTAAACACCAAGCCTCTTCATGCTCACACACCACCAATGTATAAAAAGAAAGATGCTTAAGCTTTTAAGCTATATAAGTTCATAGCCTAAACTTTGTAAGATGTACAAATAACTGAGTAAAACTCAGGATAAGAAAGATGTTGTACAAATGGAACAAATGAGTGAATAACAGAGAGTGTTTTTGAGCAGCGTTTCAGCAAGTATGTTCATTCTCTTCTATCTTTACTTATGCATGAGACTTCATATTTATAGGGTTGGGAAAGAGATCCGTTTAGCTTCAGCAGTGTTCCCGTTGAGAAATAGCATTTAATGCAAATGCTCCCGTTGAAACACATAGTTGTGGTAGCTTGCAGTAGCAGGTAGTAGGTGTCAGCAGCGCAGACTCCACTTTTTCTGAGCATAGTGTACTTCACAGCAGACTTTGCTTCCTTGGTGAATGAAAATTTGAAATGAGCCAAAAAGTAACTGATCTGCCTTTCTGGAAGAAGTACTAGCAGCTGAGAAGGGCTACGAAAGACTTTGAGTCTTCAAAGGGAATTAACAAATAAGCACTTTCCCAAAAAGGTACAAGCTTCTGTACGATGTCTCCCATCTTCAAAAGGTTCTCTGGCTTCAGTCGGTCTTGATCATTCAGCAGGTTCCTCTTCTTCAGCAGGTTGCACCACATCATAGGGTTGCATGATTTCAGGGAGTTGCTGTATTAGATACCTTCTAAACACAGAGAATACCTTTAGCAGAAAACTGTTCTTTCTTAAATAATGTTTACCAAATTTGTTATCCATTAAAACTCAGGGTTGTGAGACTTAAACATTATTGATCATTTAATAATATTTTTAGACTCAACATTCTCCCCTTTTTTAATGATGGCAAATTTGCTTAAACTATCAAATATCTGAAGGGAAATGAGGAAATGAGTTTAGAAATTCTCCCCCTATCTCAGATACTTGAAGAGAAATACAACTTGCTTTGCTTTGTTTTGCTCCCCTTGAATAATTGCTCCCCCTAAATAAGAGATATCTTTTCTGAAAATGGCTTAAACTTCATATTTTGTTAGTTTATATTACTCCCCCTTTTGTCATCAATCAAAAGGGTGTTCAAAGCATTCTGAAGTGACAAAATATGCAAGAGAACAGAACATAATTCAGGAAAAGGAGTTGCTGAAAGAATGTTTCAGCAGCTACCATATAATACCTGTTGAATTAGTCTAGATCAATTTCAAACAGATACAACAAACAATCATGTTCATAGAATACAATACCATAGTAGAATTGGAGTTGTGTACCTGGAATGAGAGAATCATTGGTTATTGTGACACGTGAGAGTAACTGCTCTCTTCCTGGTAGGATGCCAAAAGACAACATATGAATACAGAGTGTATCTGACTATTTGTCTTATATATATTAAAACTGATTAATGGGGTATCAGTTTATATCCTTACCAGCAGAGACCAGGGACCCCTCAACAGGTTACTGAACAGCCAGGTTCATCACAGACCGTTCACTGAACAGTCCAACCCATCACGGACCGTTCATCAGAAACCCAATATATATTATCCATAAATTAATAACAATGTGCAATATAATTGATATTAATAAATAATATAATTTATTTATTAATGTTAATCCATAATAATAATATTAATTATATTTATCAATTATTTATATAATAATAATCATATAAATATAACATTCTCCCACTTGGATAACATTAATCAATAAATTAAATATATCAATTACAACACAAGCACATATATCAATTAACAATATAAGAAATATAAACAAGAATCACAAAGATACTATCCGATAGGGATACATACCTTATGCTTATATTTCATAAAATGATGGATAAGAGAAAGCATAATTCAATAAAATAATATGCTATTCAATAATAGTCCCAGCATCTTAGATGCTATAAGAGATATGATAATAAAAGTAAACTAACACATATCTCATAATATTGAGCAAATACAAAACAAACTCCCACTAACCCAAAATACCAAAAGACTTATACAAATACACATGAGTTATGAAAAACTTCAATAATCAAGTCTTTGGTTAGTGGATTTACTAAAATTCTCAACACACATGATAGTTGCTGTTAATGTCTTTTCGACACTAATCCAAAACAGCTCCTTTCACCATCACAATGGGCCACAAACCCGACACAATCCACATAAGCATAAGTGCACACAATAGCCCAGTATCAAGAGTAATTACATAAGGGAAAGACCCAATAACAAAAGTAATTACACATGAGCTAAATCAAGAATGCTCGAGAACAGTTGACATTTAATAATCTGAGTTTTACTAAATAAGTGACTATGCTTGTTCAAATAGAATGCTTGTTCATATTATATTTTAAATACTTTTCTCTATCAAGTGGGAGAAATCTACATATATTATGTTATGATTTTGTCAAGCAAGATAGTAGTAATGCAATGACTACTTTCATATTGTCAACCCTTTATTGTTAAGGCTTTATATTGAGGATATTGCTTGTTAAGTCTCTTTGAGAATATTTTAGTTAAACTCCCTATTATTATCTTATATTATAAACTATTAATTATACTCATTAAGACAATATGTTGATGTCCCAAATTAACTTGTTATTGTTTGAAGAGATTAATTTCTCTATTACATACCATTATTTTTCTTTATCATCGATGGTATATCGTTAAAGTTATTTTAAAATAGAAAGAGTTATTCTTAACATTTTGGGATATTTGGAGAAATTTTGTATACAATACAATATTGTTATCTTGTAATTTTGTAATTATAAGAACAGTGGGAGTTAGAGACTTCATAAATCCTTTATTGTATCCTCAATAATAGTCAAGGGTCTTATGCACTTTTGTTTCCGTTTCCGCTTCCGCTAAAATGTGTTTTGTTATTATTTAAATTGTAACACTTGAGTCATGGGAGTGAGCTGTTGAATTTTTCTATGATCTCATTTTGAAATATGTTGGAGATTATAATCTCACTCATATGTTGGCAATTTTTCAAATAGCCATCATATTTTATAAAATTGCGTGTTACAATAACTTTGAAGGAGATTTTCTATTTTAAAATGTCATGTGGACATTTATAATTTCCTTCATTTTGTAAGTAAAGTATATGGTTAACTATGAAACTCCTTTGCAAAACCATTATTATGGTTTTATATTGAATGGTTTTATGTTGAGTTTCATATTCTGTTATGTAACCATTTCTGTTGACTTTGCTTTAATATGTTTCTCTCTAATATCAAATTTTGAAGAGAGAAAAACTGTGAGTTTTAGACTCATTATGAGTACCTTAGCAAAATTATAATCCCACTATTAGATATTATAACATTAGAGTATTTTAATATTATTTGACTCTAATGAAAATCCTAATAATATCATATTATTTTGGATTAGTGAGAGTACACACAATTGTTTGTCTCGAGACAATAGCATTGCTATATGTTCTTGTGTGCACTTTTGTATTAAAATATTGTTTTTTGAGCTTTTGGTTGTCATATGTTCTTATGTGCACTTAATCATATGACACGCTCTTAGAGATTTGGGGAAGAAATCTCATTCCGTATTACTGAGATGTATTCTTATGCACAAATTGTTGATATATATTATTATGTGCAATTTTATTGAATCTAAGTAAGACACACTAAGTGTACGCTAAGGTTATTTTGTTGGTATTGCACATTTGGCTTGCAATTTTATTGTGCTTCTCTTTTGACCAACATTCCACATTTTATAAGGTCACAGATTTATAAGTACCTTATATGAAATTATATATCCTATCGATTATGATTTCTTGGATCAATAAGGTGCTTGTAAATCTTACTATTTGGACCGATAAAGTGTTTACTCATTGATGCCATTTTGTATGCCCATTTTATAATTACTTTGGTTATTGGGTTATGCCCATATGTAATTACTTTTCTTATTGGTTATTGGGCTATTATAGGCACTCGAGCTTATGTGGATTATGTTATTATTATTATTTTGGCTACTGTGTTATCAAAGGCACTTTGATTATTTTAGTATGCAACTTTGTTGTAATTTTCTTTAACCAATATTTCACATTTCATAAGGTTACAGATGTATGAGTATCTTCAATGTATGATATCAATACTCCTATCGAGTATGATTTTCTGCATTGTTGAGGTACTTGTATTCTTTTGTTTGAACCAATTGCTATAAGTGCTTGCTCATTGTTGACATTTTTTGTCTATATTAATCTTGAGTTTTATTTTGTTTAAACTAAGTGTCTATGTTGTTCAAGTGGGAGATTTGTTAAATTTATTTATTCTATTTGAACAAGCATAGTCACTTATTTAGTAAAACTCAGATTATTAAATGTCAATTGTTCTCGAGCATTCTTGATTTAGCTCATGTGTAATTACTTTTGTTATTGAGTCTTTCCCTTATGTAATTACTCTTGATACTAGGCTATTGTGTGCACTTATGCTTATGTGGATTGTGTCGGGTTTGTGACCTATTGTGATGGTGAAAGGAGCTGTTTTGGACTAGTGTCGAAAAGACATTAACAGCAACTATCACGTGTGTTGAGCATTTTAGTAAATCCACTAACCAAAGACTTGATTATTGGAGTTTTTCATAACTCATGTGTATTTGTATAAGTCTTTTGGTATTTTGGGTTAGTGGGAGTTTGTTTTGTATTTTCTCAATAAATAAGAAAAATTCGAGTTGCCATGTTCAAACAGAGGAAGAAAAACGGGTTTGAAATTCACAGTTTATACTTTGCAATTACCTAATAAAATCACACCGAAATTTAGGCTATGATTTGAAATTTTGTGGGTAACAAAACCCCTAAATCAATTTTATGTTTCGAAAGCAAAAAATGAGAATCAAAATTTTGAACGTTTCGCGAAACGGAGAAAAAAGAACGATTCTGTTATTCACAATATACCACACAGTATGTACACAATATGATAATCCAGAATAATTTTATAATTTTAGGATATTGATTCTATAATCAAGAACAACCCTAATCTCTATCTTATAAGCTCTGATACCAATTGTTGAATTAGTCTAGATCAATTTCAAACAGATAAAACAAACAATCATGTTCATAGAATACAATACTATTGAGTCTCAAAAATATCATAAAGAGGTTTATGATGTTTTAAAGACTGAAATTTCTCTAAGTTTTAATGATCAACAAATTCAACTTAAGTTGTTTCTCATAGATACAATTGTCTAATTGTTTATCTATGATTTTCAGCAAGAAGCCTATTATATAAGACTAAGAGTTGGATCCGTCTGAAGAAGCTGATGCTGTCTGAAGATGATCAACCCGTCTGAAGCATCAAAGCCTTCTGAAAGCATTTGATGACGTGGCATCTCTTGTCTGAAGCTGTGACAATCCTTGTACCTCTGCTCGTTTTTCACGCACGTTCTCTCCTACAAACAACTGGCACATGTGCAATGCAATTCAAGCACGTTCTCTGTCACAACGTGTCCTCTGCTACGCAGCAATTGCAACAGCAACAAAGAGCACCTTTTTGGCAGGAGCAAACCTTGTAAAAGTGTCAGAATTTGTCAGGGAATATCAGAATATGTCAGAGAATATTCTGTACTGCAGCAGCTGTCTCACAACGACTAGCATGGATTTCACAAGCATGAGAGTCTTCAACGAGCCAATCATTTGGGTATAAATACCCCCTCATTTGAAGACCTGCAGACAGAGAGAAGAATTGAAAAAGAACAAAAACTCTGCAAGATTTTTGCTGCAACACTCTGATTTATTTCATACATTTTTGTACAAACAAAGTTATTTATCCTGAGCATACCTCAGTTTTTCTTTGTACATTTGTATTTGTTTAAGTCTCAAAACTGTCATAGTTTGTGAGCTTAAGCACTTTCCATTCAACTGTAATTGTTGTTGAGCCTAGAGAGGCTTGTCTGAAAAAGAATACTTGTGTTGTTGAGCCTGGAGAGGCTTGTCTGAAAAAGAATACTTGTGTTGTTGAGCCTGGAGAGGCTTGTTTGTAAAAGAATACTTGGTTGTAGAGCCTGAAGAGGCTTGATAGAAAAGAATACTTGTAATCTTGCAAGATCAAGAGAAAATCCAAGTGCTAGTTGGCATTGGGACTAGACGTAGCTCACAAGTGGTAGTGAGTGAACCGGGATAAATTCTGTGGCTAAGTTTCTCTTTCCCTTATCTTTGTCATTTCAGTTTTACGCTAATCAAGGGGACTGAATATTTAATCTAATATTTTAAAAAGGAAGAAACTTCTTTTAGAACCATTTTAAGGCCGTCTGAAACCAACTTCAGACAGCTATCTGAAAAACTTCAGACAACCCTCTAGCAACCTATCTGAAAGTCTGTTTTGTAAATCTGTTTTCGAAAAGCTTCTTAAAATATTTAGAAACACTATTCAACCCCCCTTCTAGTGTTTCCCTGTGTTCCTACAAATACCATAGTAGAATTGGAGTTGTGTACCTGGAATGAGAGAATCATTGGTTATTGTGACACGTGAGAGTAACTGCTCTCTTCCTGGTAGGATGCCAAAAGACAACATACGAATACAGAGTGTATCTGACTATTTGTCTTATATATATTAAAACTGATTAATGGGGTATCAGTTTTATATCCTTACCAGCATAGACCAGGGACCCCTCAACA
Organism: Sesbania bispinosa; assembly: GCA_026901365.1. Lineage (NCBI taxonomy): Eukaryota > Viridiplantae > Streptophyta > Magnoliopsida > Fabales > Fabaceae > Sesbania > Sesbania bispinosa. Next base: position 419,513 of record QLOH01000382.1, read on the forward strand.
GGTTACTGAACAGCCAGGTTCATCACAGACCGTTCACTGAACAGTCCAACCCATCACGGACCCTTCATCAGAAACCCAATATATATTATCCATAAATTAATAACAATGTGCAATATAATTGATATTAATAAATAATATAATTTATTTATTAATGTTAATCCATAATAATAATTATATAAATATAACAATATCATCAGATAGAAAACAATAGATTCAATTTTCAGATAATGCAAGAATGTGCAGATTATCTCTAATGAACTTAAACCTATCTTCAGTAAGAGGTTTGATGAATATATCAGCCCATTGATGCTCTGTGTCAATGAACTATATATCAAAAACACCTTTCTGAACAGAGTCTTTAATGAAATGATGTTTGATTTCTATATGCTTAGCTCGAGAATGCTGAATGGGATTTTTAGAAAGATTTATGGCACTTGTATTATCACAGAACACATGAATAGATTTAACAAGAATGTTGAAATCTTCAAGTTGATATTTTACCCATAGAAGTTGTGAACAACAACATGCAGCAGCAATGTATTCAGCTTCTGCAGTTGATAGAGCTATTGTGCTTTGCCTTTTGCTTGCCCAACTGATCATATTTTCTTCAATGAAGTGACATCCACCACTTGTTGATTTTCTCTCAACTCTATCTCCAGCAAAATCAACATCACAATATCCTATTAATCTGCAGTCCTTACTCTTCTTATAGCTTAGACCAAGATTAGTAGTACCATTGAGATATCTGAAAATTTCTTTTAACAACCTTGTAATGAGTTATTCTTGGATCTGATTGAAATCTTGCACACAATCATACACTAAACATAATGTCAGGCCTACTTGCTGTAAGATACAACAGGGATCCAATCATGCCTCTATACATGGTTGGGTCAACACATTCTTCTCCTTCATCCTTACTTAGGATTGCTAAAGGGTGCATGGGAGTTGACATAGGCTTTCAATCATGCACATTAAACTTTTTAAGCATTTTCTTTGTATATTTGAGTTCACCCATTAAACTCATTTCAAATTCAAATTGCATAAGCCTTGAAAACTCAGTGCACAGAGAGGAATTTGTTGATCCAAAGATAATGTCATCAACATATATTTGGTCTAGAATTAGGTTTTTGTTAGACATTTTTCTGAAAAGAGTTGTGTCTACTTTTCCTCTTTCAAAACCATTTTTGAGTAGAAAATTGCTCAGTCTTTCATACCAAGCTCTGGGAGCTTGTTTTAGACCATACAGGGCCTTTTTCAGTTTAAAGACATGTTCAGGAAAAGTTAGATTTTCAAAAACAGGGGGTTGTCTAACAAATACCTCTTCCTTAATGAATCCATTTAGGAAGGCACTCTTTACATCCATTTGATATAGTTTGATGCCATTATTGGCTGCATAGGAAAGTAAAATCCTAATGGATTCAAGCCTTGCTATTGGGGCAAAAGTTTCAGTGAAATAAATACCTTCTTGTTGGTTATATCCTTGTGCAACTAGTCTGACTTTATTTCTTACTACTTGACCATCTTCAGAAAGTTTGTTTCTAAACACCCATTTGGTTCCCATAATAGTTTTCCCATGGGGTCTAGGAACAAGAGTCCAAACATCACTCTTGGCAAATTGATTCAGCTCTTCTTTCATGGCTAGGATCCACCCTTCATCATGCAAAGCTTCCTCAATATTCTTTGGTTCAATTTCAGAGAGGAAGGCAAGATTATTGAATTCTCTAAGTCTTGATCTTGTTCTTACTCCTTCTGAAGTATCACCAATGATTTGCTCTCGAGGATGATGAGTTCCGTATCTCCACTCATGCCTGCATGGAATACATGCTCATTTTGAGACTCAGCATTGACTCTGTGAAGAGGTTCAGTTTAAGCATGTTGATTTGAAGTCTGTTCAGCAGGTACTTCAGAGGGTCCTTCAGCAGGTGCTTCGTCCTTGACCTCTGTAGTAGGGTTCAGCTCCATACCTGCAAAATCCTCTTCTAGATCTGATAGTTCCCTATCAGTCTCTTTAGCATCATTAAATCTAACATGAATAGATTCTTCAACTGTCAAGGTTCTAGAGTTGTAAACTCTATAAGCCTTGGATGTTTCTGAATAACCAATGAAGAATCCTTTATCAGATTTAGAATCAAACTTACCCAGATCATCTTTGGTGCTGAGTATGAAACACTCACAGCCAAAAATGTGAAAATAAGAAATGTTGGGTTTTCTGCCTCTCCACAATTCATAGGGAGTTCTTTTGAGAATTGGCTTACCAGAATTCTGTTTTTAATGTAGCAAGTTGTGTGAACAGCCTCTGCCCAAAAGGATCTTGGTAGGTTGCTTGAAAAGAGCATGGTTCTACCCATTTCCTGCAAGCTTCTGTTCTTTCTCTCAACAACCCCATTTTGTTGAGGTGTTCTAGCCATTGAGAAATTGTGTGAGATCCCATTCTCATCACAAAACATACCGAAGCTTGAGTTTTCAAAGTCACCACCATGGTCACTTCTGATTGCAGAAATGCAAAATCCTTTTTCATTTTGCACCTTCTTACAGAATTTTTTGAAATTCTCAAAAGTCTCATCCTTGCTTCTGAGGAATATCACCCATGTGAATCTAGAGTAGTCATCAACAATGACTAAGCCATACTTCTTACCAGCCAAGCTTTCTGTTCTTGTAGGACCAAACAAATCCATGTGAAGTAGTTCTAAAGGTCTTGAGGTAGACACAACAGTTTTACTTTTGAAAGAACTTCTTATTTGTTTACCTTTAAGACAGTTTTCACATAAAAGGTCAGATTTGAAAGAGAGCTTGGGTAATCCTTTTACAAGGTTATGTTTTGTAAGCTTTGAGATTAATCGCAAGCTGGCATGCCCAAGTTTCTGATGCCAAATCTATTTTTCATCTTTAGCAGAAATCAAACAAGTCACATTTTGATATGCAAGCTTTTCAAGATCAATATTATACACATTATTGTGTCTCTTGGCAGTAAAAATGACTTGGTCATAAGCATCTTTGACTACACAGCCATCCTTGGTGAAGGATACAACATATCCATTGTCACATAATTGACTTATGCTCAGCAGGTTGTGTTGAAGACCTTCAACAAGGAGAACATCTTTAATAACAGAGAGAAGGGATATACCTACTGAACCTATACCCGTGATTCTGCCTTTCTGGTTTCCTTCAAAGGTCACCACCACTCCATCGTTAGGTCTAAGGTTTTGGAACGAAGACCTTTCTCTTGTTATGTGTCGCGAGCACCCATTGTCCAGGTACCATTTGTGGTGTCTCCTTTGTCCCATTAAACACATCTGCAACAGGAATAATCAGAGACTTGGGTACCCACATCTTTTTGGGTCCTTTTTTGTTAGCAGCAGGTCTGCCCTTTCTCTTGTGTTTGAACTGAGACACACTGTGTCCAGGCTTTCCACAGTGAGAGCATCCCTTACTTTCTTAGCTTTTTCAGCAGGTTTAGAATTTGAATCATGTGATGATTCACTGCCTGAGTAGCCTAAACCTTCTTTGTTTTTGGAGTTCCTTTGAGCACCCAACATTCTGTTGAGGTTCTTGGTTCCATTAACAAAGTTAGCTAGGTCTCTAGTAAGTTCAACAACTTGTTTCTTTAAAAATTCATTTTCTTTAATTAAGCTTTCTGAACTACTAGTCCCAGAATTCTTTAAGAGTTTTTCGTTGAGCAAAAGATTTTCAGTTTCTAGAGCTTCACTTTTGTTTTCAACTTCAGTGTATGCTCTAGACAAATCTTTGTACTCTTGGAAAAGCTCTTTAGAACTTTCCAGCAAGTCATCATACATGTCTTGAAGAGTTTAAGGAATTACCTCAGATTCAGAGTTGTCTGATGAAGGGAGACTTGCCATCAAGCATAGGTTGGCCTCTTCAGCAGATTCATCTTCCTCTTCTGAAGTTGAATCATCCAAGTCTTCCAATGTTGCCATCAGACCCTTTTTCTCTTTGAAGAACTTATTCTTCTTGTAAGAGGGTTTCTTTAGCTTTAGGCAATCCTCCTTCATGTGCCCTGGCTGCTCGCATTCATAGCAGATTATTTTGTCAGTAGCAAATGAATCTTTACCTGACTTACTTACTTTAGTTTCAGAGGATGAGCCTTTTCTGAACTTCCCTTTCCTCTGGAGCATCCTCTTGATCTTTCTGCTCAAAAGAGCTAGATCATCATCATCAACAGAGTCACCTTCTGAACCTTCAGAACCTTCTGAAGATTCCTCAACTTTCATGGCCTTCTGTGCACCAGACCTTGGCAGTTCGGACTTGGCATTCAGGGCAATTGACTTCTTTTTGGGAGCATCTTCGCCAAGTTCTAACTCATGAACCTTGAGGGATCCTAGAAGTTCCTCCATTCTTAAGGTGTTGAGGTCCTTTGCTTCTTGAATGGCAGTAACTTTGGGCCTCCAAATCTTTGGTAGACTTCTAAGGATTTTGCGATTATTATCACCTGAATCATAGGTCTTTCCAAGAGATTTGAGTCCATTAGTAATGGTCTAAAATCTTCCAAACATCTTATCAATAGATTCAGATTCATGCATTTTGAACATCTCGTACTGATGTACTAGCATGCTGATTTTGGATTGCTTTACATTGTCAGTTCCTTCATGAGCTGTAGCCAATGTATCCCAGGTTTTTTTTGGCAGAAGAGAAGCCATGCACCATCTCATATTCTGATTTGCTTAGAGAGCACACCAAATAGAGTTTTACTTTGGCATTAAGTTGTACACGAGCCTTCTGATCACCAATCCATTCTCACCTGGGAATGGGCACACCATTATTGGTAGGAACATAATCACCATCAGTGACTACATCCCATAGATCTATGTTGCTGCTTTCTATAAAGAGCTTCATACGATCTCTCCAGTAACGGTAGTCAGAGCCATTGAAAGCTGGGGGCCTTGAGACTGAGGCTCCTTCTGTAATGTAGTGGGGATTGATTGTTGAGGTTTCCATCTGGATCTTTTTCCCTCATCACTTGTTAGATGCTCAACCCGAGGTTGAGCTCTGATACCAACTGTAGAAACCACAGGAAACACTAGAAGGGGGGTTGAATAGTGTTTTATAGTTTCAAATAGATTTTCTTGGAAACCTTTTCATAAATACAGTTTAACAAAACCTTTGAGCAACTTGTTGAAACTGGTGTTTTCAGATACTTGCTGAAATGCTTCAACAGGTCCAAATCACAGTAATAAAGACTTGTTTTATAAAGATTTTGAGATAGATTTACGTTCAAACTTATAAAACTGATTATTCAGAACCCTTCTGTTAGTTTAAATAACAAAATTAAAGAGATAAGGGTTGAGAAAACTTAGCCAAGAAATTTATTATGGTTCACTCACTAACACAGTGAGCTACGACCAATCCCAATGCTAAACCAGCAAAGGATTTTCACTAACTTCTCTCAGTTACAAGTATTATTTTATCCACAGCCTCTTCAGGCTAAACCCAAGTATTGTTTTAGCAGCGTTTCAGCAAGTATGTTCGTTCTCTTCTATCTTTACTTCTGCATGAGACTTCATATTTATAGGGTTGGGAAAGAGATCCGTTTAGCTTCAGTAGTGTTCCCGTTGACAAATAGCATTTAATTCAAATGCTCCCGTTGAGACACATAGCTGTGGTAGCTTGCAGTAGTAGGTGCAGCAGGTAGTAGGTGTCAGCAGCGTAGACTCCACTTTTTCTGAGCACAATGTACTTCACAGCAGACTTTGCTTCCTTGGTGAATGAAAATTTGAAATGTGCCAAAAATTAATTGATCTGAATTTCTGGAAGAAGCACTAGCAGCTAAGAAGGGCTACGAAAGACTTTGAGTCTTCAAAGGGAATTAACAGAGAAGCTCTTTCCCAAAAGGTACAAGCTTTAGTACGATGTCTCCCATCTTCAGAAGGTTCTGTGGCTTCAGTAGGTCTTAATCATTTAGCAGGTTCCTCTTCTTCAGCAGGTTGTACCACATCAGAGGGTTGCATGATTTCAGGGAGTTGTTATATTAGATACCTTATGAACATAGAGAATACCTTTAGCGGAAAATTGTTCTTTCTTAATGGATGTTTACCAAATTTGTTATCCATTAAAACTCAGGGTTGTGAGACTTAAACATTATTGATCATTTAATAATATTTTTAGACTCAACAAATTTATGGCCAAATCTTTGAGTGTTGTTCAGGTTCTCATTAAAATGCTGACTATTTCATCTTCCAACCCCTTTTTGACCCACTAGACATTTGATTTAGCTTTTGGGTTCTTTAGAAAGTTGTAAGGATTTCTTTTAGATTTCTATAACTCGAGTTATGCTTGAAATATCAAAATAGTGTAATTTTCCAATTATATTGAAAAAGTGTAACTAAGCCCAATATGAACCTAAATTGACAAAATATGCTTATGACTTGTCAATTAATCATAAAGGAAGTATTAAAATGTTAAATTTGATGGATGATTAATGTGTAATATTTGTATTTATCAGTGGGTTCGTGTAACATCCCGCACTCCAGGGGCTTGTTTATTCAATAGGAATTAGATAATTAACCATGTGTTAGAGATTAAGAAGAAGGTAAGTCAAGAACATAGGAGTTAAATCTTAGAAGTTAAACCTTAGTGTTAAACCAATCCTAGGACTTGTGTAGCTTTCCAACTCTTAACTTAGTTAACATGTGTGTTCAGTAGGTCTAAACCTTGTAAGATCACTTAGGATTGTGAGTAATAGGTAGGGAAAGGGTAAGATGTGAGTTTGGGACCTTGTTAGAATCATTTTGGGAGTTTTTGGTCCCTGGTAATCGATTACCAGAAGTTGGTAATCGATTACCAGAGAGGTTTGCTGATGGTAATCGATTACAGGGTTTGGTAATCGATTACCAGGTTTCTGGGTTCATTGTAATCGATTACCAGAAGTGGTAATCGACTACCAGATCTCCAGGAATGCATTTTGGCCTCTGGTAATCGATTACTAGGGTTTGGTAATCGATTACCAGCAGTATATATATATGCTGGTGCGAAAATTCAGCAGAAACTCATTCTCCCTCCCCCTTCTTCGAACCCTAGAGAGATAAAGTGAGAGTTCTAGTGAGAGGAAGCTAATTTTGGAGCTTTGGAGGTAGATTGAAGCTAGGATCAACCTTTGGATCACTTCAAACTCTCAATTTCTCCTTTAATTTCATCCAATTGTGAGTATAACTCACCCCTTAGGGTAGAATTGGTCTCCTATGCATGTCCCCTCTTCTCCCCTCCCTTTCTTGGCTGGATAATTGAATTGTTAGTGATTGTTTGATTGTTTGAATGGATTGTTGATAGAATGAACATATAAATTAGGATCGAGGGTTCGAATGGTTAGTTTCGAAGTTTCGAAACTATCGAAACTTACGAAATGAGCAAAACTTACGAAACTATCGGAATTCCTCGATTATAACTTATGTGGGCATTCTTTTGCTTTCAATTACTTGTTTAGTGATAGTTAGGAAAGAAATTGATGATTCTTCTTGAATCTTGAATGTAAGTGCCAAAGTGTCGAAGTAGCGAAATGTCGATATGTCCCTTGTATGACCCCGAACTCTCGAATCCCTTTCTCTATGATTAAATTGATTGAAATTGTGATGTTATAAATGAGATTGATAAGAGGATGTTTGAATCGAAGGTGAAAAGAAGGAGTTTCGAAGTTACGAAAGTTACGAGACTTATAAAAGTATCGAAACACTCGAGACGTTCGAAATCCTAGTTGTTACCCCGATTCAAGTAAGCCTAATGTGTATATAATTATGATTGTTAGATTGTATTGTGATTGATGATGAAAGACTTGGGATAATTCTAATTAGTCCGAACGGAGCGGTTCTTGATGTTCCTTAGTTTCGAAACTTTCGGAGCTATCGAAAGCTTCGAAACTATCGTAACGTCGAAACGCTCTATTCTCTCCAATTATAATTGATCCGGAATGGAAATTAAGGATTGGTGACTGATTACGATATAGGAATTGATGGGTAGTAGATACGGGTTCACGTAGAGCGTGGATTCTCGTCAGTTTTGAAAGGATCGAACTATCGAGAACGAACTACCTATCAATTCGTATGTCTAATTAGTTATTCGATCAATATTGGACTTCGGTCTCTTTGTGAAAGAATGTAGGATGGGATTCGTCCCCTGGGGAGATATCCCCTGTAGTCTGAGCTCAGGTCTAACCCATAATGTGATTGTTTCATGGCCTTCGGGCACAGCATAAGCATATATATACTGACATTGATATGGAAATGATACTGAGACTGATGTGGAAATGATATAGTTATTATTATTGATGATATAAATGTTGTTTAGCATGTCATAGATATCTGTTCCCTGCATTCATGCATAGAGTTATACTTGCTGAGACATTAGTCTCACTACGTTTCGGGGATTTCTTTAGTGTGCAGGCGTCCAGAAGACATTGAGGATTGGGAAAGAATTGGTGGAGCTTAACTGTATTAGAATAGGATTCCTTGTATTAAAGTTGGTCTATTTGTAATAAGAATGTTTTGATGAATTATTTGATATGTATTGGTAGGTAGATGGATATTGTTGTATATGTGGTTGAATTTCCTATTTTGGCCACGGAGGCCCTATTTGATATTAGTGGATTGTTATTATAAGCTGCACTGGTATTTTCTGAGTTTCAGGTGAAGTTCTAAAATTTGGAAATGTCCAGTTTATAGGGGAAACTCTGCCGAATTTTCGGTAGGAGTTTATGAACTTTAACACTTCAAAGTGTTAGTTCTTCCCCTATAATTTAGTTTAGTTTTGGTATTACCTTGTGATGCATGAAAGTCGTGAACATCTAAGTAAACGTTGGACTACTTAGGCGTTAAGTATGTATGACGATACTTAAAACGCAGCGAAATAATTTCAGAAATTCGGAATAATGTCTCCAACGGACATTGTTTTGGATTTAGGAAATTAGGGCGTTACAGTTCAGGTTTAAAGAGAGTGGGTATCGACATATGAAACCCAACCCCATCCCCGTTAGTCCCCATTGGGTTCGAAGAAACCCGCAGGGATCTCACATTTCTTTTTTAATTTCTTATCTATTTTTAATAACTAAACACATGTTTTTAAATAAGTCATATGTATTTAATATATTATAATTCAAATAATATGTAAATATAGATATTGAGAATCCTAAAAAATAAAAAACTTAAGAAATTTATTAAATTTTAAGGAAAATATATAAGTTTGCCTTTATTATTTAACTATTAGTATAATTTAAATTATTTTATTGTTATATCGGGGCGGGTTCTTTCACCTCGAAACCCACCCCTCCCTCAGTAAAGATAGGTTGATGTCGGGTTTTCTTAAAGTCGGTCAAAGTGGATTTTCCCCGTCAAAGTCGGGACGGGGGTGGGTCGATACCCACAAGTTCGAGTTTGATATTGTCTTGCCTATCCCAAGGCCTTTTTCTAAGCATCCCTATATATCTTTCCTAGCCTTGTCATAATTTTAAATTGAATGAATCCAATCATAGGAAAAATAAACCAAGCTTATATTATTTCCAAACCAAATTTCAAACAAAAAGGAAGGTGAGAACTTTAAGCTACCAAATCACTCTAGAATCATATTCTAGCTGAATCCTTTAATGAAAAGAAACCATGACCTCACAAGAGAAGTAAACTTCTTAATTTGGTCCATATATAGTCGGAATTATATAAGGAAAGAAAAAGATCATAAAATTTTGCTAAGAAGATCATATAACAATAAGGAACAAGACATCAATTCCAAAGATTATGCCATTCAACTTATAAAAAAGTATAAAAAGAAATTTGAAGTATGTAAGTTTATACAGAGCTGAATTTAAAAGAAGATAAAAGAATATAGTCTTTGGTTTTCAATAAGCCAAAATTTTCAATGCATTAAAAGATTCAAATTGAAAAACAATAAGGTTCTTTTAGATATATAGATAAAGCATAAATAACAATTCTTGAAGTCCAAGGATAAAAGGAAAGGTTCAAAATTTGTTTCATAAGTCCAACAAGCAAATCTATATCAAAAGCAAAAGTAGGCAATTCAAGTATGTAAGCCAAATTTAGTATCAAATAATAAGGAAGGTTCGTAAGACTTATTTCAAGTATCGAGATTAGAAAATGTCAGTAGTAAGAATCCATTCTTCAACAAAATTTCCAAAGGAATTCCAAGTAAACATTTACCATGAGCATATCTGAATTACAAGATGAGTTTGTAGCTGGACTGTTGATTGAGAAGTTGCCCCCTCCTGGAATGATTACAAACAACAACTCAAGCACAAGCAACTTTCGCTAGCAGATCTGATCACTCACATCATCATTAAAGACACCAACCACAAGGAGGTAAAGGTGGCTAGAGCAAAGGCTTTAGCAGCACGAGCCAATCTCGTTCAAAACAAATCTCACAAAAAAGGTATGAAATCAAACTCTGATCACTTTTGTCCCTAAGGTTTCTAATCCCAACACTAACTTCAAGAAAATGGGCAATTGCTTTGTTTGTGGGAAGTCAGGTCATCAAGCATTTCAATGTAAATATCATGCGAGGAACGACAATCCTCCCAAACCAAAGGAAAATTTGGTAGAAGGAAATGATATTATTGTTGCGATCGTTTCTCAAGTTAACATTGTGACTGATGTGACCAAGTGGGTGGTAGACTCTGGGGATACCGGGAAAATTTGTGCCAATAGAGAGGCGTTCACCTCCTACACTGCAGTGGGGGAAGGAGAAGAACTTATCTACCTTGGTGATTCCAGAACTGCACCAGTTTAAGGAAAAGGAAAAGTTCTTCTGAAACTCATATTAGGAAAGACCTTGGCTTTGAATGATGTATTGCATGTCCCTAATATCAGGGCCAATTTGATTTCTGTGGCCTTGTTAGGAAGAGTTGGGGTTAAGGTATCATTTGAGTCCAACAAAAATTTGATGACCAAAAATAATATATTTGTTGGTAAGGGATATTGTGATAAGGGACTATTTGTTCCTAACGTTCCAGAAAGTGATTAATAAAGTTCTTTCCTCTTCTGTTTATATGGTTGATTCGTTTGATGTGTGGCATGCTAAATTAGGACACATTAATTTTTCTTATGTTAAGAATATGCGCTAACTTGTTATGATTTCTGGTTTTAATAATGAAAGTCAAAATAAATGCATTGTATGTATTAAATCTAAATAAACTGAGAAATCTTGTTCTTCTGTTCAACGTGAAACCAAATTGGTTAATTTAATCCATTCTAATCGAGGTGATTTAAAATAAACCGTAACTAGAGGAGGTAAGAAATATTGTGATGTTCATAGATGAATGCTCGAGGTACACTAAAGTTTATCTAGTTAGACATAAAGATGAAGCGTTTGATATGTTTTTGTTATATAAAACCAAAGTAGAAAACCAATTAAATAGGAAAATCAAGAGTGTTAGATCTGATAGGGGTGGTGGGTACATTTTATTTAATGAGTATTATGGAAAAAAAGGATAATACATGAAGTAACTCCACCTTATTCACTTGAGTCTAATGGGCCAGCAGAAAGGAAAAACAGGACCTTAAAGGAAATGATGAATGCCATGCTCATTAGTTCAGGTGCATCAAATAACTTGTGGGGAAGCCCTTTTAGCTGTCTGTTTCTTGCAAAATAGGATTCCACATAAGAAAACCGGTAAGTCTCCATATGAAATTCGGAAAGGGTATAAGCCTAACTTGAGTTATTTGAGAGTGGGCGGTGCCTAGCTAAGGTTATGCTTCCTGACCCTAAGAAAAGAAAAATAGGCTCTAAGACCTCTGAATGCATGTTTATTGGTTATGTTGAGCATAGTGTTGCCTATCGGTTTCTTGTTTTGAAAAGTGATGTGCTTGATTGTAATACAATTATCGAAACCAAGAATGTTGAGTTTTTGGAACATGTGTTCCCTTTGAAGTCTGAATCTATTTCTCGTGCAACTGTTTAAAATAATAATGAGGACTCATACAAGGATTTAAGAAGGAGTAAAAGACAAAGGAAAGAAAATTCCTTTGGAAATGATTTTTATACCTACTTGATTGGGAATGATCCTTCAACTTTGTCGTTGCTTCTTTTGATGCCAAATTTTGGAATCAAGCTATTAAAACTGAAATTGATTTTCTTTCTAAAAATAAAACTTGGATTTTGGTTGATTTACCTATGGGAGCAAAAACCATTGGTTGTAAGTGGATTTTTAAAAGGAAACTTAATCCTGACGGTTCGATTGAAAAATACAAAGCAAGATTGGTTGCGAAAGGTTTTTCTCAAAAACAAAATATTGACTGTTTTGATACATTTGCTCCTGTGACTAGAATTTCTTCAATTCGAGTTTTAATAGCTTTGGCTTCTATTCATAAATTGGTTATACATCAAATGGATGTAAAAATAACTTTTCTGAATGGTGATTTAGAAGAAGAAATTTATATGTCTCAACTTGAAGGATGTGCCATTTTTGGTCAAGAAAATAAAGTTTGCAGAATTCTCAAATCCTTGTATGGTTTGAAACAAGCTTCAAAACAGTGGCATGAGAAATTTAATCAGACTTTGATTAATGATGGTTTTTCTACTGTTGAAGCGGATAAATGTGTCTACACAAAAGTTGTGGATGGTGAATGTGTAATCATTTACTTGTATGTAGATGATATGCTGACATGTGCTTCAGGCTGTCTGTTTCCTTTTCAGGCTGGAAGGTGCATCCACGACAATAGTTCTTTGTCGAGTTGGACCCTTGGGATTGGCGATCGACATCCTCAAGCCTAGGAGAACTTAATTGAAATTCAGATTGGTCATATGGCAAACAAATACACTCGTGTTAGAATTTCACTGACTGACAAGGTGCTAGAGAAGTTCTCAGCCTTGTTGTGAAGAAATCGTGATTTGTCTGCTTGATTAGTTGAGAACATGCTGAGTATTGACCCTAATTTCATGTGTTTTAGGTTGTCCTTAGACCCAAAAGCTCGACTAATTGTGCAAAGAAAGAGGAAAGCAGGGGAAGGGTGGAGAAAGGTTATTGTCATGGAAACAAAGAAAATATTGAAACCTGAATTTATCAGGGAAATCGAGTATCCGACATGGTTGACCAATGTAGTCTTAGTAAAGAAGGTGAACGACAATTGGAGAATGTGTATCGACTATACTGATTTTAATCGGGCTTACCTAAAGGATCCATATCCCTTGTTAGACATAGATAAGTTGGTCGATGAGACTTCAAGTCATAAATGTTAAGTCTCATAGGCGCTTATTTTGGGTACAATCAAATCTAAATGCACTTGCCAGATGAGAAGACTACTTTCATGACTGAAACATTGAATTATTATTATAAGGTGATGTGCTTCGCCATAGGTATAAGAAATGAAGTTGTAAAGTGCTTATGGGAGGGGTAATATACAGTGGCAAATGATAAATCCACAATATTAGTGGATTTATAGGTTAATTTTAGGTAAACTTAGTTACTTGGGTCATTCAGTAGGTGAACGATTAGTTTAAAATGTTTAGGAATAAATATTTTTTTTATTTTAGGTGTTAGTGGTTAAATTCTAGTAAATATGTTTTGATTAATTGCTAATTTGGTGTTTTTGTAGGTAATTTATTAATAAGAAGCAAAAGAATAAAGGGAAGATAATTTGGATGAGCTTTTGAGGACAAGAAAATATGTTTGGAAACCTCTGTGTGCAACCGTAAAATTGTTGGAAAATCAACGTAGCCACATTGTGTTACTAGAAGGTATGAGTTCTACCGTAAAATCGGTGGGGAAAGAGCGTAGGTACATTGCGTTATTGGAAGTCTCTGTGTGTGAACGTAAAATCAGTGGAAAATTAGTGTAGCTACATTGCTCCAATGGAAGTCCCTGACAGACAACGTGAAATTACGGTGAAAAAGGAGTGTGGTGATGTTGAGCTACTGGAAGCCTCTGCGTGCTGGCGTAAAATCATTAGGAATTCACCGTAATCACGCGCGATGGAATTTTGCAGGATTATTCACATACACTGATAGTATTTAAATATGCTATTTTACCCTTTTAAAGGGAACTTTTATCATTCTTTCTCATACATTAGAGTTAGAAAACATATAATTCTCTCCTCTGGAGATTGAAGCTTCAAATCTAATGGATTCTACTTTAGAGTTTGCTTCCATTTTCTCTGTTTTCTTTCCTATTGTCATGTTAGATTAGGGATTGGGGAATCCTAATTCAAACCATATGTGAATTTATTTTGTTATTTCAATTTAGTGAAATTTGATTTAATTCCATTATTTTCTTTAACTCGTAATGTTTCAATTGATTTTGCCATACAATTGCATGAACTTAGAATGATTCTCACAATGGGCAAAATAGGGAGGAACTTGGAATTGAAGTAAACAACACAATTGACTAATTACCTAGGGATAAGACTTAGAGATTGTGTGATCTCTATCAATTTTTTATCTTAATGCAATTCTTTCTTAGATTTACCTAAGGAATTGGGGCTTTTGAATTAGGATTAGAGTTAAATCACCAAGGAATTGAGATTTAACTATATTTATGAATTAGATTATGAATTGAATCATAACCACTAAATTGGATATGCTATTGAATTTCATAGAGGGAGAATTAAGAGGAACCAACCCCTAATTCCTTTTGATATCGCTTTTCACAACCTTTGTCTTTTCCCTTGCATTCTAAACATCTTGATTTAAAATTTCTGGGTTTATTTTCTATATTATTTCCTTATTACATTGGTATACTTGTGATTATTTTAGTCAACTAGCCTAATTCTATGTGATTTAGTATTTGAATTTCTCAATCCTCGCAGAGATGATACTTTACTTATTTGTTTACTTGATATGATTGATACGTTTTTCAAATCCTCATCAGTAGACTGAGGACCCTAAAGTAGGGGGGAAATTTATTTTTAAAAAATAAAAAATAATAATGATTATTATCATACACATGAAAGGAATGAAATGTTAGAGGAAAGAAAGCTAGCCAATAACTACTGCTATTGGAAGAAAGACAAAATTTGACTTTTAATTTAAATACTTTGATTAAATAATTGTAAACATTTAAGCAAAAGGAGAAATTGAGGGGCAATGGATTCAATTAGATAAAAATAGAGAGGATAAAATACAAAAATTTAAGATATTTACTTATAATTTTTTCAAAGTCAAAGGATGTATTTGCACACCCTCACTCCAATCTAGCTCTACCACTCATCATAATTCATAAAGTTGTCCACAAATCCTAGAATGTCTCTCTACCACTCATCATAATTCATAAACTCATCATAATTCATAAAGTTGTCCACAAATCCTAGAATGTCTCTGCAACTTTTGTAGAAAAATCATTATTCCAATGCTCCAATAATTGGCACACAAAAGATGTAGAATTTTCAATGTTTTAAAAATCGGACTGGTGAAGCCACTGGTTTACGGTTCAATGGTTCAACCGTGATTGAACCGTGATCGAACCGTATAAATTAAATATATATTTTAAATATTATCTAAATTTTTTAATAATAAAATAACATAAAATTATAAGAAATTAAGATATATAAAGTCGTAAATTAGAATAAATAACCTTATTATAAGTTTTATAAGACCAAAAATTTAATAATAATTGATAAAATAATAGATATTTATGTGTAATCCTTAAATACATGTCTTTATTAATTTTAAAATATTTACGATTAAACAAAAATTTTAAAAAAATTGAAAAAAAATAAATAATATTGAAAATTTTAGAAAATGACCGGTTCAACTGATTCTTGACCAGTTCTCACTGGTTCTAAAGAGCATCAATTTTTAGGGTTCAATGGACCGGTTACCAGGCCGGTTCCCGGTCGGCCCGATCCGATCCGGTTTTCAAAACAATGAGAATTTCTTTTACCTACACTGGCACGATTTTTTTGTCAATAAGCAACAATTTATGCTAGAAAAATATATGGAAAACAATTCACCTCATTATGCCATATAATAATTATAAAACGGGGTTAATATGCTGTTAGATTTTAGGGATTTCATTAAAAAAATTCAGATATATAAGGATTTCCTTACATTTTTCAAACTAAACGGACCTGATTAGAAGTTTAATGAATTTATGGGAATTGACTTATAATTAGTTTAATAAAAAGAAAAGGAAGAAGGGGAATATGAGGTGCTCGATCGATGATTCCGGAATAGCATCTTGCAGATACCACATGCTACAAAAATAACAAGAGGAGTGCTAGAGACACACTCTCAAACACACTCTTTTAAACACTCTCCCATTTGTGATGCCACGTCACCCACTTACTATTGACCTCTACTTGTTCACCGATTCTACAGGTTTAGTCTCAACCATTTCTATTTTATTTTATTTTTAGTTTTATTATTATTTGAACGCAAACCTGATCATTTGTCCTCAAGCGCGCCAAAAATAATTGCTCTGTTCACCGCCTCTCACAACCACACTCATTCGAAGAAGAATTGCAACGAAAGTACATCAACAACCTAACCTAGGTTTTGTGCGAATTTTCCAGCAAATAAGAAGCACAATGATCGTCAGTTCGTCACCAAAAGAAACTCAACTTGATCATGTTCAACCCACTAAGACAACTTTTCAGGTGCGTTTTTTTCTTTATGTCTGGCTATTTTTGTAGAATCGTTATTTTAACGTTTTTTCGTTGTATGTAAAACCCCCACCATTAACTTTTAGTATTCACACCAGCACCCTTTCATGTCTCCATGTCTTGCTATTTCATGATTATTTAGCGTATAACATTTTATTGCTATTTGGCCTGTGTTAATGTTCATCTTGTTATATATACTCTCTGTTTTTTGGCAATGTTAGGAATTAATGGAATCTATTGAAGAAAACCACGAGCATACTGGTCATGAGATTGATAATAATGATACGAATGTTGGTGGTTTTGAAGCTAATGGTGGTCAAGAACCTTACATTGGAATGGAATTCGAATCACAGGAAAATGCTCATTTATTCTACATGTGTTATGCTAAACGGATTGGATTTGGTGTGTCAATTAAGACTAGTCGTCGTTCAAAAATTGATAGGCAATTTATTGCTGTAAAGTATGCTTGCACAAGATATGGGAAGAAGCGAGAATCCACTGCACGTAATCCACGCCCTTGTTTGAAGGTGGATTGTGAGGCTAGCTTATGCATTAAAAGAAGTTGTGGTGGAAAATGGGTTGTCCACGACTTCATCAAAGACCACAATCATGAGCTTTTTCCATCATATGCACACTATTTTCCTTGCCATAGAGGCATCAATCAAGCTCAAAAGCATTGTATTGAAACTTTGCAACATGTCGGAGTGAGAACAAGCAAAATTTATGCTACAATGGCCAAACAATATGGAGGTTATGAAAACATTGGCTGCTTAGAGAAAGATATTAGAAATCATTTGGACAAGGATCGTCATTTGGCTTTAGAATCAGGAGATGCAAATGCAATGTTGGAGTGTTTTATGCTTATGCAAGAAGAAAATCCAAGATTTTTTTATGCAATTGATTTAGACGATGAAGGTCGTGTGAAAAATATATTTTGGGTGGATGCAAAAGGTAGAGATGATTATCAAGAGTTTGGAGATGTAATTTCCTTTGATACAACATATATCACAAATAAGTATAAAATGCCATTTGCTCCTTTCATTGGCGTGAACAATCACTTCCAGTCAAGGCTACTTGGTTGTGCATTACTAGCAGACGAGTCTTCAAAAACTTTCTCATGGTTGATGAAAACGTGGCTTAGAGCTATGGGTGGAAAGCCTCCAAATGCAATAATAACTGATCAAGATAGAGCAATGAAAGTAGCTATTCAAGAGGTATTTCCAAATGCTCGACATCGGTTTTGTCTTTGGCACATACTAAGAAAAGTACCTGAAAATCTTAGCCATGTATTAAGAAAACATGAAGATTTCATGACCTATCTCAACAAATGCATTTACAAGTCTTGGTCAAAGCAGCAATTTGAAGATAAATGGCAAGAAATGGTCGAGAATTTTCAGTTGGTGGAGGATGAATGGATTCAGTCTTTATATGAAGAACGTGAACATTGGATTCCTGTTTACATGAAAGATACATTTTTTGGTGGCATGTCAACAACTCAAAGATCAGAGAGCATCAACTCATTTTTCGATAAATATGTAAGAAAGAAAACTACATTGAAGGAATTTGTTGAAAAATATAAAGTTGCTTTACAAGATAGAGAAGAAGTGGAAATGCAAGCTGATTTTAATACATGGCACAAGCAACCTATTCTTAAGACTCCATCACCTTTTGAGAAGCAAATGTCAATGATTTATACACATGAAGTCTTCAAGAAATTCCAATTTGAAGTTTTAGGATTGTCTGGATGTCATCTTGTAGAAAAGAATGAAGATGCTCAGATTTTCTCTTTTAAAATTATGGACTTTCAAAGAAATGAAGACTTTTTGGTAGAGTGGGATGCATCAAAGGAGGAAATATCTTGCATGTGTCGCTTATTTGAGTATAATGGATATCTTTGTAGACACTCATTGATGGCAATCCAGGCTGTTGGTGTTTTTGCTGTCCCATCACGCTATATACTGAGAAGATGGACAAAGGATATTAGAAGTAAGCATCATAAAAAAGACATGAATGAAGATGTTTGCTCCAATAAGAAGAGATATGATCTCTTATATAAAAAGGCCATTGAATTGCTTGAGGAAGCATCATTAACTAATGAGAGTTGCAAGGTTGCTTGTAATGCACTTGAAGAGAGCTTGAAGCAATGTTCAAGCATTAACCATTCTTTGAAAACTGACAAAGAAAATGTTTGTAAGGACATTTTACATGACAAATCACTTCTTGATCCTCAAGTGTCAAAAACAAAAGGGGCTCCAAGAAGAATAAAAAGTGGGGTTGAGAAAGGTCGTAAAAGAACATACGATGGTAAAGTGAAAAAGGTTAGAAATCCTTATTCTATTGTAATTTTCACTTCATTGGTTTCTTCACAAAATTCTTGTTTTAGTGTGATTTCTCATTGTTGTGTTTTTTTGTTTTGATATAAAATATGAAATTTGAAGTTTGAACTTGTTCAAAAAGAAGCAATGAATACATTTGATGTTCACAATGTTGAAGTGGTGACTGCAGCAACAAGAATGGTATGAAATGAAAATTATATTTTCATTTATTCATTTCTTTCAGTAAGAGTTCAGATTGGGTTAATTCATTCATGAGAACCATGTAGATTGTTTATTATGTGGTTTCTTTTGGATATAACAGTTGTAATTGACAAACATATTTGACAATTTCTTTTTTTTTTTTTTCATTTTTGCAGGAAAAGCAATAGAGGTTGAGGGGTTAAAAATCTTGAACTGAGTTGGTTATGTTTCTGGTACAGCTTACTGGTTTTGTGTTGTTACTATTGTTGGGTCCTGCAGGTTTTTGTATCTACTTGGTCCTGTTACTGGTGTTGTGTATTGGGTATTTGGAGAAATACATATCAAATTATTATGGTTGCCTATTGTTTTTTTGTCTCTAGGAGGTGCTATGTGATGTTACCTTTGGTGCCTGTTGCTGGAGCCTTTCTAATGGGTGTGGACTATGGAGTTAAATGGAAAATTATCACTTTGGTTAGGTGCATTGGTGTTTTGTAGTTGCCTGTACAGGGGGTTCTTTTTCTTATTTGTTATTTAGTGATTGATTTCATAGGTTGCTGGACTTGGTTTCTTATTTTCCTATTGTAATGGTACCATATGATTACATTTTAGTTTTTTATTCATGGGACACCAAGTTTTGATTTCCCAATTAATCACCAAACTGCTTGTGACCAATTCCCTTTTATGTTGCCTTTGTTTTTGTTTGGTCTATTGCATTCTATTGCCTTTAATGGCTTTGCAGGCAGCAAGATATTTGATAGAATTAAGCTATTTTTTAATGGAATGAAGTGGTTGAGACTACTCAACCATTCAAGAGTTGTTTGTTTGACACTGCAAATTAAGTGTATCACTACACCATCTCTCTCTCTCTTGGTTTTCTTGTAGTTGTGGAATCTCAATCTTTTGTAAGATATCATAAACTGCTTGTAATTTAGTTTGATAAAACTCCTAGTAGAAGAAGCTCCACAAAATGTTTCTACTCAAAACTATTTTGATGTTATTGCACATCAATTTCAACAGAAAACCCTGCCATATCTTGTTCTGTAAATCTCATTCACGCAGCAATCCATCTTGACAATGTTTCCAAAACTTGTAACAATTTTTTGGATATATAGTTGCCAAGTTGTAATTGACACACAAACATGCTCTAGCTAGCTACGCTTACAAACTCATTTGTATACTTGATTTTCAATACATAATTCCATCATATAAATTCTTTCAGCTCTTATTCTTCAAGTTGGGCAAAATTCATAGAACAGGCACCCAACAACAATTACACCAGGAGCTGTGGGGCATGATGCCAAGTATGAGAAATTGCCACCACAACCATCTGCTTCAGCAAATAATCTTGCCATCTGATTGGTATGAATGACAGTAGATGGTACCAATGACAGCAGCGAGACTTATTGGTTCCAGGCACATGGATGGGGTGCTTGTCGGTGTAATAGATTTAGCAGCAATAAGGGTTCAATTCGTGGTGGCTCGTGGCTGTTCGGTTGGTGCGTGCAGTGGTAGGATGAAGAAGCTGGGACATCGCTTGCTGCGTGCAGTGGGTGGCTGGTGGACGATGGTTGTTCGGTTGCTGTGTGGGCATGGCTGGCAGCAGTGGTTCACGACGGCATGACACCAGCTAGATGCGATGGTTGACGGCGGTGGTTGACGAATGCCGCAAGAACCAGATTGGGAATGGTTGGTGTGGGCATGGCTGGCAGCAATGGCTTCGCTTGACGGTCGTGGTGGTTGACGACTGTGGTGGTTGACGACAGCAGTGGCTTCGCTTGGCAGCAGTGCGTCCTTCAGGGTTTGTGTTCAAATAATAATAAAACTAAAAATAAAATAAAATAGAAATGGTTGAGACTGAACCTGTAGAATCGGTGAACAAGTAGAGGTCAATAGTAAGTGGGTGACGTGGCATCACAAATGAGAGAGTGTTTAAAAGAGTGTGTTTGAGAGTGTGTCTCTAGCACTCCTCAAATAACAAAATTAAGAATGAGAAATGCGTGGAGCCGCCTTGTTTTTAAAACAACTTAAAAATAGTCCTATAGCATGTGGCAAAATAATGGTAAGTTATAATATGTATATATAATTATATATAGTTAATGGATTTAATTAGTATACACTGTCAGTGTAAAGAAATTTTACAGACATCCAATGTTGTACCGTCACATCATTTAATGAATATGACACCTTATGTGTTATTAAATATAAGGCTTAAATATGTTTTTCGTCCCTGTAAATATGGTCAATTTAGGTCAAGGTCCCCCAATTTTAAAACCTTGGTTTTTCGTCCCTCAATTTCTGAAATACTGAAACTAAGGTCCCCGACGTTAGTTCCATTCGTTAACTTTCTTACCTGGCAAACGGACTGACATCTGACGTACTCTTTAATTTCATACGTGGCTTTTATTTTAAAATTTTCCCTCCCATCTATTTATTAAATTAATTAATTAATTCAGAAATTAAAAATTACAAATATAAGGAAAACCCTAAATCCCTAAATCCAAATTGTTGGTTTCCTCATCGTCAATAGTAGGCAAAAGAGGCGTCATCTGTAGCAGGGATATGAGTTTCTGAAGGAAGCTTGCTCGCATCTGGAAAGAAGAATTCTTGGTCGCAGCTGTGGCACGTGAACTTGATGGAGAAGAGGGGAGGTAGCGCGAAATCTTCTTCTTCATCTTCGTACTCTCGATGGATGAAGTGTAGGTGTGGGGATAGAGTGTTGTTTCTTACGTCTAACAGCGCGAAGAATCCTGGCAGACACTTTTGGAGATGTCCGAACTGGGGAGTAAGTACTGTGTTGGTCCTATTTGGTTGATTTTGCTTGCTATAATTTTCACCTTCCAGCCCTTCCCTTCTTTTTTCTGAACTAACTCTCCCTTTAATTGAACCAGACAAGTAGATGTTGCAATTTTTTCCTTTGGGCTGACGATCAATCGATTCAGCAAGATGGAAGGGAGGAAAACACTTCTTGGACAGAGCATGCTATAGAGGAATTGAAGAAGAAGAATGCGAAACTGCAGAGGAAACTTTCAGCAGAGAGACTTAAGGGGAAAATTTGTATTTTTTTCCTTGTGTTGTCTTGGGTTGTTAGTTTTGTGGTGTCTCTCATTTGTGCACTGAAATGTACATGTAGTGTTTGATGAATTGTTTAAGGGGTTTAGTAGTTGGATGGTGTGTGTGGATAGCAGACCTTTTTTATCCTTGGAATGATGTAACATCTTTGATGAATGGAATTGTTATTTGGAGAGTTGTTAGTGAAATGTTGATGATCTTTATAATTGGCAATTTGTTAATAATTTGTACAATTTGGTAATTCTTAATGGCACTTCAATTGTGTAATGAACTGTTATGAACTTTGAAATTGTAAAATGTCAGATGAAACATTGGGACAATTGTTTAAAAGGTAATAACAACCACTAAACAAAAGGCATTAATAACAAGCACCATTGTTTAAAAGGTAACAAACTGTATTGGGCCACAAGGCACTAAGTATGTCAAAAGCAGTCTCCCACTAGAATTTGAACACAAATAACAAAGTTGGAATACACACCGAACTAGAAATTGAAAATAGACCCTAACAAAAAGACAGATGGGTTCCTAACAAAACAACACAGCAGACCCTAAAGTTGTCCCTATGTGCTACTTTCCCTAAATTTAAATGGCATCTTCCTAGCCAGAATTGGCATTTCCAGCAGCATCAGTTGATCCCCCACCATCAGCATCAGGTGCCCTTGAAGCATCAGTAGATCCCCCCACAGTAGGTGTAGCACTCCCCCCTGCATTTTGGCTTGACTCAGTAGGTGTACCACTGACCCCTGCATTTTGATTGGCATAAAATTTGCATATTTGAGATACCAATTGTGCTACTGTTAGCTTGTCTGCTATAGGTGGGATCTGAGGCAATTTTTTGGATTGATTTGCTGGTTTTTTCCCCTACAAAATTAAAGAACATGAGTTAGATGTGCAATGAAGGTGAGTACAAGTATGTTAACCTTGGATTTTAGTTTACAAGTAAATCCATCTTGTTCTGGGCACCTCTTCCTTGGTTGCTACATTCACCTTGACTACTGCCAACTGGTGTTGATTTCCTCTATGAATCAAACACAGCACCATTAGATAAATACAACAAAACATAAAACACATATATGACATGCAATCAAACCTTTTTTGGTACTGTTGCAGGTGTAGACACGGCAGGATTCTTCCCTTTTGCAGCTGCTTTTGTACCAGATTTTGTAGCATTTGCTCCAGATTTCCCAACTGCTTTTGTAGCAATTTTTCCAACATCATTTCCTTTAGTCCTTCCAGCATCCCTAACTTGTGTACCACTATTAACAGATTTCCCCTTTCCCTGCAGAATTATATAACATGATGGTCAATAAGTTGTAAAACATATATATGACATATATGTACATAAAGAGTAACTATTACCTTTGTTCTTGCAGATGAATTATTATCATTCTGGGTTCCTTGTTGACTTTGTGCAGGTCCATTTTGAGTACCATCTCCATTTGGATCAGCTTCTGGTTCTTCTGGTGGATTAACAGGTGGATTGGTGCAGCTCCTATTATTATGGCCATACTGATGGCACCTGCTGCACTTGTTGCTTGTATGTGTCCTCCTAAGCTTTGTTGGATTATTGTCCTCATCAGGTTCCCTTCTTCGAAGTTTTTTAGGCCTTCCAGGCCCTTGCTTGTAAACAGGTGGTAAAATGACCTCACCACCTGTCTTTGGCCATAGGTTTTCTCCATTTATAGGTGCAATTACTTCCCCATAACAAGCTTTATATGCTGCTCTTTTGTAATATCTATGTACATATAGTTCAGGATCCTCTCCCTTGTAGGTAATGGCAGCCACTGCATGCCTACAAGGAATCGCCACCAATTCCCAGAAATTGCAAGTACATGAGTGTTTTCTAAGGTCTACAATGAACCTTTCTCTCCCCACAGTGTGTGTGACTTCAAATTTTACATCCCCAGCCCATGTTGCCAGCCAATTACCACTATGCTCAATTTCCCTATCTAGTCTTCTCCTAGGTTTTGGCATGACCTCACCTTCATACTTTTCCAGTTTTTCTCTCAACACAGCTGACCTACCCATGACATATGTCCTAATCCATTCAAACATAGTGATTATGGGCTTATCCCTAGCTAACAAAATGGTACTGTTAAATGACTCAGACAGGTTATTCATTAACACATCACATCTTGGATAATAACTAAAATCATGCTTACACCAAGCTTTTGTTGGAACTGCCATGAGCCAATCATATGCTGCCTTGTTCAACTGTTTTATCTGATCCATCTTGTCATCCCAAGCTTGAAAATATGTTGCCTTTGCTGCAGCCATCATTAAATCCCTCAATAGTGTCCCTCCACCAAACTTCTTTTTGAAATTGCTGTAGAGATGCCTTAAACAGAACCTATGCTCCACTCCTTGAAGGATTTCATCAAACACTGGCATTAAACCCTGCATCAAATGTTAAATGTAAGTAAATTGCATAAATAGAAATAAAAACCCATAAGTAATAGTATTTACCTTCTGTTGGTCAGAAATAAAAACCCATCTATGGGTAGTTACATCACCAATGTCTTCCAGCAATAAATTTAGAAACCACCTCCATGACTCTTTTGTCTCAGTCTCCACAACAGCAAAAGCTAAGGGGAAGTACTGATCATTAGGGTCTCTTGCAACAACAATAAGTAATTGACCACCATATGGGGTTTTCAAATGACACCCATCAACACCTATAAAAGGCTTGCACCCTCCCAAAAAACCCTTCTTACAGCCCTCCAAACACATATAGAAACTACCAAACCTAGGAGGCAAATCTGTTGTTATTCTATGAAGTTGGATTTTACATGTATTTCCTGGACTAGACCTCCTCAGCTCTGCACTGTAATCCCATAACATTGTATACTGTTTACTAGCATCCCCCTCCACTTCTTTCCTTGCATACTGCCTAGCCTTGAATGCCTTCCATTCAGATATACCAGCACTATAATTCTTTCTAACATCATCTACTATCTCTGATAGTGTAACCTTGGAAGAAGTTCTAAATTTGTCAATTACAACCTTAGCAATCCACTTAGAGTTAGCATTTTTGTTGTTAAAGGTTCTGCCACATCTGTGCCTTGGGACTAATGTCTTCACCCTAAATGTCTCACTCCCTCCTACCTTACTAACAAGGACTGTAAAAGGACATTTCTTGGTGCACAAAGCTCTTGCTCTAACTTTATCATTCTTTGCAAACCTCACTTGTTTGCCATTCAATATAGAATGCTCCAACATAGCATCCTTGAACTCCTTCAGGGATTTAAATTCCATGCCAAGTCTCCATTTGAAATTCTTGCACATGTCTTCTTGGTGAAATCTCGGGTACCTTGGCCTGTTACCACCATCTGAGTCACTGTCTTCAGCCCCACTTAACAATTCTTCACTGAAATAATCCTCATCCATGTTATGCATATTTTCCACATCATGGGGAGAAAATGCTTCCACATTAACTCCAGAACTACCACCCTCATTCACCACTGGCTCAGCATCTATATTCACTCCAAAACTACCACCCTCATTCATCACTGGCTCAGCATCTACATTGCCTTCAGAAGTACCACCCTCATTCACCACTGGCTCGGCATCTACATTACCTCCAGCACTACCACCTCCAGCAATGCCACTTTCATTCACTACACTTCTTGTCTTTGTGTTCTTCATATTCTGCACTTGCTCATTCAAAGCAGTTTCAGCCTCTCCCATCTCTGGCATGTTAAAACCATCATCAATACCAAGGTCTCTTTCTTCTTCACTATCATTAAAGTGAACATCTTTCACTGAATCATCATCACTTGAATCACCTTCTTCACCTTCATCTTCATGTTGTTCCACATTGACTGCCTCACCATTGTCAAGTTCATCACACTCAGGTTGTTCAATGATAGTATCATCCAATACACAGCTTCTTTCAACTCCATTCAGTACAGGCTCCTTCACATGTGTTGATTCTTGTTCCTTCTGTGTAGGCACAGTAGGTGCAGAGAGTAAAGGTGGACATGTAATTTCAACATTGTCATTGTTATTGATGCCATGCTCCAAATAAATTTCCATCTCACATTTTTTACTCTCTGCCACATTGGCAAGTTCCAGCGCATCATCATCATCAGCCAATGGTTTTAACCCTCGGTTAAAAGGAGCACCTTTCTTTTTCCACCACATCTTTACTTTGTTTTTGTCTGCATAACCTAGATCTTTGGCTAACCCCAAAGCTTCAAAGTAACTCCAGGTGTCCATTTCCAGCCCATGGAACACGTGTATTTCCCTAGCTTCATAGTGAAGTCTTGGTTCATTTACAAATGAACCCATGTGGTAAAAAGCTACAGAGAAAACCATACCTACATCCAAGCAATTAAATATGCATTAGATTACTCTACCAACCCCAAGACAAAAAATGGTCCCCACCCATCAAAGTCAAGCAGAGAATATATCAGATGCTCACATGGAGTTCAAAAAGTACCAAAAATACATACCTCCAAGCCACGCGCAGAATCCTGAACAAAGACGTAGACCGCTTGGGAAGCTTCAACCCCACACGTGCTTTCCTTCAACGTGACCTTTCTTCGACAAACCAAGAGCAAGGGGACGAGGGAATTTTTGGGGACGACAGAGGGACTCACAGAGGACTAGGGTTTTTTTTACTCGGATAAAGGTTAAAAGTCTTTAACCTTTCCTTTTGTATTTTCTTTTTATTTCGTTTTAAAAAAAATTAATTTCTGAACATGGGAGTGAAAATTTAAAAATAAAAGCCACGTATGAAATTAGAGAGAACGTCAGATGTCAGTCCGTTTGCCACGTAGGAAACTTAACGGGTGGAACTAACGTCGGGGACCTTTGTTTCAGTATTTCAAAAAATGAGGGACGAAAAACCAAGGTTTTAAAATTGGGGGACCTTGACCAAAGTTGACCATATTTACAGGGACGAAAAACGTATTTAACCCTAAATATAATAAATGATGTGGTATCACAATCACACCATTAAATATCTGTGTAAAACTTCTTTATAGTGATAGTGTACATATATTAAACTCCTAACTAATTTATCCAATAATTTATATAATATATTTTTTTTTATGAATATATAACACATTTTTCTCTCTATCTTTTATTATATCATTTATCATAATTTATATTTTTTTTCTCACTATCTCCCACTATAATATAAAATGCTATATACACATAGTGTATAAATTGCTAATGATATCTTAACATCGAAGCATCTGTGTAAAAATAAATAATATTTTGAATGTAAGTATAATTAATTAATAATAATATAAACAGATATAAAGAAGTCCTACATACACCATAAGATTCATAACAGTTGTCATAAAACCACTAAATCTGGTCCCATCCCATCACGTGAAAAGAGGCCAACGTCACGTTGCTTCGTTTTGCACGTGCGGTCAAGCCCTGTGGTCTCATGGACGGTTTCTTCTAGGTTTTAAAATAAAGTCATAGTAGTATTAAAAATAAGATTAAGAACTTAATTTTATTTAAATGATGCAATAAAATATTTTAAAATTATAAATATAATACACATTTAAAAAATGAAAAAATGAAAAATTCTTTTTTAAAATGAAAAATAGAATTTTAAATATTTTAATAAATTTCAGACTTAAAATTAATTTTACTTATAAACATGCTTTTTCTTTTAATATATTAATTTTAGAAATAAGAAAAATATACTAATGAGTATAAACATTCGTTTACTTTACAATTAAGTAGAATTAATTCTAAAAAATAATGGTTGGGATGTGTGATTACATTTTACGAAACATGTTAAACGTAAGTGATTTAAAATCAATTTCGTGAAACCATGATTTTACAATGTTAAAAACTAAACCAAACGAAAACTTTTATTAAAGTAATTAAAAATAGAAAAATAAATTAAAATAGAAAGCTTTTATTAAATTATATAATTTAATATTTATTGTTCCAAATATAATCAGAATGATGATTTCTAATAAAAATATTAATAAATGTTACTAAAGTGGATATTTGTTAAGGAATTAAACATAATTTTTTTTATTAAATTGAATAATATTTAAATATTATAAATGTAATAAAATGTTATAAATATAATTAATGTTGAGATTTTTAATAAAATTTTAATAAAAATTTGTGTAAAACAAAATATAACCTGAGAGTCTAAGAGTCTAATAGTTGTTAGTTTTCAGTTTTTTGATTTTTTAAAATTTTAAATTTAAGTCTTTTTAACTCAAAATAAAATACTAAAAATTTCTTCTTATGGGTTTTAATTTTTGGTTCTTAATTGTAAAAAAATTATTTAAAACTTTTAAAAATAAAAAACTAAAGACCCACCGAACGTGGCTAATTTAATGAAAAAAAAACGCCATTCTAAATTTCTAAATTCTAATATATCAATCACTTTTGTTCACCAAAAAAATAATCAAAAGGTATGCAGGAAATTAAAGAGAGCAAACAAAATTGACTACTATTTGAGAATTCAATGACTAAGGTCCACTCGTTATTGAACGACACACGCCAAAAGGGAAACAAAGAAAAAAGGGCCTCTGATTCCTTTAAATTGGATTCAGTGCCACAAACTTATTTCACAACAATTCCTATTCCTATTCTATAGTATTTTCATTTTTCAACACCAGAGATGGGAAGCGAATGCGAGAACAGAGTAAGGAAACCAAGGTTCCTGTGCCTTCATGGGTTCCGAACAAGTGCAGAAATACTCAAGAAACAGGTTTACAAGTGGCCCCAAAGCGTGCTAGATAGCCTCGATCTCGTCTTTTTGGATGCACCTTTTCCTTGCCAGGGTAAATCTGACGTTGAAGGCATTTTCGATCCTCCTTACTACGAGTGGTTTCAGTTCAACAAGGTAGGGATTGTTTAATTTACAATTGAGTAAAATTAATTCTAGAAATGAATAATTGAGATAGATAATGCCGTTTTATGAAGTATGTGAATAAAAATATTTAAAATCAATTTTAAAAAACTGATTTTATACTATTGGAATTTAAAAGAAACGGACTAGTACTCTTTTCAACTTTTCCAAAACCCTATTAATTTGGGATTTTATGGTTTTTTTCACCTTTTACAACCATCTATTGTGTTATCTCATTTTGTCTGTTCGTATTCTTGTTTTTATTGTACAACAGGAATTCACAGAGTACACCAATTTTGATGAGTGCTTGCAATATATTGAAGATTACATGATCAAGCATGGACCTTTTGATGGTCTTCTAGGTTTCTCACAGGTAAATTCCCTGATTCATTTTGTTTTAATAGTTAAATTCTTTGAGAAACGTTTTGATGTGATATATAATAAATGAAAAATAATTGGGTGAAATACCAATTTTTTCTCAAATGTGAAGATGATTGCATCATTTACGTGTTACGTGGTGTGTGTATGTTTGATATGATTTGGGATTCAAGGGTTTGAATTTGATGAAGTGTTTGAATTTGCAAAATAGGGGGCGATATTGGCAGCTGGGTTGCCGGGTCTTCAGGAGAAGGTACATGCAAAACTGGAAACTTAGGTTGATTTTGAATTCCCATTTCCCGGTTGACTTTTATATCATGTTACTATGTCTAATAACATAACAATATTTAATAATTTGTTTATGATTCTGTGTCTCGTATCATGACATTATTATATGGAAATTAAAATTAAAATGGTTATTCGTGTAGGGCGTGGCACTCACGAAGGTTCCCAAAGTGAAATTTCTGATAATAATAGGAGGGGCCAAGTTCAGGTCACCTTCAGTGGTGGAAAAAGCATATTCTTCCCCTATTAGCTGCCCCTCCCTTCACTTTCTAGGTACCTCCGTTTCCTTCTATTCTATTTATCGTCATTTACGAGAAAGCATATTCTACTCGCATTCTTGATTTGCTGCCATTTTTTATTTTTAGTTTGGGTTTTGAATTTGTTCATATATTCTCTTTTTTTTTGGTCAAAATTCATAGAGATAAACTATTTATACAACTAAAACATACAACAACCTATACAACATACTTTTTCTCTCTATCTCTCTCCATCATATCACTCATCACATTTCACACTTCTCTCTCTTCTCTCTTTCTCTCTCATAGTTGTAGGCTCTTTTTGTACATAATTGATGTACAAATACAATTTCTCAAATTCATATATTCTCTGGTCCCCACTGAAGAGAAACAATTTCATCTGTTGGGTGTTGGAAGCCCAAACTCAACTTGACATCTAGCTAGCCCATCAATAATTCACCATTTTTTGACAAAAAAAAATTATTCACCATTTTTTTGGACCAAGCAATAATTCACCATTAAACATGGTTTATTGAAATTGTTTGTCTATTTGAATTGGGCTGCTTTCTAGGCCTTTTGCCTTTATTCCTCAGCTTCAGCGCTGTTTTCTGATTCTCTGAAAAGATTAAGATTAATAGTTTCAACTCAAAATTCCGAAAAGAAAAAAAAATAGTTGTTGATCATGTGGTAATACTACAAAATTATATGCTTCTTTATCCATTAAGTGGATTTATCTTACTTAAATTAAATTAGACTTCTAAATATCAAAGATCTTAGATGGGGAAAAAATACTATATGAATGTTGTAAGATTTTTTGATAAATGAGTCACGATTATTAATAATTATATGTTTTTCGATTTTTACTTATCCAATATGCTCCTTAAACCTTGACACATTTTAATTGAATTTTATCAAATTTTTTAACCTCATAAAATTAATCTTGAAAGTTGAAACTTATCCTATCGATTCTTTCTGCAGTTTTAATTAAAGTTATAATTTAAATGTTTGATTTAATTTATTTAATCTTTGGAACTAGTTTTGCATCAAGCAAGACAAAAAATAAGTCTGACCCAACCCAAGCAATCTTAGTGCATCCACTATTTCACCCTAGTGTATTTTGAAATATAATAACTTCCTACGTTTCACATACTTTTTTTTTTGTTACAAGAGAGAAAACAAAGAAAAAAAGAAAGAATAAAACTACAAAACTAAGGGCAAGGAGCCCAACCCCTCGGGAATGATATCTCTCTAGCATCATTAGAGACTAGCTCTTGAAACCCATCTTGAGAGTCAAGAGTTACAATTGAAGATGAAAGACAAGAAGCTTGAAGTTTGGCTAGTACATCGACACATTGGTTCCCCTCTCTAGGAATGTGATTAATTTCCAAGAGCCAATCCTTCACCATGAACTTCTAGATTTCATTAATAATTGGAGCATATTTGTGAAACTTAGGACAAGGCCCTTGAACAAGAGACAAGGCAAGCTGAGAATCTGTCCAACACTTCACAGCTCTGAATCCACCTTCCCAAGCCAGTTGTAAACCAGCTAGAAGACCCATTAACTCTGCCTGGATTATATATGAGTGGCCTAAATAAGCGTAGAATCCCTTTAGCCAAGAACCAGCACTGTCTCTAATAAGTCCACCATATCCCGCTGGACTGGATTACCTATAGAGGTACCATCAACATTAAGAGCCACAAAATTCAGTGGAGGAGCAATCCATAATCAATCTGGGCTGCTGAACAGGGGTGCTAGTAGGAGATTTTAAAACTATGTTGAAAACTTGGGCTAGAGACTCAACTTTATAAACCAGCTGACAAGTAGAAACTTCTTTTCCTTCAAAAACTCTAAGATTTCTTGCTAGCCAAATCTCCCAAATTCTCGCCAAGAACAAGGAGTCAAGGTTATGACAAGCCCAAAACAACCAATCAAAAGTAGAATTACATGTAACGAACTGAGTATGAGCAGAAAACCCAAGTCTGTCCCACAGCCTGGAAGCATTAGGACAATTCCTCAGGCAATGCAGAGAGTCTTCTTCTATGTTTAGACAGCAGATGCACACTGAAGAGGCTGTAATATTCCTATGATGGAGTAGCTTTCTTTGTAGGAAGCATGTCCTTAGCAGTTAGCCAAACTAACATCCTAACAGATTCACTTCCATCCAGCTTCCAAATCCAAAACCATAGTTTAAGAAACATTATAATTAAAATATTTTAATTAATATAATTTGATTGACATTCTAAGCATAAAATAAATTCAATTAAGACATACTTTTATTATAAAGCATAATAAAATGACCGACTCATATTTAAAACATTAGAATTATATTTGATTTGATTTTGTTTATTTATTTATTTTGTTTATCCTCATTCTAATAGTTATTTTGCATTTATATGTATGATATATTCTCTCTTATATGTTATTTCTGCTATTATAAATCCTTTAAATTATTATTGTTGTTATATTGTTTTTCTTATTCCCTATAACAGAATATTGGATTTAGTTGATTACAAGCGCCAGCTTCATTTGAAATAAAAATGAATAGATCGACTCTATGTGTTCACTAAACTTATGTGCCTCCACATGGATGCGAATGTGATGCAAGTAAAGTGTATTTTTTTAAAAAATATTATAAAAAGCAGAAAGGAGGATCATCTAGAACTATGATCAAAATAATATCTTCAACTCTTTCAAGTACTAGTGTTGATAAAAATTGAAAGACTAAAACAAAACGTAAAATTGGTCCCTGAAAGATGGGGTTGATTTCAAGTTAGTCCTCCAAAGAAAGAAATCTAAAAAATAGTCCTTGAAAGTGTGCTCCGTCTTTCAAGTTAGTCCCTCCGTTAGTTTTCGTGACTTGACCATAACGGAGATGCTTAGTTGGCATGTTAACTGCAATGTGGCATGCTGATGTGGAGATCTACGTGGCATAGATTAAAACTGTTAGAAAAAACTCTTCATTTTCGTCCCTCATATTTGAAAATAAATTTCATTTTAGTCCCTCATGTTAGAAAATAAATTTCATTTTCGTCCCTCACATGCATTATGCAATTGAATGAAGATTTTTTTATTCTAACTTAGGCTTCTGGGTAGGGATGGCAGTGTGTACGCTATGGGTAGTGTACCATAGTGCTCGTTCCTATACCCGCGTTTTAAAAAAAAATCCCATACCCGCCTGGGTAGTAACTTCTCGCTGGGCACCTATATGTTCATACCCGCGCACGTTACCCGCAATTTAGTTAAGTGAAAAAATAATAATCTATTAAAAAAATATTGATTAAGGAAAATTATAACTCAGTTGCAAAATTACTCCAAAATCATTCAAAGATCATTATTAAATATCAGTTACATAACAATTTAATTAAATCTAAACACATTAAGTTAATGTTCTAAAACACAACACATATTCTAATGTAATATTTTTATTCTGTAATATATGATATGGCTAACAAAGTGTCACATTACCGCTTTGCGGGTTTTTACTCTGCCAATTGCAGGTAATGTGGCACTATGTTAGCCATATCAGCCTAAAGAGGGTATGGGCGCGGGTACGGGCAATAGCCCTATGGGTGGCCGCAAAAGTTACCTGCAATGGGCAAAGTAAAAACCCGCAAAGTGGGTATGAGTGCGGTTACAGATAATAGCCCTGCATTTTTTTCATGGGGACGGACGTGAATACGAGCACTATGATGCCTAGCCCGCCACATATCCGCACTCATATATATAAATATAATTATTTAATAAATAATAATATATATTTTTTTAATAAATTATTAATTTTTCACTTAACTAAATTGCGGGTAACGAGCGCGGGTATGAACATTTAGGTGCCCAGTGGGTACGGGGACATTCATTAAAGTTATTGCCTAGGCTAGGCGGGTATGGATTTTTTTTTAAAACGCGGGTATGGGAACGAGCACTATGGTACACTACCCTATAGCGTACCCATTGTCATCCCTACCCAGAAGCCTAAGCTAGAATAAAAAAATTTCATTCAATTGCATAAGCTTCTTTATCATTATCAATGCATGTGAGGGACGAAAATGAAATTTATTTTCTACCGTGAGGGACTAAAATGAAACTTATTTTCTAATGTGAGGGACGAAAATGAATATTGTTTTAAGATGTGAGGGACGAAAATGAAGAGTTTTTTCTAGCAGTTTTAATCTATGCCACCTAGATCTCCACATCAGCATGCCACGTTGCAGTTAACGTGCCAACTAAGCATCTCTGTTATGGTTAAGTCACAGAAACTAATGGAGGGACTAACTTGAAAGACGGAACACACTTTCAGGGACTATTTTTGAGATTTCCTTCTTTAGAGGACTAACTTGAAATCGACCCCATCTTTCAGGGACAATTTGACTATTTAGTCAAATTGAAACCATTAGTTATGTTACCAAAATTTACTTGTAATCTTAATAGTTGCAAAACAATTAAATGTTCTATAATGATATCATTTAAGGTACAGGCATAGAATTCATTTCACAATAAAACATGGCTTGAGAATTGATTATAGTGTTTGATTAGAAATAAAGATATTTTCCCGTGAAAATTCTCCATATGCTTACTGCAGGTGAGACAGATTTTTTGAGGCAGTATGGAAATGAACTATTAGAATCCTGTGTTGAACCTGTGGTGATTCATCATCCAAAAGGACACACAATACCAAGATTAGGTGAGCTACTAACCGACTGTATATATATTTATCTCTGTTAGGTGTTAATGTAGGTGCTCAAACAGGTTCTTAAATATTATTTCATATTTGATTCATTTGCTTCGAAAAGTAGTAGTATATTGTGTTTGAGTTATTGATATTAATAGTTTTGTCTTTTGCTTTACAGATGATGAGAGCTTGAAGACCATGATGAATTTCATTGAAAGAATTCAAAAAGATATTTGAAAATAAGAAATGAGTTTAGACGGCGAGTCAAAGCTTCAAATGATTTTTGAAGTAATTTTTCGGTTTAGCATAAACTAATTAATTACATCAATAGTTAACTTAAGTCTTGTACTTTTCTTTCAATTTTGTTACTCTTTTATCCTCAGCATAATATCAATTATATAAGGGGTGATTTCAAGTATATATGAAGAGGCTGTGTCATATTTGCCGCAACATTATTCATTCCCGTCTCCCTAGATCGTCCTATTCTTTTTTATGAATATTAATTAGTAAAGATTTATTCTATGTGCACCAAGGCTAAAATGGCTTCAAAGACTGTTATACTGATACTAAACAAATGAGAAAGGCTATGAAATCGTATATATGCAACAAGCAAGGAAGTATGAGCGATCTCATTGACAACGAGAGTTTTCAAACTAATGATTTCCAAGTCGGGGTGTATACGGGTTGGGTCAATCTGGCCCGACCGATTTGAAGCCATTTCATCAAGTCGATTTGACATTTTGGGCGTTTTTCAGTTTTCAAATGTGAGAACCCAGTTTCCTTTTTCCATGTAACATGTTTATTATGTCTGACCCGAAAAACCCGACTCGAACAGAAGATTTAATTTAAGAAAATCAAACTATTGTAAAATTGAGTAGCACACATTCAATCTCACAACTGACCCTAGTTCTCATAATCTCAATTTCTCTCATGCTCTCTCTCTTAACTCATCTAACCTAACCTTAAATCACCCAGTAGTCTAATACAGCTCCGCTCCTCGCCCATAGCCATCTTCATTCTCTTCCCTTTTGCATCCTGCACGCCCATGGTCACACCTCTCTTGTCACTTCGCACACCCAGTCCAGGCGTTCATGCGTGGTTGTGATACAAAGTTATTTAATTTGTTATATCACTTGTAATAATAGTAGTATAATATTATGTGTTAACATGAGAAGCTCAAGTTTAGAAGAGACTACAAGTCGAGTTAACAATTTGGACTACCCGACCTGACCTGATGCGGGAAGGGCTAAAAATCCCGGAAATTATTTGAGCTTCTAAATTAAAGGCACAAACCCTACATTTTGCGGTAGCCCGATTTTTTTTAAAGGTTTTGCGAGCTACTCGATCTTTTTCGTGAGTAACGAACTTTATTAGGTCGGGCTAAAAAGCCCAGGATTTTTCGAGCTTCTAAAATGAAAGCTCGAGCCCTAATTTTTCTGAGCTTTTGCAGGTCCGATCGGACTAGTCCATTTTGCTGGCTCTAACTACAGGAGACGTCCTAATAGTTCACAAAATGGTTATCCCAGTGGGTTGACCTTAATGGACTCAGCGACTCGAGTTTAGTAATGGGTTGAAGTTGCTAGAGGGAAGTCTTGGGGCCTCATATATATGGTACTAAGGGCGTGTCCTCAAGATAGGTCGAGTGTCTCCTCTCTGAACCTAGAATCACAAGCACCATGAAAGTTTCACTTGCTTCATGTAGTTACCTATTGTAACATTGTTGATGTTAGTCGATAAATCATAGTTAAGGTCAATTACTAGATGTGGCTTTCTAGTTTAAGAGTGAAATGAGATAAACTTTGAGTGAGATTTTCCCATCCTTACTCTCTCAGCCTATTTATTGTTAAAAGAAGTTTTTGAAAAGTTAAGTGCTTGAATTATTCTGAAGTCTTTAGATGATACCTTATTAACACCTTGGATGCTTTATCATTTTACATCCTCTTGTGAAATCAAAACACTTGCTCTTTCAAAAAAATATTTATGAAAATTTTAGTAAAACATAATTTAACCCGATTTCTTATGTTTTTTTGTGTATTTGTTTTATGAAAATTTTAGAAAAACACAATTTCATAAGGCATATATGTAGGGACACACAGGAAAGCACTGGAAGGGGGTTGAATAGTGTTTTTAAAAACTAATCATTTTTATGGAAACCTTTTCACAAACTAAGTTCAGAAGGCTTTTAGACAGTAATTCAGACACTGTATGAAGCTTTGATCTTTGTCTGAAGATTTCAGACAAAGGTTTTTAGAAAGCTTTTTGTAAAATTATTTTTCACAAGATTGTTTATAAAAACTTAGTTCAAGTTCCCTCTTCTTGTTAGAATAAATAGAATATATGAAGATAAGGGATAAAAAAGCACTCAACCAATTTTCCTGGTTCACTCACTCCACCAGTGAGCTACCCCCAGTCCCCGTGCCAACAAGCTACTGGATTTTCTCTTAATCTCAACAGATTACAAGTGTTCTTTTGTTCACCATTCCTCTTCAGGCTCTACAGAACAAGTATTCTTTGTCCTACCAAGCCACTCCGGGATCTAACAACAAGTATTCTTTGTCCTACCAAGCCACTCCTGGCTCTAACAACAAGTATCCTTTGTCCTACCAAGCCACTTCTGGAACTAACAAGTTAATATTTACAGAGAAAATTTGAACTTAGAACACAAGTTCTTCGTTCTGGTTGTACAAGAAATAGCAGAGATCTAACTCTGGATATGAAAATTGATTGTACAAGAGTTTTTGCAACAAATAAATCCTAGAAAGATTCATAGCTTTTTGCGAAGCTTGGGCTTATAAAATCCGTAACTCGACTTCGCTTCTGGAGACGTTTGGTATTTATAGGATTCATTCAAAACTAAAGAACGTCGTTGAGAAGTTCGTTGTGAGATAGCATTAAATGCATTTCATCCCGTTGAGACACAACCACTGTCACCGTACTAGGATGTAGCGTTGTCACCATACTAGGTTGTAGCGAATGATATCTAGCAAAACATCGCTACTACCCAAATAACAGAAATATCAATGTGATTTGACATATAACCAGTATGCGACCAATGTTACCATGTATGTATAGTCCCTTTATTCATATATCTAGATTGAACACAAGGCATGGAACGTGTCATCCTTGTATAGTTCAATCTCAGTTTCTTGATTTCTCGAGTAGAATTATAACAAATAATATTAATATCTCATACTAATATTATTTGGGCAAAGCTATGCACTTTGTAGTCTCACTCAATCAAGGGGCCCAAGATATAACTCCCATTATGTGGGAGGGAAAAACCCCATCTTGTCACTGATCTGATCCTTCCACATGATTTATGGCATACTCGGTAACAACCTTTATAGTCACCGGGTTAGGCATGGCGTTTGATCGCATCAAAATATATGACTCATTGATAAGTAAAAATTAGTTGATAAATTAGAGCACTTTTTAGTTCACTTATCAAGGATAAAATGGTAATTTTGCCCCAGTTTAATCCCTTTTTATTAAATATTAGAGATATTGTATTTATTAATCTGAGATTTGAATTTGATGCTATTTTGATGGAAATATTGCTGATTTTTGTAGGATATTGCAAAGATTTGATTTGAAGGATAGATAACATTAAATGAGGGAGATATCTGCAAGATTTGAGATTGATTGAAGACATTTAATTGAAGAAGATTTAATGCAATTAATGAGGAGATCACTGCCAATCAATCAAGGATTCTGCGGACAAGCTTCCCAAATAAATCAAAGATTGCTCAATAAATGCAAGGATTTTACCAAGAAAAGGGAAACAAGGAAAGACAAATCTGCCAAAACCAGTCTCGGGGAGAGATCAAGATTAAAAAGAGAAAGTTGGAGTTGCAGGATGCTACCTGCGCTATAGCGCAAGTGAAGCGCAGACTCTCTAGAAGTTGCTCCGCATCCTGCGCTATAGCGCAGCCTGGAGCGCAGGTTACGCTGATTTGGTCCCTGTTGCCGTTTTTAGATAGTTTTCTCCCCAAATTTCTTTGTCTTTCATTAGTCTATAAATAGGAACCTCTTGCACCAAATCCGGTGTGCACGATTATTATAATTCAGTTTTATTTCAGTGATAATGCACCAAAGCTAAGTTTAGAGTAGGAGAGGAGGAGCGCTTCACAAGGATTGAAGATGGTGACAGCATCTTCGGTGGTTTGTATGGCTACCTTGTGTAGTTAACTCTCCATTAGGATTGGATGTAATTGATTCTATCCCCAAGTGTATGTAAACTCTATATTATTATTTACTGAGCTCTCTGTGTATAATACTGGTAATCTTATTCTGTACTTAATTCCTAACTTCCGCGCTTGCGCCAGGAGTTATAGGCTAGTCTCAACTAGGTTAGTTTTGACTAGGATTGAGAGTGGGGGAGCAGATTCTGAAGAAACTCACTCTTTGAGTGAATAAGAGGACTCGGTAGCCAGGGTTCCTTTACGGGGGCGTTGCTTATGATTGATGGGTAGTGTCAGTACTCTAATGAAGGGCGTTCCAAGGTTAGGCATGGTTTTTAATTACCGATAGCAAAGGATTAGTTGATTGTGAATCCAGGAAGCGAGAGGTGGGTATATCTAATGAGCGATGGGTAGTGACAGTACTCTAGCGAAGGTATATTTCATTTGGTAGGCCGCGTATTTCAATTAGTCCTTTACAAACTGAATAAAAGAGAGCAAAATAAGTCGAGGGTAAGTCTGTCGCTTGGGAGAGCCCGCATGGATTATCTTTGAGTGTGTGAGGCCGCTGGTAACTCGGGGTCTTAGCAATAAAGTTTGTCTACAGTATTATAGAGTAAACCTAAAATAATAGATAGTTTTTACATGCACAAAGGGTGTGATGATATGAAGTCCAATCCTAATCCAAGTAAAGTGTCTCTAACTCTTCCTTTCTAATTCCATTAATATTTTATCTGTTATTTACAATTCCGCAACAATATCTCTAAACCGTTGTTTTCCCTTGATAATTAGATCACAGTCTACGTAAATTGACCGTTCCCTGTGGATACGATAACTCTTCTTACTATTTGATAGGTTTCTGGCAAGCGAACCACAAATCCAGCAGTATAATAGTAAGAGAGTATCGTATCCACAGGGAACGATCAATTTACGTAGACTATGATCTATTTATCAAGGGAAAGCAATGGTTTAGAGAGTGTTGTTTGCGGAATTGTAAATAACAAAGTAATAATCAATGGAATAGAAAGGAAGAGTTAGAGACACTTTACTTGGATTAGGATTGGACTTCATATCATCACACCCTTTATGTATGTAAAAACTATCTATTATTTTAGGTTTACTCTATAATATCCTAGACAAACTTTATTGCTAAGACCCCGAGTTACCAGCGGCCTCACACACTCAAAGATAATCCATGCGGGCTCTCCCAGGCGACAGACTTACCCTCGACTTATTTTGCTCTTTTTTAGTCAGTTTGTAAAAGAACTAGTTTATAAACGAGGCCTAATGCTGTAGACGCACCTTCGCTCCAGTACTGTCACTACCATCACTCATCAGGACACGCCTATGTTCGGTCATGGATTCACAATCAACTAACTCTTTGCTATCGGTTTATCAATACCAAGCTTAATGGTCGGATGCCCTTCATTATGGTACTCACACTACCCATCAATCATTAGTAAA
This sequence comes from Sesbania bispinosa, assembly GCA_026901365.1. Lineage (NCBI taxonomy): Eukaryota > Viridiplantae > Streptophyta > Magnoliopsida > Fabales > Fabaceae > Sesbania > Sesbania bispinosa. The sequence continues at coordinate 459,688 of QLOH01000382.1, forward strand.
CACCCATGTTCAGTCAATGGTTAACCGAGTATTCTTATTCAATCAGAGAATGAGTTTCTTCAGAATCCGCTCCCCCACTCTCAGTCCTAATCAAAACTAACTTAGTTAAGACTAGCCTATAACTCCAGGCGCAAGCGCGAGAATTAGGAATTAAGTACAGAATAAGATTACCAATATTATAGACAGAGAGCACAGAAATAATAATATAGAGTTTACATACACTTGGGGATAGAATCAATTACATCCAATCCTAATGGAGAATTAACTACACAAGGTAGCCATACAAACCACCGAAGATGCTGTCACCATCTTCAATCCTTGTGAAGCGCTCCTCGTCTCCTACTCTAAACTTAGCTCTGGTACATTATCACTGAAATATAGACTGGATTACAATGATCGTGTACACCAGAATTGATACAAGAGGTTCCTATTTATAGACTAAGGAAAGACACAACAATTTGGGGAGAAATCTATCTAAAAACGGCAATAGGGACCAAATCAGCGTAACCTGCGCTTCAGGCTGCGCTACAGCGCATGATGAGGCGCAACTTCCAGAGAGTCCGCGCTTCATCTGCGCTATAGCGCAGGTAGCATCCTGCAGCTCCAACTTTCTCTTTTTAATCTTGATCTCTCCCCGAGACTGGTTTTAGCAGATTTGTCTTTCCTTGTTTCCCTTTTCTTGATGAAATCCTTGTATTTATTGAGAAATCTTTGATTTAATTGGGAAGCTTATCTGCAGAATCCTTGATTGGTTGGCAGTGATCTCCTCATTAATGGCTTCAAATCTTCTTTAAATCTTCATTAAATATCTTCAATCAATCTCAAATCTTGCATACATCTCCCTCATTTAATGCTATCTATCCTTCAAATTAAATCTTTGCAATATCCTGCAAAAATCAGCAATATTTCTATCAAAATAACATGAAATTCAAATCTCAGATTAATAAATACAATTTATCTAATATTTAATAAAAAGGGATTAAATTGGGGCAAAATTACCATTTTATCCTTGATAAGTGAACTAAAAAGTGCTCTAATTTATCAACTAATTTTCACTTATCACTATTATACTACTGGATTTTTGGTTCGCTTGCCAGAAACCCATCACTCATCATGTTGAGAACCATGGTGACATCAGGTCAAAGGACCACATACACCTTTGTCACTATGAGAAATACTAATGACATACATAATAATCCATGTACCATTCCTGTGACACCCTTCTACCCCAAACTCTTACACAATTAATAAATCGAAATATAGGAAAAAGTTATGTCCCACAAAGGGTAAAAAGGTTCACATTTCTCTCGTTAAAACGTCATTTATTTCCAAGTCAACTAATTTAAAATAGAAATGGAAGTCAACGGTTCTCAAAGTAATTAAAACAACGGAATCACAAGTATCAACATCAACATATCTATCATGGCCACGTAAGGCATTTAAAACGGTTTACATAATCTTTTCTAAAAAGGAAAATCATAAAAATAAAACCCCAATAATATGCCCTGATGTCACAAGTATCAGAGCGACACTCCCTTCAATCAATATTCGACACCAGTCGTGTCATCATCATCACCTGTAAAATTAACCACAGTGTAACGGTGAGGGGGCCAGGTGATCCCAGTCTGGGTGACCCGGGTGATCCCAGTCAGGGTGACACAAGTGACCCGGGTGACCGAAGTCAGCGTGACACAAGTGACACAAGTGACCCGAGTGCCAGTGGTGTAATATCCATGACTTGGGTGATCCCAGTCAGGGTGACCCGGGTGATCCCAGTCAGGGTGACCCAAGTGACCCCAGTCACAGTGATGTAAATATGCATGACTCGGGTGATCCCAGCTAGGGTGACCCAGGTGACCCCAGTGACAGTGGTGTAATATCAATGACTCGGGTGACCCAAGTCAGGGTACCCCGGGTGATCCAGTCAGGGTGACCCCAGTCAATGGTGTCCATGACTCGGGTGACCCAAGTCTGGGTGGCCCGACCGATGCCAGTCACAGTGATGTAATATACATGACTCGGGTGATCCCAGTTAGGGTCACCAGGGTTACTCGGGTGACCCCAGTCACAGCGATGTAATATCTATGACTCGGGTGATCCATCCATGTGAGGCTAACCCGGGTGACTTGCTAGTCATTGTGATGTAATATCCACCACTTGGGTGATCCCAGTCAGGGTGACCCGGCTGACCACATTCATAGTGGTGTGTTATCCACAGTTTACAATGCGGGTTTCGGTATAAAATTCATTAAAATTCATTGCCTTCATGAAATGAAATGAAACTCGGAGGGAACATTGCATGTAATATCCTTGATGTCCATGCAAACAATCAGAGCTTAATTTGATCGTTATCTACCTTTTTCCATTTTTCCCGATTTACCGAATTTGACGGTGGGTAAATATTCACAAAATATTCATCCCTTGGTGAAAAATTCTGAAATTTGGGTGACAACAAGATAACATTTTCCCAAGTAGCACTCTCAGGTGTAGCTCCTCCCCAGATTACCTTAACTAAAGGATATTCTTTTCCTCGAAGTTGTTTCACCCTCCGATCCTCAACTCTCACCGACATGGTTTCCACCGTCAGGTTTTCCTTAATCTCAAGATGATCCGACTCAATCACATGCGAAGGATCATGAATGTATTTCCGGAGTTGAGAAACATGGAAAACATTATGAAGGTTTGACAAGTGTGGAGGTAAAGCAATCTGATAGGCAAGATTGCCGACTCTTTTGAGAATTTGGTAAGGACCAATGAATCGAGGTGTAAGCTTTTTAGACTTTAATGCCCTACCAACCCCAGTCCACGGAGTGACTGTCAGGAATACATGGTCCCCTTCTTTGAATTCCAATTCCTTCCTCCTCTTATCAGCATAACTCTTCTGCCTACTCTGAGCTGTCCTCATCCTCTCCTAAATTATACTAACTTTATTAGTGGTTTGCTGCACTACTTCCGGTCCTAGCACAAGACTCTCTCCCGGATCACACCAACACAAGGGTGTTCTACACCTCCTACCATACAATGTCTCATAAGGCGCCATACCTATGCTAGAGTGAAAACTATTATTGTAAGTAAACTCTATCAAAGGTAAGAAACTATCCCAACTACCCCTTGGTCCAACACGCAAGCTCTAAGCAAATCCCCTAAGGATTGAATGGTTCTCTCGGTCTGACCATCAATTTGAGGGTGATAAGCTGAACTAAGCCTAAGTTGGGTCCCCAAGGCCTGCTGCAAACTCTCCCAAAATCTAGATGTGAACCTGGGATCCCTATCTGAAACTATACTAGATGGTATGCCATGCAACCTCACAATCTCACTGATGTAAATCTGAGCTAGTTTCTCTAAGGAGTACTTAATATTAATGGGAAGGAAATGAGCACTCTTAGTTAACCTATCCACAATGACCCAAATAGAGTCATGCCCCCTTACAGTCTTAGGCAAAGCAACTACGAAATCCATAGAGATGCTATCCCACTTCCACTCAGGTATACTTAAGAGTTGAAGCAATCCTGAAGGCTTTTGATGTTCTACCTTAGACTTTTGGCAAACTAAACAAGCACTCACAAACTCTTCTATGTCCCTCTTCATCCTAGGCCACCAAAACACCTTCTTCAAGTCTTGATACATCTTAGTTGAACCCGGATGAAAACTAAGCTTACTCCTATGCCCCTCTTCAAGTACTAAACGCTTAATGGTAGGTTCACTAGGCACACACACTCGGTCACCAAATCTCACTACCCCATCGGTACCTATCACGAACTCTCCACCATTACCTCCTTCTATAGCCTCTCACCTAATCACCAAAAACGGATCTTCTAATTGAGCTTTGCTAATATCCTTCAACAAATCATTACTTACTCTAATCCTCCCTAACCTCACACTATCAGAAGTCACCTCACAGGCTAAACTCAAATCCCTAAACTGAGTCAAAAGATCCATTTCCTTAATCATAAGGGAACTAACATGAATGGATTTCCTACTTAGAGCATCAGCCACTACATTAGCCTTACCGGGATGGTAACTCAACTCAAAGTCATAGTCCTTTAGAAATTCTAACCACCTCCTTTGTCTCATGTTCAACTCTTTCTGATCAAACAAATATCTAAGGCTCTTATGGTCACTAAAAATCTCAAATTTGGAACCATACAAGTAATGCCTCCACATCTTTAACACAAACACTACGACCGCTAACTCTAGATCATGGGTAGGGTAGTTTCTCTCATGGATTTTCAATTGCCTAGAAGCATAAGCTACTACTTTACCCTCTTGCATTAACACTCCACCTAAACCCATCTTAGAGGCATCACGGTACATTACAAAGGATTTACTAAGATCAGGCAACACTAACACTGGTGCACTAGTCAACTTTTCCTTAAGGGTTTGGAAGCTAGGCTCACACTTACTATTCCACACAAAGGCAACTCCCTTCCTAGTCAACTCAGTCAAAGGCAAAGCTAACTTAGAAAACCCCTCTTTGAATCTTCTATAGTACCCAGCCAACCCAAGGAAACTTCTAATCTCACTCACTGACTTAGGAGCCTCCCACTTAAGCAAGGCCTCTAACTTAGAAGGATCAACACCTATACCTCCTTTAGAAATCACATGACCTAAGAAACTCACTTCTCCTAACCAGAACTCATATTTGGACATCTTAGCATAAAGCTGTTTATCCTTAAGAATCTGGAGCACTACCTTTAAATGTTCCTCATACTCCTCCTTAGTTTTGGAATAAATTAGTATATCATCTATTAAGACAACGACAAATTTATCCAAGTAAGGGTGAAAAATCTTGTTCATGTAATCCATAAAAATTGCAGGAGCATTAGTCACACCAAAAGGCATTACCAGATACTCATAGTGCCCATACCTAGTTCTAAAGGCAGTCTTAGGTATATCCTCTTACTTAACTCTAATCTGATGATAGCCCGACCTAAGATCTATCTTGCTAAACACACATGCCCCCACTAACTGATCCATTAGGTTATCAATCCTAGGCAAAGGATACCTATTCTTATTGGTTACCTTGTTCAACTGATGGTAATCCGTACACAACCTCATACTACCATCCTTCTTCTTTACTAACAAAACAGGCGCTCCCCAGGGTGATACACTAGGCCTCACAAACTTCTTCTCTAGTAAATCTTCTAATTGTTTCTTAAGTTCTGCTAATTCTATGGGTGACATCCTATAAGATGTAGTTGAAATCGGTCCCGTCCCCGGTACTAAATCTATAGAAAATTCTATTTCTCTCTCAGGTGGTAGACTAGACACATTATCAGCAAACACCCCGGGATACTCACACACTACAAGTATCTCACTAACAATAACACTACTCTCAGATTTCAAAGAATCTAGTAACATGTAAACCTGGCCATCTTCCCTTAGAGACGCCTTTACTTGATTGGAAGTCAAAAGGTCCTTATTCTTACTCTGAACAGGATGACCAAACACAACAGATTTATCAGCACAGTTTAAAAGGACATGATTGGAAGATAACCAGTCCATACCAAGAATATCTAGTTGACTTAGACGCAAACAAATCAAATCAACTAGGAATTCTCTATCATTAACATGAATAGAACAATTTAAGCACACATTAGAAGTAAAAACTGACCCACTAGTTGACGTTTCCATACTAAAAAAAAAAGGCAAGGAAGAAACAAGTAATTTTAATTTAGACACACAAGCATGTGATATGAAAGAGTGAGTCGCACCAGAATCAAATAAAACAACTAAAGGATTACCCGCAATGAAACCAGTACCTTGGATCAAGTCCTCGGATTGAGCAGCTTTAGTACCACTCAAGGCAAACACTCTCCCCGTAGTTTTAGGTTTACTGGCACTCCCACTTACACCTCCACTCGCCGCTGCAGTGCCTTGCGTCTTTTGAGGACAATTACGAGAAATATGTCCCTTCCCTTGACAATTGTAACAGGTGATCTCTTTATCTTCACATTGGTTTGCTCGATGTCCCTCCTTCCCGCATTTGAAGCAAGTATTAGAAGTGGTAGAGCCAACACTTCCACCCTTGGATGCTTGATCAGCAGCTGGAGCATAACTCCTCTTTTGCATTGTACCCTCACTGCCACCTCTAAATTTGGAGCTCCCCGTTGCACGAGAATACGGTTTGCCCTTGCTAGTTGATTGGGACTTGTTCTGACTTCTCAAAGGCCCTCCACTCTTGTAATGCGCCGCTCTAGCCCTACTGTCTTCATCATAAATCCTTCATTCGTTCACCAGCTCGTGAAAGCGCGTCATCCCCTGGTAGTTGAACACTTGCTTGATCTCTGGACGAAGTCCGCTGAGAAACTTTACGCACTTTGACTTTTCATTAGCAGCTCCCTCATATGTTAGATAGAATCGAACTAATGCTTCAAACTTGGATACGTAGTGCGCCACGGTGCCATCCCCTTGTTTTAACTCAAGGAACTCTATTTGCTTCTTGTTACGAACGATATGGGGAAAGTACTTATCAATGAACAACCTCTTGAAGTTATCCCAGCTCAACGCGGTGCCCTCATCGATCATCCTTTGATAGGTGCTCTGCCACCAAAATCCGGCATCCCCTGATAACATGAACACGGCCAAGGTTACCTTTTGCATCATCGGGCAGTCCATTGCTCTAAAGATCTTCTCGATCTCAAATATCCAGTCGGCAGCCCCATTGGGTCATAACCCCCTCGAAAGGTAGGTGGATGGTTCCTCTGGAACCGAGCAAGCCAATCCACCTCATGATGTTGGTTTAGGTTGCCAACAGCCTGCGCCATAGCCATTATGGCTTCAGCCATCACTCGGTCATTCCTACCTCCTCCAGCCATTACTCTTCTGATTCACAGAAAAGTAGAGAAATCAATCAAACAATCAAATCAAGTAACACAATTCACTCAATCAACATAACACATTAGCACCACAGAAGCACAGTAAACTCATAACTCAAGGCCGGTGAACCGACCTGCTCTGCTACCACTTAATGTGACACCCTTCTACCCCAAACTCTTACACAATTAATAAATCAAAATATAGGAAAAAGTTATGTCCCACAAAGGGTAAAAAGGTTCACATTTCTCTCGTTAAAACGTCATTTATTTCCAAGTCAACTCATTTAAAATAGAAATGGAAGTCAACGGTTCTCAAAGTAATTAAAACAGCGGAATCACAAGTATCAACATCAACATATCTATCATGGCCACGTAAGGCATTTAAAACGGTTTACATAATCTTTTCTAAAAAGGAAAATCATAAAAATAAAACCCCAATAATATGCCCTGATGTCACAAGTATCAGATCGACACTCCCTTCAATCAATATTCGACACCAGTCGTGTCATCATCATCACCTGTAAAATTAACCACAGTGTAACGGTGAGGAAAAGAATACCAACTCATACATACACATAGAAGGCTACCGTATCCTCACCCACATATAATCACCATTCTCATCAAGTAATAAAACACTCATCATCTTACACCCTTTATTATCAAATATATTACCTCATCACAATTATATAAATCATACTTTACAATTCATAAAAAAAAACACATTCTCTACACTCAACACATAATACTCATATCATCAATAATACTCATAACATCATAATATAATTCAATATCATCATTAAATGCAATGCATGTTCATCTATCATCATGCACACCAAAACTCATCAACATCATCCCAAGGACCATGACTTGGAACTCCACATAATGGGCGCACCTCGTCAATTACCCTAGTTGTTACCAATGATGGTCCACCGGTGTCACCACACAACTGATAGGTTGCACCCCCTCGTTGGGCCTGCACAACGACATTCGACCCTAGGTTGCACCCCCTCGTTGGGCCCGTGCATCGAACGTCCCATCATGACCTCTGCACCCCCTCGTTGGTCTCGTGCAGTTCACCTTTTGAGTTGTACCCCCCTCGTTGGGCTCGTACAACTCAGGTATCACCTCATACGCTCAAGGCATCATCAGCGTCTTAAGGTTATATACATCATCATCATCAAACATCGTCATCATAAATCACCATAAGCATCATCAAGCATCATCGTCATAAATCATCATAAGCTCAATGCATCAATATATAATCATCATACACCTCATTCCTCATATGCTCATTACATCAATATACTATCATCACCCATCACATACCTCATACACTCAATACATCAATACATCATCATTGATCACAATATTATAAACCTCTATCATCAAAGGAGATAATCATATCATCATACTCGCATCACAATCAATGTATAACAATCATCAACAAACACAAGGGTCACAAATCCACTCTGGTAATTGATTACCAGCCTCCTGTAATCGATTACCAGCCAATCACCTCTCTGGTAATCGATTACAGGCCCCCTGTAATCAATTACCTGCAAGCAAACCCTCTGGTAATCGATTACAAACCCTCTGTAATCGATTACCTGCAAGCACACACTCTGGTAATCGATTACAACATCTCTGTAATCGATTACCTGCAAGCAATCACCCTGGAAATCGATTACAACATCTCTGTAATCGATTACCTGCGAGCTGACAACACTCCAGGCTGCCCAGAAAGCCCTGGTAATCGATTACAGACTTCTGTAATCGATTACCCGCGACGCAGATAACAGTTCTCGCGACTTTTACCCCCTTTTAAACCCCTTTAATCAACCTCTAATCAATCCTCTTTGTTAAAACATCAATTATATACGTTTATATCAATCAAACTCAGTAAAAGCACCAATCTTTACACAGATTCGCACGGTTAATCCATCAAAACCCCAAATCATCAACCCCTCTTTACCCCTTTTTACTATTCTCAATATCCTCTTCAACTTCATTCAAGATTCATCAAGATTCATAAAACAATTCAACAATCAACAAGTTTTCATCATACCATACTCATCATATACATATATCAATTCGAATTTAAAGTCTTAGAACTACCCAAGCACCCCCACATGCACATATAAGTAGCACCCTCTCCCCCACCGTACCTTGAAGTGAAGATCGAACAACAAAGAAGACTCTTTCTTGATGATCACTCTGCAGCAACCTCCTCTTGAGACGTCGTTTCTCCCCTCCTTAGTGTTTCGCTCTCTGACGATTTGAAAAAGAAGGATTAGGGTGAACTGGTAACCCCTCCTTACTCAAATGCCTAAATGGGCTGGGCCTACTCTCACCCCCTTATCCTATTTTAAATTTGAAATAGCTTTATGGATAAAACCATTACTAATACTATTACTATTATTTATTTATTTCTCTATTTTATTAATTTAATTTAAATTAATTTTATTAATAAAATTTAGGATGTTACAATTCCCACGGTTGGTCTGTCCAGTACATAATAAAAGTCCTTTAATGCGTATTCATGTGAAAGATTTGATATCACATATCCATGATCACTGAGACATAGTCATCAATCTACTCATATACTAGTCTTGACGTATTATTGTTGTCCTTATTCACAATAATACTTGACTAGGGATGATTTGAGACTGACGGTGTGAAGTAGCCTATAGAATCTTACTATCAAGTCAAACTTGATACCTTACAGCCACAAACAAGTCATTCTAAGAACTTTATCATATTAATTAATTAATATAATAAATAATGCCTTTTACAATTAACATGACATATATTGTATGCTCAAAGGGGTCAATATACCATTGGCCTCTAGAGCATACACCAACATTTAGAAGATGATAAGTTAATTCAGATTATTAACTATTTTCATTTAATTAAGTGTTTACTTATCTTTTAAAAATAGATTATTTGACAGGAATGTATAACCATGTTAATTGATCAAGATAAGGTAGTGAACTTACTTAAATAGGATATATTTTTATTTTGAAAGAAAGGTTTGAGTATAAAACGAAGTTTAGGAGCAGAGCTTTAATTATAAAATTTTTAATTTCTACTTGTAATGCCTAAAATAGTTTAGGAATTAATGTTACATTCCAAAATACTTATTTAAGCTTAAACTAAAAATATATATAATCAATAATGTGTAGATGTATGATTTGTTAAATTTGATGTTATTCTTAAAAGCAAATCTCTTTTAGAAAGACTACAAGTAATTTGAATTGAAAAACAAGTGTAGAAAATAAAGAAAAAGTAGGGAGAGAGGTACTATGATGGCATCTGCCTAGAAGTCATGGACAAACTGCTGAGATCATGGATGCAAGCTAATGGAATTAAGGGCGTGAGGTTTAGGACCATGTCCTACAACCTATGACTAAGATGACTTTCTCCTCAAAGTCATAATTTGACCATTCCTCTTATGGGTCATGCACTCCAAACAATTATTTGATAATTTTCTTACTTGGGTTATTTTAATTTTCCTAAATAGGCCATATGCTCATGGCCTCAAGTTTATTGGTGGATAGTTTGTATTTTATTTGACTTGTATTTTCTTCCTTACTTTTTCTTTAGTGAGGCACCTATTTTAAGGCTTAGAATAGCTTGGGGTTGGTGGTTCAACATCCACTTAGGATAGAATTAATTTTCCTTGCCATTTTCCACTCATGACCACCCCTTTTTAGGCTAAAATAGGAGGGTCTCCTTGTATACGTTTTTTAATCAACATTTTGAAATAGAAAGCTTCGCTTTATTTTCTCCCTTGTGAGGTTAAGAAGCTTGATGGTTCTTTCTCAAACCATTGTGATTCTTATCCTCCTCCATGAGCCGGTGGCGAATCAACACTGGTGGCTTATCTGCTGAAGGGGTTGCCTTCATCAATGGCGCCATTCCCCTCTTTTCTCCTCCACTTTTTCATTTCAATTCTCTCATTTTGATGCACTTTAGTTACTATTTTTACAGCTGCAAATCTGGATGATGGCATCTGCCTTAAAGTTATGGACAACCTGCTGAGATCATGGATGCAATTAAGCTAAGGGAATTAAGGGTGTGAGGTTTAGGATCATGTCCTACAACCTAAGGCTAAGTTGACTTTCTCCTCAAAGTTATCATTTGACCATTCCTCTTATGAGTCATGCAATCCAAATGATTATTTGATAATTTCCTTACTTGGGTTATTTTTAAATTTTCCTAAATAGGTCACATGCCCATGGCCTCAAGTCTATTGTTTGATAGTTTGTATTTTATTTGAGTTGTATTTTTCCTCCTTACTTTTCCTTTAGTGATGCACCTAGTTTAAGGCTTATGACATCTCAGGGTTATGGTTCAACACCCACTTTGATGGCAACTGCCAGTGAGGCTCTGAGCTGGTAGCTGGGAGTTGATGAGCTAGAGGCAAGCTTGGACCTATATGGGATGCTTGGAGTTGAACCAAGTTTTGGTCAACCATGTTATTGGTCAACCCCCATGGTCAACCTTTGACCAACTTGACCCAAGTCAACATGAAGACTTCATTTAATTAGGAGTTAATTAGGATAGGATTTATTTGTAATTTTCCTAATTCCTTCTCTTAATATGGGACACTACTTTTAGTGGGTTTAATGGCTAAGAGTTGGCTTAGCTATATGTCTAGGAGGTCATGGGTTCAAATCCCATTAGGAATAGGTTTTTAGTCTTCCATTATTTTCCTCCTCATTTTGGCTGCCTAAGCTTTTATTATATGATCATGTATTTATCAAATTTTGACGATAATAATTCTTTTGTCTTAGGATAAATACATTATTCCTGAAGAAGGAAGAAAATGAGTATTTTCTCGCATAAATGATGCTTGAAGGAGTCACAAGAGCAAAATCAAGAAGAACTGCTTTTTGAAGTACTCTAATATGAAAGAGAGGTTGAAGAACTGTCCTAATACCATATCTAAAGCTTATTTCAAGAAATTGATGACTTATTGGAAGAATAATAATGTCCAAGTAAGATATTTATTTGGTTCCTTGATTTTAAAATATATATTTTATTATCTAACCTTTTATTTCTCAACAATGCAGAGCATTATTAAAAAAATGGTGTGAATATGACAAAGCAAAAGTATATGCATCGCATGAGACCAATAAATTTTGCTAGAATTCGTGCACAATTGGTAGTGTATTTATTCTTGTTTAACATACTTATTTTCTATATCATAAACACCTTTGAATAAATATTTTTAACACTCTATCTCTAATTAATGTAGCAAGCAAAGAAGGAGAATAAAGAGGAAATTGCCCAAGGTGAAATGTTTATTAAGACTCGCAAAAGCTGAAAAGTAAAAGACTTGGACGAGGAAACACAAAGTGTTATTGTAAGTTTAATCAAGGCAAACTTCAAGATTCAATTGGATACAAACACTTGATTTTATCTTGACATTGATTTCTTTAATCAGGACAAACTTGAGGATTCAATTCAAAACTCCATTGAAGCTGAGACATTTCAATCACTGTTTGGAAACGAAAAGCCTGGTAGAGTTTTTTGCTATGGAAGAACTGTCACTCCTTCAATTCTTAAAAAAATGAAGAAATTACAGCTACCAAGAAACAACATTCTAATGAAGTGACTGGTATGAAGAGGGAGATGAAAGGATTAAAATCACTTGCAAAGACCATGTTGAAACAACAAAATCTAGATTTAAATGAAGAGAAGGTAGATAATATGATGACAACTGCTTGAGGCTATGAAAATAGTGTTGGTCCGCGTTCATCTGCATCGTCTCATGCTCCTCATCAAGAAGAGGCATCCTCTTATATTTGTAGGAAAAGACACATTTGTTTCTTAATGTTTAGAATAGACGTGTTAGGCAAAGTGATAAAATTGTTACTGAAGTTCGTAAATACGTTTGACAATTAGTTTAGTTCCTAGAGTTACTTAAGTAAGTAATTAAACATCAATTACAAAGCAGGAAAAATATTTCAATTTTCTTAGATAAGTATTATAATGTTTAGGTATTGTTTTAATAGGGAATCAATTCTGGCTCACCACACATGGTTAATAGATCAGGTAGAGACTTGTCCAAGGATAAGTGTTGAGTCTCAGAAGATAAAATCAGAAATTATGAAATATAACTTGAGTCTCATGCTCTTAGAGTTTTAATGGATTACAAATACAAAACATAAAAATCACTATATGAATATCCTCTAACAAACATTATACTTATGTTCATATCAATAACACTGAGAAGGATCGTAAGAAGGAGCTTCAGAATAACTTAATTTCAAACATCATCTGAAGAGCTTCTCCGTCTGAAATTCATAAAGACAAAGAATATCAGTTGCATCTGAAGGCTGAAGGTATCAGATTCAAATGAAGACCTCGTAAAGACGTCGCTGTCAACACAGAACTATCATCTTCTTGGTCTAACCTAATTCAGCATAAGAGACAGGAATGCTTTTCTACCTCGTTCAAGAGTATTGCACAAATGAGGAAAGTCTGCAATGCATGCTACACCTGCAACGCAAAAAGCTTTATGTGTGCAGAACCTATACCTAAAAAGCATCCCATGAATACTGGAAAAGAAGTCCAACGTCTCAACGCATTTAATGCTATTTGAAAACGGGAAAAAGAGGGTCAAAGGCTATTTAAAGGCTCGTGTCTTTGAAGACAGGGTGATTGAAGAGAAATATTCATTGAGCCCTTACGCTGCAAAATCGCTGTCAACAACACTCTGATAATACTTGTATAATCTAAATTTTCATATCCTGAGTTAATCTAAGTTTGTACTTGAGTTCTAGCTATCCTCTGAGATAGTATTATAGAACACTCTCTGTTTAGTTAAGAAAATTGGGTTATAAGCCTGGAGAGGCTTTCTGTTTAAAGAATACTTGGGTTTATACACTTGGTTAAGTGTTTGAGAGCCTGAAGAGGCTTGGAGGAAGAAAGAATACTTGTGTGAGAGCCTGGAGAGGCTTGGTGTAAGAAAGAATACTCGGTGATAGCCTAGAGAGGCTTGGTGTACTCTTTGATTGCCTGGAGAGGCTTGGTGTACTCTTTGATAGCCTGGAGAGGCTTGGTGTACTCGACATTCTTGCAAGAATAGTGAAAAGCCATTGGTGGTTTGCCTTTGGGACTGGACGTAGCTCACAGTGAAGTGGGTGAACCAGGATAAATTCGTTTGTGTTCTCTTCTTCCCTTTAACTCTGTGCTTTTGTTTTTCATCTAACCAAAAAGGGGTGTGAAAAGTATTTCATTCAGAGAACCTTATCATTTATCAGTTACTGTTGCGAACTAAATTTTTATCAGAACATAAGTTCAGAAGTTATACTAAAACTTCAGATTGTATCTCAACATCTTAAGGTTTTTCTCACAATTTCTAACTAAAATTAATTAAGTTTTAAGGTTTCCGCTAAAACACTATTCAACCCCCTTTTAGTGTTTCCCTGTGTAAATTCAGTTGGTACCAGAGCTTAACCTCGGGGTTAGCACCTAATCAGTGTAGAGGTCAGATCAAATGGAACCTTCCAACAGTAACAGACAATACATTACTGAAGGAGCCTCTATTACGAGACCTCCTGCATTCAATGGAGTGGATTATCACTACTGGAGGGACCGTATGAAGCTGTTTATTGAAAGCAACAACATTGATGTATGGGATGTGGTCACTGATGGAGACTATGTTCCCATGCATGCTGGAGTGCCCATACCAAAGGCTGATTGGACCTTAGAGCAGAAGGTGAGAGTTTAACTAAATGCCAAGGCCAAACTCTATCTGATATGCTCATTGAACAAATCAGAATATGAAAAGGTTCATGGATGTTCATCTACCAAAGAGATCTGGGAGACACTTGCAGCTGCCCATGAAGGGACAGGGTCTGTCAAACAATCCAAGATCAGTATGCTTGTACATCAATATGAGATGTTCAAGATGGAAGAATCTGAAACAATAGATCAAATGTTTGGGAGATTTCAGACGATAATGAATGGACTCAGATCTTTGGGTAGAACCTTTGAATCTGGAGATAACAATCGAAAGATTCTAAGAAGTTTGCCAAAATCCTGGAGACCCAAGGTTACAACTATTCAAGAAGCCAAAGATTTGAATTCTCTTAGAATAGAGGAACTATTAGGGTCTCTCAAAGTTCATGAGCTTGAACTTGGGGAAGATGACATCAAGAAGAAGTCTCTGGCATTGAGCTCAAAGGCTAGACAGTGTAGGCATGACAGCATGAAGGCAATGCAAGCAGAGGACATCTCAGATGGTGATACTGAATCTGAATGTTGTTCAGAAGATGATGATCTTGCCCTTCTCAGCAGAAAAATTAGAGAGATGCTGCAAAGAAAAGATAAATTCAAAAGATCACAACCGTCTAGTTCAAAACCAGGTAAGTCTAGTAAAGAGCCATTTAAAACTGACAAAATTACCTGTTATGAATGTGGACAACCAGGTCATGTAAGGACAGAATGTCCAAAGTCGAGAAAACCAGTTCCTCAGAAGAATAAATTCTTCAAGAAGAAGAAAGGACTCATGGCTACATGGGAAGATCTGGATGATTCCACTTCAGAAGAAGAAGATGATACTTCAGAGGAAGCAAATCTATGTCTGATGGCTAGTCTACCCTCCTCAGACAGCTCAGAATCAGAGGTATTTCCTCAAACTTTACAAGATCAGTACGATGACCTTGTTGAAAGTAGTAGAGAGCTTTATAATGAATTTAAAGAACTGCCAAGAGCTTTTACTCAAGTTGTTGAAGAAAATGAAAAGCTGCAATTAGAAAATCATGCTCTCAAAGAGAAACTACTTCAGCAAGATCCAAGTGGTTCTGATAATCTTGCAAAAGAAAATAAATTACTCAAAAGCAAGATTAAAGAATTAACTATGGATCTAGCCAGATTTGTCAAAGGAACTGATAATCTGAATAGATTATTAGGCTCTCAAAGGCACTCCTTAGACAAAAGTGGTCTAGGTTACTCAGAAACATCTTCTTCTGAATCATTTAATTTTACAGTGCTAGATAAAGGACCTAAGAAAGGTAATGGGTGTTCCATTTGTGGGAAGCCTGGACATAATCAGTCTTTGTGCAGACACAAAAGGAAAACAAGACCCAAAGCTAACAAAAGAGGACTCAAGAAGGTATGGGTACCTAAGAGTTTAATTGTTCCTGTTGCAGATGTGTTTAACAGGACAAAAGACACACCACAAATGGTACCTGGACAGTGGGTGCTCACGGCACATGACGGGAGAAAGGTGATTGTTCCAAAGCCTTAGACCCAATGCAGAAGGAGTGGTCACCTTTGGTGGAAATCAGCAAGGGAAGATCATTGGTATTGGGACAGTAGGTATGACTCCCCTCTCCCTAATTAAAAATGTACTTCTTGTTGTAGGCTTACAACACAATCTTCTGAGCATAAGTCAATTATGTGACAGTGGATACATTGTATCCTTCACCAAAGAAAGATGTATAGTCAAAGATGCTTCAAATCATATCCTCTTTTCTGCTAGGAGACACAACAATGTGTACAAGATTGATCTAGAGGAACTTGCAAATCAAAATGTGAAGTGCTTTGTTTCAATTGAAGATGAAAAACAGATTTGCCATCAGAAACTTGGGCATGCTAGCTTAAGATTAATCTCAAAGATAACCAAACTCAATCTGGTTAAAGGCCTACCCAAGCTTTCATTCAAGTCTGACATTTTATGTGAAAACTGTCTGAAAGGGAAACAAACGAGACACTCTTTTAAGATTAAAACTGTTGTTTCAACCAGCAGACCCTTGGAACTGCTTCACATGGATTTGTTTGGGCCCACTAGAACTGAGAGTCTTAGCAAAAAGAAATATGGAATAGTTATTTTCGATGACTATACTAGATTCACATGGGTGATATTCCTAAGAAACAAAGAGGAAACCTTTGAGAATTTCACAAAATTCTGTAAGAAGGTGCAGAATGAAAAAGGAATCTGCATTTCTGCAATTAGAAGTGGTCACGGTGGAGGGTTTGAAAACTCAAACTTCAGACTGTTCTGTGATGAGAATGGGATCTCACACAATTTCTCAGTGGCCAGAACACCTCAGCAGAATGGGGTAGTTGAGAGAAAGAACCGAAGTCTGTAGGAAATGGGAAGAACCATGCTCATTTCAAGCAATCTACCTAGATCCTTTTGGGCAGAAGATGTTCACACAACATGCTACATTCAAAATAGAATTTTGGTAAGACCAATTCTCAAAAGGACTCCATATGAATTGTGGAAAGGATGAAAACCCAACATTTCCTACTTCCATATCTTTGGATGTGAGTGTTTTATACTCAACACTAAAGATGACCTAAGAAAGTTTGATGCTAAGTCTGATAAAGGTTTCTTTATTGGATATTCTGAAACGTCTAAAGCTTATAGAGTATATAACTCAAGAACTTTAGCTGTGGAAGAATCTATTCATGTAAGATTCAATGACTTTAAAGAGACTGATAGGGAACTATCAGATCTAGAAGAGGATTTTGCAGTTATGAAGATAAATCCAGAAATCAAATCTGTAAGATCATCTGAAGAACATGCTAAGCAAAAGACTGAGTCAGACTCTGAAGCTGGACCTTCTCAGACCAATATTATTGAGTCTCAGACAGAGAATGCACCTCCACTTAATCGTGATTGGAGATATTGATCCCATCATCCAAGAAAGTAGATAATAGGAGATGCTTCAGAAGGAGTGAGAACAAGATCAAGGTTCAGAAGCTTGAACAATCTCGCACTTCTTTCTGAAATCGAACCTAAAAACATAGATGAAGCTCTGCATGATGAAGGATGGATCCTAGCCATGCAAGATGAGCTAAATCAATTTGCTTGAAGTGATGTCTGGACACTTGTCCCTAAGCCCGATGGGAAAACTATCATAGGAACCAAATGGGTGTTCAGAAACAAGTTGTCAGAAGAAGGAAAGGTAACCAGAAACAAGGCCAGGCTTGTTGCTCAAGGTTATAATAAAAAAGAAGGTATTGACTTTACTGAAACTTTTGCTCCTGTAGCTAGGCTTAAAGCCATTAGAATATTATTGTCTTATGCAGTAAATAATGGCATCACCCTATATCAAATGGATGTCTAGAGTGCTTTTCTCAATGGTCTTATTGAGGAAGAAGTCTATGTTAGACAACCACCAGGTTTTGAAGATACTACTTTTCCAGAACATGTTTTCAAATTGAAAAAGGCTCTCTATGGTCTAAAACAAGCACCTAGAGCTTGGTATGACAGATTGAGTAATTTTCTCATCAAAAATGGTTTTCAATGAGGAAAAGTAGATACAACCCTTTTTAGAAAAATGTCTAACAAAGATTTCATTCTTGTTCAGATATATGTGGATGACATTATCTTTTGTTCTACTGATTCATCGTTGTGCAAGGAATTTTCAAATCTTATGCAATCAGAGTTTGAAATGAGTATGATGGGGGAACTTAAGTTCTTCCTTGGACTTCAAATTAAGCAACAAACCGATTTTATATGGATCCATCAAGAAAAATATACTAAGGAAATGCTTAAGAAGTTTAATATGAATGATTTCAAGCCTATGAAAACTCCTATGCACCCTTCATATGTTCTCAATAAAGATGAAGGAGAGGAACCAGTAAATCAAACCCTGTACAGAGCGATGATTGGTTCATTACTATATCTAACAGCAAGTAGACCTGACATTATGTTCAACATATGTCTTTGTGCTAGATTTCAGTCTGATCCAAGAGTTTCTTATTACAAGGCAGTAAAGAGAATTTTCAGATATTTAAAAGGTATTACTAATCTTGGTCTTTGCTATAAGAAAAGTAAGGATTGCAGGTTAGTGGGATTATGTGATGCTGATTTTGCTGGAGATAGAATTGAAAGAAAATCTACCAGTGGAGGATGTCACTTCATTGGAGAAAATATGATCAGCTGGTCCAGCAAAAGACAAAGCACAATTGCACTTTCTACTGCTGAAGCAGAATATGTTGATGCAGCCAGTTGTTGTTCACAACTGCTATGGGTAAAGTATCAATTAGAAGATTTTAACATTGATGTTAAATCTATTCCTGTTATGTGTGATGATACTAGTGCAATTAACCTTTCTAAAAATCCCATTCAACACTCTAGGGCAAAACATATTGAAATCAAGCATCATTTCATTAGAGACTGTTCAGAAAGGAGTTTTTGATATAAAATTCATTGATACTGATCATCAATGGGCTGACATATTCACAAAATCTCTTACTGAAGATAGATTTAAATTTATAAGAGATAATTTAAACATCTTAGCATTTTCTGTAAAATAGTTGTTTTCATCTGAACATGCATCCTCTGAATATATGAGTACATATGAACATGCATCACAGCATGATTGCACGTTCTCCAAGACTGCAACTGACAACACTAAAGCTGTTTTACGTCTACTTAAGAGAGAAAATTGAGCCATTCAAAGGCTAATGCCATCATTATTTCTCTCTCTCTGAAAGTTGTAGAGTTTACTTGTGTCCTAAGTTCTTCATCTCCATTTCTCCTCAAGCTATCATCAATGGCGTCAAAGAAATCTGCAGGTTTCCAAATTGTACCTTCCAAGACCATCAACCTGGATGATCTTGCTGCTGGAGGTATTAATCTCTATGATATCTTCGATGCATGTGGCTGGACTGAGTATTTCACAGTTATTAATTGTGCTTGGCATGAACAAAGTGTCATCGAGTTTTGGGAAAATGGTGAGGATATTTCAACTGCTGATGGGAAATATCAAGGGTTAAAGACTAAAGTACTGGGAAAAGTGGTGTTAGTTGATGCAAGCATACTCGCTCAAGTAACCAGTATTTATGACTTTGGGAATATGTTTGTTCCTGACTGGGAGTTGAGAAACGGTGGTACAAAGAAGTTCACTAAGCAGCTGTATGGGACTGAAAACCCTAAAGAACCGAAAAGCTCACTCATGATTCACAAGGCTCGGGTTTTACATTCTATTCTTCACTGCTGTGTGATACCCAAGCATGGAAGAAAGAATCATGTCTCTGAACTTGAAAGATACTGTTTAGTCCATCTCCTGGACAAGAAACCCTTGAATCTTCCAAGGATTCTTCTCTATAATATGTTGAAGAGGGTACATGATTCGGCAGCAAGATACACGCAGACTACTCTCATCACAAAAAATTTGTTGCACTACCGGGCTCCTATTGAGAGAAGTTATGATCACAAAGGTCCTCCTCTCATCACATTGGTAAATATAAAAAAGATGGGGATTCCAATAAAGAAACCCTCACATGAAAAGACCTTAAAGGAGGAAGCCGTGGACTTGAAGACCAAAAGGACTGGAAAAAGTCCTCAGAAAGTGCTGGAAATTCTAGAGGGTGAACTGACAGGTGATCCTCACAAGGATAAGTTTGTCTCTGCCCAAACACCAACGAAGGTCTTCAAAAATAAAAGATCAAATGCTCCTCAGAAGGAAGTTCGTGTTCAGAAGGAACTCTCCACTGTTGAAAAGAATCAGGTCAGTGTGTCTGGACCTGCTCAATCTATGGGTCAAACAACTGAAACATCTATAATTGCTACTCAGCCTACTCTCACTCTGAGAGGTCAGGTAGAGGACAACAACAAAATAGACTCTGAACTTCATGGAGCTATGGAAGTACTCACACCTATTCAAGCTATTCCCCTTGCTACCAGCCTGCCTGAATCTGATATCAGAAAGGTGGTAGATGCGATTGAAGAAAAAGAAAGAAAGAAAAGAGAGGAACAAGAACAACTAGACTATGCTCTTGTTGTTGCAGCTCAACAAGCTATACTGGAGGATGACAGAGTTGAGCAAGAATCTAGGCTCAAAAAGAGAAGAGCTAGTGCCAAGTCTAAAAGGTTGAAGAGAAGAAGACTTCTTGATCCTATTGATGATGATGTCCCTCAGAGGATCACAAGAAGCAGGAGCACTCAAGAAGAGGATGCAATTGTTTTTCAAAAGGAAGCTGAGAATCAAAGAAGGAAAAAGCTGGAGGAATTGAAGAAAACGAAGCAAGCTGAGGGTGGCTCTGTGGTTCCTATCAAAAGAATTAGAGTCTTGTTTGATAATGTGACCACCTCAGAAGATGAAGCTCCTCCTCCTCCACCTAAGGTTATTAGCACATCAATAAAAGTGCCTCCCTCCTCACCAACTCCATCATCATCAGCTCTTTCAGGCTATTCAGAGCTAAACTCTGACGATGAAGAGCTCAACTGCGTCTGGATGGGAGGAAATATTCCCATCTCCAGGGCTGAACTGCTGAAAGAAAAGCCTCGGGATCTATCAAGAGAGCCCACATATGATATTGCTTTGAATGCCATAAGTAATGAGCAAATCATGTGGTCTGGTGAAGTACCTAACAGGTTCTACAATGTACCTATTTCAGAAAGGTTGAGGGTACCCAAGTTCCCAAATTTGTATGAAGAACTGTTGTTTTTCAAGGATGCTGCACCCTTGATCTCAACACCACCTTCTAGGCTGATTTTGGAAACTGGTGCTGAGGCTAGGAAAAGAAGAATGAACAGCTCAGGGGGAGTTAGCATCTCAGATTTTCTGGACAGGATCAAGCATGATGGTGTGGTAACCCACAATCACAGATGGAGACTGCTGGATCCATTCTCTCAGGATCAACATACCTTATCTTATGAAGACTGGATTCTTGTCAGAATGCTGTGTCTTGAAGCAGAATTGGTAGACAAGTACAGTGGTGTCTTTGGTCAGAGGGACTTCAAACCACCATTGAAAGTGCATACGAAGCTGTCTACTTCGATTCTGGTATATCCTGATAGGATTGTTCCTAGATATCCTTATGCTGATTCATATCAGAATAAAGGCAAAGCTATTGTCTCTGAAGAAGATCCTCTAAGAGAATTGTCGGAAGAAGATTGGAACCATCTAGCTGAAGAAGTTTTTGCTGAACAAGGTATGGATCACTCTCTGTATGAAGCTATGTGGAATTACCACCGGTAGATTGTAGAGGCACGTGGTAGCTGTTCTGGTGTAAAATGGGATGACTCTGACTCTATGGTCAAGATTGGCAAGAACACCACCTTGGAAACTCCTATTTTCTTCAGAGGCAGATTTCCAACATATAACTTTGATCATGTTTTCAAAATGCATCATGACTGGGTCATGACCAAATTCGTTAATGATCAACCTTACTATGTGAGAGTGCCTGATCCCAAGAAGCTTAATCTTCCACCTAGGTTCAATTTCTTCAAGTATGTCAGAAGGTACATCATTATCATCTTTTATGAAGAAAATCTTGAAGCCGAAGTGATTGCTCTGACCAGAGAGAATATTGCCCTGCAAAATAAAAATGACAAACTTCTACAACGAACGGATGCAATTCTTGATGCTCAAGCTCAGATCAAAGCTGGATAAGATGAGCTGAAGGCAATTGTGATTGCTGAACTTGAAAAGCAACGACAAGCCTTGTAGCAGATGTTTGAGCAAGCTCTCATGAGTTTGAGACCTAGTTAAAGCAGTAGTCATGTTTTAGAATCTGTTTATTCTGTAATACTATCATTATCTATCGAATGCATGCGTGTTGATGGATTCCTGGAAAGTGTACCAAAAGTCTAGCAGTTATAGAGTAAGTAAGATATCGTATCCACAGGGAGCGGTTGTAATTTGTAAAGTGATAACGATTGTATTTCCAATAAAAACGGTTTGTAAAAAGGTATGGTTGTTTTCAAAATAATAAATAATAAATAAAAGTAAAAACAGATAAACGCGAGGAGAGAATAATAATTTGGATTAGGATTTGACTTCGCTTCATCTCCCCCCTTGTGTATGCGAATCCCTTCCTTTAATTATGATCGTACTCGTAGTTACCTTAGTATTGTCTAACTACAATAATTATAAGGCATGCCTGGTAATTACCGTACCCGCAAATTCCCCTATAACACCATAATTAAACGTCAGAAACTATTCTCTACAGGCATTCAAAGTGGCTTGGCGACCCCAAACATTCCCCGTATTTTGTAACTGACACTATCATCTTAATCATACTTTCACATAAAGCACCTATGAAGGGGTGTGTCACTCACTGAACCTTCAATCATTAGAATACAATCTTTATACTACGATATGACTAAAACGAGTACCTTTAGCAATCGGAGATTAAGCTTCATAGACATCTCTATGCTCACCTAACTCTAATACTAGCCGGAGTTCCACTTTTTGTATCCAGAGCACTAGCCTACCACCCCGGCGCACGCGCGGAGGTGATGCATTACAAGCAGCATAAAGATACTGATAAATTACAAATAGAGAATCATAATTAAGAAGAAGAGAATTCTATATACACAAGGGGATTGAATCCACTACATTAAATACTACTGGAGAGCTTAGCTACTCATGGTAGCCATTACAAACCACTGAGAAATCTGTCACCTTTCTCAATCCTAGAACTACTCTCTCTCTGTATCTGTGTGTTTGTGACCTATGCAAAGGGATCTATTTATAGAGTGCGAAAACCCTAATTCTGCTCCAAGAAGTCAATCTGGATCTAGGTTAAGAGGCTGCTGCGCAACATGCGCTTTATGTGCGCTTAGCGCGCATGAAGCCTAATCAATCTGCTGCTGCGCTTCATGTGCGCTTAGCGCAGGTGGAGCCTGATCAATCTGGATCTGCGCTACAGCTTTCCTTCAAATCTTGATCTAACTTCTGGATCTCTTTCTGATCTTATCTGGTTTTCCTTTATCCCTTTATCTGAGTTGTTTTTGTATTTATTTGATTTGGATTTGAACTGAAGAGGTTATCCACAAGATTCTCTGATTATCTCCTCTTTATTTAAATTCTGAATTTGCAACAACCTCCTTTCTGATGTTATTTTCTCTCTCATTCCAAATCTCCTGTAAATATGCATAAAATAACAAATTTCTATTCAAAATAGCATCATATTCAAATTTGAACCAAATAATTACAAATATTGTAAATATTAATAAAAAGGGATATTTTGGGGCATAAATTACTATTTTAACCTTGATAAGTGTAATAAAAACTATATGAAAATAACGCTAATTTTACACTTATCATGTGTGCATGGGCATTTATGACTATTAATTGCTTCTCTGTTATTTATTCTCACCTATTCATTATGTGTCTTCTACTGTCTGTTACTAACCCTTTTCATTGATGACAAAAGGGGGAGAAGGTAAGACATGGGTAGCAATAAATATTAAAGGTAAGACAGGGAGAGCAATAAATATTAATGGTTGAGAATTTATTTTTCACTAACAAAATCTGAAAGTGAAGGTACACTGTTGACACATTTCAGACACAAAAGGAATGCTGGATTAAGGGGGAGAATTCTTTTACTCTTTTTACTCTTACTCATTATCAAAATTTTACTCCCATTATATTTTATATTTGTCATTATTAAAAAGGTAGAGATTGTTGAGTCTCAGAAGATAATATCAGAAATTATGAAATATATCTTGAGTCTCATGCTCTTAGAGTTTTAATGGATTACAAATATAAAACATATTAATCACTATATGAATATCCTCTCACAAACATTATGCTTATGTTCAGATCAATAACACTAAGAAAGATCGTAAGAAGGAGCTTCAGAATAACTTAATTTCAAACATCATCTGAAGAGCTTCTCCGTCTGAAATTCATAAAGACAAAGAATATCAGTTGCATCTGAAGGCTGAAGGTATCAGATTCAAATGAAGACCTCGTAAAGACGTCGCTGTCAACACAGAACGATCATCTTCTTGGTCTAACCTAATTCAGCATAAGGGACAGGAATGCTTTTCTACCTCGTTCAAGAGTATTGCACAAATGAGGAAAGTTTGCAATGCATGCTACACCTGCAACGCAAAAAGCTTTATGTGCGCAGAACCTATACCTGAAAAGCATCTCATGAATACTTGAAAAGAAGTCCAACGTCTCAACGCATTTAATGCTATTTAACAACGGGAAAAAGAGGATCAAAGGCTATTTAAAGGCTCGTGTCTTTGAAGACAGGGTGATTGAAGAAAAATATTCATTGAGCCCTTACGCTGCAAAATCACTGTCAACAACACTTTGATAATACTTGTACAATCTAAGAGCCTGTTTGGTTTGCGAAAACATTTCTTGTTTCCATTTCCTGTTTCCTGTTTTCTGGAATTTTACAAAGGAAAAACTGGAAATGCTGGAAATAGCAAATTTTTGTTTTCAGCATTTCCAGTTTTTCCTTTGTAAAATTCCAAAAACAGGAAACAAGAAATGGAAACAGGAAATGTTTTCGCAAACCAAATAGGCCCTAAATTTTCATATCCTGAGTTAATCTCAGTTTGTACTTGAGTTCTAGCTATCCTCTGAGATAGTATTATAGAACACTCTCTGTTTAGTTAAGCAGATTGGGTTATAAGCCTGGAGAGGCTTGGTGTAAGAAAGAATACTCGGTGATAGCTTGGAGAGGCTTGGTGTACTCTTTGATAGCCTAGAGAGGCTTGGTGTACTCTTTGATAGCCTAGAGAGGCTTGGTGTACTCGACATTCTTGCAAGAATAGTGAAAAGCCATTGGTGGTTTGCCTTTGGGACTGGACGTAGCTCACAGTGAAGTGGGTGAACTAGGATAAATTTGTTTGTGTTTGCTTCTTCCCTTTAACTCTGTGCTTTTGTTTTTCATCTAACGAAAAAAAGGGTGTGAAAAGTATTTCATTCAGAGAACCTTATCATTTATCAAAGTTACGGTTGCGAACTAAATTTTTATCAGAACATAAGTTCAGAAGTTATACTAAAACTTCAGATTGTATCTCAACATCTTAAGGTTTTTCTCACAATTTCTAACTAAAATTAATTAAGTTTTAAGGTTTCCGCTGAAACACTATTAAACCCCCCTTTTAGTGTTTCCCTGTGTAATTTCAATAAGTGCACAAATACAGTTTGGGGTGTACTGTTATTACAATGTGCTAGATTTTGTTGTTGTTTTAATAACTTTTCATTCCAGTTATGTTGCTATTGTTAGCATTATGTTTTTGCACTATATTGTTATATTGCTATTTTCTGGTAATTTTGTTTTTTTATTATCTTATATTATTAGAGAAATTTTCAAGGCAATTGTACTATTTTGTTGAATTGATTAATGTACAACTATTAGTAGTGGTGAAGGTTCTATACATGAGGTGTCTACTTTTTTTAAAGTTATAGTTTCAAAGTTCCCTTATATAAATGTGTTGGTCTAAATTTGTACATGTATATTGTAGAATACTAAGTGCATAACCAAGTTGTATTGTTGATCAGTACATCTTGAAACCATTGTTTTTATTCAATAGAATCATTTGCGCTAACTTGTGTATATTATGTTTTCTTAATTGCAGCATGGAGAGGAAGAACATTTTCCCCAAGGTATTGAAGAAGAAGACGAAGAACAAGAATAATAATGTCGGGACTACGTAATTTTATTAATTTAAAGAGTTCTTTTCCGATTCAATGAACCTACGTTATTCTTCATGAATAAAACATATACATTATATTGACTAATGGGAAGGGATAGTAAGGAAAAGGATTAAGAGTATAAAAGTAAGAGAAATCAAGTTTCAGGCTCCTCGCTCAAGTGAGACTAGGCTCGCTTGAGCGAGTTATGCAGCAAAAATGCAAAAATTAGATTCTGTATATTTCTCTTGAGCGAGAGCTGGCTCGCTTAAGCGAGAGACATGCTAGTTTTGGGGGGCTCTCTGGACGTTTTTTCCCTGAGCGAGAAGGGGCTCGCCCAAGCGAGAAACTTCCAGAGAGGGGGTAAATTCTGATCCATTCTCGCTTGAGCGAGAATGTGAGGTGAAGGATGCACCCCGACCCTCTCGCTCAAGCGAGAATATCTCGCTTGAGCGAGAATCCACTTTCAGGTTTAAAAACCTGAATTAGGGCATGACTTCATTTACTTCTTCTTTCCCTTTTCATTAACTTAGAGAGAGGGGGGAGAGGTTCTAGAGAGAGAGAGAGAGAAGCCTAGGAGCAAGAAGGAAGCTTTCCAAGTCAAGGATTCTTTCCCCAACCTCCTCCAATTCCCTTCCTCTTCTTCATTCTATCTCCCAAGTGAGTATAACTCACACACTTACACTCTTTTAGTTGGTTTTCTCTCATATTCGCCCCTTTCTCCTACTTCCCTTTTCTTTAATCTTTATGGATGATAAATGTATGATATTTTGCGTGTTGATTGGCATAGACTATTTGCATTTGGTGTGAGAACATGTATAGGGGGATTTTCCCTAAGTTAGGGTTTAGCTATTACCATGTAATTTGATATTTTGTATGAGTTCTTGCACTCATTGAATTAAGCATCTTATTCATGGCCTATGTCCCAGTTATTGACTTGAAGAACAATTCGAATTCGGCCTAGTTAAATTTTAAGAATAAAAAGAATGAAATTCAATTCATGTTTTAAGACTTGGGGATTAGTACCCAATTAATAAGGGTGATTAGTACCCAGGGTGATTAGTACCCAGCGGTGGTGATTAGTGCCCAAGGGAGACGATTCTTGTAGTCTGAGCTTAGGCCTAGCCACACAATTATTGAAGTGATAAGCACCCGACGACTGGGTTATGCTGTTCATGTGCATTCATGTCTATGTTTCAGATTATGTCAATTTATTATTTGTTGCTTTGTCTTTAATGCTATTGTGCATCATTTATTACATTTACCCACACTGCATGTTGCATGGTTATATTCACTGAGACATTATGTCTCACCACATGTTTCGTGGACCACAATCTAGATGCGCAGGTACCCTCACGCACAGGCCCATGATTTAGGAGCTTGGAGTGGATATCACATTTTGATGTGGATTACAAGATTTTTATTTGGACTTATAGGGTCCCTATGTTTATATTTTGATATGTTTATTGTATAGTTTAGGAGGATATGCCCGTACATGTATAATCCTTGGTTTCCTCTGGTTAGGATACATATATCGGGGTATCCTCAATCTATTACCATGTATTGAACAATTGTAGCTATGATGACATTATGGAGTTTATGTATTTATTACTTTCAGTCATATATCGTTTAAGTGAGCGTTGGTAACTTGATTTATATATGAGTATGCTTTTCCGATATCTAAATGGCGCGAAATAATTTCAGAAATTTGAGATTTGGTTTCCAATGGACTAAGTCCTCGGATTAGAAATTAGGACGTTACATTTTGGTATAAGAGCAGTTCAATCCAATTGGACTGTGGAGTTGTTGTCTTTTCAAGTTAGCTGTGGAAATGTTTTATTAATGATGTGTAGAGAATCATGGTTGGCCGAGGAAGAGGTAGACACAGAATCAACCCCCAGACCTCAACACCCTAGAGTTCAGCCCCTGACCCTATAGCTGCAACACTTTAAATGATGTCTCAGATGATGGGGGAGCACACAGCCGCGACAAGGGAGCAGGCGGTGGCGGCCCGAAAGCAAGCCAATGCCAATGCCGCCATGCTCCAAGAGCTAGCCCGACAACCGTCGGGAACACCACCGCCACCCCCTATGGTAGTGATGGGCCCCTTTGTCCAAGGGCTAGCCGAGTTCAGAAAGCATCACCCTCCAGCATTTCTCGGAGCCTATGATCCTGAGGCAGGAAACTCTTGGCTGAACGCCATGAACAAGATTTTTGAGGTCATGGCCTGTTCGGACGACTTCAAGGTCCGCTTTTCCACCTACATGCTGCAAGGTGAAGCGGAGACCTGGTGGAAAAGTGCCAGACTAGGAGCAACAGCAGCAGAGACACCCTTCCCTTGGGATGCATTCCAGACGCTATTCCTAGAGAAGTATTTTCCAGAGCCAGCGAGGAAATAGAAGGAGATGGAGTTCTTACAGCTCAAGCAGGGCAACATGTCGGTGGGCCAATATGTGGCCATATTTGAAAAACTCGCCAAATATCACACCCTCCTTCAAGGTAATCCAAATGAAAGTTGGAAATGCTCCCACTTCGAGTCTGGCCTCAAAGCCGAGATCAAGAAGGTGGTGGTCGCTTTCCAGATGAAGGAGTTCCCCACCTTGGTTACTAAATGCCTAGTGGTGGAACAAAGCTTGGTGGAGGAAGTACCTAAGCCTGTTGCTAGGACTTGGGCGGATGGCAAGAGAAAGCGAGAGGAGGCACATACAGGGAAGAACACTCGGGCACCATTGCAGGGAGGCAAGGGCAAGCAACTTGCACTCCCCTCCCCTCCGCTCCCAGCATTCCCACTTGCCCGAAGTGTGGCAAGAACCACGGAGGTTAGTGCTTGGCGGATCAGCACATATGTTTCTTCTGCAAGGAGTCGGGTCAAATGCTGCAAGAGTGTCAAAAGAGGAAGAAAGCTCCGAAACCCCAAGCCACCAAGAGAGTTTACACCCTTAGTGCCGAGACAACTGCTTCGGTCGATAATCTAATTAGAGGTATGTGTACTTTAAGAGACATCCCTGTAATTGTACTCTATGATTCGGGAGCTAATCATTCTTTCATTTATCTTGTTTGTGTGAAGAATTTGGAGTTGCACGCAACCCTTTTGCCTTATAACTTAAATGTGATCACCCAAGCCAAGGAGGCAATCCCCACTTCCCTTGTGTGTTCTAGATGCCCCATTTTGATACAAGGGAAGGCCTTCAAGGTTGACTTGATTTTTTTGCCATTAAGGGGCATAGAAATAATCCTTGGCATGAACTGGCTATCCGTGAATCAGGTCATGCTTGACTGTTTCCATAAAGAGGTTATCTTTCTGGTCCTCCCTCCTCTTTTGGGGGAGAAACCACCAATACTCTTGTTCAGTGTTACCCAAGTGTCTAAATGCATGATTGATGGGAGTGGTTGTTTTATCTTATTACTTTCCTCAACTCTAGACTCTGGTATTGACTTAAGAAGTGTAGCAACAGTTAGGGAGTATCAAGATGTTTTCCCTAGTGTGGTAAGTACCTTGCCTCCGGACCGGGAGATAGAGTTTACAATAAACTTGGTATCGGGCACAAGGCCCATTTCCAAGGCACCCTATAGAATGTCCCCACTAGAGCTTAGCGAGCTTAAGACCCAATTAGAAGACCTTATAGCTAAGAGGTTCATTAGGCCTAGTGTGTCACCCCTGGGGAGCACCAGTGCTCTTGGTGAAGAAAAAGAATGGGAGTATGAGGTTGTGTGTAGACTATAGGCAACTAAATAAGGTTACTGTTAAGAATAAGTACCCCTTACCCAGGATAGATGACCTTCTAGATCAGCTTAGAGGGGCGCCAGTCTTCTCTAAGATAGATTTGAGGTCTGGTTATCACCAGATCAAGATTAGGGGTAAGGATATATCCAAGTCTGCCTTTAGGACTAGATATGGGCAATACGAGTATTTGGTGATGTCGTTTGGCTTGACCAATGCTTCTGTTGTATTCATGGATTACATGAATTGGATTTTCCGGCCCTACCTTGATCAATTTGTCATTGTGTTCATCAATGACATCTTGATCTACTCCCGAAGCTTAGAAGAGCATGAGCAGCACCTTAGGGTTGTCCTAGGGATTTTGAGAGAGAAGAAGTTGTTTTCTGACCTAGAGAAGTGCAAATTTTGGTTTGACAGGGTCCATTTCTTAGGACATGTAATCTATAGGGAAGGTGTTTCTGTTGACCCTAGAAAGGTAGAAGTCGTCCTTGAATGGTAAAGGCCTAAAACCATTACGAAGATTAGGAGTTTCCTAGGATTGGCCGGCTACTATTGGAGGTTCGTCAAGGGGTTCTCCCAGCTAGCCTTGCCCCTCACTAGATTGACTCGTAGAGGTAAAGCTTTTGTGTGGGACGAGAAGTGTGAGAAGAGCTTCTTAGAGCTCAAGGAGCGGTTAACCACCTCCCTAGTACTTGTGTTATCGGATTTGTCCAAAACCTTTGATGTTTACAGTGATTCCTCTGGGAAGGGGCTAGGGTGTGTATTGATGTAGGATATGAGGGTAGTGGCCTACGCCTCTAGGCAGTTGAGACCCAATGGAGAGAATGTTAATATATGCACTAGAGACTTATATGTTTTTGAAACATCCATCACATGTATCATATTATTTTATAAAGGCAATTCATTCTTTTAAGAATACAATTAATGTCCTTAGAATAGTAAGCTCAAACTTCATAAGAAATCAAGTAGATGACTTGATCATGAGATCTTATGAAGAACTATTCTTAAAATAGTCCCTGGTCAAGTCTCATCTTAGGACAAAGATGCATTTAGACTAGTATGTGAGTTCATTGATGATCACATCTCATGGATCATGGATATGAGATATCATGTGCTCACATAAGTACATATTGAGAGTAATAATGTACTGGACAGACCCACCTTAAGAACGTTGCATGGATTGTTATATAAGAATCATGAACGTTTCTTAAATTGATAAATGTTATATAAAGTACTTTGACCTGAAATCACTACAATTCCTACATAAGGAATTATGTCTTTTAAATATCATCAAACGTTTCCTGTAACAAGGTGATCATAAAGTTGGTATTTGGACACATAATAAATTATGTGGTGGGATGTGAGTGACCTAGATGGGATTTGTCCCTCCTATGTAACAGGAGCTATATCTGTAGGCCTCTTGATAAAGTGAGATTGCAAAATGTATGGCCATGCTCAGGAGGATAAACATGAGATGTTTATTTTTCTGTACAGTCTACTTGGGGATCAAGAAAACATAAATTGAACTATACAAGGTTGACACATTCCATGCCCTTGTGTTCAATTAGATATTTGGACAAAGGGACAGATCATATAAATTATCATAAAATAGGATTCGTCAAAGTTGTTGATAATCTCAATATTTGGATAGTGATGTATTGCTAGATACCACTCACTATTTATGATATTAAATTTAAAAAGGGTTTTATTTTAATATCATAACCAAATATTAAAATCCTATTAGGTCACACGCATACAAAAAGCCACTAGGAAAGATATTAATTCTAATTTGATTAGGATTATAACATAAATGGGCCTGGCCCATATATGTTAGGGTTAATAGAGTGAGGGGTTAAACCCTATCCACCACTCTATAAATGTAGCAAAAGATTAATTACCTTGCACACATGAGCAATACTCTCTAAACACTACTAGCAGAGTTGAGGAGGGTTTCCTAGTTCGACTTTTGGCGTGAACACCACTAGAGACGTGGCTGCTATTCCCTCGTTCGCAATCCTTAAAAGGTACAACCTTTTGTTTTATGCCTTTTATGCCTTAATTCGTGTTTTTGCATTAACGATCATAACAAGGGAGGGAATCCATTTATTCCGATGCACCCTGACGACATGCTTGATTCCCTTCATAGAATTACCCACCCATGACTTAGAGTTAGCGACTGTGGTTTTTGCCCTCAAAATCTGGAGGCTTTACCTCTATGGTGTGAAGTTTGAGGTCTTTAGTGATCATAAGAGCTTGAAATACCTCTTTGATCAAAAGGAGCTCAACATGAGGCAGAGGAGATGGTTGAAGTTTCCCAAAGACTATGATTTTGAGTTAAAGTACCACCCAGGCAAAGCCAATGTAGTGGCTGACGCCCTCAAGAGGAAATCCCTCCATGTATCCTCTATGATGGTGCATGAGATGAGTTTTCTGGAGGAGTTTAGAAACCTAAGCCTTAGAGTTAAGTTTGGAGAGGGTAGTTTCAGGCTCTACAGGTTAAAGGTCACCATTTAGCTTAGAGCTCAGATTAGGGAGGCCCAGAGTTTATATTCAAGCCTCCAAGATAGGAAAGGGCAACCAAGTTTCTCGGAGACGGAGGATGGGATGATTCTCTTCCAAGGGAGAGTTGTGTCCCTAACGGGGTAGTCTTCGGAAGCAGATTTTAGAGGAGGCCCACATAAGCAAGTTTACAATACATCCTGGCACTACTAAGATGTATCAGGACTTGAAGAGGATGTTTTGGTGGGATGGTGAAGAGGGAGATAATAGAGTTTGTCTCTAGATGTTTAGTGTGTCAACAAGTCAAGATTGAGCACCAAAAACCCTTAGGCACCATGTTACCGTTAGAAATCCCTGAGTGGAAATAAGAGAGTATAGCCATGGACTTTGTGGTAGGACTACCTCGAGTCCA
This sequence comes from Sesbania bispinosa, assembly GCA_026901365.1. Lineage (NCBI taxonomy): Eukaryota > Viridiplantae > Streptophyta > Magnoliopsida > Fabales > Fabaceae > Sesbania > Sesbania bispinosa. The sequence goes on from QLOH01000382.1 coordinate 492,499, forward strand.
GGCGGGTTTTGATGCCATCTGTGTCGTCGTGGACCGCCTGACTAAGTCGGCCCATTTCCTACCAATTAGGAATACCTATTCCTTGAACAAGTTAGTGGACTTGTATGTCAAGGAGATTGTTAACTCCATGGCATCCCCTTTAGCATCATATCAAATAGAGACCCTAGGTTCACCTCTAGGTTTTGGAGTGCGCTCCATTAGGCCTTCGGGACCAAACTCCGGGTTAGTACCGCTTACCATCCTCAGACTGACGACCAGTCTGAGAGAACCATCCAGACCCTAGAGGATATGTTAGGTATATGCACTAGAGACTTATATGTTTTTGAACATCCATCACTTGTATCATGTTATTTTATAAAGGCAATTCATTCTTTTAGAATATAATAAATGTCCTTAAAATAGTGATGGGTTTCTGGAAAGCGAACCGAAAATCCAGCCGTATAATAGTAAGTAAGATATCGTATCCACAGGGAATGGTCAACTCGCGTGTACTCGTGATCTATTTATCAAGGGAAAACAACAGATTTGTGAGAGTATTTTGTGCGGAAAATATAAATTGCAGATTAATAGTCAAATGAAATAGAAAGGAAGAGTTGGAGACACTTTACTTGGATTAGGATTGAACTTCGTATCATCACACCCTTCGTGTATGTAAAAACTATTTATTATTTATGGATTTGATCTATAATACTGTAGACAAACTAAATTGATAAAACCCCGAGTTACCAACAACCTTACCACTCAAAGATAATTCATGCGGGCTCTCCCAAGCAACAAATTACCCTCGGTTTATTTTACTCTTATTATTCCGTTTGTTAAAGGATCATTGATAAACCATGCTTATCCTGTAGACGCCCTTCATTAGGATACCCACACTACCCATCAATCACTAGCAACGCCCATGTTTCAGTCACTGGGATTACTATCAACTAACCTTTACTCTCGATAAACCATGCTTATTCTGTAGACGCCCTTCATTAGGATACTCACACTACCCATCAATCACTAGCTACGCCCATGTTTCAGTCATTGGTTACCGAGTATTCTTATTCACTTAGAGTTTAAGTTTCTTCAGTATCATCTCCCTCATTCTCAATCCTATTTGGAACGAACTAGCCTATAAATCTGGCGCAAGCGCGGAAGTTAGGAATTAAGCACAGAATAAGATTACCAATATTATAGATAGGGAACTCATAAATAATAAGATAGAATTCACATACACTTGGGGATAGAATCAACTACATTCAATCCTACTGGAGAGTTAGCTACTCATGGTAGCCATACAAACCACCGAAGCATCCGTCACCTTCTTCAATCCTCGTGCAATGCTCCTCCTCTCCTATTCTAAAACTAAAAGTGGTGCATTATCACTGGAATATTTCTGAATTACAATAATCGTGCACACTTGATCTGGTGCAAGAAGGTCCTATTTATAGGCTAAGGAAAGACAAAGAAAATTGGGGAGAAATCTATCTAAAAATGGCAACAAGGTAAGAGTTACGTGTTCTGCGCTTCACCCCGCGCTACAGCGCAGCTTGCAGCACAGAAGATAGAGTGCTGCGCTTCACCCTGCGCTACAGCGCAGGTTGAAGCGCGCAACGCGAGTTGCACAGCTTTAGTCTTTCTCTTTTTAACTTGATTTCTCCCCGAGACTGGTTTTGATTGATTGTCTTTCCTTGTTTCCCTTTTCTTGATGAAATCTTGTATTTATTGAGCATCTTGAATTTAATTGGGAAGGTTGTCTGCAGAGTCCTTGTTTAATTGACAGTGATATCTTCATTAATTGGTCTCAAATAATCTTCAAATCTTCATTAATTGTCTTCAATTAAACTTCAAATCTTGCAGATATCTCCCTTAATTAATGTTATCCTCTCTCCATATCAAATCTTTGCAATTATCTGCAAATATCAACACAATTTATATTAAAATAGCATCAAATTCAAATTCAAGACTAATAAACACAATTTATCTAATATTATAAAAAGGGATTAATTTGGGGCAAGAATACCATTTTATCCTTGATAAGTGAACTAAAAAGTACTCTAATTTATCATATATTTTTCACTTATCAAAATATCCCCCAACTTAACTTCTTGCTTGTCCTCAAGCAAGAGAACTCTTTGAAATAAAAATCAATTCTATCCCCTGTATAGCTCAAAAATCAAAAACAAATACAAGGAAAACGTTTCATCATCTCCTTGTTAAGCAGCAGTCACTTTCCAAATATCAGAAAAAACCAGGATTAAGAGATGCTACCCATCCTCAATCAGAATAGAACACAAACAACAGTCAAACTTCTCAAGAATAGAAATTAAAGTAATAAGTGATAAACCAAGGAAATCTCTCATTCTCATGGGTAAGTTTTTCCATCAATCTTTTTCACCACCGTTGAACAACTAGAATTGATAGTCGTTTCCAACTTTTAAACCTGCAAACAGTTAATATGGATCAAAAGGTCTTTTCTTTGGTTGTAATGAGGCTGGGCTATCAAGAAATCATGGTTTTTCTGGATATGCAAAGAACACTTTGAATAGAGAACATCTTGTGATTGTGCTTGGTACTTCTCTCAATTCCCCAAGTCATTCTTGAATTGTCACCCCTTTTCAGCTTGACCTCTTTGTTTGAAGAAGTACTCCCCAACTTATTCAATTTCCACACTCTTTGTGCAGATTTTTTTTATATCATAAACAATAACATAGAGAACTTATTTATGAGGGAGTACTCTTCTTTTTGATTTCTTGTGCCTGCTCTTTGAGTCTCTTTGACCTTTCAATTCACCAACCTCTTGTCCCATGTTGTTGTGGTGCACCTTGCTCTCTATCCCAAGTGTTAAGGGACTGAGCAATCAATAATTGGAAACATTTAATCAAGGTTGGCTATTTGGCACTGAGCAAAATATTATAATCACAAAATATGCCATTGTCACTTCCAAATTTTCCACTAACAAGATAAAATTTAGAAACTCAAGCAATAACAGTTGACAAGCAGCAGTGAAAAGCTCTCAATTTCAGTGTTTGGGCTCTCAGCTCACCGGTTATTGGCTAAAATTCCTTGATGAAACACTTACTGATTTTAATTAACTATCCTAATAGGTTCTCCTGAGAAGTATACTAATCCTAACTTATTATGGAATTAATCACAGAATCCTATCATTTTTCCTAATCTGGTTAGTTAAACTACCTAATTACAGAGAATTTGAAAAAGTTGCCTTAAATCCTAATTTCCTAAGGTCCTAAAAATGTTTAAAAATCCTAAAAATTCTAATATTTAACAGAAAAACAGACGATAACTGAATATGCACTGCATAATAAATGATGTATCAGTGGGGCAAAATAAGAAAATAAAAGAAAAAGAAAATAAGAAAATAAGATGAAAAAGAAAAAGAAGGAAAAGCACCAAATAGAAAAAAAAAATCAATCATCATGGTCCATGTGTGCAGCTCCATCCTCAGCTCCGGCTCCAGCCGCTCCATCCCCCCTGGGAAAATAGGTCTGTCCCCAGGCCATTGTAGGTATGCTTGGAACTGATCAGGGGTCATGCCGAAGTGGGGGTCCACACGAGCCTGGTAATGTAGATCCTGAAAATGAACTGATGCTCGGTGAATGGTGGATAGTTGAGCCATCATGTGAGTGTTCTGGGTCGCAAGATGTTGGGCCCAGACAGGAGCATCCATGTCTGTTGGTGGTGGTGGTGATGGTGCCTGCTGCTGCTGCTCATCCTCAACCTGAAACTCCTCAGCTGGGATACAATTGGCTTCTATGTATGCTCTAGTCATAGGAAGTGCAATGCGGACCGTGGGGTTCACATTCACACCCCTAGACCTAAAGAGTGTTGTGATAAGAGAAGGGAAGCCAAGCCTAATCCTGGAGTTAGGGCTCTTGCGCCCTATCGAAGAAGCAAAGTCTGATATCTTCTGGGTGATGACCCGTGAGACATCGACAACAACGTTGGTGAGGATGGTGTAGATGAGGTGGACCATGGGCATAACTACATCAGAAACATGCCCTGTAGGATGAATGTTGGCCAGTATCAGTACTGTCCACATCTGAGCTATACTCCTCATATCCTTCCTGTAGATCCTAGCAGCCTCCTGATATGCATTCCTCTCAAAGGAACGCCCTGGTAGACAAAGCAGCTGTGCAGTCTCTAAATCAAGGGGATCATTGCCATGAAGCTCTACAGCCTGCATCCTCTCGTGGTATTGGCACTCCACGAGGTTCTTGTCCTCCTGTATGGGATGTCCTAAGAGTGCATTGATTGCATCGCAATCAAATCTGATCACTTGTCCTCGCACGTAGGACTCCCTCCTGTAGTCAACGCTGTGGTCTCCAATGGTGTTGGCATAGAACTCCCTGACGATATATGGGTCAAAGCAGTTGTCAGGGCGACTGAGACGGTCCCATCGCCTCCTATGAATCTCTGCAGAGAACTCCTCATACTCATCCTCCTCAAGTAAGACTGGTCACTCGAGGATGAACTTCCACCTATCTATGGCAGTGTAGGCTTCAAAGCACTTGAAGTCCTTGAAGCGGTGAGGGTCAAACTCAGGTTCCCTCTGGGGTGCTTTCCTCTTGGCACCCCTTGTGCCTCTCCTAGATGTACTGGGTGCCCTAACATTCTTGGTGCGTGCCATCTGTGAAAAACAAATGCAAAACAAAATTATTTATGCAACATAATAATATTGACTTGTTCATAATTAATGAAATAAATGGCCAATTAATTTCAATTAATTAGGACAATCAATTAATCAAACAATTCTGCATAAAAATTTTAATTTTAAACATTATCAATAATTGCCAATTAATTAATTAAGAACATGCTAAAGTGATCAATTAAAGCAAGTCCTAAACAATTCTAAAATAGGAAAAGTGAGAATAAAACTCATGCTAAAAAATCATATCATCAGTAACATGCAATAAGGCATAATTATTTATGTATGGGCATGCAAAAATATCATGGTAGTTAATTAAGCATACATGCGCCAACAAAACAATTTGCAGAAATCACTGAGCACTCAAAAACTACCACCTAAGCAAACAAGAAATACTCATAATCAATCCTAGCAACATGCAATATAGATTAAAGCACTATGGACAATTATTTCTTTCCTAAAGGTTCCTAGAATCCTAAGTTTCCTATCCTAAGGTTTTGCTCAAATAAAATAAAAAATCAAAATTTCAATCGGTTAAAAGTAAAGAAAACTATAAAAACATACCTGGTGTAAGCTCAGAAATGGAAAAATAAAGGCTATAAGAGTGAAAAAGGCAAAACAAAGGGTCAGGGATTCAGAGGAAAAAACAAGAGAAAGAACGAGGGGAAGTTCAAATGAACTTCCCTCGTTCAAACGGCTCTATTTATAGAGCCCCGCGCTCTGCGCTCCACCCTGCGCTACAGCGCAGGTTGGAGCGCGTGTCACTGGAATGTGAAGCGCGTCCAGGGTGAAGCGCAGAAGTCAGAAACTCAGTTTTAAATTGTTAATTCTGCGCTTTACCTGCGCTACAGCGCAGGTGAAGCGCAGATACTGCATTGTATATTTCTGTTTCTGCTACTCCTCACTGTTTCCATGCATTCCTTTAAAATTAAATCCTTCACTTAACAATTTCCTAATTAAAACAGAATTAAAATTAAATTAAAATTAAAACTTACAATGACGGGGTTGACTCCCAGGAAGCGCTTGTTTAACGTCTTTTAGCTCGACGCCTGGTTACTCAACCTTTTTATGGTGACCTCAAGTGGAGGATGATGTTTGGCTCCATACCAGTTCTTCCTTTGAGTTCCCATCCTCCATTCCAGTTCTTGATTCTCCCATCACTGTCACTATCCTCCTCAGTATCAGATGTTGATCCCTTCCTTTTCTTAAATTGGAACTCCCATATTGACTCTGGCTGCTTTACTCTCATTCTAGGCTTCCTCAGAAATTCAGAGCCTGGAAGATTTGTTTGAGTTTTGGAAATAGCATCAGTTTGTTGTAATTTAGGGATACCTCTATCAATATGAAACACAATATTTTCATCTTTTGAGCTCAGTTCATATTTTCTACGATCAACATCAATAATCATCTTAGCATCTTTCATGAAGGGTCTTCCTAAAATTAGGGGGACATCAGTATCCTCCTCTTCTATCTCTGCAATGTAGAAATCTATGACATATGCAAACCTATCCACTTTGATTTGAATATCCTCTATTACCCCATAAGGGCATTGAGCGGATTTATCTGCAAGAAGCAACTTCACCCTTGCAGGCTTGACCTTCACATTACTCAACTTGTTAAAATATGATAGCGACATCAAGTTGATGCTCGCTCCAAGATCTAATAAAGCTTGAGTAGGGGGTAGATTACTAATAGAGATGGGTATAGTAAACTTACCTGGGTCAAGTGACTTGCTTGTGATATAGACCTTTTCTTCATGATATTCTTCTTCCTCTTGTGCTGCTTTTTCTTCATCTTGATGAACCATTTCTTTGGATATGTCGTCCTGGGGCAGTTGTTCTTCATAGATGATTTCCTCTTCCTCATCAAGTTCCTCTTCCTTAGACTTGTTGTCATTAGTAACAACCAAGTTGCATTGCTCCTTTGGGTTGGTTTGGGTTACAGCTGAGAAGTGATGTTGCCTGTGCTCTGCCATTTCAGTTGCTAGCTGACCCACTTGATTTTCTAGAGTCTTGATTGACGCCTTAGTATTCTTCTTGAATCCATTGAACCCTTGTACGAGATCATTAATCTTTCCTTCCAGACTATTCAGTTTGTCATAGGTTGACGGTTGCTGCTGATAAGGCGTTTGTCTAGATCCTCCATTCTGACCCCAACCTGAGTTGGTTTGGTTATTCCTCCATCCTTGTGAGTACTGGTTATTGTTATTGGAGAAATTACCTTGCCTCCCCTGGTTTCCCATGAAATTGACTTGCTCTGGTTGCATCCCTTGATTAGCACATTGACCATTTAGATGGTCACCTCCACAAAAATCGCAAATCAATGGTTGGGTGTGGATGGGTTGTGAGTGGACAGCTTTGAGTTGTTGATGGAGTGTGACACCCTTCTACCCCATACTCTTATATGTTTAATAAATGGAAATGTAGAAAAGATAATGTCCCACGATGGGTAAAAAGGTTCACAAAACTCTCTTATTAAAAACCTTATTTAGTTCGAAAACAACTTAATTAAAAAAACATAAAATTCAAATGTACTCAAGTACTCATGCAGCGGAATCTCCAAAGAAATAAAAATAACTAAACATCCCACTTGCCGTGCAAGGCATCCAAAATAGTTTACATGAAACTTCCTAACTAGAAACATAATAAAAGACCCCCAAATTATACTCTGATGTCACATCTATTAGCGTACATTCCCTTTAATCAAACTCGACACCAGTCGTGTCATCATCAACACCTGTAAAAATATCCACAGTGTAACGGTGAGGAAAAGAGTACTACTCATACATACACATAGGAGGCTACCATATCCTCACCCACAACATCATCATTCATCATACCACATACCAAAACATCAATAATCCATCAGATAATAATCATCTAAAACTCAGCATATATAGCTATTCTTCTATATCAACATATAAACCTCATATCATCATTCACCAAAGCAATCACATACTCACATAATACTCATTCATCATCAATACTCAGAACATCATTTATAACTCAATATCATCATCAGATATGACACATATACATCCATCATGTATGCACCAAAACTCATCAACATTATTATACAACTCAATATCATCATCAGATATAACACATATACATCCATCATGTATGCACCAAAACTCATTAACATTATTATATAACTCAATTCATCGTTGAGTATAACACATCATTATATGCACCAAACTCATCTCATCACCTACCCAAAGCTCATGACTTGGAACTCCGCACAATGGGTGCACCTCGTCAATCACTCTAGTTAGTACCAAGATAGCTACCGGTGTTACCACACCCAATTCGATAGGTTGTACCCCCTCTATGGGCCCGCACAACGACATTCGACCCTAGGTTGCACCCCCTCTATGGGCCAGTACAATCACTCCTAGGTTGCACCCCCTCTATGGGCCCGTGCATCGAACACCCCATCTTGTTCCCCTGAGTTGTACCCCCTCTATAGGCCCGCACAACCCAGTTCACCTCCCGAATTGTACCCCCTCTATGGGCCCGCACAATTCCGGTCTCGTCACACATGCTCAAGGCATCTCTCTTAAGTTGTACCCCCTCTATGGGCTCGCACAACTCAAGTAACATCACATATGCACAAGGCATCTCTCCTAAGTTGTACCCCCTCTATGGGCCCGCACAACTTAGGTAACATCACATATGCATATAGCATCTCTCTTAAGTTGTACCCCCTCTATGGGCCCGCACAACTCAAGTAACATCATCATTAATTATATCGCATTTTCACCAACCACATGCATTCCAAATAACATAGCATATTAACAAACCATATGCATTCCAACATAACATCAATATATAGAATATTCACCAACATATGCATTCCAAATAACATCAAATATATTAAGCATATTCACCAACATATGCATTCCAAATAACATCAAATATATAGCATAATTACCAAACATATGCATTCCAAAACATCAAATATATCTCATAATTACCAAACATATGCATTCCAAATAACATCAAGTATATTAAGCATCATTAAGCACTTAGGCTCTCAAAATCCACTCTAGTAATCGATTACCAACCTCTAGTAATCGATTACCCACAAACAAAGTCTCTGGTAATCGATTACAACCACCTTGTAATCGATTACCTGCAACCAAACACTCTGGTAATCGATTACAGCACCCCTGTAATCGATTACCCGCAAACAAACTTTCTGGTAATCGATTACCTGCAACCAAACACTCTGGTAATCGATTACAGCACCCCTGTAATCGATTACCCGCAAACAAACTCTCTGGTAATCGATTACCACCAACCAGTAATCGATTACCAGCAGCAAACAACACTTCTGGGTTGCCTAGAACACCCTGGTAGTCGATTACCACACCTGATAATCGATTACCCGCGTCGCAGATTGCAGATTTCACGATTTCAAACATCTCTAAACCCTTCCAATCAATCTCTAATCGATCCCTTTCGATCAAACATCATTCATAATCATAAACATTCATCAAACTCATCAAAATCATCAATCTTTAACAGTTTTACATGGATTTCCCATCAAACCCCAAATCATCAAAACCCTTATTATCCCCTTTTCGCTATTCTCATTATTATCATTCAAATCACTCAAGATTCATCAAGAATCATTCAAACAACCATAAATCACGGTTCATATCATCCATTCTCAATTATATCATACATTAATACGAATTTCTAATCTTAAATTACTACCCAAGCACCCTTACATGCATATACAAGCAGCCTCCTCTTCCCCACCGTACCTTAGAGTTGATGATCATAAACGAAAAGATAGAACTCCCTTGCTAATCTACTCTGTGGTATCTCCTCCTTGTGGAGTTGTTCCTCCCCTCCTTAAGGTTTCACTCTCTAACGTTTTGAAAAAAATAAGGATTAGGGTGAATTGGTAACCCTCCCTTACTTAAATACTTAACTGGGTTGGACCCACTCATCCTTATTTTATTAAATAACATTATTCATAAAAATATTAATATTACTAATACTATTATTTATTCCTCTTATTTAATCAATTAATATTATTAAAAATAATAATACTATTATTTCTTCCTTTTCTTTTATTTTATTTATTCATTTATATTAGGAATTATTAGTATATTACGGAGTCCTTATCCGTCTACATTCAAATTTAAATTCAAATTATATAATTAAATCTTATCCTAGATTTGTATTGATTCTTACCCTTAATCCTTGTGATCTCATTATCCCTATTTTAAAATCTGATCTTAATTTAAAATACTAAACCATATCTCTCTCCTAAGATTATCCTCATTAATCCTGATATTTTTTTATTAATATAACAATTACTATATTTATAACAATTAATGTTATTTGCAATCTTATGATTTATCCCTTAATAATATTATTATTATATTCAATATAAACATATTTGAATAAGATCCTAATAATCTGACGTCTCTCCTAATATTTATAATATTATATTATTATCATCTCATAAATACAGGTATATTAATATTTACTGTTTTTAATGTGTAACTTCTATTTTTACTGCTAACGTTACCGAAATATAATTATACGTACTTAAATTATATTTCTAATTTTCTAAATTTCGGGATGTTACAGGGAGTGCCTTTAACGTCTCAGTGAGTGCTTCTATTTGTCGTTTAATGAGCTTGTTCTCGGCTAACAGAGCATCACTTTGATTGAGTTCCAACATCCCTTTCTTTGGTAATTGAGCAAGTTGTCTTCCACTTTGAGCTTGTTGATCGTTTTGCGCAAAATTATTAATGATTTCTAGTGCTCGATCTACTTCTGCGGATAAGATAGTTCCTCCTGCTGCAGCATATATAAATGACTTTGAATCTGAACGGAGTCCCTTGAAGAATATGTTGAGTTGGGCTATATCCTCATAGTCATGATTGGGACAATTGCGCAGCAAAGACTTGAATCTTTCCCATGCTTCACACAGTGGCTCATCAATCCCTTGCCTGAGTGTAGAAATATCTGCTTTGACTTCAATCTGCTTCCCTGGTGGGAAGAATCTTGTCAAAAACTTTTCCTCAACTACACCTCAATTGGTCAGACCTTGATCTGGGTGTGATTGCAGCCATTCCTTAGCTTTACCTATCAAAGAGAAAGGAAACAAGCGTAAGTAAACAGATTCTAAACTACCCTCCTTGAAACCCATAATGTCAATCAATTCATAAAAGTTAAAGAGATGAGTGTTTGGATTCTCGTGATCCAATCCAGCGAATTGAAGTGCACTGATGAGGTTGAGGTGCGTAGTCTTCAACTCCAAAGCTCTGGCAGTTGGTGGTAACACAATGCTTGAGAAGTGACGTGGTCCTTGATGAATGATATAATCCCCTAGCGTCCTTCTTCTAGGTCCCTCAGCCATGTTTTTAGGCTCTTCTACAATTATCCTTCTTCTCCTTCTCCCGTTTCTACCTCTGTTCCTCCGAGATGTCCTCTCTATTTCCGGGTCGAATTGTAATTGATTGGGGGACACCTGGCCTCTTAGAAGCATAAACAAGAAACTTTGAAAAAGGTAAGTGTTGAAGAAAATTAATAATAAAAGAAAACTATAAAATTTCTAATAAAATAATAAGTCCTAAAAATAATAACAAGAATAAATAAAAGAAGTCCTAAGATAAATAAGAAAAATAAATAAACAAAATCCTAAGATAAATAAGACTTGATAACTAGACCGGCCAAGGTCTACACGAATTAGAAACCGTTCCCCGGCAACGGCGCCAAAAATACTTGATGTGTTTCTTATTTAGTATAATAGTAAGTAAGATATCGTATCCACAGGGAACGGTCAACTCGCGTGTACTCATGATCTATTTATCAAGGGAAAACAACGGATTTGTGAGAGTATTTTGTGCGGAAAATATAAATTCCAGATTAATAATCAAATGAAATAGAAAGGACGAGTTGGAGACACTTTACTTGGATTAGGATTGAACTTCGTATCATCACACCATTCGTGTATGTAAAAACTATTTATTATTTATGGCTTTGATCTATAATACTGTAGACAAACTAAATTGATAAAACCCCAAGTTACCAACAGCCCTACCACTTAAAGATAATTCATGCGGGCTCTCCCAAGCGACAAATTACCCTCGGTTTATTTTACTCTTATTATTTCGTTTGTTAAAGGATCATTGATAAACCATTACTAGCAACGCCCATGTTTCATTAGAATACCAACACTACCCATCAATCACTAGCAACGCCCATGTTTCAGTCACTGGGATTACTATCAACTAACCTTTACTATCGATAAACCATGCTTATCCTGTAGACGCCCTTCATTAGGATACTCACACTACCCATCAATCACTAGCTACGCCCATGTTTCAGTCACAGGTTACCGAGTATTCTTATTCACTCAGAGTTTGAGTTTCTTCAGTATCAGCTCCCTCATTCTCAATCCTAGTCGAAACGAACTAGCCTATAACTCCAGCGCAAGCGCGGAAATTAGGAATTAAGCACAGAATAAGATTACCAATATTATAGATAGGGAACTCATAAATAATAAGATAGAATGCACATACACTTGGGGATAGAATCAACTACATTCAATCCTACTGGAGAGTTAGCTACTCATGATAGCCATACAAACCACTGAAGAATCCGTCACCTTCTGCAATCCTCGTGCAGTGCTCCTATCCCCTATTCTAAAACTAAAAGTGGTGCATTATCACTGGAATATTTCTGAATTACAATAATCGTGCACACCTGATCTGGTGCAAGAAGGTCCTATTTATAGGCTAAGGAAAGACAAAGAAAATTAGGGAGAAATCTATCTAAAAACGGCAAAAAGGTAAGAGTTACGTGTTCTGCGCTTCACCCTGCGCTACAGCGCAGCTTGCAGCGCAGAAGACAGAGTGTTGCGCTTCACCCTGCGCTACATCGCAGGTTGAAGCGCGCAACGCGAGTTGCATAGCTTCAGTCTTTCTCTTTTTAACTTGATTTCTTCTCGAGACTGGTTTTGATTGATTGTCTTTCCTTGTTTCCCTTTTCTTGATGAAATCTTGTATTTATTGAGCATCTTGAATTTAATTGGGAAGGTTGTCTGCAAAATCCTTGTTTAATTGGCAGTGATATCTTCATTAATTGGTCTCAAATAATCTTCAAATCTTCATTAATTGTCTTCAATTAAACTTCAAATCTTGCAGATATCTCCCTTAATTAATGTTATCCTCTCTCCATATCAAATCTTTGCAATTATCTGCAAAAATCAGCACAATTTATATTAAAGAATTAAATTCAAATTCAAGACTAATAAACACAATTTATCTAATATTTAATAAAAAAGGATTAATTTGGGGCAAAAATACCATTTTATCCTTGATAAGTGAACTAAAAAGTACTCTAATTTATCATATATTTTTCACTTATCAAATAGTAAGCTCAAACTTCATAAGAAATATAGTAGATGACTTGATCGTGAGATCTTATGAAGAACGATTCTTAAAATAGTCCCTAGTCAAGTATCATCTTAGGACAAAGATGCATTTAGACTAGTATGTGAGTTCGTTGATGATCACATCTCATGGATCATGGATATGAGATATCATGTGCTCACATAAGTACATATTAAGAGTAAGTGTCATGAATGTTTCTTAAATTGATAAATGTTATATGAAGTCCTTTGACCTGAAATCACTACGATTCCTACTTAAGGAATTATGTGTTTTAAATATCATCAAACGTTGCCTGTAACAAGGTGATCATAAAGTTGGTATTTGGACACATAATAAATTATGTGGTGGGATGTGAGTGACCTAGATGAGATTTGTCCCTCCTATGTAACCCGAGTTATATCTGTAGGCCTCTTGATAAAGTAAGACTGCAAAATGCATGGCCATGCACAGGAGGATAAACATGAGATGTTTATTTTCTGTACAGTCTACCTGGGATCAAGAAAACATAAATTGAACTATACAAGGTTGACACATTTCATGCCCTTGTGTTCAATTAGATATTTGGACAAAGGGAAAGATCATATAAATTATCATAAGATAGGATTTATCAAAGTTGGTGATAATCTTAATATTTGGATAGTGATGTATTGTTTGATACTGCTAACTATTTATGATAATAAATATAAAAGGGTTTTATTTTAATATCATAACCAAATATTAAAAGCCTATTGGGTCACACGCATACAACAAGCCGCTAGGAAAAGATAATAATTCTAATTTGATTAGAATTATAACATAATGGGTCAGGCCCATATATGTTAGGGATAATAGAGTGAGGGGTTAAACCCTAGCCACCACTCTATAAATATAACATAAATATTCATTACCCTACACACACGAGCAGTTGCTCTTACTTTCTAAATGCTACTAGCGGAGTTGATGAGGGTTTCCTAGTCTGGCTGTTGGCGTGAACACCACTAGAGACGTGGCTGCTATTGTCTCGTTCGCATTCCTTAAAAGGTACGACCTTTTGTTTTATGCCTTTTATGCCTTAATTCGTGTTTTCGCATTAACGATCATAACTAGGGAGGAAATCCATTTATTCCGCTGCACCCTGACCACATGCTTGATTCCCTTCAATTGGTATCTGAGTGTTGGTTTGCGATAAACACGTTTTAGGCTTCTAATCACTTTGAATACTGTGATATTTTGTTTACTGTTTAAAGCGCAGAATGTAGTTGATCGTTGTTATCTACCCTTCACCTACGTTGGGCGCAGGTGAAGTGCAACATACAGGAATTTGATTCTGACACCTGCGCTTCACTCACGTTAAGCACAAGTGAAGCGCAACTTGCAGAATTTAAAACTGGAACCTGCGCTTCACCCACGCTGGGCGCAGGTGAAGCGCAGGTGCGTGTTTCAGTTTATTTTGATTCCATTCTTGATTGTTTTTGTGCATGATGTATATATATTTGTGTGTTCTGGTGTTAGAGGATCCCGTGGAACATGAAGAGTTCATGTCTTGGGCGTCAAAGGGTTCAATTGTTGAAACCTTGTTTCGACTCAAATATTGGCTACGATAAACATGCCACTTATCAATTTGCTGACAAGAGCGTATTCGAATGATACGAGGGACTTACCTATTTACAGGTTCGTGAAGTATTCGTTTGATGCGAGACACTTTATGATGATTGGTTAAGGGTTTATCAAATCCAATTTTTTGGCCCGGGACGTCAAAGGGTTCAATTTTTTCTGATCCATTCTCGCCCAAGCGAGAAGCCTCTCGCTTGAGCGAGAATGTGAGGTGAAGGATGCACCCTGACCCTCTCTCTCAAGCGAGAATATCTCACTTGAGCGAGAATCCACTTTCAAGTTTAAAAACCTGAATTAGGGCACGACTTCATTTACTTCTTCTTTCCCTTTTCATTAACTTAGAGAGAGAGGGAGAGGTTCTAGAGAGAGAGAATCCTAGGAGCAAGAAGGAAGCTTTCCAGGTCAAGGATTCTTTCCCCAACCTCCTCCAATTCCCTTTCTCTTCTCCATTCTAGCTCCCAAGTGAGTATAACTCACACACTTACACTCTTTTAGTTGGTTTTCTCTCATATTCTCCCATTTCTCCTACTTCCCTTTTCTTTAATCTTTATGGATTATTAATGTATGATATTTTGCTTGTTGATTTGCATGGACTATTGGCATTTGGTGTGAGAACATGTATCAGGGGATTTTCCCCAAGTTAGGGTTTACTTAGCTATTACCATATACTTTGATATTGTTGTATGACTTTTTGCACTCATTGAATTAAGCATCTTATTTATGGCCTATGGCCCAATTTTTGACTTGAAGAACAATTCGGCTTCATCCAGTTAAATTTTAAGAATAACAAGAATGAAATTCAATTCAGGTTTTAAGACTTGGGGGGTTAGTACCCAGGGTGATTAGTACCCAGTGGTGGTGATTAGTGTCCAAGGGAGACATTCCTTGTAGTCTGAGCTCAGGTCTAGCCACACAGTTATTTAAGTGATAAGAACCCGATGACTCGATTATGTCGTTCATGTGCATTCATGTCTATGTTTCAGATTATGTCAAGTTATTATTTGTTGCTTTGTCTTTAATGCTATTGTGCATCATTTATTACATATCCGCACACATGTTGCATGGTTGTATTCACTGAGACATTCTATCTCACCACACGTTTCGTGGACCACAATCTAGATGCGCAGGTACCCTCACACACAGGCCCATGAGCTAGGAGCTTGGAGTGAATATCATATTTTGATGTGGATTACAAGATTTTTATTTGGACTTGTAGGGTCTCACTACAACAAATTTAAGATAAGGAAACACGTCATTAGAGTGCGGTTTGCACGGAACCGCACTCTTAAACTCTATTAAGAGTGCGGTTGTGATTTAACCTCATTCCTAAGTGAGCGAAGGAACATGGTAAAGTAAACTCTCCAGAAGCATCTTCGATCTCCCCCCTTCTCACTGTCTCTCCTACCTTTTCCTCTCTCCCCATCTCTTTTCTAAGTCTCAATCTCCCTCCCTTTATTCTTTCATGCTCGGTGACTTGCGCAAATTCGCATATCACAGTAATGAAGGTACTGCAATCTAAACCTCTCTCCATCTCCCTCTCCTTCTTACTTTGCTATCTCTGTAACCCTAAATGACAATGTTTTTTAGGTTAAGCTTCAGAACCTGAGAAATTGTTCGGGTTTAGGAATTTGTTTGGGTTTTACCCTAATCAAAACCTCTCTTCCTCTCCCTCAAATCCGGTTTAGCTGATGCCTAGGCTTGTTTTGCGTCAGCTCCCAAGCCACGCTCTACGAACCCCTTCGTGTCTTCTTCTCATTGGTTACCTTCAACAACCCGATTTCATACTTGTATTTGAAAGATCAAAGGGTGATTCGAAGCCCAAATGATGATACTGATTTGCCCGAGTCTCCTTTGTCTTTAGCGCCCGAGAGGAAGAGAGCTGCGGAAACCAAGCGTTGTGAAGCTTGCTGGTAAAAGCCCTGTCCCTGCCAAATGGGCTTAATTAGGATTTTTTATCTTCTAAATTAACACTTAATTTTATATTAGATGATTTGTTGAGCATATATAGTTTAACTTGCTAATGATGAACAAGGTGGGCTATTAACTTCATGACCTCTTGCACAGATGCAGTATTTACTGTTCTTCATGAGTTGAAAGTGCTTTGCATTACTATAGTACAAAACTAACAATTTAAGAACTGCAAGAATTGCTATTTTACATAAGTGTCTTTTTTTTCGGATCTAAAAAGCTATAGTTGATCTCTAATCAAACCAGAGTTATGCATTTATTGTAGCTTAGTCAATTTGTGGAACATGAGAATGCCAAACAATATTATTGCTTGCTGCATTAGAAAGTGCTGATAGAAGATGAAAAGGAACTATGTAGACAGAACCAGCACTGTTGGAAAAAGGGGACCTAGCCTTTGCAATGGTGTGATTGTGGATCATGACGTGGATATATGGTACCAAGTGATAGAATGATGGTATGCTCTCTAAAATTGTCCTTGTTTATGTAAGATCCAATTCAAATGTTTATTGTGTCACTGCAGATTCGTGTTTATGTTATTAGGTCATATTTAATGGAGTGAAAGTCTCAGGATAAAAAGTATGAAAAATCCAAGTACAATAATGTATTGAGAATTTGAGATATATTTGAAGGGAATCAAGCATGTAATCAGGGTGCAGCAGAAATAAATGGATTCTCTCCCTTGTTATAATCATTTTGCGAAAACACGAATCAAGGCATAAAAGGTATTGAAAAGAAAGGTCATACCTTATTAGGATTATAAACTAGGCAAGTGTAGCCACGTCTCTATTGGTATCCACGCCAACAGCCGGACTAGGAAACCTTCGTCAGCTCTGCTAGTAGCCTTAGAAAATAAGAAGCGATTGCTCATGTGTATATAGGGTAGTGCATCTCATGCTCTATTTATAGAGTGCTGGCTAGGGTTTTACCCCCTCACTCACTTAACCCGCACACTTATGGGCTTGACCCATTATGTTATAGTTCTAATTAAATTAAATTAGAATTATTATCCTTTCCTAGTGGCATGTTGTATGCATGTGACCCAATAGGATTTTACTATTTGGTTATAATATTAAAATAAAACCCTTTTATATTTAATATCATAAATAGTGAGCGGTATCTAGCAACATATCACTATCCAAATATTGAGATTATCAATAACTTTGATAAATCCTATTTTATTATAATAATTTATATGCTTTGTCCCTTTGTCCAAATATCTAATTGAACACAAGGGCATGGATTGTGTCAACCTTGTATAGTTCAATATATATTTTCTTGATCCCCAAGTAGACTGTACAGAAAATAAATATCTCATATTTATCCTCCTGAGCATGGCCATGCATTTTGCAGTCTCACTTTATCAAGAGGCCTAAAGATATAACTCCTGTTACATAGGAGGGACAAATCTCATCTAGGGCACTCACATTCCACCACATAATTTATTATATGTCTAAAAACCAACTTTATGATTACCCCGTTATAGGTAACGCTTGATGATAATTAAAACATATAATTCCTTATGTAGGAATCGTAGTGATTTAATGTAGAAGGACTTCATATAACATTTATTAATTTAAGAAACGTTTATGACACTTATGTAACAATCCATACAACGTTCTTAAGGTGGGTCTGTCCAGTACACCATTACTCTTAATGTGTACCTATGTGAGCACATGATATCTCATATCCATGATCTGTGAGATGTGATCATCAATGAACTCACATACTAGTCTAAATGCATCTTTGTCCTAAGATGATAATTGACTAGGGACTATTTAAGAATAGTTCTTCATAAGCTCTCACGATCAAGTCATCTACTTGATTCCTTATGAAGTTTAAGCTTACTATTCTAAGGACAATAATTATATTTTAAAAGAATAAGTTTGCCTTTATAAAATAACATGATACAAGTGATGGATGTTCACAAATATATAAGTCTCTAGTGCATATTCCTAACAATCTTCCACTTGCACTAGAGACATTCAGACATAACTATTATGCCTAATGATCCCCCCTTCATTCTTCTGCTGCACAAGGGGTTTAATGGGTTTCTAACAGCGACTGTTTCTTGCTTCGAACTTTTCTAGCTCACAGCGCCACCATTCAAACAAAAACACATAACCTGATTGCGATCTTCAATCATCTTTGTCGGTTTGGAAGCTAGCATCAGTGTAAACCTTTACAAGTAGCTCTTCCTCACCTCCATATATCAAGAATGAATCCCCAGTTTTTCTCAAGTACTTAAGGATGTTCTTGACTGTTGTCTAGTGACCTTCACCAAGATCAGACTGGTATCTGCTAGTCATGCTTAAAGCATATGATATTTCTGGTCGAGTACATAACATGGTAAACATGATAGACCCTTTAGCGGATGCATAAGGAATCTTACTCATGTGACCTCTCTCTTCTTCACTGGAAGGAGAATGATCCTTAGATAGGCTTATACCATGTGACATAGGTAAAGATCCCTTCTTAGAATCTTGCATGTTAAACCGTTTTAACACTTTGTCTATGTATGTACTTCGACTTAGACCAAGTAATCTTCGAGATCTATCTCTATAGATCCTGATACCTAACACATATGTCGCTTTGCCCAAATATTTCATAGAAAAACAATTTCCTAACCAAGTCTTTACAGACTGCAGGGTAGGAATGTCATTTCCTATGAGGAGTATGTCATCTACATACAAAACCAGAACAACAACTATATTGTCACTAACCATTTTTGTAGACACAAGGTTCATCTTCACTTTTAATGAAACCATACTGCTTTATAGTTTCATTAAAACGAAGATTGCAGCTTCTAGAAGCTTGCTTTAATCCAATCGTTGCAACTTATATACCTTTCCAGTATTCCAGGTATAACAAAAACTTCAGGTTGTGTCATATACACATCTTCATGAAGGATTTCATTTAGGAAAGCTGTCTTGATACCCATTTGCCAGATTTCATAATCATGGTAAACTGCAACAACAAGCAAGATCCGGACAGATTTAAGCATGCAACTAGGGAAAAAGGTTTCATCATAGTCTATACTATGAATTTGCGTGAAACCCTTTAGCCACCAACCGTGTTTCAAAGGTACTTACATTACCATCCATGTCAGTTTTCCTTTTTGAAAACCCACTTGCACCCTATGGGTTTTATCCCTTTGGGTGGCTCAATCAAGGTCCATACCTTGTTAGTGTACATGGAATCCATTTCAGATCTCATGGCATCAAGCCATTTCTAAGATTTTGGACTCAAAAGAGCCTTTTGGTAGATCGCTGGTTCACCTTGATCCATTAGCAATACATTCTCTTCCTGAGACACAAGGAAACCATATCTGTTAGGTTGGTGACGTACTCTATCTGATCTACGCAAGTCTTGCGCTACTTGAGCAGGTGGTTCCACAACACTTTGTGGTATCTGTTATTGTTCCATTATTGGCTCATTGCTACTCTGTGGTACTTGAACTTCTTCAAGTTCTACTTTCCTCCCACTTATTTTCTTAGAGACAGATTCCTTCTCTAAGAATACAGCAGTCCTAGCGACAACCACTCTGCCTTTGCTAGGATTATGGAAGTAGTAACCCTCAGTTCCTTTTGGGTATCCCACAAATAAGCAGTTATCTGATTTGGGTCCTAACTTATCTGAAACTCGGAGTTCCACATAAGCTTCACAACCCCAAATCTTCACAAAAAGACATACTAGGTCGTTTCCCAGTCCATATCTCATATGGTGTCTTTATGATAGCCTCAGATGGAACACAGTTTAGTGTGAAGGCTACTGTTAACAAAGCATGACTCCAAAAGGAGTCGGGGAGATCAGTTTGACACATCATAGATCGAACCATATCTAATGGAGTTCGTTTTCTCCTTTCTGAAACTCCATTCCATTGAGGTGTTCCAGGAGGAGTGAGTTGAGATGTTATCCCGCACTCTCTTAGATAGTCATCAAATTGTTGGCTTGAGTATTCTCCACCTCGATCTCATTGAAGTGTTTTAATAGTCTTGCCAAGTTGGTTTTATACTTCATTCTTAAATTCCTTGAACTCTTCAAAGGATTCGGATTTGTGTTCCATCAGATACACAAATCCATATGTACTGAAATCATCAGTAAAAGTGATGAAGTATTGAAAACCTCCTCTAGCCATTGTTCCCAAGGGTCCACGTACATCTCTATGTATGAGACCAAGAAGATCACCGACCCTTTCACCTTTTCCAGTGAATGGGGTTTTGGTCATCTTCCCAAATAAATAAGATTCACATGTCTCAATTGATTAAAAATCAAATGAGTCCAAATAACCATCTTGGTGGAGTTTGGATATGCATTTCTCATTTATGTGGCCTAAGCAACAATGCCAAAGATAAGTCGGGTTCAAACCATTTGTTTTGACCCTCTTAGCATTTATGTTATAGATAAGCGTCTTAACTTTGCACAACCATAAAATATATCATTCAAATAAATTGAACAACTATTGTTCTTTATTATGAATGAAAAATCACTCTTGTCAAAATAAGAAAACGGAATAAATATTCACAAAATAACAATCATCCAGTTCAATAACTAGTCCAGTTGGCAAAGTTAAACAATAGGTTCCTACGGCTAAGGCAACAACTCTTGCTCCATTTCCACACGTAGGTCGACTTCTCCTTTAGCCAATGACCTACTCCCTTTAGATCCTACACATTCACACAAATGTGAGATTCACATCCGGTATCCAATACCCAAGATGCAGAAGTAGGTAAATTGACTTCTATAACATATATATTCCTGAAGCGGAAGTCTCACTTCCCTTCTTCTTGATCTCCTCCAGGTACTTTACACAGTTTCTAATGTCTTGATTAGCCACAGTGGAAACATTTTCCTTCCTTAGCTATCCCGCCCATAAGTTTCAAGAATTTCTTCTTGCCCTTGCCTTTTCCAGGTTGGACCATCAATATGGCCTTCTTTTACCTTTAATAATGTTTTGCTCAGTTGTTCTTAACATGCTTAGCAATTCTGGCAGCGATTTGTCAAATTCATTCATGTTATAGTTCATGATGAATTGACTACAGCTGTCCAGCAACGATTGCAGGACAAGATCAGTGGCCAACTCTTGACCTAATGGGAATCCAAGCCTTTCTGGGTTTTCAATGTACCCAATCATCTTGAGTGCATGAGCACCTATAGGGCGTCCCTTTTGCCAGTCTACATTGATAAAGTGCTTTTGAGACTTCAAACCGTTCAAGCCTAGCCTGTCCTTTATAAAGTCTCTTTAAGTGTACAATCATATTGTACACCTCCATGTTTTCATGTTGTTTTCAGCATTCATGGTAGCAAGCATAAGGCAACCTACATCGAGAGCAACACCCAGATGCTTTCTAAAAGCATCCTTGTCAGCTTTCGAAGCATTTGCAACGGGTGTTTTAGGAATAGGCCCTTCCAGGACATGCGGCCTTTTCTCATGCCTAAGGACAATCCTTAGGTCTCTATACCAGTCTAGAAAGTTAATTCCAGACAGTTTGTCCTTCCCAAGGACAGATCGCAATAAAAGATTTTGTTGTGTTTAAAAATTATGCACGTAAGTATCATATAACAAACATATTTAACAAGGTCTTTAATTAAATATGTCTCCCACTATTTTTTGATTCAAAACAAGTACCCTCAATATAAGGAATAAAAAAATCCCATCACTAGATTTCCTAGTGGGCCAAGATCCATATTTCACCTTATTTTAAGTCAGCTTTGGCTTATCGCTTAAGAAAAGGTTATTTAAGTAGGAATGCGCTTTCCAATTGCATCTCATAAAACTCTTGGATCAGTTAGGTGAATAACTCTTATTCTAATTCATCTTATGAATTAATGCCTAACTTAGTGCCTCTAGGTTCTTCAATCCTATTGAATATACCTAGTTAAGTCAAAACCCAATGGTTGACAATAGATAAATGTACCCTGCTTTGGAAGACCCACATTTATCCCATCGCGCCTCACTAAAATAGATAAATGTACCCTGCTTTGGCAGACCCACATTTAATCGATTCAAGCCTAGACGAGTGCCATACATTGGAAGGCAAAATATGACTTGATATTAGTGCCTCTAGGTTTTTCAATCATATTGAATATACCCAATCAAAGACCAATGGTTGACAATCGGATATTACTTTTATCCTATCGTGTCTCGCTAGAATAGATAAATGTACTCTGCTTTGGCAGACCCACACTTAATCGATTCTAGTCTTGACGAGTGTCATTCATTGCAAGGCATAATAAGCATTGAGGGATTTAATCGCTTTATTTTTCCATTCCTTTGTTAAACCATTTAACAAAAACAAAATCCCCCCTTACTAAAATAGATAAATGTACCCTGCTTTAGCAGACCCACACTTAATTCATTCTAGCCTTGACGAGTGTTATTCATTGGAATGAAAAACATAACTTAACATTCCCTTCAAGGGATTTGATCGCTTTAATTTTATCCCTTTGTTAAACCATTTAACATACAAGCATGCATCTCATACAAACACATGATATGGTTATGGCCTCCTGAAACCAAATACAAAATTACATCAACTATATAATTTTGTACATAATCTTGAGCTCTCCAAATCTCCCACTGAATCCATACTCCATGTCCTCCAGGTTATATTACATAATAAGAAGAAACCTCGTTTAACATACGAGGGGATAGAAATGAGAAAAGAATTACAAAAGGAATATAGGAGGTAAGGCACGACACGCAGGTCGTATTTAAATAAAACAATCTAAGGCCATAACCAACCATCATGCAAACTAAGCATCCATTTATTGTAAAATGAGTGATATAATGAGATGTATATATATTAAGGGAGGTTTGATTACGTGCATACAAAATAAAACATTACGCAGTGTCTCAAAACAAAAACTGGATTTGATAAACACTCAACCAATCATCAATAAGTGTCTCGCATCAAACGAATACTTCACGAACCGATAAATGAGTAAGTCCCTCGTATCATTTGAATACACTCTTGTCAGTAAATTGATAAGTGGCATGTTTATCGCAGCCGATATTTGAGTCAAGACAAGGTTTCAACAATTGAACCCTATGACTCCCAAGACATGAACTCTTTCATGTTCCATGGGACCCTCCAACATTAGAACATATAAACATATATACATCGCACATAAAACAATCAATAAGGAAACAAAATATGTAAACTGCACTCCAATCTGCGCTACAGCGCAGGTGAAGCGTAAGTATCAGAATCAAAATTCGTAAACTGCGCTCCAGTCTGCGCTCTAGCCTATCTGAAGCGCAGATCTGTGCTCCAGTCTGCGCTCAAGCGCAGGTTGAAGCGCAGATATCGGCGCTATGATTTTTTTTAGCAGAAAAACAACAAAAATATCATAATCTTCACAAGATTAAAAGCCTAAAACGTGTTTATCGCAAACCAAAGCTCTGATACCAATTGAAGGGAATTAAGCATGTGGTCAGGGTGCAACGGAAATAAATGGATTCCCTCCCTTGTTATAATCGTTTTGCGAAAACACGAATCAAGGCATAAAAGGTATTGAAACGAAAGGTTGTACCTTATTAGGATTATAAACGAGACAAGTGTAGCCATGTCTCTATTGGTATCCACGCCAATAGCCGGACTAGGAAACCTTCCTCAGCTCTGCTAGTAGCCTTAGAAAGTAAGAAGCGATTGCTCATGTGTATATAGGGTAGTGCATCTCATGCTCTATTTATAGAGTGGTCGCTAGGGTTTTACCCCCTCACTCACTTAACCCTCACACTTATGGGCCTGACCCATTATGTTATAATTCTAATTAAATTAAATTAGAATTATTATCCTTTCCTAGTGGCATGTTGTATGCGTGTGACCCAATAGGATTTTAATATTTGGTTATAATATTAAAATAAAACCCTTTTATATTTAATATCATAAATAGTGAGCGGTATCTAGCAACACATCACTATCCAAATATTGATATCTTAACTTTGTACTCTCTCAATTAAAAAGTCACGTACCACTTTTTGGATTGTGTGTTTGACACAACTCCGTTGCTAAGATTTTTGAATATTTCCTCTAATCTTTTTTAATATTGCTTAAAAATTGATATTATGATTTAAACATTTATGATTCTAATATTTTTTCTATTGAAATTTGAATTTTGATAATCATCATTTAGTAATATCTATTAATAATTGTAGTAATAAATAATTAAATTTAAAATATAATATACATGATAATTAATTAATATATCAACATTTAAACTATATAAAACATATGATAATTCTAATCATATAAAATATTTTTTATTAAATAATATGATTAAAATAATTGATTTTTTATGAATTAATTAGTAATTCAATTTTAAAATAATTATCTCTTAATATAAATACTCATATTAAATCTCTACAAATTAATATACTTTAATATCAATATATTAAATTTAAATAATTCATTTTAAATCATATATTCTTTACATTTTAATATTTTTTAAAAAATATATCAATTATATAAAAATAGATGTATTTTTTATCACATTTCATTAGATAAAATATTGTATGTAAATGTCTAGGTCTCTGGAGCAATTATTTGGCTTTCCACCGTGCTTGCTTGTTTGTCATTACTGATCCACTTCTGCCTTTTTATTATAATAACTTTTATGCTCTGTCCCTTTGTCCAAATATCTAATTGAACACAAGGGCATAGATTGTGTCAACCTTGTATAGTTAAATATATATTTTCTTGATCCCCAAGTAGACTGTACAGAAAATAAATATCTCATATTTATCCTCCTGAGTATGGCCATGCATTTTACAGTCTCATTTTATCAAGAGGCCTAAAGATATAACTCCTGTTACATAGGAGGGACAAATCCCATCTAGGGCACTCACATTCCACCACATAATTTATTATATGTCCAAAAACCAACTTTATGATTACCTTGTTATAGGTAACGTTTGATGATAATTAAAACATATAATTCCTTATGTAGGAATCGTAGTGATTTCAGGTCGAAGGACTTCATATAACATTTATCAATTTAAGAAACGTTCAGGACACTTATGTAACAACCCATGCAATTAAGGTCGGTCTGTCCAGTACACCAATACTCTTAATGTGTACCTATGTGAGCACATGATATCTCATATCCATGATCTGTGAGATGTGATCATCAATGAACTCACATACTAGTCTAAATGCATCTTTGTCCTAAGATGATAATTGACTAGGGACTATTTAAGAATAGTTTTTCATAAGCTCTCACGATCAAGTCATCTACTTGATTCCTTATGAAGTTTAAGCTTACTATTCTAAGAACAATAATTATATTCTAAAAGAATAAGTTTGCCTTTATAAAATAACATAATACAAGTGATGGATGTTCACAAATATATAAGTCTCCTAACAATATTATATCTGAATTGATTCCATCTTTAATTTATTTTGTCTGCCTTCACTCTTATCAAGATATTACCGTTTAAAATTAAAAGACACAAGATAACATGGTGAATTAAGGTACAAGTCCAACAATCCATCCAAATATACTGAACTGATTTTGGTGAAAAGGATCTTCCACCAGCGGATGCAAACCAAATTGCCAATAATCTTTCTAACCTCGGACAATTCTGATTCTTCTTGCCAGGAGATTTAAGGGAAAGAGAGTAGTGTTTCTGAAGCAACTTCCTTCTGGGTTGCTCCTTGTAACTGGTAACTGCTTGTCCACATGATCTCTTTCTTTCTGTGTAAACCATTGTTGGTCACGTCGCATTTTATTCTTGCTTGAGGTGTATAGTATATATTGCTTCTTGTTTTTTATCCTGGTTGTTTTTGTTTAATAAGTTTTGCATGATAGACATTATTGATGGAAACATCAATTGATTGAATTTGATTATTGTGTTTGATCTACTCTTTTGAGTTAATGATAATTCATTTGGAAGTTCTTCCTCACATGTTATTTCCTGACTTACAAATTTACAATGTATCTTATACATTGCTTTCTGTGGAATATGTCTACATGTGTTCTATTGCTAGTGGTCATGTCTACATGTCTACATGTGTTCTCTCTCCTCCCTCTCCCTCCTCCTCTCTCTCCTCCCTCTCTCCCCCTATTTCTCTTTCCTCTCTCTTCCCTCTCTCTCTTCCCTCTCTATAATAACAATTTTTATGGTAATTTTAATATTAATTTTTATATTTTTAGCAATTTTATTTTTTGTAAAATAAATTTAAATATTTTTTAAATAAAAAATAAATTTTTATTTATGTGTGCTTGCTGAAAAGCAAAAAAATAATTTAAGTTTGTAATAAGGGTAATTTTGTCATTTTAATATTCTTTATATCCCATCCTACCATAATCTGTCCATCTCAAACGTAGGATAAGATAAAATAATCATATTTGTCTTCTTATCCTGGTGTACATCAAACATAGGATAAGATAAGAGCTTATCCTGCTTTTATCCTATCATGTCACTATCCAACTCTCTTATCATATCCTATCATGTGCACCAAACGGGCCCTTATAGTATTATTTTTTGTCGGAAGGCACTTTCAGTGGCAATATATTTGCTTTTTGTAGAAAATAATTTTATTTATATATATCTCTCTTTCCCTCTTTCATCAAACACGTTTGTCTTTCAGTAAAATTGGAAAAAATATCATCCATATACTTTTTTTTTCCAAATATAGAAACGGCCACGGCTAGCATGAAGCACCTCATGAATGGTGAGCATATAAATATGTTCTTGATCCTTCTAAAATATACGTGTTTTCATTTTCGTCTCCCTAAAATTTTTTTGTCATTTAATCCCCCTAAATATTTTTTTTCAAATTAGTCCTCCCTGTTAGAATAGTTAATAGAGTGCTGATGTGGCCATTAATAGGGTGACTACAATGAAATAGAAGGAATTTTAGAGGGGCTAAAATGAAAACACGTGTATTTTAGAGGGACTAAAATGAAAATACGTGCATTTTAGAGGGACTAATTATCTAACAGGGAGGACAAATTTGAAAAGAAAAAATTTTAGGAAGACTAAATGACAAAAAAAATTTCAGGGGGACGAAAATGAAAACACGTGTATTTTAGAGAGATAAAAAACATATTTAAGCCTTATTAATTTAATCAATGAATGAGATTAATTGTAGACTGCCTTTTGAAAGAGAAATTAAACTTATTACAATTTGATCATGTTATCTCGTCAAGTTGTGCCTCGCGTTGGTAGGGAATTTTGTCTTCAAAGGCGAATGTTTCACTACAACATTTATGTTTTGTTTGGTGTCGTTAAGGAAATAGAGAAGAAAAAATGAGAAGAAGAGAAATGATAAGGCGAGAAATAGAAAAGAGATGAGGATGATTTTAAGGTTATTTGTTGTGAGAGAAATAGATGAGAAATATGGGAGAGATGTGAAAATGAGTTGTTTGGTTTAATTGAAGAATGTAAGAAATTTCGTAAAAAAAAAAGAATGTAAGAAATTAAATTTTGGGTAAAATATGTTTTTGGTCCCTATAAAATAAGCGAGTTTTGCTTTTAGTCCTTATAATTTTTTTTTTGTTAAAGCATCCTTCCAATTTTTTTTTTTGCAATTAGTCCCTCGTTTCAATTGTGGCGGATGGGCCACACTTTTTAAGCCGCGTGTCAATTTTTTTAAATTTCTGGCGGTCTTAAACCGCCAGAAAACCCACCCCATTGTTTTTCTTCTTCCCCCTCCCCCTCTTCTCCCCCACTCCATTTTTTTAAAACCCACCCTTCTTCCTCTCTTGGAAGCATATGGTTCAAAGCTTGTGTCAGAATTACAATCACCATGACTCATGAGCCAAATTCAATTTGAATCAACAGAATATAACAAAAGAATACAATTAAACAATAACTATAAAATACAATTCCTATCTTCCAAGTTGTTGATGGCGGCGAGGAGTTGGTCCCGAGCAAAAACCGATTTGGTAGCGGCGGGGACTCGGATGAGTCGACCCGGTGGCGAACTGAGTCTGACCAGATCTGGATAAGCCTCCGTAAGGTGTGGTTAGGAACAAACTCCTTGCTATGAAGAATCTGCATGGTGGCGAGACAGGTGTTGTTGCCATCGTCAAGCCAGCGTTGGATGCTGGAACAGTAGTAGGTAACACCGGTACAAAGGCTTACAGGGAATTTCATGACGTCAAGTGATATGGGAAACCAGAAGAAGCTGGGAACCGTGATGTATAGGTCGTCTCTAACCATCTTCACCGCCGTTTGGACTCAGAAAATAAAATAAAATTCAGTGAAATAAATGCTCTGTTTGCGAACTGTGCTGAAGATACAAAGGAAGAGAGAGAGGTAGGAGATGGAGCGGACAAGAGAAAGCCAGAAAGGGGTGTTTAAAGCAGAGAGAAGGTCAAAGGTACGGTGACGTCAGATGCTCACTTAGGAGACCGCCAGAAAAGGGGAGGGGGAGGGTGAGGGGGAGAAGGAAAACAATGGGGTGGGTTTTAAAAAATTGAGACATAGGAAGAAAGAGCGTGACACGTCAACACCCAATTAATAGGAGTGACTAATTGCAAAAAAAAAGTTGGGAGGATGCTTTAACAAAAAAAATTATAGGGACTAAAAACAAAAATCGCTTATTTTACAGGGACCAAAAACATATTTTACCTTTACATTTTTATTAATTTTGTGAAAGATTCCCGTCAATATAGATATAAAAATTGATTATGTGGTCATCATAATCGATTATTTTGAAGTAAAAAAATGCAACACAAATGAAATGCAGAAAATCGATTATTATGCCCGGAGAAGTGCTACCAACACACTCTCTAACACACTATTTCCAACACACTTCATGTGATTGGTTAAAATTCACATGGGTCCCACTAAATTATGTGGGTCCCACTACCAATGTGGTGGGATCCATGTGAATTTTAACCAATCGCAAGGAGTGTGTTGAAAAAAGTGTGTTAGAGAGTGTGTTGCTAACACTTTCTTATGCCAATGTAAATCGATTTTCTGCACCAGTCACATGCAAAGCTTGCTACGAACAATGGATTATGTGGCTTCAATTCACCCTCTCACCACCTTGGATTCACAACGTCAAGCCAAACGAGACAACAATTTTCAGCCTCATCATCGCATTAACTTCATTGTTGCTCCTCCTCTCAGTAGCCACCGCCTTCCTCCACAACCAACCCTCCGCAAGCCTTCTCCCTCTGGTGTTCACCTATGAAGAGCTGAACTCCTCCACCATGGTATGGGAAGAGGTGGTGTTGTCATTGTGCATGGAAAGACAGAGGCTTCTTGCGGAGCTGCAAAAGATGGCTCAACCATGGAATGACAGCGGCTATGGGAGGGGCACTTTGTCTACCGCCCGTGAGCGATCTTTTGCATAAAGGATTGGTGATGAGCCATTGGAGAAGAAAGTAGAGGTGTTGTCATGAGCGCTTCGAAGTCTCCGTCCCATTTCTTCGCACTTCTCGTCAAGCAATCGAAGAAATGTGTTTTGTGTGGGGTCCATGGTTCTATTGCGTTTCTTGACTATTTCATAAGTGCACCAAACAGAGTAACAGATACACTTCTCTACTATTTCTCACATCCTACCCCATTTCTCGGCTATTTCAATATTACCAAACAAATGTTTAGGGTTTTAGGCAATAATAAACAAAATGTGGCCTTAAGTAAGAAAATCATGGCCTAAATCTAAGGCCACTGTTTTTTTTTTCGGCCATGATTATTTTAAGCAATCTGAGGCAACGGTTTTTTGTTTTAGTTTTAGGCCATGCTTTCACAAATGTAACCATATGTTTAAGCCACAGTTTTATAGGTATGCTTGAGGCAATAATTTTTTGTTTTCGTTTTAGACTACAGTTTTACTACATGTGGCCATATGCTTAGGCCATAGTTTTTGGCACAGTTTTAGGCAATATTTTTAGTTTTAATTTTAGGCTATGTATAAAATGTGGCCATAGGCTTAAGCTACGATTTTTACAATGTTGTCTCATATTTAAACCCTGGTTTTTTTAGTGTGGTCATATTAAGCCACAGTTTTCAAAATGTAGACTTATATTAAGCAACAAACTTTTAATTCGTTAGGCTACAATTTTGAAAATGTCATCTGTAAGTTCAATTTTAAACCACATTTATTTACTTGTGTATAGGCAAAGGTATGATTGTAATTAATATTCAAAGCAAGTAATCAACCCATCTAAAATTTAAAATCTCAATATCTTCATAGGAAAACTGTATATATTAAAATATAAATGTGCCACAATAAAACGTGTAAATTAAACACTAGTATAGTCTTACACCAATTTTTGGTCAAAAGTAAAAATAATACAAGTTTAGATATATAATAATAATTATGATCTCATTCAAAACAAATCATCCAAGGTACAGTAGAACCTCTAAAATTAATACTCGATAAATTAATAACCTCTCTAAAATAATTTTTTTTTGTCACGACTTGGGCCCAAGGTCTAAATTAATAATTTCGATAAATTAAAAAGATAATATTTTTTCGAAAGACTCTTATATAAATTTATGGTCCCTTCAATATTATAAATTAATAATTCTATAAAATTACAAATATAACTAGGACAACTTAGTAAAATATGATTCTATTATTGTTTTCTTCTTCTTAAAATTGAAATCTAGTTGTATTTCATCTGCAACAAAAGCTTCGGTGTTGCGTTCTCATACTGCAACAAAAAATTGCGAAGAGTTGTTGCCACTTTGAGTGCTTCCTTCCGCGAACAATGTGTAACGTCCTAATTTCTAATCCGAGGACTTAGTCTGTTGGAAACCAAATCTCGAATTTCTGAAATTATTTCGCGCCATTTAGATATCGGAAAACGTACTCATATATGTTAGGAATATGCACTAGAGACTTATATGTTTATGAACATCCATCACTTGTATCATATTATTTTATAAAGGCAACTTATTCTTTTAGAATATAATAAATGTCCTTAGAATAGTAAGCTCAAACGTCATAATAAATCAAGTAGTTGACTTGATCATGAGATCTTATGAAGAACTATTCTTAAATAGTCCCTAGTCAAGTATCATCTTAGGACAAAGATGCATCTAGACTAGTATGTGAGTTCATTGATGATCACATCTCACAGATCATGGATATGAGATATCGTGTACTCACATAGGTACACATTAAGAGTAATGGTGTAATGATGGGTTTCTGGCAAGCGAACCACAAATCCAGTAGTATAATAGTAAGAGAGTATCGTATCCACAGGGAACGGTCAATTTACGTAGACTATGATCTAATTATCAAGGAGAAACAATGGTTTAGAGTATATTGTTGCGGAATTGTAAATAACAGATTAATATCAATAGAATTAGAAAGGAAGAGTTAGAGACACTTTACTTGGATTAGGATTGAACTTCATATCATCACACTCTTTGTGCATGTAAAAAATATCTATTATTTTAGGTTTACTCTATAATACTGTAGACAAACTATATTGCTTATGACCCCGAGTTACCAGGCGCCACTCACACTCAAAGATAATCCATGCGGGCTCTCCCAAGCGACAGACTTACCCTCGGCTTATTTTTTCTCTCTTTATTCCGTTTGTAAAAGACTAATTGATAAACTAGGCCTAATCCTGTAGACGCACCTTCATTAGAGTACTCACACTTGTAGGAACACGGGGAAACACTAGAAGGGGGGGTTGAATAGTGTTTCTAAATATTTTAAGAAGCTTTTCGAAAACAGATTTTCAGACAGGTTACTAGTGGGCTGTCTGAAGTTTTTAGATAGCTGTCTGAAGTTGGTTTCAGACTGCTTAAAACGGTTCTAAACGAAGTTTCTTTCTTTTTAAAATATTAAATAAAATATTCAGTCCCCTTAATTAGTTTAAAACTGAAATGACAAAGATAAGGGAAGAAAAACTTAGCCACAGAATTTATCCTGGTTCACTCACTACCACTTGTGAGCTACGTCCAGTCCCAATGCCAACTAGCACTTGGATTTTCTCTTAATCTTGCAAGATTACAAGTATTCTTTTCTATCAAGCCTCTTCAGGCTCTACAAACAAGTATTCTTTTTCAGACAAGCCTCTCCAGGCTCAACAACACAAGTATTCTTTTTCAGACAAGCCTCTCCAGGCTCAACAACGATTACAGAGAAGTGCTTAAGCTCACAAACTGTATCAGTTTTGAGACTTAAACAATTACAGATGTACAAAGATAACTGAGGTATACTCAGGATAATATAATATGTGTGTACAAAGATGATAAAAAAATTTATCAGAGTGTTACAGCGAAAAACTTGCAGAGTTTCTGTTCTTTTGCTATACTTCTCTGTCTCTCATGGTCTTCAAATGAGGGGGGGTACTTATAACCAAATGATTTGAATCATTGAAGACTCTCAGGTTTGTGAAATCCATGCTAGCCGTTGTGAGACAGCTGCTGCAGTACAGAATATTCTCTGACATATTCTGATATTCCCTGACAATTTCTGACATTTTTACAAGGTTTGCTCCTGCCAAAAAGGTGCTCTTTGTTGCTGCTGCAATTGCTGCGTAGCAGAGGACACGTTGTGACAGAGAACGTGCTTGAATTGCATTGCACAGGTGCCAGCTGTTTGTAGCAGAGATCATGCGTGAAAAACGTGCAGAGGTACATGGATTGACTCAGCTTCAGACAAGAGATGCCACGTCATCAAAAGCTTTCAGACGGCTTTGATGCTTCAGACGGGTTGATCATCTTCAGACAGCATCAGCTTCTTCAGACGGATCCAACACTTAGTCTTATATAGTAGGCTTCTTGCTGAAAATCATAGATAAACAATTTAGACAATTGTATCTTATGAGAAATAACTTAAGTTGAATTTGTTGATCATTAAAACTTAGAGAAATTTCAGTCTTTAAAACATCATAAACCTCTTTATGATATTTTTGAGACTCAACATTCTCCCCCTTTTTAATGATGACAAATTTAACTTAAATTATGCAAAATTTAGAGATTAAGATTTAGCTCCCCCTGAGGCAAATATATCCTTTTAGATGCTTTTATATATGATTTTCTCAGAAGTTCAGACAACTTTGAACTTTTTCATGTATTCCCCCTGAATCCTGTAATCACTCCAGATTTTGTTAGATTTAATACTCCCCCTTTTGTCATCAATCAAAAGGGAATCATAGAGCAATAACAGTAACGGAGCAATAAAACAAACAGGATTGTGAAGTACAGATATAGTAAAAACAAGTATCAGAGCAAAGATCATGAGCACATGAGATGAAATAAAAACACTGATTGTATTAAAATGATGTAAGGATTAAACAGACAATCAGCACTTGAAAAAGAAATATGAACATAAGACAATGGCAATAAATTAGTCCTTCTTCTTCAGCAGAGCTTCAGACAGAAAGGAGATCAGTTATTCCTTAGCCTTGTCTATGGCAGCTTCAATAGAAGACTTCAACTCTTGTTGACCACTTCTTATCAGCTGTTGCTCATGAAGAATTTCTTGCTGATTCTGAATAACCTTTTGTGCTTTCTTTTCTGAGACTGCACATCTCCTCTCAGATTCTTCACATCTCTTTTCAAGGGCCTTGACCTTGGATTTCAGCTTCTGGTTTTCTTCAAACAGGTCAGGTTCAGACTCAACTAGGATGAGCTGAAGGTAGGGACAAACAAATCTCAAAACTCCAAAACCAGGCTGTAAGCCATATTCTGAAGGATTGTAGACTGGACAGAAAAAGGTCCCAACATACTTCAGAAGCACCCAAGCTTGGTTGAATGAATCTGCCTGTGGGGGAAAGTGATCTCTTGAGAAATGGTACTGAGCATTTGTGAAGTGTCCAACACCCATTGCAGATTCAGCATCAGGACCACTACACCCAGAAGAAGACCCAACAACTTCTCTGATCTTCCAGTAAGATTCCCACATCCAGTTTTCAAGCAGGTGATTCAAGCCTCCTCCTTCTGATATGATAAACTCAGGAAGACCTTCCCATTCTGAAGCAGTCATGACTTCAGACAGGGGTGCTGATACAGAATAGACCTTAGGACCGTTCAATTTTTCATCTTGACCTTCTTTGAGGGGATACCTAGGAACAATCCTATCAGGTTTCACCAAGATTTTGGTTGAAGGCCTGATTGAACTGGTTCTAGGAGGCCTGTAGCCTATCATTCCAACTCCTCTAGCCAAATCTCTTTGGAACAATTCAGCTTCTGTGTTCAGCATTCTTACCATTAGCCATTCTTCATTGTTCAGCTTCCATGAGTCTTCAGAGAATGGATTGATAAGATCCCATGTATGTTTAGGAGGGACAACACCCTTCCTTATCTTCTCTAAACCATCAGCATTATTGGAGTACAAAGCCCTTTCATCAGACACAGTCTTCTTAGTGAGACCCTGATGAAGTGAGACAGCAGGGGCTGTTCTAAAGTGATGCAGCTCTTCAGACAGATGCTGGAATTTTGGCAAAGGACAAGACCCAAAGGAGGTTCTTGTCAGTCTCTTGCATAAGGCTGCAATCTCAGCTGAAAGGTTGAATTGATGGACAGATGAAGGTGGTGAAGGAGGTAAAGGTGTGTGAGGTGGAGATGATGATGGTGAGGAAGGTGATGAAGGTGAAGATAATGAGCTATCAGATAGCTGTATGTACAGAGGTGAGGGGGGTTTGGATGGTGAAGATGTGGGTTCAAGAACTTGGTTCTCTTGAGGTGCAGGGGGTTCAGACAATAGGTTGTCTGATGGTATGATGGATGTAGGTGATGAGGGTTCATATGGTATGAAAGGTTTAGAGGGTAATGAAATTAGCTGTAAGGTTAGTAGAGGTTGGGAGATAGGTGGAGAAGGTTGCTTTTCAGGTGATGAAGGAGGTGAGGGAGTTACATTATCAAATCTCACCTTGATCCTTTTGTAATGTTTGGGAGCAACAATATCTTGAGCTTTAGCAGCTCTTTCTTTTTCTTCCCTTTCCTTGGCTTCCTTATCCTCCCTTTCTCTTTCTTCAGAGGAAAGAGCCCTTCTTCTCTTGAAGTATTGATTAGCCTTTACAAAATTTTGATACCTTCCAGAAATGTCTGCTTCTTCCAGGTGAGAAGCAATACTTCTGGTAATCCTAACTTCAGACACTGTCTGAAGTAGTTTACCCTTCTTCTTTTTCCTCTGAGGTGCACTTGACCTCTTTCTTTTCTTTGAGGCTTCAGCAATGGCTGCTTGCTTGTCATCCTCAGCATAAGCAAGTTGTGAGGCAATTGCAAGAGCTCTGTCAGTTCTCTCTTGCTCTTCTTTCAGTTCTAACTCTTCTTGTTCAATGGTAGTAGCCAAAGCAGCAACCTGAATCAGTTCAGGGTCAGTGGAGCATGCAGCAAGAGGTTGAGCAGCAACTGCATCAATATCCACAGCCTGTCCTTCCATTATAGAAGTAGGCTTTGAAGATTGTGCAGGTTCAGACACCTGACCCACAATTTCAGACAACCTTTGAGAAGGTTTCTGAACAGGTTCAGATGCTTGAATCTGTACAGATGCAGAAGCTATCTTAGCTGAACTTCTTACAGGTAGCTTCTTCAGCTTAGGTTGAGGTGACGCCTTTGAGGGCTTGAACTCATGTCTTCTGATATCTCCTTTTAGTTCATTTTCCAGAATCTGCACAGTGGAACTTCTCCTCTGAGCTTTCTCCATCAGCAAACTTTCTTTCATGGTTGGCGAGGGAGGCCTTGGAGTCAGCTTAATCTTCATGCTCTTCAGATTTGATTCACCAAACATAGGAATTGAGTTGTGATCAAAGAGCTGGTGAACTGGAACTTTAAAATGCAACAACACCTTGGTGATGATGGTGTTGTGAGGAAAACTTCCAGCAGAGTCTCTCAGCCTCTTCTGAAGGTGGTACATGATGATATTTGGAAGGTTTATCTTCTGCTTCTTCAGAAGATGAATGAGGCAGAATCTCTCTAGTTCAGACACATGGTTTCTGCTGCCACTTTTAGGGATTACAGAGTTCCCCAAGATAGCATGCAGAACCCTAGCCTTATCTGACATATTCTTTGCATCCAGGCTAGCAGGAGAGGGAGTTCCATATAAAAACTCAGTAAAATGCTTCTGACCTCCATTTCTTGATTCCCAGCCAGGAGAGAAGATAGCACCTTCAGTCTTGACACCACAGACAATGGCCAAGATGTCTTCATCAATAAAGATAGATGTACCAAGCACATTAGCCTTGATGGTGGTGTAGATGCCTTGAGGGTTAGGGATTCCTCTGGCTGTGGCCCAGAAATCAAGTATACTCTGCTCATGCCAATGTGAACGATTTTTGTTGAAGTATTCAAGCCACCCAGCAGCTTGAAATTCTGCATGAAGATCCATTCCTAGTGCTTCAAGTTCTTCCAGAAAGACACCCTTGGTCTTCACAATATTATCAGCTCCAGACTTCTTTGGTGCCATTGTTGAAGGATGGAAAGAACTTGAGAGAGAAAATGCTTTCTTGAAGATGAAGAATAGCAAAGGTTCTGAGAGGGTAGTGAGCTGTAACGTACCAAGGACTCACTGCCTTACAGTACTTATAGACCTCTGAGGCAATGATGGCAGAAACTGACCGCGCAGACATAGGGTAACGTGCAAAGTGGATTTAAACCGTCCCTTTATTGCCACGTCATTTGTTCATTTCAGACAAGTGCAAGATTCAGACATCCAGTTAATTTCAGACGACCAAAACTTCAGACAGGTCACATGTTTCAGACAGGCTGAAGTTTCAGACACATTATTTTTCATACACACTCACAATGCATGAATGTTCAGTTTTTCTCTGATGAACTTAAACCTATCTTCAGTTAGAGGTTTTGTGAATATATCAGCCCATTGATGCTCTGTATCAATAAACTGAATATCAAAAACACCTTTCTGAACATAGTCTCTAATGAAATGATGTTTGATTTCTATATGTTTAGCCCTAGAATGTTGAATGGGATTTTTAGATAAATTAATGGCACTGGTATTATCACATAACACAAGTATAACAGTTATTGCAATATTAAAATCTTCAAGTTGATACTTCACCCATAATAGTTGTGAGCAACAGCTGGCTGCTGAGATGTATTCTGCTTCAGCTGTTGATAATGCAATTGTGCTTTGCCTTTTGCTTGACCAGCTGATCATATTTTCTCCAAAGAAGTGACATCCACCACTGGTGCTTTTTCTTTCAACTCTGTCTCCAGCAAAATCAGCATCACAGTATCCTACTAACCTGCAATCCTTACTTTTCTTATAGCACAGACCAAGATTAGTAGTACCTTTAAGATATCTGAAAATTCTTTTTACAGCTTTGTAGTGAGTGATTCTTGGATCAGATTGAAATCTAGCACACAGGCACACACTGAACATGATGTCAGGCCTGCTTGCTGTTAGATACAATAATGAACCAATCATTCCTCTATACAAAGTTTGATTCACTGGTTCTTCATTCTCATCTTTATTTAAAGATGCAGAAGGGTGCATTGGAGTTGTCATGGGTTTGCAATCACTTAGGTTGAACTTTTTAAGCATTTCCTTTGTACATTTCTCTTGATGGATCCATATACAATCAGAATCTTGCTTAATCTGAAGTCCAAGGAAAAACTTTAGTTCACCCATTAAGCTCATTTCAAATTCAGATTGCATTAACTCAGAAAACTCTTTGCACATTGAAGAATTAGTTGAACCAAAAATAATGTCATCAACATATATTTGGACAAGTATAAGATCCTTGTTAGACTGTTTTCTAAAAAGAGTTGTGTCAACTTTTCCTCTTTCAAAGCCATTAGTTGCAAGAAAACTGCTCAGTCTTTCATACCAAGCTCTTGGGGCTTGCTTCAGACCATAGAGAGCTTTCTTGAGTTTAAAAACATGTTCAGGAAAAGTTACATCTTCAAAACCAGGGGGTTGTCTAACAAAAACCTCTTCTTCAATGAAACCATTGAGGAAGGCACTTTTGACATCCATTTGATATAGTTTGATGCCATTATTTACAGCATAAGATAAAAGAATTCTAATTGCTTCTAACCTGGCCACTGGGGCAAAGGTTTTAGTGAAGTCAATACCTTCTTGCTGGTTATAACCTTGAGCTACTAGCCTTGCCTTATTTCTGATAACTTTGCCTGCTTCAGACAGCTTGTTTCTGAACACCCATTTGGTTCCAATAATTGTTTTCCCATGGGGTTTAGGAACAAGGGTCCAGACATCACTCCTAGCAAATTGATTTAGCTCCTCTTGCATGGCTAGGATCCACCCTTCATCATGCAGAGCTTCATCAATGCTTTTTGGCTCAATTTCAGACAAGAGAGCAAGAGAATTCAAATGTCTGAATTTTGATCTTGTCTTAACTCCTTCTGAAGTGCTGCCAATGATTTGCTCTTTAGGATGATGTGACTTATATCTCCAATCAGATTTATGAGGAGGTATCACATCTGTCTGAGACTCAACATTTGTCTGAAGAGGTTCAGAAACAGCATGAGCTTCAGACAGGTGCTCATCCTTCAAATTGTTGTGATCATTCAGCTTCATTCCTGCAAAATCATCCTCTAGATCTGATAGTTCCCTATCAGTCTCTTTGTTATCATTGAATTTTACATGTATGGTTTCTTCAACAGTTAAAGTTCTAGAGTTATACACTCTATATGCTTTAGATGTTTCAGAATATCCAATGAAAAATCCATTATCAGACTTTGCATCAAATTTTCCAAGATCATCTTTGGTGTTCAGTATAAAACATTCACATCCAAAGATGTGGAAATATGATATGTTGGGTTTTCTTCCTTTCCACAATTCATATGGAGTCTTTTTCAGAATTGGTCTTACCAATATTCTGTTTTGAAGGTAACAAGCTGTGTTAACAGCTTCTGCCCAGAAGGTTCTAGGTAAGTTGCTTGAGTAGAGCATGGTCCTTGCCATCTCTTGCAAACTTCTGTTCTTTCTCTCAACAACCCCATTCTGTTGAGGTGTTCTTGCCACAGAGAAATTGTGTGAGATCCCATTCTCATCACAGAACAATTTGAAATTTGCATTCTCAAACTCCCCACCATGATCACTTCTTATGACAGAAATACAGAATCCCTTTTCATTCTGTACCTTCTTACAAAATATTGTGAAATTCTTAAAAGTCTCATCCTTGTTTCTAAGGAATATCACCCATGTGAATCTAGAATAGTCATCAACAATGACCAAGCCATATTTCTTTCCACTAAGACTTTCTGTTCTAATAGGACCAAACAAGTCAATGTGTAAAAGTTCTAGTGGTCTGCTAGTTGAAACAACATCTTTACTCTTGAAGAAGTGTCTTGTTTGTTTACCTTTCAGACAGCTATCACATAAAATGTCAGATTTGTATGAGAGCTTGGGCAATCCTTTAACAAGGTTGTGTTTTGCTAATCTTGAGATTAATCTCAAGCTGGCATGCCCAAGTCTTTGATGCCAAATCTGTTTTTCATCTTCAACAGAAATGAAGCATTTTACATTTTGACTTGCTAGATCCTCTAGATCAATTTTATACACATTGTTGTGTCTCTTAGCAGTAAAAAGTGTTTGATCAGAGGAGTCTTTGACTATGCATCCTTCCTTGGTAAAGGATACTACATAACCACTGTCACATAATTGACTTATGCTCAGTAAATTATGTTGTAGTCCTTCCACAAGAAGAACATTTTTAATGAGGGATGAAGGAATTATACCTATAGTCCCTATGCCAGTGATCTTCCCTTGCTGATTTCCACCAAAGGTGACCACTCCTCCTTCCTTAGGTCTAAGGTTTTGGAACAAAGACTTTTCTCCTGTCATGTGTCGCGAGCACCCACTGTCCAGGTACCATTTGTGGGGTCTCCTTTGTCCTGTTAAACACATCTGCAACAGGAATGATCAAGTTTTTAGGTACCCAAGTTCTTTTGGGTCCTGTTTTGTTAGCTTTGGGTCTTGCTTTTCTCTTGTGCTTGCACTGAATCACATTGTGTCCAGGCTTACCACAGTGAGAACACCCAGTGACCTTCTTTTTACTTTTAGAAAAATTTAAGACAGTAGGAGGTTCAGACATGTTGTGATAAAAAAAACCTAGTCCACTTTTGTCAGAGGAATGTCTTTGATTTCCAAGCATTATGTTTAAATTTTTTGTTCCTTTAACAAACTTGGCTAGATCATTTGTCAGTTCTACAATCTGTTTCTGAAGTTTTTTATTTTCTTCAGACACAGTTTGTGAACTATGGTTTTCAGCCTCAAAGACCTTTTCCTTGAGCATAATATGTTCTATTTTCAGAGACTCATATTTGTTACACATTTCTGTGTGAGCCTTGGATAGATTCTTATACTCTAGGAACAGTTCCTTGGAACTTTCCACCAGATCATCATACATTTCTTGCAAGGTAAGAGTGAATACCTCAGCTTCAGAACTGTCTGAAGATGGTAGGCTTGCCATGAGACACAGATTTGCCTCTTCTGAGGTGTCTTCCTCCTCTTCTGAAGTTGATTCATCCAGATCCTCCCATGTTGCCATGAGACCTTTCTTTTTCTTGAAAAACTTCTTCTTCTTGAAGTTGTTTTTCTTCAGTTTTGGACACTCAACCTTCATGTGCCCTGGTTGCTTACACTCAAAACAAACAATTTTGTCAGTTTGTATGTCTTTACCTGACTTACCTCCTTTTGAGGTTGAGGGTTGATTCTTTCTGAATCTTCCTCTGTTCTGTAGCATTCTCTTGATCTTCCTACTTAGAAGAGCAAGATCATCATCGTCTTCTGAGCTATCTTCAGAGTCTTCATCTCCCTCTGAAGCTGCCTCAGCTTGCATAGCCTTGATGTTGCCATGCCTAGACTGTTTGGTCTTGGAGTTTAGGGCTAGAGATTTTATCTTGTTGTCATCTTCTCCAAGCTCAAGCTCATGGACCTTAAGAGATCCCAACAGTTCTTCCACTCTAAGAGAGTTCAAATCTCTTGCCTCTTGAATGGCAGTAACTTAGGGTCTCCAGGACTTAGGCAAGCTCCTTAGGAATTTTCTGTTATTATCTCTAGAGTTGTATGTTCTGCCTAAGGACCTGAGTCCATTTGTTATGGTCTGAAACCTTCCAAACATTTGGTCAATGGTTTCAGATTCTTCCATCTTGAACATCTCATACTGATGTATGAGCATACTTATCTTGGATTGCTTGACAGTCTCAGTACCTTCATGGGCTGCTGCAAGAGTATCCCAAATCTCCTTGGCAGAGGTGCATCCATGAACCTTCTCATATTCTGATTTGTTCAAGGAACATATCAGATAGAGTTTGGCCTTAGCATTCATCTGGACTCTAGCCTTTTGCTCCAAAGTCCATTCAGTCTTAGGTATAGGCACATCATTTAGCATAGGCACATAGTCTCCATCAGTGACCACATCCCAAACATCAATGTTTGTGCTTTCAATGAACAGCTTCATTCTATCTCTCCAGTAGTGATAATCTTCTCCATTGAAAGCTGGAGGTCTTGTGATAGAGGCTCCTTCTGTGATGTATTGTCTGTTACTGTTTGAAGCTTCCATGTGGATCTTTCAGTCCTCAGACACTTGTTAGGTGTATCAACCCTGAGTAGAGCTTTGATACCAACTGTAGGAACACAGGGAAACACTAGAAGGGGGGGTTGAATAGTGTTTCTAAATATTTTAAGAAGCTTTTCGAAAACAGATTTTCAGACAGGTTACTAGTGGGCTGTCTGAAGTTTTTAGATAGCTGTCTGAAGTTGGTTTCAGACTGCTTAAAAAGGTTCTAAACGAAGTTTCTTTCTTTTTAAAATATTAAATAAAATATTCAGTCCCCTTAATTAGTTTAAAACTGAAATGACAAAGATAAGGGAAGAAAAACTTAGCCACAGAATTTATCCTGGTTCACTCACTACCACTTGTGAGCTACGTCCAGTCCCAATGCCAACTAGCACTTGGGTTTTCTCTTAATCTTGCAAGATTACAAGTATTCTTTTCTATCAAGCCTCTTCAGGCTCTACAAACAAGTATTCTTTTTCAGACAAGCCTCTCCAGGCTCAACAACACAAGTATTCTTTTTCAGACAAGCCTCTCCAGGCCCAACAACGATTACAGAGAAGTGCTTAAGCTCACAAACTGTATCAGTTTTGAGACTTAAACAATTACAGATGTACAAAGATAACTGAGGTATACTCAGGATAATACAATATGTGTGTACAAAGATGATAAAAAAATTTATCAGAGTGTTACAGCGAAAAACTTGCAGAGTTTCTGTTCTTTTGCTATACTTCTCTGTCTCAGGGTTTGTGAAATCCATGCTAGCCGTTGTGAGACAGCTGCTGCAGTACAGAATATTCTCTGACATATTCTGATATTCCCTGACAATTTCTGACATTTTTACAAGGTTTGCTCCTGCCAAAAAGGTGCTCTTTGTTGCTGCTGCAATTGCTGCGTAGCAGAGGACACGTTGTGACAGAGAATGTGCTTGAATTGCATTGCACAGGTGCCAGCTGTTTGTAGCAGAGATCATGCGTGAAAAACGTGCAGAGGTACATGGATTGACTCAGCTTCAGACAAGAGATGCCACGTCATCAAAAGCTTTCAGATGGCTTTGATGCTTCAGACGGGTTGATCATCTTCAGACAACATCAGCTTCTTCATACGGATCCAACACTTAGTCTTATATAGTAGGCTTCTTGCTGAAAATCATAGATAAACAATTTAGACAATTGTATCTTATGAGAAATAACTTAAGTTGAATTTGTTGATCATTAAAACTTAGAGAAATTTCAGTCTTTAAAACATCATAAACCTCTTTATGATATTTTTGAGACTCAACAACACTACCCATCACTCATAAGGATACATCCATGTGTCGGTCCTGGATTGACAACCAACTAATCCTTTGCTATCGATACTAAGGCATAATCCTGTAAACGCCCTTCGCTAGAGTACTGTCACTACCCATCGCTCATTAGTAACGCTCATGTGTCGGTCATAGAGTACCGAGTCCTCTTATTCAATCAGAGTTTGGGTTTCCTATGTCTAGGCTCCCCCATCCTCATTCCTAGTCGAAACTAGCCTATAACTCCGACGCAAGCGCGGAAGTCAGGGATTAAGTACAGAATAAGATTACCAATATTATAGACAGAGAGCTTAGGAAATAATAATATAGAGTTTACATACACTCGGGGATAGAATCAATTACATCCAATCCTAATGGAGAGTTAACTACACGAGGTAGCCATACAAACCACCGAAGATGCTGTCACCATCTTCAATCCTTGTGAAGCGCTCCTCCTCTCCTACTCTAAACTTAGCTTTGGTGCATTATCAATGAAATATAGATGAATTACAATAATCGTGCACACCGTGATTGGTGCAAGAGGTTCCTATTTATAGACTAAGGAAAGACACCACAATTTGGGAAGAGATCTATCTAAAAATGGCAACAGGGACCAAATCAGAGTAACCTGCGCTCCAGGCTGCGCTACAGCGCAGGATGAGGCGCAATGTCCAGAGAGTCTGCGCTTTACCTGCGCTATAGCGCGGGGTGAAGCGCAGGTAGCGTCCTGCAGCTCCAACTTTCTCTTTTTAATCTTGATCTCTCCCCGAGACTTGTTTTAGCAGATTTGTCTTTCCTTATTTCCCTTTTCTTGATGATATCTTTGTATATATTGAGCAATCTTTGATTTAATTGGGAAACTTGTCTGCAGAATCCTTGATTGATTGGATGTGATCTCCTCATTAATGGCTTCAAATCTTCTTAAAATCTTCATTAAATATCTTCAATCAATCTCAAATCTTGCAGACATCTCCATCCTTTAATGCTATCTATCCTTCAAATCAAATCTTTGCAATATCCTGCAAAAATCAGCAATATCTCCATCAAAATAGCATCAAATTCAAATCTTAGATTAATAAATACAATTTATCTAATATTTAATAAAAAAGGATTAAATTGGGGTAAAATTGTCATTTTATCCTTGATAAGTGAAATAAAAAGTGCTCTAATTTATCAACTAATTTTCACTTATCAAAATCCCCCCAACTTAACTTCTTGCTTGTCCTCAAGCAAGAGACCTCTTTGCAATAAAAAATCAATTCTATTCCCAGTGTATTCCTAATAATAAAAAAAACAAATTCAAGGAACTATTCCTCAACTCCTTCTTGAGTAGCAGTCACTTTCCAGATATAAGAAAAACTCAGAACCAAGGGATGTTACCAATACTCAATCAGAATAGAAACACAAACATCAACCAAACTTTCTCAAAAACAGCAAGTAAAGTAGTAAGTGATAAACCAAGTGATGACAACTTGTCAGTAGAGCTCTGGACTGACAATGGCTAGGACCAATTTGGTGCTACTTGAAGTGCTTGGAGCTGAACCAAGCATGAGTCTTCCTTCATGAGGATCATCCCTAAGTCACATGCA
The DNA here is from genome assembly GCA_026901365.1 of Sesbania bispinosa. Classification (NCBI taxonomy): domain Eukaryota; kingdom Viridiplantae; phylum Streptophyta; class Magnoliopsida; order Fabales; family Fabaceae; genus Sesbania; species Sesbania bispinosa. Next base: position 537,420 of record QLOH01000382.1, read on the forward strand.
AGACTCAACTTAAGTAGGATTTTTGTGATGTAATTAGTAATTCATGATGTAATTAGGACTTTATGATGTAATTAGGATATATTTGTCTTTTCTTTAATTAGGGGCGCCTATATAGGGGTTTTATTGGTTTAGTAGGTTGCCTTGCTACAAGGTGTAGGAGGTCATGGGGTCTAATCCCACATAGGATAGAAAATTAACTCATCTTTTCTTTCCTATGTAGCTTTGGGCGCATTTTTGGGGGTTTAGTGGCTAAAAGCTTAGCTTAGCCAAATACCATTAGGAGCATGGGTTCAAATCCCATTGTGGATGAGTTTTTACTCATCTTTTATTTTTCTCCCCCACTCCCTCATGTAAGTGGCCGCCCCCCACACTCCCCTCTCCTATATAATGGGCCCTCCTCTCTTGTATTTACACACATCATTTTTAGAGTAAAGGCATTATGCCAAATTTTCTCCTCTCTTGAGAGTTGAGTGAGGCTTGGTGGTTGTTGCTTAAACCATGATGAGACTTATCTAATTCTCCTGAATTAGTGGCGTCTGGCGATTGGACTTATCTGCTGCAGGAGGATTCTTGCTTCAGTGGCGTCCCTCCATTTCTTTCCTCTTCACTTTTTCTTTCATTTTCCTTCATTTCCTTGCACTTTCTCACGCAATTATAGCTGCTGCCCAGCACCTATAATTCGTGAATTACTTGCTAATTTTTGGTTCTAATTGGTTTGTTTTGCTCAATTCTAGATCTTGTGCAATTCCTGTCATCATTTGGTATCAAGAGCTTGTTGAATTTGAGCAAATTTGGAGCAAATTGGGGCTGTTTGGCCGCGGGTTGCTGCACCTCTTTTGTGCAGAATTTTGCTTCAATTTAGTGTAATTCAATCCCTCTTTTCATTGTAATTTGGACTTGGACTGTTTCCCGGGCCCGAGGTGCCTTTCTACTACTACTTTGTGCTTGTTTGCTTGATTGAATTGGGTGTTTATCTTGCTAGATGGGGGCTGTTTTGGGCCGCTAATTCCCACCCCCTAGGTGTTTGATAAATTGTCTCTTAATTGCTCATACTTGTTCTTGAGTGATTTCTACATATAATTGCTATAAATTGCTTGTTTGTTGGTGAAGTGTGGTAAGAGGAGGCATTGTTGTCTTCATTTTTTCAAAGATCGTTCACCTACATTTTCTCACAATCACCTTTTCATTGTCATCCCCCATATATCATCTCTTTACTTTCCGCCTTTAATTTCCGCCATTTAATTTCCGCTTCTCCCATCCCATTTAATTTCAGCTTTCCCCCTTTACTTTTCAGTCATTTAATTTTCAGTCCTCCCCATCCTTTTAATTTCCGCTTCCCCTTTACATTTCAGTCATTTACATTCTTGTCCTCCCCATCCTTTTAATTTCAGTTTCCCCCTTTACTTTCTTGTCATTTAATTTTGCGCAATTTTCTTCTATTTTTTGCCATTTTATGCGCATTTTTTGGGCTTATGTCTTGTTCATATTCTACTCTTGTTATGTCTGTTTGATTGGCATTCTGATTGCAAATTTGGATTGACTGCTATCTCTACCTAGAACTTTCCCTGTTTGATTGTGCAAAACGCTCACCTATAGGATCTTTTTTGGTTCATAGTATTGGAAGAAGATCAACAAATTCTAATTGTTGATTTTCCTTCAAATTTAATTCCAAACTTAAAATTGAACCAAGCGCATTTCTGTGACCACACTGGTCTTGTATAATCAACAAGGAAGTGCTAAGCAATTTTTTTGGCCATTTTTGAAAATCAGTTGCCATCACGTTTTTACAGTTTTTAGAAATCAGTTTATTCATTATTTTTGCTTTTCTGGGCCACTTGGACCAGTTTACTGTCAGAAAATTCCAAAAATATTACAGTAGGTTCAGTATATTTTCTTTTCATTGTGTACAAATTTCTGTAATTTTCTGTTGGGAAAAAAAGTCAGAAAAAGAAAAAGAAGACAAAAAAATATAAAGAGTACGTACGTGCCAAAAATAGAAAAAGAGGTGTAAAAAGCAAAAAAAGGGTGCAAACGAAGAAAAAGACAAAAAGACACCCAAAAAGAGTCAAAATTCAAAAAAAAATTCAAAAAAATTCAGAAAAAATAGAAAATTCAAAACAAAGAGATATCCCAACAATACAGTGACAGTTTTACTGTAATTTTTTTGTTTCTTTTCCCTGTATACTGCAATTGAGTTGTATTTGCTGTTTTTCTTAAAAACGACAATTTTGGCAACTCTTTTTCAAAAATCACCAAAAACAATTCTCTTTGCAATTTCTTCCGTCTTGTCTGTTTTGCTGTCTGCTCTTGTGTATAAGCTTGTTTGAGTGCCAGCTTTTCTTGTTTGTCATATCAATTCTTCTATTTTGTCTTAGGATTTCTAATTCTCTTCCAGTAGATCTTTTCTTTTGTTAGCGCGCTTCTATTTTGGGTAAGGGTTAAGACTTAGACTCAATCTGGTCTTTGCAACTTCAATCAACCTCCAACCGAGTAGAAGAGGCAAGAGAGTCTCATTATAGAAAAAGCCAAAAAAGTGTGACATACACGAGTGTTGCATTCCATTGAGTGTATACACTTAGTTGAGTGGTAAGGTCCAAATTTTAAATCAAAAACTTTAAAACAATGGGTATTAGGAACTCACCACCTCCTTCTCCTAGAAATTTTAAGTATAGGTCCAAATTGCAACGTGCAATTCATGATATGACTCGAATGATGAGGCATGAGATGAGTGAACTTAGGAAAGAGCTAAGTGGGAGTAGGAGGGAGAGAAGACATTCTTCTCAAGAAGGAGGAAGTGAGGATAGGTATAGTGTGGTTAGGAGTGAAGATAGGTACCATCCAGAAAGTAGTGAGGGAGAGAGACACTCTAGCCATACCTATAGGAGAAGGGAAAATAGGAGGCCTAGGAGGCGTGAGGAACATAGAGGGTTTAGAGAAGAGTATTATGAGGAAAACCCTAGGAGAGGAAGAGAAGAATACTATGAGGAAAACCCTAGGAGGAATAGAAGGGAACATAGGAGAGAAGAGGAACCTAGAAGGGAACAAGGGTTTAGAGGGGTAAAGATAGAAGTCCTAACCTTTAATGGTAGAAATGATGTAGAACAATACCTAGAATGGGAACTTAAAATTGAACAAATCTTTAGTTGCCATAGGTATGGGGAAGAAGAAAAAGTTAAAATTGCCTCTCTTGAGTTTAAGAATTATGCCTTAGTTTGGTGGCATCAGCTTCAAGCTGATAGAAGAAGGTGCAATGCTCCTTTAGTTTCCTCTTGGGAGGAAATGAAATCCATCATGAGAAAGAGGTTCATACCTCAACATTACACTAGGGAGTTGCACATTAAACTCAAAACTCTTAAGCAAGGGTCTAAAAGTGTAGATGAATATTTTAAGGAAATGGAACTTGCTTTAATTAGGGCAAACATAGTTGAGGATAGTGAAGCAACTATGGCTAGGTTTATCAATGGCCTAAATTTCGACATAAGGGACATAGTGGAGTTGCATCCTTATGTTGAAATAGACGACTTGGTACATCAAGCCATTAAAATTGAAACTCAACTTAAGAGAAAGGGTAACTACAAAAGAGGAAACACTAGTTTTACAACTAGAAACAAGGAAACCCTAAGAGAAGATAAAGGAAAGAGCCAAGAGAAGGAAGAGCCTAAGGGTTCTAGGGTTACCTCTAACCCCATTCCTTCTACTAAAAAAGAAGAGCCCTCTACTTCCACAAGAAACATCAAATGTTTCAAGTGTGATGGAAAGGGACACATAGCTTCCCAATGCCCAAATAGAAGGGCAATGTTGGTTAAGGAAAATGGTGAATACACTAGTGAAAGCGAGAATGAACATAGTGAGGATGATAAACAAGAAACTAGTGAAGAAGATGAAAATGAAGTTAAGAAAGAAGTGTATAGGGCCGAAGGCAAACTTTGCATGGTTAGGAGAGCCTTAGGAAATCAAATGATTAGAGAAGATGAACAAAGGCAAACTGTCTTCCACACTAGATGTATGATAGAGGGACGCATTTGTTCCCTAATTGTTGATAGTGGAAGTTGCACTAACATTGCAAGTTCAAGAATGGTAGCAAAACTTGGTTTATCTACCACACCCCACCCCAGACCATACAAGTTATCTTGGATATGTGATGATGGGGAAAAGGAAGTAAATAGGCAAACTCTCATCTTTATTTCCATAGGTGATTATGATGATAATATTCTTTGTGACGTTGTACCTATGGATGCCACACATATTCTTTTGGGTCGACCTTGGCAATTTGATAAGAGGGCCATTCATGATGGTTACTCTAATCAAATCACTTTCAAACAAGATGGAACAAAAATCACTTTAATGCCAATGTCAATTCAAGAAATATGTGAGGATCAAGCCCACATGAAGAGAGAGATAGAGCTTGAGAGAATAAAAAGGCTTAAGATAGAGAGTGAGGATAAAAAGAAAAAGAAAGAAGAAGCATCAAAAGTGATGGTAGAAAAGGTGAAAAACAAGGAAAAACAAAAAATAAAAGGGAAGCTATGCTAATACTCCACCAATTTAAAACTGCTGACCTTGATTGTTTTGAAGGGATTCAAGAAAAGGAGCTGCTGGATATGGAAGGAAGAAGTGGCTACACCACAAGGGAGTTTCCTCTAACCTTTTCCCCTATTTCTTCATCTCCTTCTTCTACTCCTCTTTCTTTCACTAAAGCTCCCTACATGATTCCTAAGTATTATTGTTATGAGCATTAGAGGTTATATGCTTAGGAATAGTGAGTCTCCTTTCTTTGTGACTAGGGTGCGCAAGGATGTCCAAGATTGAGGCCTAGCTCGGATTCACTAATCCAGAAAGGAAAGTCTCCACCTTTTCCCTTCTTGTCATCCATTCCCTTGAATTCTCTTCTACCCCTGATAATCTTCTCATTTCTTTCTTTAGATTTGAGGACAAATGCTTTCCAAGGGGGAGGGGATGATGACAAACTGTCAGTAGACCTCTGGACTGACAATGGCTAGGACCAATTTGGAGCTACTTGAAGTGCTTGGAGCTGAACCAAGCATGAGTCTTCCTTCATGAGGATCATCCCTAAGTCACATGCAAGACTCAACTTAAGTAGGATTTTTGTGATGTAATTAGTAATTCATGATGTAATTAGGACTTTATGATGTAATTAGGATATATTTGTCTTTTCTTTAATTAGGGGCGCCTATATAGGGGTTTTATTGGTTTAGTAGGTTGCCTTGCTACAAGGTGTAGGAGGTCATGGGGTCTAATCCCACATAGGATAGAAAATTAACTCATCTTTTCTTTCCTATGTAGCTTTGGGCGCATTTTTGGGGGTTTAGTGGCTAAAAGCTTAGCTTAGCCAAATACCATTAGGAGCATGGGTTCAAATCCCATTGTGGATGATTTTTTACTCATCTTTTATTTTTCTCCCCCACTCCCTCATGTAAGTGGCCGCCCCCACACTCCCATCTCCTATATAATGGGCCCTCCTCTCTTGTATTTACACACATCATTTTTAGAGTAAAGGCATTATGCCAAATTTTCTCCTCTCTTGAGAGTTGAGTGAGGCTTGGTGGTTGTTGCTTAAACCATGGTGAGACTTATCTAATTCTCCTAAATTAGTGGCGTCTGGCGATTGGACTTATCAGCTGCAGGAGGATTCTTGCTTCAGTGGCGTCCCTCCATTTCTTTCCTCTTCACTTTTTCTTTCATTTTCCTTCATTTTCTTGCATTTTCTCACGCAATTATAGCTATTGCGCAACACCTATAATTCGTGAATTACTTGCTAATTTTTGGTTCTAATGGTTTGTTTTGCTCAATTCTAGATCCTGTGCAATTCCTGTCGTCACCAAGGAAATCTCTCATTCTCACGGGTAAGTGTTTCCCTCAATCTTCATCACCACTGTTGAACAACTAGAATTGATAGTCGTTTCCAAAATCTGAACCTGCAAGCAGTTAATTTGGATCAAAAGGTCTTTCTTAGGTTGTAATGAGGTTGGGCTATCAAGAAATCATGGTTTTTCTGGATATTCAAGGAACACTTTGAATAGAGAGCATCTTCTGATTGTGCTTGTAACTTCTCTCAAATCACCCGGTCATTCTTGAATGGTCACCCTTTTTCAGCTTGGCCTCATTGTTTGAAGAAATTCTCCCCCCAAATTATTCAATTCCACACTTTTCTGCAGTTTTTTTTTAGTAAGAATAACATAGAAATTTTGTTTGTGGGGCAAGATCCTTCTTTTGTGATTTCTTGTGCCTTCTCTTGAATCTCTTGTGACCAACCTCTTATCCCATTATGTTGTGGTGCACCTTGCTCTCTATCCCAAGTGTTAAGGGACAGGTTACATTCAATGAATATGGTTAGGGTGCATCAAAGGAAATATTCAAGCTCAAATGGGCAATCAATAAACCCTAAATATTAAATCAGGGTTGGCTGTTTGGCACTGAGCACAATATTAGAATCACAAAATATGCCTTTGTCACTTCCATACCTTCTACTAGCAAGACAAAATTTAGAAACTCAAGCAATAACAGTTGACAAGCAGCGGTGAAAAGCTCTCAATTTAAGTGTTTAGGCTCTCATCTCACCGGTTATTGGCTAAAATTCCTTGATAAATCACTTAATGATTTTAATTAACTATCCTGATAGGTTCTCTTGAGAAGTACCCTAATCCTAACTGATTATGGAATTAATCACAAAATCCTATCATCTTTCCTAGTCTAGTTAGTTAAACAACTTAATTACAGAGAATTTGAAAACGTTACCTTGATTCCTAATTTCCTAAGGTCCGAAAATTTTTAAAAATTCTTAAAAAAATTAAAAAATGAAATACAAAACAAAAATCCTAATTAACTAAAAAATTACTATAAAATAATAGAAATAAAAGAAAAACTAAAAGAAAGAAAACACCAGTATCAATCTTCATCCTCTATATCCTGTGAGTTCTTGTCCTACTGCTGCTTCCATCCCCCCTGGGAAAATAGGCCTGTCCCCAGGCCACTGCAAGAATATCTGGAACTCTTCAAGCAGCAAACTTGGGTATGGGTCTAGTACTCCTGATTGGTTTGAGGTCAACTGGTCTTTATACTTTGCAGCAGTCTGTGCGATTTATGAAGAACATGGAAGCCATCATTAACTAATTTACATGCATAATTCAAAGAATTAATATTTTCAGCACTTGGTAATGATTTCCTAAAAAAAATCATACTCATTTGTTTTGCAAGTATTCAATCAATCCATGTAAAGTGAAAGTTCAAGATTTTTGAAAGAAACAGAGCATAACGCTTTCAACTTTAATAACTCACAAAACAAAGAGCATTTCAATTCAAGCAAATTGTTCTTCATGTTCCACACAGCCAAAATCACATTCAAGATAGCAATAGTCAATAATATTCACAATCCTAAGGTTGCTACCCTAAAGTGCAAATAGAGTAAATGAAGATTTCAATTGGTAACGATTAAAGAAAACATAACTGAAAGTTTCAAAATTGATGGAAGTTTATGAGTGGAAAGAGTGAAAAGAAGAGCTTAGGAAGTAGAGAAACAATACATAAGAAAAGAAAAGATTTTTTTTTAAAAAATTTCGCATCCTGCGCTTCACCCTATGCTACAGCGCAAGTGAAGCGCAGAAGACAGTGACTAAAATTGCATATCTGCGCTTTACCTGCGCTACAGCGCAGGTTGAAGCGCAGAAAACAGAATGCAGTTTTGAAATTTTCAGTCACGTATTTTGCTACTTCCTATTATTTAAAAAATTTTATTTTCCACAAACTTATTCCAATCAATTTTGAAAATTTCCTAAATCCTAAAAAATGCAAAATCCTAATTAACAGTAAGAAAATAAAACAAAACGAAAATTAATTAAAAAATTTAAAAATCTCTGGGTTGCCTCCCAGAAAGCGCTTGTTTAACGTCTGATAGGTCGACGCCTGTTCCCTCAAGGTGGATGAAACTGAAATATTTTGATGAGCCTGTGAGCTGCACCCTTTCTTTTTTTTGGCCTGTAAACCTCCCCATAATCTTGCCTTGGAGCAATATGTCCTTTTCTTTATTTTCTTGCTCTCATGTGCATGAGTCTTCTTTTCCTGAAGCTTGAATGATTCACAAATGATTTCTCTCAATTTCTTTGCTTCGGGGGGTTCTTTGATATGAAACACACCTGACCACTTAATCTTCAATCTGGCTCTAAGCTCTGAATTTGATTCTAGCTTGACTTTTCTTCTCTTTGCCTTGTCCTGGTCAATGTGATTGCAGGCCTTTCTTTTGTGAGGTCTGGAATGTTTATCACTTGCACCATGCCTTTCTTGATCTTCTTTTAGAGGAATGGTTGGATAAGGCAAGGTCTCTGTTCTTGAAATCATTTCCCTTCCTTCCTCGGGCTTTGATTCTCCATCTCCATGTTCACTCTTTTTCTCATTTTCTTGATCTTCTTCATCATGAACACCCTCATATGTGTTTTTCTCTGTCGCCTTTTTACAGCCAGTCTCTTCTTCAAGCACCATCTTTTTTGTTTCATCCTCTCCATCTTCTTCTTCTACTTCTGCTGCACCTTCTTCTTCTCTTTCTTCATCAGCTTCTTCTGGTTCTCTTTCTTGTGTTTCTTCAACTTCTTCTTTTTCTTCTTCTTTTTCTAGTTCCTCTTCTTCATCAGCCAGATTGTCATTGATTTCCTCCCCAATCAGCTGAACAATGTCATCGCACTGCTCTTCGGGGTTGGGTACTGCATTTGTTGAAGATTGCTTGTTCCAACAGTTGATCATATTGTGTATCTCCTCTAGTACGAGGCCAACGGTTAGTCCTTCTCTTTCACAATACTGCTGAAATTGTATATATTCGTCTCACTTGTCTTCAATATCATCGTCACTATCTGAATTCCTTGCTGAGATTTGTTCTGACTGTTGGTTGGCTCCTGTTTTTGTTAATTGCTCCAACAAGGTGTCAGTGTTTCTTCTTGCTTCCTCTTTATTTTCTTCAGCACCTTCTTCTGATTTCCTTTCTTCAATCTCTCTTTCTTGTATTTCTTCAGTCTCCTCTTCTTGAATCTCTGGATAAGAGCAGAAACCATTGGGATGGTTACCTCCGCAAAAATCACAAATTAATTGTGGTGACTGGCTAGGATAAGAGTGAACTGGTTGCGGTGGCTGAGAAAGTCTGTCAATTTGCTTTTGGAGTGCTTCTAATAACTGCTTCAAACTCTTATTTTCTGCCCTGAGTTCATCTTCAAAAGTTTGCTTATGGGATGAAATAGCATCTTGTTACCACCCAAAATTTTGATTCTGGTAACTTCCCCAATCCTGTGAAAGATTGTTAGAATAATTATTGTAATTAGAGAAGTTACCTTGAATCGGTGCATGGGAGAAATATTTTGGTTCTTGCTTGAATGAAGAAATGTCTGCCTTGGCTTGAATGTAACATGGCCTGCGAAAGAATCTCCTTAAAACTTTTTCTTCTACCATGTTCCAATTGGTCAGACTTTGGCTGGGTTGTGACCTTAACCAATCCTTTGCTTTTCCTGTAAGAGAAAAAGGAAATAAACGTAAGTATACAACCTCTTTGTCCTCGTCAGCAAAATCCATAGTTTCAATCTGTTTAAAGAATGTAGAAAGATGATCATTTGGATTTTCATGTTCTAGGCCTGAGAACTGGTGATCTTCAACAAGTTGAAGGTGTGATGCTTGGAACTCCACACCTTTTGAAATACTTGGAATGGCAATACTTGAGCGATAACGTAGCCCTTGAGGCATAATATAGTCTCCCAAGAGTCTTTTTGGTCGATTTTGCCATTCAGAAGCCATGTGACATTTACTTCACTTGAGGTGGTTGAACAGAGAGTGTTGAGATTGTCTCCTTGAGCACGACCCCTTTTTCTATTACCTGTTTTTTCAAGAGAAATAATCAATCTCTCAAGAGAAATAATCAAGCTGCTCAAACAAAGAGAAAAACAAAATAACAAAATAATATTTTTTTAAAAAAAATTAGTAATATTAAATATTTTTTATTTATTTAAAAAAATAATAATAATAATTTTTTTAAAATAATAATATTTTTTTAAAGAAAATTAAAATAAAATAATAAAATATTTTGATTTTCTTCTCGACTTCTCCCTTGTCTCCTGTCCTTGTTTCTACTTTTGTTCTTCCTTGATGTCCTTCCTATTTCTGCTTCAAGTTGTAATTGATTGGGGGACACCTGGCCTCTCAAAAACATAAACAAGAAACTTTAAAAAAGGTAAGTGTGGAAGGAAAATAGAAAAACTATAAATTTCCTAAAAATAAAACAAATTTCCTAAATTATGGAGAGTCTTGAATTTGTCTCCTTTGCCCTTTTTGTCTCTTTATTTGGTCACTTCTCTCAATTGTTCTTGAGACACATGTATTTCACAAAAACACCATTCAAGAAGCTCAAACAAATGTTAGCTCAGGAAATAGGAACAAAATAATAAATTTTATTTTTTTTTTATTTTTTTATTTTTTTACTTTATTATTATTTTTTTAAATAATTAATTAAATAATTTTTTTATAAAAAGAAAATAATCAAAATAAAATATTAAAGTATATACATTTCCTAAAATAATAAGAATAATAAATAAAAGAAATCCTAAGATAGATATTCTTGATAATTAGACCTCCAAGTTCTACACGAATTGGAAACCGTTCCCCGGCAACGACGCCAAAAATACTTGATGGGTTTCTGGAAAGTGAACCACAAATCCAACAGTATAATAGTAAGAGAGTATCGTATCCACAGGGAACGGTCAATTTACGTAGACTATGATCTAATTATCAAGGAGAAACAACGGTTTAGAGTATATTGTTGCGGAATTGTAAATAACAGATTAATATCAATAGAATTAGAAAGGAAGAGTTAGAGACACTTTACTTGGATTAGGATTGAACTTCATATCATCACACCCTTTGTGCATGTAAAAACTATCTATTATTTTAGGTTTACTCTATAATACTGTAGACAAACTATTTTGCTTATAACCTCGAGTTACCAGGCGCCACTCACACTCAAAGATAATCCATGCGGGCTCTCCCAAGCGACAGACTTACCCTCGGCTTATTTTCGCTCTCTTTATTCCGTTTGTAAAAGACTAATTGATAAACGAGGCCTAATCATGTAGACGCACCTTCACTAGAGTACTCACACTACCCATCACTCATCAGGATACATCCATGTGTCGGTCATGGATTGACAACCAACTAATCCTTTGCTATCGATACTAAGGCCTAATCCTGTAAACGCCCTTCGCTAGAGTACTGTCTGTCACACCTTAAATTTCATAAGCAGGAATTTGATCCGTTGGAAACCAAATTCTTGACTTCGAATTTATAATGTTACATTTTAATATCGACCCGTTCTATAAATCGTCCACAATTCCAACTAATCGAGACAATTTAAAATGAACAATATGAATTGAAGTCTTTTAAACTAAACATCATTCTACCCTTTAATTCACATAACAGTCCATTTTACAACTAAATTAGAGTGACTTCTACAAGTCCTTACATACCAAAAGGGTTTAATTTACACATAAAGTTCCACTAACTACTAGGTTACATTACTTGAATTATAAGAGAAATTACATAAGTCATATTCATTTACAATATAATCCAAAATAAAGAACATCATCATCTTCCACAGACATCATAACCATCTCATAGTTGTGCATTCCGAGAAGGAGGAGGCACCTGAACATCTATAATCCACATAACGCGTGGTGAGATAAAAATCTCAGTGAATAAAACTCTATGCATGTATGCAGAACAGTTATTTATGACAATTAAGGCATTTCATTCATAATTCATAACTTAACAAATGCATAAGGATGCTCTTGTATGCTTTGCCACTAGGCCATGTACACATCACATTACAGAGTTAGACTCGAGCTCGAACTACGGGGGATATCTCCCCCGGGGACGAATCCCACCCTCACACAGGCCGAAGCCCCATATTGACCGAAGTCCTTTAATCTTTAAACTTAAATCGAACAACCAATTTAGACACTCGGAATTGATAAATATCGTAATCTCATTGGTTTCGATAATTTCGACACTTCGAACCTTTCGAAACCAAGGAGATTCGATGTCGAACGACAATCCCAAGGTATACTCATCAATTCCGATATCCAAAGTGATTTCCAATCCTTAGTTTATCATTCCGGAACAAGTTTAATCGAAAAGAACGGAGCGTTTCGACGTTTCGAGAGTTTCGAAACTTTCGAGAGTTTCGAAAGTTTCGAAACTAACGATCCTCAAGAATCGATCCGTTTCTAACCGATTAAATTCACTCCCATTGTTCAAACAATCATACACAATCACAAACAAACAATATTATCAAGTAAAATCAGAGAATTGGGAGAGAAAGGAGGGGGTTCATGGGTTGGAGACCAATTCCTAATTCTAACAATTAAGTGAGAATTACTCACCACAAAGTAGCAATCCAAGTAGTTTAGAGGGAAGGATTGTGATTCCTAGCTTCGTTCCGATGTTTCTACGTTGATCCGGCACTTTCTCTCTCTAGACCCTCTCTCCCTCTCTCTAAAAATTGAGTTTCTCTCTAAAATTCTGATGAATTTCGCGTCGTGGGTATATATATTTTCGCCTGGTAATCGATTACCAAACCCTGGTAATCGATTACTGAAGGCAAAAATAGCCTAAGAACCCCTTCTGGGAACCTGGTAATCGATTACCACCTTTGGTAATCGATTACTAAGAACCCAGGTTGCTGGTAATCGATTACAAGGGTTATGTAATCGATTACCAGGGACCAGACCTTCTGGTAATCGATTACTAAGCTCCTGTAATCGATTACCATGATCCAAACTCTCTGGTAATCGATTACCAGCTCTTGGTAATCGATTACCAGTGATCAAATTCTAAGGTTAAGTCCTAGTAATCTACTACACTCAACTTTTACCTATTCCTACTTCCTTTCTCTTAGTCCCTAAGGTTCTACTACATAATTAACCCATAAATCTCACAATTAACCTATCAAAAGATTGGGATGTTACATTCTACCCCCCTTAAAGAAATTTTGCCCCCAAAATTTCCCTAATACAAGCATTAAATCTTACCATAGTTCAAGAGATTAGGGAAGTGATGCTTGACCACATCTTCTTTCTCCCAAGTAGCTTCATCTATGGATAAACCCTCCCAAACTACCTTAACCAAAGGAATGTTTCTATTCCTCAGAGTCTTGGCACTTCTGTCAATAATCTGTATTGGTTTAGCAGGTAGGGTGAGGTTGCTCTTCAATTGTATTGGTTCAGAAGACAAGACATGAGAAGGATCAAATACATATTTTCTCAGTTTAGACACATGAAACACATTATGTATTTTGGAGAGATGGGGTGGTAGAGCCAATTTGTATGCAAGAGGACCAATTCTTTGCAGGATTTGAAAGGGGCCAATGTATCTGGGACTCAACTTTTTAGATTTCACAGATTTCCCTAAGCCAATGACAGGAGTTATTCTTAAAAACACATGTTCCCCTTCCTCAAACTCTAGTTCTTTTCTTCTTTTATCAGCATAGCTTTTCTGACGGCTCTGGGCGGTTACAAGTTTTTCCCTAATCATCCTAATCTTATCAGAAGTTTCTTGGACCAAATCTGGACCCAACAGAGCTTTCTCACCCACCTCATGCCAACAAACAGAGGACCTACACTTCCTACCATACAAAGCTTCATATGGAGCCATGCCTATACTACTGTGATAACTGTTATTGTAGGCAAACTCTACAAGTGGTAGGTACTTATCCCAACTGCCCGACTCTTCTAGTGAACAAGCCCTTAACATGTCTTCTAAAGTTTGGATGGTTCTCTCAGACTGACCATCAGTCTGAGGATGGTAAGCGGTGCTAAACCTAAGTTTAGTCCCGAATGACTGGTGTAGTGCATTCCAGAACCTTGAAGTGAACCTGGGATCCCTATCAGATATTATGCTAGAAGGAATACCATGTAACCTGACAATCTCTCTAACATACAACTCAGCTAACTTATTCAAGGAGAAGGTGTTCTTGACTGGAAGGAAATGGGCTGACTTAGTTAAACGGTCCACTATAACCCAAATGGTATCAAACCCTGCTTGGACTCGAGGTAAACCCGCCACAAAGTCCATAGCTATGCTTTCCCACTTCCACTCAGGGATCTCTAAGGGTAATAGAACTCCAGATGGTTTCTGATGTTCCACCTTCACTTGTTGACAAGTTAGGCACTTAGACACAAACTCAGCTATTTCTCTCTTCATACCTACCCACCAAAAACTTTTTCTCAAATCCTGATACATCTTGGTGGAACCAGGATGTATAGACATCTTACCCTTATGAACTTCCTCTAATACCTGTTGTTTAACTCTACTCCCCTTAGGAATACAAATTCTTCCCTGAAAAAGAATTAATCCCTCACCTGATTTGGAAAACCCTACTTGCCCCATCTTACCCTGAAGTTCAGGATCCAAATCCTGAGCCTCCTTAATCAGAGTTTGAAACTCACTGGAAATTTCTAATCTGTACATCCGAATGCTACCTACCCCAAACTCCAGACTTAAGTCCAAATCTCTAAACTTATCTAGGAGACTCATCTCTTGTATCATCAATGATGACACATGCAGGGATTTCCTACTAAGGGCATCAGCCACTACATTGGCTTTACCTGGGTGGTATTTTAACTCAAAATCAAAATCTTTCAAAAACTCCATCCATCTTCTTTGCCTTATGTTGAGTTCCTTTTGATCAAAGAGGTATTTCAAACTCTTATGATCACTAAATACCTCAAACCTTACACCAAACAGGTAATGCCTCCAAATTTTTAGGGCAAAAACCACAGCAGCTAATTCTAAGTCATGGGTAGGATAATTTTCCTCATGAGGCCTCAACTGTCTAGATGCATAAGCTACCGCTCTCCTATCCTGCATTAAAACGCCTCCTAGTCCCTTCCCAGAGGCATCACAAAACACCTCAAAGGTTCTAGACACATCAGGTAAGGCTAACACCGGGGCACTGGTCAATCTATGTTTTAGCTCCTGGAAACTATGCTCACAATCACTATCCCACACAAAGGCTTGGTCCTTCCTAGTTAACTTGGTGAGAGGTAAAGCTAAGCGGGAGAAGCCCTTAATGAATCTCCTATAATAACCGGCTAACCCGAGAAAACTCCTAATCTCCGTAACAGTCCTAGGTCTTTCCCACTCAAGAACTGACTCTACCTTACTAGGGTCAACTGACACTCCCTCACCATAAATGACATGGCCTAGGAAATGGACCTTGTTTAGCCAAAACTCACATTTGTTTGGATTGGCAAACAATTTCCTTTCCCTTAAAACTTCTAACACCAACCTCAAGTGTTTTTCATGATCTTCCAAACTAGAAGAGTAGATTAAGATATCATCAATGAACACAACCACAAATTTATCTAGGAAAGGTCGGAAGATTCGATTCATGTAATCCATAAACACTGCTGGAGCATTAGTAACACCGAAGGGCATTACTAAGTACTCGTAGTGTCCATATCTAGTTCGAAAAGCGATTTTATGAATATCTTCCTTCCTTATCCTAATTTGATGATATCCTGATCTCAAATCTATTTTGGAAAATACAGAAGCACCTCTAAGTTGATCCAAAAGATCATCTATTCTAGGCAATGGGTATCTGTTCTTAATTGTAATCTTGTTCAACTGCCTAAAATCTACACATAACCTCATACTTCCATCCTTTTTCTTTACTAACAACACTGGAGCCCCCCAAGGAGAGACACTAGGCCTAATGAACCCTTTTCCTAACAATTCTTCTAATTGTTTCTTAAGTTCACTAAGCTCTAAGGGGGACATTCTATAGGGTGCCTTAGAAATGGGTCCTGAACCTGGCAACAAGTCTATGGTGAACTCTACCTCTCTCTCAGGTGGTAAGGTTAGGATCTCATTAGGAAAAACGTCCTGAAACTCCCGAACCGTAGCTACATTATTCAAATCAGATTTTACTTCTAAAGTAGAGGAAAGCAACAAAAGAAAACACTCACTCCCGTCATTGATACTTTGGGAAAATTGGGAAACACTAGACAACAGAATAGACAACTTTTCTTTATGAACAACAGGACAATCAGGAAACACAACCTTTTTATTAAAACAATCTAACAACACCTGATTGGAAGATAACCAGTTCATTCCCAGAATAATATCAATACCAGTCAAAGGCAAACATATTAAGTCCACACTAAAAACTCTTTCTTGAATGATTAATGAACAATTCATACATACAAGAGAAGTGGATATGGATTCTTTAGCAGGAGTAACAACATTGAGGATATAAGGTAAAGAAGTGGTGGACAATTTCAGTCTATTTACACAATCAAAAGACACAAAAGAATGTGAAGCTCCTGAATCATACAATACAATTAAAGTCTCCTCCCCTAGGGTGCAATTACCTCTTAACAGATTATCAGAAGAATTCGCCGCCTGACCATTGAGGGTAAAAACCCTTCCAGTTGATTGAGGCTTTTGAAGTTCCTTGAGTCTTGGGCAATCCTTCTTGAAGTGACCGGTTTGTTTGCAAAGGAAGCAGACATTCTTCCCTATTAAGCAGGCTCCCGAGTGTTCCTTCCCACACCTAATACATACCCGACTATCCCTAGGTTGAGATGGTTGAACCGTCACAGGTTGTCTACCTTGCCATTTTGGTTTGAAATTCTTGTTCTGATTACTAGTTTCTATCTTCCTTTTCCCCTTGACATCTTGTGGTGTAGAAGGTGCCATCACTCCTTTGTAATTCTTCTCTATTATGTAACACTTGCTTACCAGTGTGGAAAAATTTCTAATCTCCAACGCCGCCACTCGATCAATGATTTATGGCCTTAATCCCCCCTCAAACTGAGTACATCTCCATTCTTCATCGTTGACTGCTTGAAGGTAACGAGAAAACTTCGATAATTCTTCAAACCTTGACACATACTGTCCCACTGACATCTCCCCTTGTGTGAGCTGTAGAAATTCCGCTTCTTTTTGTCTTTTTATAGTTGTCGGGAAATACTTCTCCAAGAACAGGCTTTGAAAGGCCTCCCAAGTTAAAGGAGTCTCCGCCTCCGCCGTTTGTAGCCTAGCCGTCCTCCACCAATCTTCAGCTTCTCCTCTCATCATATATACCGCCAGATTCACCTTAGCTTCATCAGCACACTTCATAACTTCAAAAATTCTGTTCAAATCTTTAAGCCACCTAGCCGCTACATCAGGATCATACACCCCATTGAACTGTGGAGGGTTATGTTTCCTGAATTCAGACAATCCAACCGAGAATACATCCAAGGTGGGTGACGGTCGTTCCGGTCGTTGTCGAGCTAACTCTTGCAAAATTGTTGTGTTGGTAGCTGCCTGATTCCCCATCATTTGGGTAAGGGCCTGAAGAGCTGCCACCATCGGATCTGGGACCGGTTCAGGTGAAGGTGAAGAAGGTGGAGAAGAACGATCTACCCTTGACCTACCCTTTCTGTTGCCTGCCATAATTCTCTACATATCATAAAGAAAATATCGAGGTGATCAGTCTCTCAATTCACAAAATAATACATATAAAATTATTAACAGACCACAGAAAATCCTAATCTCACAGTCCAATTGGATTGAACTGCTCTGATACCAAAATGTCACACCTTAAATTTCATAAGCAGGAATTTGATCTGTTGGAAACCAAATTCTTGACTTCGAATTTATAATGTTACATTTTAATATCGACCCGTTCTATAAATCGTCCACAATTCCAACTAATCGAGACAATTTAAAATGAACAATATGAATTGAAGTCTTTTAAACTAAACATCATTCTACCCTTTAATTCACATAACAGTCCATTTTACAACTAAATTAGAGTGACTTCTACAAGTCCTTACATACCAAAAGGGTTTAATTTACACATAAAGTTCCACTAACTACTAGGTTACATTACTTGAATTATAAGAGAAATTACATAAGTCATATTCATTTACAATATAATCCAAAATAAAGAACATCATCATCTTCCACAGACATCATAACCATCTCATAGTTGTGCATTCCGAGAAGGAGGAGGCACCTGAACATCTATAATCCACATAACGCGTGGTGAGATAAAAATCTCAGTGAATAAAACTCTATGCATGTATGCAGAACAGTTATTTATGACAATTAAGGCATTTCATTCATAATTCATAACTTAACAAATGCATAAGGATGCTCTTGTATGCTTTGCCACTAGGCCATGTACACATCACATTACAGAGTTAGACTCGAGCTCGAACTACGGGGGATATCTCCCCCGGGGACGAATCCCACCCTCACACAGGCCGAAGCCCCATATTGACCGAAGTCCTTTAATCTTTAAACTTAAATCGAACAACCAATTTAGACACTCGGAATTGATAAATATCGTAATCTCAGTTGGTTTCGATAATTTCGACACTTCGAACCTTTCGAAACCAAGGAGATTCGATGTCGAACGACAATCCCAAGGTATACTCATCAATTCCGATATCCAAAGTGATTTCCAATCCTTAGTTTATCATTCCGGAACAAGTTTAATCGAAAAGAACGGAGCGTTTCGACGTTTCGAGAGTTTCGAAAGTTTCGAAACTAACGATCCTCAAGAATCGATCCGTTTCTAACCGATTAAATTCACTCCCATTGTTCAAACAATCATACACAATCACAAACAAACAATATTATCAAGTAAAATCAGAGAATTGGGAAGAGAAAGGAGGGGGTTCATGGGTTGGAGACCAATTCCTAATTCTAACAATTAAGTGAGAATTACTCACCACAAAGTAGCAATCCAAGTAGTTTAGAGGGAAGGATTGTGATTCCTAGCTTCGTTCCGGTGTTTCTACGTTGATCCGGCACTTTCTCTCTCTAGACCCTCTCTCCCTCTCTCTAAAAATTGAGTTTCTCTCTAAAATTCTGATGAATTTCGCGTCCTGGGTATATATATTTTCGCCTGGTAATCGATTACCAAACCCTGGTAATCGATTACTGAAGGCAAAAATAGCCTAAGAACCCCTTCTGGGAACCTGGTAATCGATTACCACCTTTGGTAATCGATTACTAAGAACCCAGGTTGCTGGTAATCGATTACAAGGGTTATGTAATCGATTACCAGGGACCAGACCTTCTGGTAATCGATTACTAAGCTCCTGTAATCGATTACCATGATCCAAACTCTCTGGTAATCGATTACCAGCTCTTGGTAATCGATTACCAGTGATCAAATTCTAAGGTTAAGTCCTAGTAATCTACTACACTCAACTTTTACCTATTCCTACTTCCTTTCTCTTAGTCCCTAAGGTTCTACTACATAATTAACCTATAAATCTCACAATTAACCTATCAAAAGATTGGGATGTTACATTCTACCCCCCTTAAAGAAATTTTGCCCCCAAAATTTCACTAATACAAGCATTAAATCTTACCATAGTTCAAGAGATTAGGGAAGTGATGCTTGACCACATCTTCTTTCTCCCAAGTAGCTTCATCTATGGATAAACCCTCCCAAACTACCTTAACCAAAGGAATGTTTCTATTCCTCAGAGTCTTGGCACTTCTGTCAATAATCTGTATTGGTTTAGCAGGTAGGGTGAGGTTGCTCTTCAATTGTATTGGTTCAGAAGACAAGACATGAGAAGGATCAAATACATATTTTCTCAGTTTAGACACATGAAACACATTATGTATTTTGGAGAGATGGGGTGGTAGAGCCAATTTGTATGCAAGAGGACCAATTCTTTGCAGGATTTGAAAGGGGACCAATGTATCTGGGACTCAACTTTTTAGATTTCACAGATTTCCCTAAGCCAATGACAGGAGTTATTCTTAAAAACACATGTTCCCCTTCCTCAAACTCTAGTTCTTTTCTTCTTTTATCAGCATAGCTTTTCTGACGGCTCTGGGCGGTTACAAGTTTTTCCCTAATCATCCTAATCTTATCAGAAGTTTCTTGGACCAAATCTGGACCCAACAGAGCTTTCTCACCCACCTCATGCCAACAAACAGAGGACCTACACTTCCTACCATACAAAGCTTCATATGGAGCCATGCCTATACTACTGTGATAACTGTTATTGTAGGCAAACTCTACAAGTGGTAGGTACTTATCCCAACTGCCCGACTCTTCTAGTGAACAAGCCCTTAACATGTCTTCTAAGGTTTGGATGGTTCTCTCAGACTGACCATCAGTCTGAGGATGGTAAGCGGTGCTAAACCTAAGTTTAGTCCCGAATGACTGGTGTAGTGCATTCCAGAACCTTGAAGTGAACCTGGGATCCCTATCAGAGATTATGCTAGAAGGAATACCATGTAACCTGACAATCTCTCTAACATACAACTCAGCTAACTTATTCAAGGAGAAAGTGTTCTTAACTGGAAGGAAATGGGCTGACTTAGTTAAACGGTCCTACTATAACCCAAATGGTATCAAACCCTGCTTGGACTCGAGGTAAACCCACCACAAAGTCCATAGCTATGCTTTCCCACTTCCACTCAGGGATCTCTAAGGGTAATAGAACTCCAGATGGTTTCTGATGTTCCACCTTCACTTGTTGACAAGTTAGGCACTTAGACACAAACTCAGCTATTTCTCTCTTCATACCTACCCACCAAAAACCTTTTCTCAAATCCTGATACATCTTGGTGGAACCAGGATGTATAGACATCTTACCCTTATGAACTTCCTCTAATACCTGCTGTTTAACTCTACTCCCCTTAGGAATACAAATTCTTCCCTGAAAAAGAATTAATCCCTCACCTGATTTGGAAAACCCTACTTGCCCCATCTTACCCTGAAGTTCAGGATCCAAATCCTGAGCCTCCTTAATCAGAGTTTGAAACTCACTGGAAATTTCTAATCTGTACATCCGAATGCTACCTACCCCAAACTCCACACTTAAGTCCAAATCTCTAAACTTCTCTAGGAGACTCATCTCTTGTATCATCAATGATGACACATGCAGGGATTTCCTGCTAAGGGCATCAGCCACTACATTGGCTTTACCTGGGTGGTATTTTAACTCAAAGTCAAAATCTTTCAAAAACTCCATCCATCTTCTTTGCCTCATGTTGAGTTCCTTTTGATCAAAGAGGTATTTCAAACTCTTATGATCACTAAAGACCTCAAACCTTACACCAAACAGGTAATGCCTCCAAATTTTTAGGGCAAAAACCACAGCAGCTAATTCTAAGTCATGGGTAGGATAATTTTCCTCATGAGGCCTCAACTGCCTAGATGCATAAGCTACCACTCTCCTATCCTGCATTAAGACACCTCCTAGTCCCTTCCCAGAGGCATCACAAAACACCTCAAAGGTTCTAGACACATCAGGTAAGGCTAACACCGGGGCACTGGTCAATCTATGTTTTAGTTCCTGGAAACTATGCTCACAATCACTATCCCACACAAAGGCTTGGTCCTTCCTAGTTAACTTGGTGAGAGGTAAAGCTAAGCGAGAGAAGCCCTTAATGAATCTCCTATAATAACCGGCTAACCCTAGAAAACTCCTAATCTCCGTAACAGTCCTAGGTCTTTCCCACTCAAGAACTGACTCTACCTTACTAGGGTCAACTGACACTCCCTCACCAGAAATGACATGGCCTAGGAAATGGACCTTGTTTAGCCAAAACTCACATTTGTTAGGATTGGCAAACAATTTCCTTTCCCTTAAAACTTCTAACACCAACCTCAAGTGTTTTTCATGATCTTCCAAACTAGAAGAGTAGATTAAGATATCATCAATGAACACAACCACAAATTTATCTAGGAAAGGTCGGAAGATTCGATTCATGTAATCCATAAACACTGCTGGAGCATTAGTAACACCGAATGGCATTACTAAGTACTCGTAGTGTCCATATCTAGTTCGAAAAGCGGTTTTATGAATATCTTCCTTCCTTATCCTAATTTGATGATATCCTGATCTCAAATCTATTTTGGAAAATACAGAAGCACCTCTAAGTTGATCCAAAAGATCATCTATTCTAGGCAATGGGTATTTGTTCTTAATTGTAATCTTGTTCAACTGCCTAAAATCTACACATAACCTCATACTTCCATCCTTTTTCTTTACTAACAACACTGGAGCCCCCCAAGGAGAGACACTAGGCCTAATGAACCCTTTTCCTAACAATTCTTCTAATTGTTTCTTAAGTTCACTAAGCTCTAAGGGGGACATTCTATAGGGTGCCTTAGAAATGGGTCCTGAACCTGGCAACAAGTCTATGGTGAACTCTACCTCTCTCTCAGGTGGTAAGGTTAGGATCTCATTAGGAAAAACGTCCTGAAACTCCCGAACCGTAGCTACATTATTCAAATCAGATTTTACTTCTAAAGTAGAGGAAAGCAACAAAAGAAAACACTCACTCCCGTCATTGATACTTTGGGAAAATTGGGAAACACTAGACAACAGAATAGACAACTTTTCTTTATGAACAACAGGACAATCAGGAAACACAACCTTTTTATTAAAACAATCTAACAACACCTGATTGGAAGATAACCAGTTCATTCCCAGAATAATATCAATACCAGTCAAAGGCAAACATATTAAGTCCACACTAAAAACTCTTTCTTGAATGATTAATGAACAATTCATACATACAAGAGAAGTGGATATGGATTCTTTAGCAGGAGTAACAACATTGAGGAATATAAGGTAAAGAAGTGGTGGACAATTTCAGTCTATTTACACAATCAAAGACACAAAAGAATGTGATGCTCCTGAATCATACAATACAATTAAAGTCTCCTCCCCTAGGGTGCAATTACCTCTTAACAGATTATCAGAAGAATTCGCCGCCTGACCACTGAGGGTAAAAACCCTTCCAGTTGATTGAGGCTTTTGAAGTTCCTTGAGTCTTGGGCAATCCTTCTTGAAGTGACCGGTTTGTTTGCAAAGGAAGCAGACATTCTTCCCTATTAAGCAGGCTCCCGAGTGTTCCTTCCCACACTTAATACATACCCGACTATCCCTAGGTTGAGATGGTTGAACCGTCACAGGTTGTCTACCTTGCCATTTTGGTTTGAAATTCTTGTTCTGATTACTAGTTTCTATCTTCCTTTTCCCCTTGACATCTTGTGGTGTAGAAGGTGCCATCACTCCTTTGTAATTCTTCTCTATTATGTAACACTTGCTTACCAGTGTGGAAAAATTTCTAATCTCCAACGCCGCCACTCGATCAATGATTTCTGGCCTTAATCCCCCCTCAAACTGAGTACATCTCCATTCTTCATCGTTGACTGCCTGAAGGTAACGAGAAACTTCGATAATTCTTCAAACCTTGACACATATTGTCCCACTGACATCTCCCCTTGTGTAAGCTGTAGAAACTTCCGCTTCTTTTTGTCTTTTTATAGTTGCCGGAAATACTTCTCCAAGAACAGGCTTTGAAAGGCCTCCCAAGTTAAAGGAGTCTCCGCCTCCGCCGTTTGTAGCCTAGCCGTCCTCCACCAATCCTCAGCTTCTCCTCTCATCATATATACTGCCAGATTCACCTTAACTTCATCAGCACACTTCATAACTTCAAAAATTCTGTTCAAATCTTTAAGCCACCTAGCCGCCACATCAGGATCATACACCCCATTGAACTGTGGAGGGTTATGTTTCCTGAATTCAGACAATCCAACCGAGAATACATCCAAGGTGGGTGGTGGTTGTTCCGGTCGTTGTCGAGCTAACTCTTGCAAGATTGCTTGTGTTGGTAGCTGCCTGATTCCCCATCATTTGGGTAAGTGCCTGAAGAGCTGCCACCATCGGATCTGGGACCGGTTCAGGTGAAGGTGAAGAAGGTGGAGAAGAACGATCTACCCTTGACCTACCCTTTCTGTTGCCTGCCATAATTCTCTACATATCATAAAGCAAATATCGAGGTGATCAGTCTCTCAATTCACAAAATAATACATATAAAATTATTAACAGACCACAGAAAATCCTAATCTCACAGTCCAATTGGATTGAACTGCTCTGATACCAAAATGTCACACCTTAAATTTCATAAGCAGGAATTTGATCCGTTGGAAACCAAATTCTTGACTTCGAATTTATAATGTTACATTTAATATCGACCCGTTCTATAAATCGTCCACAATTCCAACTAATCGAGACAATTTAAAGTGAACAATATGAATTGAAGTCTTTTAAACTAAACATCATTCTACCCTTTAATTCACATAACAGTCCATTTTACAACTAAATTAGAGTGACTTCTACAAGTCCTTACATACCAAAAGGGTTTAATTTACACATAAAGTTCCACTAACTACTAGGTTACATTACTTGAATTATAAGAGAAATTACATAAGTCATATTCATTTACAATATAATCCAAAATAAAGAACATCATCATCTTCCACAGACATCATAACCATCTCATAGTTGTGCATTCCGAGAAGGAGGAGGCACCTGAACATCTATAATCCACATAACGCGTGGTGAGATAAAAATCTCAGTGAATAAAACTCTATGCATGTATGCAGAACAGTTATTTATGACAATTAAGGCATTTCATTCATAATTCATAACTTAACAAATGCATAAGGATGCTCTTGTATGCTTTGCCACTAGGCCATGTACACATCACATTACAGAGTTAGACTCGAGCTCGAACTACGGGGGATATCTCCCCCGGGGACGAATCCCACCCTCACATCAGGCCGAAGCCCCATATTGACCGAAGTCCTTTAATCTTTAAACTTAAATCGAACAACCAATTTAGACACTCGGAATTGATAAATATCGTAATCTCATTGGTTTCGATAATTTCGACACTTCGAACCTTTCGAAACCAAGGAGATTCGATGTCGAACGACAATCCCAAGGTATACTCATCAATTCCGATATCCAAAGTGATTTCCAATCCTTAGTTTATCATTCCGGAACAAGTTTAATCGAAAAGAACGGAGTGTTTCGACGTTTCGAGAGTTTCGAAAGTTTCGAAACTAACGATCCTCAAGAATCGATCCGTTTCTAACCGATTAAATTCACTCCCATTGTTCAAACAATCATACACAATCACAAACAAACAATATTATCAAGTAAAATCAGAGAATTGGGAGAGAAAGGAGGGGGTTCATGGGTTGGAGACCAATTCCTAATTCTAACAATTAAGTGAGAATTACTCACCACAAAGTAGCAATCCAAGTAGTTTAGAGGGAAGGATTGTGATTCCTAGCTTCGTTCCGGTGTTTCTACGTTGATCCGGCACTTTCTCTCTCTAGACCCTCTCTCCCTCTCTCTAAAAATTGAGTTTCTCTCTAAAATTCTGATGAATTTCGCGTCCTGGGTATATATATTTTCGCCTGGTAATCGATTACCAAACCCTGGTAATCGATTACTGAAGGCAAAAATAGCCTAAGAACCCCTTCTGGGAACCTGGTAATCGATTACCACCTTTGGTAATCGATTACTAAGAAACCAGGTTGCTGGTAATCGATTACAAGGGTTATGTAATCGATTACCAGGGACCAGACCTTCTGGTAATCGATTACTAAGCTCCTGTAATCGATTACCATGATCCAAACTCTCTGGTAATCGATTACCAGCTCTTGGTAATCGATTACCAGTGATCAAATTCGAAGGTTAAGTCCTAGTAATCTACTACACTCAACTTTTACCTATTCCTACTTCCTTTCTCTTAGTCCCTAAGGTTCTACTACATAATTAACCCATAAATCTCACAATTAACCCATCAAAAGATTGGGATGTTACACTGTCACTACCCATCGCTCATTAATAACGCTCATGTGTCGGTCACAGAGTACCGAGTCCTCTTATTCAATCAGAGTTTGGGTTTCCTATGTCTAGGCTCCCCCATCCTCACTCCTAGTCGAAACTAGCCTATAACTCCGGCGCAAGCGCGGAAGTCAGGGATTAAGTACAGAATTAGATTACCAATATTATAGACAGAGAGCTCGGGAAATAATAATATAGAGTTTATTACATACACTCGGGGATAGAATCGATTACATCCAATCCTAATGGAGAGTTAACTACACGAGGTAGCCATACAAACCACCGAAGATGCTGTCACCATCTTCAATCCTTGTGCAGCGCTCCTCCCCTCCTACTCTAAACTTAGCTTTGGTGCATTATCAATGAAATATAGATGAATTACAATAATCGTGCACACCGGGATTGGTGCAAGAGGTTTCTATTTATAGACTAAGGAAAGACACATCAATTTGGGAAGAGATCTATCTAAAAACGGCAACAGGGACCAAATAAGCGTAACCTGCGCTCCAGGCTGCGCTACAGCGCAGGATGAGGCGCAATGTCTAGAGAGTCTGCGCTTTACCTGCGCTATAGCGCGGGGTGAAGCGCAGGTAGCGTCCTACAACTCCAACTTTCTCTTTTTAATCTTGATCTCTCCCCGAGACTGGTTTTAGAAGATTTGTCTTTCCTTATTTCCCTTTTCTTGATGATATCTTTGTATTTATTGAGCAATCTTTGATTTAATTGGGAAACTTGTCTGCAGATTCCTTGATTGATTGGCAGTGATCTCCTCATTAATGGCTACAAATCTTCATTAAATATCTTCAATCAATCTCAAATCTTGCAGACATGTCCCTCATTTAATGCTATCTATCCTTCAAATCAAATCTTTGCAATATCCTGCAAAAATCAGCAATATTTCCATCAAAATAGCATCAAATTCAAATCTTAGATTAATAAATATAATTTATCTAATATTTAATAAAAAGGGATTAAATTGGGGTAAAATTATCATTTTATCCTTGATAAGTGAAATAAAAAGTGCTCAAATTTATCAACTAATTTTCACTTATCAAAATCCCCCCAACTTAACTTCTTGCTTGTCCTCAAGCAAGAGACCTCTTTGCAATCAAAAATCAATTCTATTCCCAGTGTATTCCTAATAATAAAAAAAAAATTCAAGGAACTATTCCTCAACTCCTTCTTGAGTAGCAGCCACTTTCCAGATATAAGAAAAACTCAGAACCAAGGGATGATACCAATACTCAATCAGAATAGAAATACAAACATCAATCAAACATTCTCAAAAACAGCAATTAAAGCAGTAAGTGATAAACCAAGGAAATCTCTCATTCTCATGGGTAAGTGTTTCCCTCAATCTTCTTCACCACTGTTGAACAACTAGAATTGATAGTCGTTTCCAAAATCTGAACCTGCAAGCAGTTAATATGGATCAAAAGGTCTTTCTTAGGTTGTAATGAGGCTGGGCTATCAAGAAATCATGGTTTTTCTGGATATTCAAGGAACACTTTGAATAGAGAGCATTTTGTGATTGTGCTTGGAACTTCTCTCAATTCACCTGGTCATTCTTGAATGGTCACCCCTTTTCAGCTTGGCCTCATTGTTTGAAGAAATTCTCCCCCCAAATTATTCAATTCCACACTTTTGTGCAGCTTTTTTTTCCAGTAAGAATAACATAGAAATTTTGTTTGTGGGGGAAGATCCTTCTTTTGTGATTTCTTGTGCCTTCTCTTGAATCTCTTGTGACCAACCTCTTATCCCATTTTGTTGTGGTACACCTTGCTCTCTATCCCAAGTGTTAAGGGACAGGTTACATTCAATGAATATGGTTAGGGTGCATCAAAGGAAATATTCAAGCTCAAATGGGCAATCAATAAATGGAAATATTAAATCAGGGTTGGCTGTTTGGCATTGAGCACAATATTAGAATCACAAAATATGCCTTTGTCACTTCCATACCTTCTACTAGCAAGACAAAATTCAGAAACTCAAGCAATAACAGTTGACAAGCAGCGGTGAAAAGCTCTCAATTTAAGTGTTTAGGCTCTCATCTCACCGGTTATTGGCTAAAATTCCTTGATAAAGCACTTAATGGTTTTAATTAACTATCCTGATAGGTTCTCTTGAGAAGTACCCTAATCCTAACTGATTATGGAATTAATCACAAAATCCTATCATCTTTCCTAGTCTAGTTAGTTAAACTACTTAATTACAGAGAATTTAAAAAAAGTTACCTTGATTCCTAATTTCCTAAGGTCCTAAAAATTTTAAAAATTCTGAAAAAAATTAAAAAATGAAATACAAAACAAAAATCCTAATTAACTAAAAAAATTGCTATAAAATAATAGAAAATAAAAGAAAAACTAAAAGAAAGAAAACACCAGTATCAATCTTCATCCTCTATATCCTGTGAGTTCTTGTCCTACTGCTGCTTCCATCCCCGCTGGGAAAATAGGCCTGTCCCCAGGCCACTGCAAGAATATCCGGAACTCTTCAAGCAACAAACTTGGGTATGGGTCTAGTACTCCTGATTGGTTTGAGGTCAACTGGTCTTTATACTTTGCAGCAGTCTGTGCGATTCATGAAGAACATGGAAGCCATCATTAACCAATTTACATGCATAATTCAAAGAATTAATATTTTCACAACAAAAGTTCAGTGCACTTGGTAATGACTTCCTAAAAACAAGCATACTCATTTGTTTTGCAAGTATTCAATCAATCCATGGAAAGTGAAAGTTCAAGATTTTTGAAAGAAACAGAGCATAACGCTTTCAACTTTAATAACTCACAAAACAAAGAGCATTTCAATTCAAGCAAATTGTTCTTCATGTTCCACACAGCCAAAATCACATTCAAGATAGCAATAGTCAATAATATTCACAATCCTAAGGTTGCTACCCTAAAGTGCAAATAGAGTAAATGAAGATTTCAATTGGTAACAATTAAAGAAAACATAACTGAAAGTTTCAAAATTGATGGAAGTTTGTGAGTGGAAAGAGTGAAAAGAAGAGCTTAGGAAGTAAAGAAACAATACATAAGAAAAGAAAAGATTTGTTTTTAAAATTTCGCATCCTACGCTTCACCCTGCGCTACAGCGCAAGTGAAGCGCAAAATACAATGACTAAAATTGCATATCTGCGCTTTACCTGCGTTACAGCGCAGGTTGAAGTGCAGAAAACAGAATGCAATTTTGAAATTTTCAGTCACGTTTTTTGCTACTTCCTATTATTTAAAAAATTTTAGTTCCCACAATTTTATTCCAATCAATTTTGAAAATTTCCTAAATCCTAAAAAATGCAAAATCCTAATTAACAGTAAGAAAATAAAACAAAACGAAAATTAATTAAAAACTTTAAAAATCTCTGGGTTGCCTCCCAGAAAGCGCTTGTTTAACGTCTAATAGCTCGACGCCTGTTCCCTCAAGGTGGATGAAACAGAAACATTTTGATGAGCCTGTGAGCTGCACCCTTCCTTTTTTTGGCCTGTAAACCTCCCCATAATCTTGCCTTGGAGCAATCCGTCCTTTTCTTTATTTTCTTGCTCTCATGTGCATGAGTCTTCTTTTCCTGAAGCTTGAATGATTCACAAATGATTTCTCTCAATTTCTTGGCTTCAGGGGGTTCTTTGATATGAAACACACCTGACCACTTAATCTTCAATCTGGCTCTAGGCTCTGAATTTGATTCTAGCTTGACTTTTCTTCTCTTTGCCTTGTCCTATTCAGTGTGATTGCAGGCCTTTCTTTTGTGAGGTCTGGAAGGTTTATCACTTGCACCATGCCTTTCTTGATCTTCTTTTAGAGGAATGGTTGGATAAGGCAAGGTCTCTGTTCTTGAAATCATTTCCCTTCCTTCCTCGGGCTTTGATTCTCCATCTCCCTGTTCACTCTTTTTCTCATTTTCTTGATCTTCTTCATCATGAACACCCTCATATGTGTTTTTCTCTGTCTCCTTTTTACAGCCAGTCTCTTCTTCAAGCACCATCTTTTTTGTTTCATCCTCTCCATCTTCTTCTTCTACTTCTGCTGCACCTTCTTCTTCTCTTTCTTCATCAGCTTCTTCTGGTTCTCTTTCTTGTGTTTCTTCAACTTCTTCTTCTTTTTCTTCTTCTTTTTCTAGTTCCTCTTCTTCATCAGCCAGATTGTCATTGATTTCCTTCCCTATCAGCTGAACAATGTCATCGCACTGCTCTTCGGGGTTGGGTACTGCATTTGCTGAAGATTGCTTATTCCAACAGTTGATCATATTGTGTATCTCCTCTAGTACGAGGCCAACAGTTAGTTCTTCTCTTTCACAATACTGCTGAAATTGTATATATTCGTCCCACTTGTCTTCAATATCATCGTCACTATCTGAATTCCTTGCTGAGATTTGTTCTAACTGTTGGTTGGCTCCTGTTTTTGTTAATTGCTCCAACAAGGTGTCAGTGTTTCATCTTGCTTCCTCTTTATTTTCTTCAGCACCTTCTTCTGATTTCCTTTCTTCAATCTCTCTTTCTTGTATTTCTTCAGTCTCCTCTTCTTGAATCTCTGGATAAGAGCAGAAACCATTGGGATAGTTACCTCTGCAAAAATCACAAATTAATTGTGGTGACTGGCCAGGATAAGAGTGAACTGGTTGCGGTGGCTGAGAAAGTCTGTCTATCTGCTTTTGGAGTGCTTCTAATAACTTCTTCAAACTCTTATTTTCTGCCCTGAGTTCATCTTCAAAAGTTTGCTTATGGGATGAAATAGCATCTTGTTGCCACCCAAAATTTTGATTCTGGTAACTTCCCCAATCCTGTGAAAGATTGTTAGAATAATTATTGTAATTAGAGAAGTTACCTTGAATCGGTGCATGGGAGAAATATTTTGGTTCTTGCTTGAATGAAGAAATGTATGCCTTGGCTTGAATGTAACATGGCTTGCGAAAGAATCTCCTTAAAAAATTTTCTTCTACCATGTTCCAATTGGTCAGACTTTGGTTGGGTTGTGACCTTAACCAATCCTTTGCTTTTCCTGTAAGAGAAAAAGGAAATAAACGTAAGTATACAACCTCTTTGTCCTCTTCAGCAAAATCCATAGTTTCAATCTGTTTAAAAAATGTAGAAAGATGATCATTTGGATTTTCATGTTCTAGGCCTGAGAACTGGTGATCTTCAACAAGTTGAAGGTGTGATGCTTGGAACTCCACAGCTTTTGCAGTACTTGGAATGGCAATAATTGAGCGATAACGTAGCCCTTGAGGCATAATATAGTCTCCCAAGAGTCTTTTGGTCGATTTACTTCACTTGAGGTGGTTGAACAGAGAGTGTTGAGATTGTCTCCTTGAGCTCTGCCCCTTTTACTGTTACCTGTTTTCTCAAGAGAAATAATCAAGCTGCTCAAACAAAGAGAAAAACAAAATAACAAAAAATAATATTTTTTTTTAAAATTAATAATATTAAATATTTTTTATTTATTTAAAAAAATAATAACAATAAAAAATATTTTTTTTTCAAAATAATAATAAATAATAATAATATTTTTTTAAAGAAAATAATTAAAATAAAATAATAAAATATTTTGATTTTCTTCTCGACTTCTCCCTTGTCTCCTGTCCTTGTTTCTACTTTTGTTCTTCCTTGATGTCCTTCCTATTTCTGCTTCAAGTTGTAATTGATTGGGGGACACGTGGCCTCTCAAAAACATAAACAAGAAACTTTAGAAAAGGTAAGTGTGGAAGAAAAATAGAAAAACTATAAATTTCCTAAAAATAATACAAATTTCCTAAATTATGGAGAGTCTTGAATTTGTCTCCTTTGCCCTTTTTCTCTCTCTATTTGGTCACTTCTCTCAATTGCTCTTGAGACACATGTCTTTCACAAAAACACTATTCAAGAAGCTCAAACAAATGTTAGCTCAGGAAAGAGGAACAAAATAATAAATTTTATTTTTTTATTTCTTTTATTAATTTTTTAAATAATTAATTAAATAATTTTTTTATATAAAGAAAATAATCAAAATAAAATAATAAAGTATATAAATTTCCTAAATAATAAAATTTCCTAAAATAATAAGAATAATAAATAAAAGAAATACTAAGATAGATATTCTTGATAATTAGACCTCCAAGTTCTACACGAATTGGAAACCGTTCCCCGGCAACGACGCCAAAAATACTTGATGGGTTTCTGGAAAGTGAACCACAAATCCAGTAGTATAATAGTAAGAGAGTATCGTATCCACAGGGAACGGTCAATTTACGTAGACTATGATCTAATTATCAAGGAGAAACAACGATTTAGAGTATATTGTTGCAGAATTGTAAATAACAGATTAATATCAATAGAATTAGAAAGGAAGAGTTAGAGACACTTTACTTGGATTAGGATTGAACTTCATATCATCACACCCTTTGTGCATGTAAAAACTATCTATTATTTTAGGTTTACTCTATAATACTGTAGACAAACTATATTGTTTATGACCCCGAGTTACCAGGCGCCACTCACACTCAAAGATAATCCATGCGGGCTCTCCCAAGCGACAGACTTACCCTCGACTTATTTTTGCTCTCTTTATTCCGTTTGTAAAAGACTAATTGATAAACGAGGCCTAATCCTGTAGACACACCTTCATTAGAGTACTCACACTACCTATCACTCATCAGGATACATCCATGTGTCGGTCCTGGATTACAAACCAACTAATCCTTTGCTATCGGTACTAAGGCCTAATCCTGTAAACGCCCTTCGCTAGAGAACTATCACTACCCATCGCTCATTAGTAACACTCATGTGTCGGTCACAGAGTACTGAGTCCTCTTATTCAATCAGAGTTTGGGTTTCCCATGTCTAGGCTACCCCATCCTCACTCCTAGTCGAAACTAGCCTATAACTCCGGCGCAAGCGCGGAAGTCAGGGATTAAGTACAGAATAAGATTACTAATATTATAGACAGAGAGCTCAGGAAATAATAATATAGAGTTTACATACACTCGGAGATAGAATCAATTACATCCAATCCTAATGGAGAGTTAACTACACGAGGTATCCATACAAACCACCGAAGATGCTGTCATCATCTTCAATCCTTGTGAAGCGCTCCTCCTCTCCTACTCTAAACTTAGCTTTGGTGCATTATCACTGAAATATAGATGAATTACAATAATCGTGTACACCGGGATTGGTGCAAGAGGTTCCTATTTATAGACTAAGGAAAGACACAGCAATTTGGGAATAGATCTATCTAAAAACGGCAACAGGGACCAAATCAGCGTAACCTGCGCTCCAGGCTGCGCTACAACGCAGGATGAGACGCAATTTCTAGAGAGTCTGCGCTTTACCTATGCTGTAGCGCGGGGTGAAGCGCATATAGCGTCCTGCAGCTCCAACTTTCTCTTTTTAATCTTGATCTCTCCCCGAGACTGGTTTTAGCATATTTGTCTTTCCTTATTTCCCTTTTTTTGATGATATCTTTGTATTTATTGAGCAATCTTTGATTTAATTGGGAAACTTGTCTGCAGAATCCTTGATTGATTGGCAGTGATCTCCTCATTAATGGCTTCAAATCTTCTTTAAATCTTCATTAAATATCTTCAATCAATCTCAAATCTTGCAGACATCTCCCTCATTTAATGCTATCTATCCTTCAAATCAAATCTTTGCAATATCCTGCAAAAATCAGCAATATTTCCATCAAAATAGCATCAAATTCGAATCTTAGATTAATAAATACAATTATCTAATATTTAATAAAAAGGGATTAAATTGGGGTAAAATTATCATTTTATCCTTGATAAATGAAATAAAAGTGCTCTAATTTATCAACTAATTTTCACTTATCATGTACTGTACTCATTTATCAACTAATTTTCACTTATCATGTACTGTACAGACCCACCTTAAGAACGTTGCATGGATTGTTACATGAGTGTCATGAACGTTTCTTAAATTGATAAATGTTATATGAAGTCCTTTGACCTGAAATCACTACGATTCCTACATAAGGAATTATGTGTTTTGAATATCATCAAACGTTGCCTGCAACAGGGTGATCATAAAGTTGGTATTTGGACATATAATAAATTATGTGGAGGAATGTGAGTGCTCTAGATGGGATTTGTCCCTCATATGTAACAGGAGTTATATCTGTAGGCCTCTTGATAAAGTGAGACTGAAAAATGCATGGCCAAGCTCAGGAGGATAAACATGAGATGTTTATTTTCTGTACAGTCTACTTGGGGATCAAGAAACTCTTTTCAGTCCAGAATCTGAGAAATGGCTTGATGCCATAAGATCTGAAATGGATTCCATGTTCACTAACAAGGTATGGACCTTGGTTGAGCCACCTGAAGGGATAAAACCCATAGAGTGCAAGAAGGTTTTTCAAAAGGGAAAACTAACATGGATGGTAATGTAAATACCTTTAAAGCACGGTTGGTGGCTAAGGGTTTCACGCAAATTCATGGTGTAGACTATGATGAAACCTTTTTCCCCAGTTGCCATGCTTAAATCTGTTTGGATCTTGCTTGCTATTGCAGCCTTCTTGAAGCTGTGTATATGACACAAGCTGAAGGTTTTGTTATACCTGAAAATGCTGGAAAGGTATGTAAGTTGCAATGTTCCATTTATGGATTAAAGCAAGCCTCTAGAAGCCGGAATCTTCATTTTGATGAAGATGTTAAGCAGTTTGTTTTCATTAAGAATGAAGATGAACCTTGTGTCTACAAAATGGTTAGTGACAACATAGTGGTTTTTCTGGTTTTTTATGTAGATGACATACTCCTCATAGGAAATGACATTCCTACCCTACAGTCTGTAAAGACTTGGTTAGGAAATTGTTTTTCTATGAAAGATTTGGGCAAAGCAACCTATGTGTTAGGTATCAGGATCTATAGAGATAGATCTCAAAGATTACTTTGCCTAAGTCAAAGTACAAACATAGACAAAGTGTTAAAACTGTTTAACATGCAAGATTCTAAGAAGGGAATTTTGTTTATGTCACATGGTATAAGCTTTTCTAAGGCTGAATCTCTTTCCAGTAAATAAGAGAGAGGTCACATGAGTGAGATTCCTTATGCATCTGCTGTAGGGTCTATCATGTTTGCCATGTTATGTACTCGACCAGAAATATCATATGCTTTTAGCATAACTAGCAGATACCAGTCTGATCCTGGTGAAGGTCACTAGACAACAGTCAAGAACATCCTTAAATACTTGAGAAGAACTAAGGATTCATTCTTGATATATGGAGGTGAGGAAGAGCAATTTGTAAAGAGTTACATTGATGCTAGCTTCCAAATCGACAAAGATAATTCAAGATCGCAATCAGGTTATGTGTTTCGTTCGAATGGTGGCGCTGTGAGCTGGAAAGGTTCCAAGCAGGAAACAGTCGCTGATTCTACCACATCAACAAAAATCCCTTGTCCAGAAGAAGCATGAAGGGCACACTAGATCATTAGGCATAAGATTTATGCCTGAATATCTCTAGTGCAAGTGGGAGATTGTTAGGAATATGCATTAGAGACTTGTATGTTTACGAACATCCATCACTTGTATCGTGTTATTTTATAAAGGCAACTTATTCTTTTAGAATATAATAAATGTCCTTAGAATAGTAAGCTCAAACTTCATAATAAATCAAGTAGATGTCTTGATCGTGAGATCTTATGAAGAACTATTCTTAAATAGTCCCTAGTCAAGTATCATCTTAGGACAAAGATGCATTTAGACTAGTATGTGAGTTCATTGATGATCACATCTCACAGATCATGGATATGAGATATCGTGTACTCACATAGGTACACATTAAGAGTAATGGTGTACTGGACTGACCCACCTTAAGAATGGTGCATGGATTGTTACATGAGTGTCATGAACGTTTCTTAAATTGATAAATTTTATATGTAGTCCTTTGACCTGAAATCACTACGATTCCTACATAAGGAATTATGTGTTTTGAATATCATCAAACGTTGCCTATAACAGGGTGAATATAAAGTTGGTATTTGGACATATAATAAATTATGTGGAGGAATGTGAGTGCCCTAGATGGGATTTGTCCCTTCTATGTAACAGGAGTTAATCTGTAGGCCTCTTAATAAAGTGAGACTGAAAAATGCATGGCCATGCTCAGGAGGATAAACCTGAGATGTTTATTTTTTGTACAGTCTACTTGGGGATCAAGAAAACGTAAATTGAACAATACAAGGTTGACACAATCCATGCCCTTGTGTTCAATTAGATATTTGGACAAAGGGACAGATCATATAAATTATCATAAGATAGGATTTATCAAAGTTGGTGATAATCTCAATATTTGGATAGTGATGTATTGCTAGATACCGCTCACTATTTATGATATTAAATATAAAAAAGGTTTTATTTTAATATCGTAACCAAATATTAGAAGCCTATTGGGTCACACGCATACAACATGCCACTAGGAAAGGTTAATAATTCTAATTTGATTAGAATTATAAACTAATGGGCCAGGCCCATATGTATTAGGGATAAGTGAGTGAAGGGTGAAACCCTAGCCACCACTCTATAAATAGAGCATAAGATGCACTACCCTATATACATATGAGTAGTCGCTCTTACTCTCAAAGCACTACTCGCAGAGTTGAGGAGAGAATCCTAGTCCGACTGTTGGCGTGGACACCAGTAGAGATGTGGCTGCTATTGCCTCGTTAGCAATCCTTAAAAGGTACGATTTTTCGTTTTATACCCTATTATGCCTTGATTCGTGTTTTCGCATAATGATCATAACAAGGGAGGGAATCCATTTATTTCCGTTGCACCCTTACCACATGCTTGATTCCCTTCAATATATAATTCAAGCTACCAATGTTGAGTCTCAAAATGTTATTAAAAGGATAATAATGTTTTTAAGTCTCATAACCTCAAGTTTTAATGGATAACAAATTTGGGTATTGGAAAGAACAGTTTCTGTTGAAGGTATTTGTTCAGTATTTCAGAAGGTGTCAACTGAAGAAATCCTATCCTCTAAAATATGTGAAACTTTCAGAAGTAAAGAAACCTGCTGAGAGAACACAACCTGCTGAAGGTGGAGAACCTCCTGAAGTTTTGTGATGACGTACCAATGCTTGTTCGTCTTCAATATAATATCCTCAGAAATTCTCCTTGAAGACTCAAGTCAATTGTAGCAGTCTCAGATTACTTGTGCCTCTCATTCTTGTGGAAAGTTAGAGAGAGTGCTTTTTGGCATATTTCAAATTTCTCTCACTAAAAGGCAAAGTCTGCAGAAAAGTACATGCGGCTCAAAAAAAGTGAAGTTTGTGCAACTGGCTTTACTACCTACAACTGCTGAGGGTTTAGGCTATGTGTCACAATGGGAGCATTTGCATTAAATGCTATCTCTCAACGGGAAATCGATTGGAGATCAACGGACGGAAGCTTTCTTCTCTATAAATACCAGACTCCATGCAAGAAATAAATAGAGAAGGGAATACAGAGAAATTAACTTGCTGAAACACTGCCAAATTTCATATTCATCTGTTCCATTATTTCTTCATTGTACAACATTTCTATATCCTGAGTCTTACTCAGTTATCTGTACAAGTTTCCCAGTTCGAGCTCTAAACTTGTGTAGTTTTAGAGTTTGAGCATTTTCTTTCAAAATAGTTTATACTGGGTTAGCCTGAAGAGGCCGTGTTCAAAGAATACTTTGGTTTTTAGCCTGAAGAGGCTGTGTTCAAAGAATACTTGGGTTTTTAGCCTGGAGAGGTTGTGTGTTCAAAGAATACTTGGGTAGTTTTATCCTGAAGAGGCTGGGTCCAAAGAATACTTGGTGTTAAGCCTGAAGAGGCTGGGTTCAAAGAATACTTGTATCTGATCAGATAGTGGAAAATCCAGTGGAGTTTTGCCCTGGGACTGGACGTAGCTCACTAGGTTAGTGGGTGAACCAGGATAAATTTATGTGATCAAGTTCTCTCAACCCTTAACTCTTTACATTATGTTTAAACTAACCAAGGAGGGTTTTAGAAAAGTTGTTTTACTAATCCAAGAAGAAAACAATCTTTTCTTCACGAGAAAAATGTTGAAAAAGCTTTTTATCCAACCTTCTGAGTTGCATCAGCAAGTTACTGAACCCCCAGTTTCGAAAGGTTGCTTAAACATTTCAAAATCAGTTTTGCTTGTTACAAAGGTTTTTAGAAAAATCTGCAAAGAATTTTAAAACACTATTCAACCCCCCTTCTAGTGTTTCCTGTGATTCCAACAGTTGGTATTAGAGCTCAACCTCGGGTTGAGCATCTAACAAGTGCTGAGGGTAAAGATCCAAATGGAAACCTCTACAAGCAACTCTCATTACATCGCGGAAGGTGCCTCCGTCTCCAGACTCCCTGCCTTCAACAGTTCTGATTATCATTACTGGAGAGATCGTATGAAGTTCTTCATTGAAAGCAGCAACATAGATCTTGGGGATGTAGTTACCGATAGTGATTATACTCCTACCAACAACAGTGTGCCCATTCCAAAGTCAGAATGGATAGGTGATCCGAAGGCGCGTGTACAACTCAATACAAAGGCGAAACTCTACTTGATTTGTTCTTTGAGCAGATCAGAATATGAGAAAGTACATGGCTGCTCCTTTGTTAAGGATATCTGGGACACTCTGGCTGCAGCTCATGAGAGAACTGATAATGTGAAACAGTCTAAAATCAGCATGTTGGTGCATCAATATGAGATGTTCAAGATGCATGAATCTGAATCTATTGACCAGATGTTCGGAAGGTTCCAGGCCATCACCAATGGACTTAAATCTCTAGGAAAGACTTACGATTTAGGCGATAATAATCGCAAAATCTTGAGAAGTCTACCAAAGATTTGAAGGCCCAAGGTAACTGCCATTCAAGAGGCAAAAGACCTCAACTCGCTGAGAATGGAGGAACTTTTGGGATCCCTCAAGGTCCATGAGTTGGAACTAGGAGAATACGCTCCTAAGAAGAAGTCTTTTGCCCTAAACGCCAAGTCCAAGCTAGCTAGGTCTGGTGCTCAAAAGGCTTTGAAGGTAGAAGAGTCCTCAGAAGAGTCTGAAGACTCAGAAAGTGACTCTAATGATGATGATGATGATGATGACCTTGCTCTGCTAAGTAGGAGGATCAAGAGGATGCTTCAGAAGAATGCCAAGTTCATATAGTCATCCTCATCTGACAACAAAATAGGTAAAGGTAAAGAAACTTTTGCTTTTGACAAAATAGTATGCTATGAGTGCAGAAAACCCGGTCACATGAAATCCGACTGCCCTATGCTAAGGAAGTTTTCTTCAAAGAAGAAGAAAGGATTCATGGCAACATGGGAAGATCTTGATGATTCCACCTCTGAAGAAGATAATGAAGATGCTGAAGAAGCCAACCTATGTCTGATGGCCAGCCTTCCCTCATCAGACAGCTCTGAATCAGAGGTAATACCTCAAACCCTGCAAGATATATATGATGATCTGGTGGAAAGTTCTAACGAACTTTTTCATGATTACAAAGAGCTATCAAGAGCATTCACTGAAGTGGCTACCAAAAATGAATCTCTTGAAGCTGAAAATTTGTCACTCAAGGAAAAGCTTCTTAGCTCTGATATTTGTGATTCGACAAGTTTGAAAAAGGAAAATGAAAATCTTGAAAAACAAGTTGCTGAACTCACAAAGGACCTGGCTGCTTTTGTCAATGGGACCAAAAACCTGAATATGCTTCTGGGAGTTCAAATGAATCCCAAAGACAAAAGTGGTCTCGGCCACTCAGAAACTTCCTCCCTGCATGATGTTGAAATTAAAAATGCTAATAAGGTTAAGAAAGGTAAGGGATGTCTTCACCGTGGGAAGCCTGGACACCATATGTCTCAGTGCCGACACAAAAAGAAAGGCAGACCTACTGCTAACAAGAAAGGACCCAAAAAGATGTGGGTACCTAAAGCATTAATTGTTCCTGTTGCAGATGTGTTTAACAGGACAAAGGAGACGCCACAAATGGTACCTGGACAGTGGCTGCTCGCGACACATGACAAGAGGAAGGTCTTTGTTCCAAAACCTTAGACCTAAGCATGGTGGTGTGGTGACTTTTTGAGGAGATCAAAAAGGAAAAATCACTGGCGTTGGTTCAGTAGGTATATCTCCTTTATCTGTTATCCACAATGTTCTCTTGGTTGAAGGTATCCAACATAACCTGCTGAGCATAAGTCAATTGTGTGACAATGGTTTTGTTGTATCCTTCACAAGGGATGGCTACATAGTCAGAAACTTTTTTGACCAAATCATTTTTACTGCAAAGAGACACAGTAATGTGTACAAGATTGTTCTTGAAGACCTAACATATCAAAATGTAACTTGTCTTATTTTTGTGAAAGATTAAAAACAGATTTGGCATCACAAACTTGGGCATGCCAGCTTGAGATTAATCTCAAAGCTCACAAAACACAATCTTGTGAAAGGTTTACCCAAGCTTTCTTTCAAAACTGATATTTTGTGTGAAAACTGTTTGAAAGGGAAGCAAACCAGGAGTTCTTTTAAAAGCATAAATGTTGTTTCAACTGCTAGACCCTTGGAACTGCTTCACATTGATTTGTTTGGTCCTACAAGATTTGAAAGTCTGGCTAGTAAAATGTATGGTTTGGTCATTGTTGATGACTATTCTAGATTTACGTGGGTGATATTCCTCAAAAGCAAGGATGAGACTTTTGAGAACTTTGCCAAATTATATAAGAGGGTGCAAAAATGAAAAAGGATTTTGCATTTCTGCCATCAGAAGTGATCATGGAGGTGAGTTTGAAAACTCAAGCTTCAGTATGTTCTGTGATGAGAATTGGATCTCTCACAACTTCTCTGTGGCAAGAACACCTCAGCAAAATGGGGTTATTGAGAGAAAGAATATAAGCTTGCAGGAGATGGGAAGAACCATGCTCATTTCAAGCAATCTTCCAAGGTCTTTCTGGGCAGAGGCTGTTCACACAGCTTGTTACATCCAAAACAGAATTTTGGTGAGGCCTATTCTCAATAAGACTCCCTATGAATATTGGAGAGGAAGAAAGCCCAACATTTCATATTTTCACATTTTTGGTTGTGAGTGTTTTATACTCAACACCAAGGATGATCTGGGAAAATTTGACTCCAAATCTGACAAGGGATTCTTCATTGGTTATTCAGAAACCTCTAAGGCATATAGAGTTTACAACTCTAGAACCCAATCTGTTGAAGAAACCATACATGTTAGATTTAATGATGCTAAAGATACTAATAGGGAACTATCATATCTAGAAGAGGATTTTGCAGGAATGGAGCTGAATCCTACTTCAGAAACTTCAAGGACAAGTCTTCCTGCTGAAGGAACCTCTGAAGTACCTACTGAAAAGACAACTCCTCAACCTACTGAAACTGAAACTCATCAGAGAGTTGATGTTGAGTCTCAAAATGAGCAAGTCTTCCCTCGCTGGCGTGAGTGGAGGTACATAACTCATGATCCTCGAGAGCAAATCATTGGTGACACTTTAGAAGGAGTAAGAACAAGATCAAGACTAAGGGAAGTCAAAAATCTTGCATTTCTCTCTGAAATTGAACCAAAGAATATTGAGGAAGCTCTGCATGATGAAGGGTGGATCTTAGCCATGCAAGACGAGCTAAACCAGTTTCCCAGGAGTGATGTTTGGACTCTTGTTCCTAAACCCCATGGGAAAACTATCATAGGAACCAAGTGGGTGTTTAGAAACAAACTCTCTGAAGAAGGTCAACTTGTCAGAAACAAGGCCCGAATTGTTGCTCAAGGATACAATCAACAAGAAGGTATTGATTTCACTGAAACCTTTGCTCCAGTAGCTAGGATTGAAGCCATTAGGATTTTACTTTCCTATGCAGAAAATAATAACATCAAACTATATCAGATGGATGTTAAGAGTGTCTTCCTAAATGGTTTCATTGAGGAAGAGGTATTTGTTAGACAACCCCCCCTGGTTTCTAAAATTTGACTTTTCCTGATCATGTTTTCAAACTGAAAAAGGCTCTGTATGGTCTGAAACAAGCTCCTAGAGCATGGTATGAAAGACTGAGCAATTTCTTACTCAAGAATGGTTTTGAAAGAGGAAAAGTAGATACAACTCTTTTTAGAAAAATGTCTAACAAAGACCTGATTCTAGTCCAGATATATGTTGATGATATTATTTTTAGATCAACAAATTCCTCTCTGTGCACTGAGTTCTCTAAGCTTATGCAATCCAAATTTGAAATAAGTTTAATGGGAGAATTAAAATTTTTCTTGGGACTTCAAATTAAGCAAGATTCTGACTGTATATGGATTCATCAAGAGAAGTATACAAAGGAAATGTTTAAAAAGTTTAATATGCATGGTTGCAAGCCTATGACAACTCCTATGCACCCCTCATCTATTCTAAACAAAGATGAAGGAGAAGAATCTGTTGACCCAACCATGTATAGAGGTATGATTGGATCCTTATTGTTAAAGTTGGCTGGATGTCTATAGAAGGGGGGGTTGAATAGAGACTTGTCAAATCTGTTCCTGGAAATTTCACACTAAAATAGATTGTTGAGATATTCTCTCAAGTCTGTTGACTTGGAGTCTCTGTTAAGACAGGTTATACAATTTTAGTGATGGTGCTGATGTCTAGATCAACTCAGAATTTTATCTTGAATATGAGTTTAATTATTTCTTTTGTTAACTTGTTGTTTTAGTTTATTCAAGATGAGCTTAATGAAAATAAAGCAAGAGACAAGAGGCAGAGATCTTATCCTGGTTCACCCACTCCTTGGGATACGTCCAGTCCTCACCACTTGTGAGATTTTCCACTATTGACAAACCCGTAAATACAAGTATTCTTATAGCCTCTTCAGGACGTCTCACTCACCCTAAGCCTAGGCACTCATATCTTAGATGAGCCACAAGTATTCTTACAGCCTCTTCAGGACGTCAACACCTCACTCTAAGACTAGGAACCCTCCTATCTTAGATGAGACAAGTTACAGATAAAAGATATAATGAGTCTAGCTTACAGACATACACAGTATGGATATAGAGATGGGTAAGCTAGGTAATCTCTCTACTTAATATACAATGTAAGAGTGATGCACAGAAGAGAGATGAAAGAGACAGATGTTGATCTCAAGATGAGTTGAGTTTGTTCACAGACAGCTGAGGTGTATACTTGAGATGTCAGTTGAGATGTGATAAGGTGCTTGATGATAGTACAGTAATGCAGGCAGTCTCTCTCACATTCCAACGTTTGATCTTGTCTCTTTTATATCTCCAGTTAGAAAACTAGCCGTTATGTGGCCGTTACTAACTGCTAAAGTGCACACCAGCAGGGATAGACTTTTCAGTAGGTTGTGCAGCAGCTTTTCAGGCTAAGTCACTGTGTCAGTGTCCTTGTGTCCTTGATTGACTTTATGCTGACTTTTCTTCCTATTTGTCATCATTGAGCGTACAGTTTGCTTCTGTCCAGATTCTGTTACAATTTACTTGCATCTTTGATGAGATCCCATCTTGCTTCGTCTGTCCTTGAGATGACGTCTCAAGGTGTCCTTGCATCTCAAGCTGAACTTGCATCTATTCATGGGTTGCATCTCAAGCAGTGCTTGAGTCTCTTTTTGGCTTCATGTTGAGATCTCTTCTATTCTTAGGATATCATTTGAACATAGGCTTGCATCTCAAGCTGTGCCAGCATCTTTAATCATTTGAGTGCCTTTTTACTGACTTAATGATTGAGTCCAGTTTTATTAGATTCTGGATCAAGACCTGTTATCTATATCTAACTGATCTTTGAGCTTGAATCTGATCCTTTAAACTAACATGAACTTGTTGCAGATTTCCTTGAATCATGACATCTTGCAGTTTATGCTTCTTGTGTTTCTTTATCCATGACTTGGCTTATCTTAGTGGTCTTTCAGATTCTTTCTATCTTTCATGAATACCTACAGTAACTGGATACAGAAAGTCTCTGCCACACTTGAGCACACAGTTAGCAACACAAGATGCATCTCATATGTATATTTAAACTTAGTCAGTTTTTCATATTAAAAACTGCTTGGAGGTGAGCTTGTCTCAACAATCTCCCCCTTTTTTGATGATGGCAAACTATAAGCTTAAATATCTGATGAGATTAGAATGTATATGATGCATGTTTAACTTTAACTCCCCCTGAGATGTGTAATCTCTTTGTAACAGAAATAATTAAGGGAAGGAGCTCC
Source organism: Sesbania bispinosa (assembly GCA_026901365.1). NCBI lineage: Eukaryota > Viridiplantae > Streptophyta > Magnoliopsida > Fabales > Fabaceae > Sesbania > Sesbania bispinosa. Next base: position 581,306 of record QLOH01000382.1, read on the forward strand.
CCCTGAATTATAGAATCTTTTTCTGTTTTAAGTTTTAATGCTTAATGTTTGAAATGAATTGTTAATCAGATTGTTAAACAAACCAAATAGAAATAAATAACTGAGAGTCATTTTCATTAATCAGAAAGATAGAGGATTACAAAACAAAAGATGCCACTACATCTCAACAAAAAGCTGTGAAAAGATGCCAATTACATCTTTAACTGTTAAACTTGAACATATCCACACAAAAGCTGGGCTGAATCTCATTAGATTTAAATTTTCCTAAACCTTAAGACTCTCATTAGATATATCTAACCTACTCTCCCCCTTTTGACATTATCAAAATGAAAGACTAACATAGCTAGGGTGAGAGGGAAGAGCATGAGTCTGAGCTAGGTCCAGAGGGTCGCAGCACAGTCTGTGGAAAGTCAGGCAGAGGAGGCAAATTGGAAAGATGAAGGTTCATATTGTAACATCCCAACTTTCTGATAGGTTAATTGTAAGATTTATAAGTTAATTGTGTGGTTTGAACATTAAGGACTAAGTGAAAGGAGTAGGGATGGGTAAGGTTAAGTCAAGTAACTCATTTTGAACTAAACCCTTGAGTTTGGGCCACTGGTAATCGATTACTGAGAGCTGGTAATCGATTACCAGAGAGTTTGGATCATGGTAATCGATTACATAACCCTTGTAATCGATTACCAGCAACCTGGGTTCTTAGTAATCGATTACCAAGGGTGGTAATCGATTACCAGGTCCCCAGAATGGGTTCTTAGGCTAATTTTGCCTTCAGTAATCGATTACCAGGGTTTGGTAATCGATTACTGAGCGAAATTATATATACCCAGGACGCGAAATTCATCAGAATTTTGAGAGAAAACCTAATTTTAGAGAGAGAAAGAGTGGGTCTAGAGAGAGGAAGTGCCGGAACGAAGTAGAAACGTCGGGACGAAGCTAGGAATCACATTTCTTCTATCTAAACTACTTGAATTACTACTTTGTGGTGAGTAATTCTCACTTGATTGATAGAATTAGGAATTGGTCTCCAACCCATGAACCCCTTTCTTTCTCTTCCAATTCTCTGAATTTACTTGATATTATTGTTTGTTTGTGATTGTGTATGATTGTTTGAGCAATGGGAGTGATTTTAATTGGTTAAAAACGGATCGATTCTTGATGATCGTTAGTTTCGAAACTTTCGAAATTCTCGAAAGTTTCGAAACTCTCGAAACGTCGAAACGCTTCGTTCTTTTCGATTAAACTTGTTCCGGAATGATAAACTAAGGATTGGAAATCAATTTGGATATCGGAATTGATGAGTATACATTGTGATTGTCGTTCGACATCGAATCTCCTTGGTTTCGAAAGGTTCGAAGTGTCGAAATTGTCGAAATCAACGAGATTACGATATTTATCAATTCCGAGTGTCTAAATTGGTTGTTCGATTTTAGTTTAAAGATTCAAGGGCTTAGGTCAAATAAGAGGGCTTCGGCCTATGTGAGGGTGGGATTCGTCCCAGGGGGAGATATCCCCCGTAGTTCGAGCTCGAGTCTAACTCTGTAATGTGGTGTGTACATGGCCTAGTGGCAAAGCATTCAAGAACATCTTTATGCATTTGTTAATGTGAATATTAAGTTATGATGTATAAATGAATGAAATGTAACAATTGTCATGAATAATTGTCCTGCATACATGCATAGAGATTTATTCACTGAGATTTTTATCTCACCACGCGTTATGTGGATTATAGATGTTCAGGTGCCTCCTCCTCCTCGGAATGCACAACCATGAGATGGTTATGGTGTTTGTGGAAGATGACTATGTCCTTTATTTTGGAATATTGTAATTGAATGTGACTTATGTATCTTTTTCTTATAATTCAAGTAATGTAGCCTAGTATTTAGTTAGAGTTATGAAAATGGACATGTAATAGATCCTTTGGGTATTGTTAATGTAAGAGAAACTTTATATGTAATTTGAATCCTTTTGGTATGTAAGGACTTGTAGAAGTCATCTTAACTCTATTTGTAGAATGGACTATTATTTAAAGTGAATGGGTAGAGTGTTGTGTAGTTTAAAAGACGCCAATTTACCTATTGTTTACTTTATATTATCTCAGATTGTTGGAATTGTGGATAATTTATAGAATAGGTCGATATTGAAATGTCACACCTTAAATTTCATAAGTCAAGAATTTGGTTTCCAACGGATCAAATTCTTACTTTTGAAATTTAAGGTGTGACATTTTGGTATCAGAGCAGTTCAATCCAATTGGACTGTGAGATTAGGATTTTCTGTGGTTTGTTAATAATTTTATATGTATTATTTTGTGAATTGAGAGACTGATCACCTCGATATTTGCTTTATGATATGTAGAGAATTATGGCAGGCAACAGGAAGGGTAGGTCAAGGGTAGATCGTTCTTCTCCACCTTCTCCACCTCCACCCGAACTGGTCCCAGACCCGATGGTGGCAGCTCTTCAGGCACTCACCCAAATGATGGGGAATCAAGCAGCTACCAACACAGCAATCTTGCAAGAGTTAGCTAGGCAACGACTGGAGCAACCACCACCCACTTTAGATGTATTCTCTGTTGGACTGTCTGAGTTCAGGAAGCATAACCCTCCACAATTCAATGGGGTGTATGATCCTGATGTGGCGGCTAGGTGGCTTAAAGACTTGAACAAAATTTTTGAAGCCATGAAGTGTGTTGATGAAGTCAAGGTGAGTTTGGCAGTGTATATGACGAGAGGAGAAGCTGAGGATTGGTGGAGGACGGCTAGACTACAAACGGCGGAGGCGGAGACTCCTTTAACTTGGGAGGCCTTTCAAAGCCTGTTCTTGGAGAAGTATTTTCCGGCCACCATCAAGAGACAAAAAGAAGCGGAGTTTCTACAGCTTACACAAGGAGAGATGTCAGTGGGTCAATATGTTTCAAGATTTGAAGAATTATCGAAGTTCTCTCGCTACCTTCAGGCAGTAAATGATGAAGAATGGAGATGTACTCAGTTTGAGGGGGGATTAAGGCCAGAGATCATTGATCGAGTGGCGGCGTTGGAGATTAGAAATTTTTCCACACTGGTAAGCAAGTGTTACATTATAGAGAAGAATTACAAAGGAGTGATGGCACCTTCTATACCACAAGATGTCAAGGGGAAAAGGAAGGCGGAATCTAGTAATATGAACAAGAATTTCAAATCGAAATGGCAAGGTAGACAACCTGTGACGGTTCAGCCATCTCAACCTAGGGATATTCGGGTATGCACTAAGTGTGGGAAGGAACATTTGGGAGCATGCTTAATAGGAAAGAATGTGTGTTACCATTGCAAGCAAACCGATCACTTCAAAAAGGATTGCCCAAGATTACAGGAGCTTCAAAAGCCTCAATCAACTGGAAGGGTTTTTACCCTCAGTGGTCAGGCGGCGAATTCTTCTGATAATCTGTTAAGAGGTAATTGCACCTTAGGGGAGGAGACTTTAATTGTATTGTATGATTCAGGAGCATCACATTCCTTTGTGTCCTTTGATTGTGTAAATAAACTAAAATTTTCCACCACCTCTTTACCTTATGTTCTCAATGTAGTTACTCCTGCTAAAGAATCTATAACTACTTCTCTTGTATGTATGAATTGTTCATTAACTATCTAGGAAAGAGTTTTTAATGTTGACTTGATATGTTTGCCTTTGACTGGTATTGATATTATTCTGGAAATGAACTGGTTATCTTCCAATCAGGTGTTGTTAGATTGTTTTAATAAAAAGGTTGTGTTTCCTGATTGTTCTGTTCTTCATAAGGAAACGTTGTCTATTCTGTTGTCTAGTGTTTCCCAAATTTTCCCAAGTATCAATGATGGGAGTGAGTGTTTCCTTTTGTTACTTTCCTCAACTTTAGAATCAAAATCTGATTTGAATAGTGTAGCTACGGTTAGGGAGTTTCAGGATGTTTTTCCTAAGGAGATCCTAACCTTACCACCTGAGAGAGAGGTAGAGTTCACCATAGATTTGTTGCCAGGTTCAGGACCCATTTCTAAGGCACCCTATAGAATGTCCCCCTTAGAGCTTAGTGAACTTAAGAAACAATTAGAAGAATTGTTAGGAAAGGGGTTCATTAGGCCTAGTGTCTCTCCTTGGGGGGCTCCAGTGTTGTTATAAAGAAAAAGGATGGGAGTATGAGGTTATGTGTAGATTTTAGGCAGTTGAACAAGATTACAATTAAAAACAAATACCCATTTCCTAGAATAGATGATCTTTTAGATCAACTTAGAGGTGCTTCTGTATTTTCCAAAATAGATTTGAGATCAGGATATCATCAGATAAGGATAAGGAAGGAAGATATTCATAAGACCGCTTTTCGAACTAGATATGGACACTACGAGTACTTAGTAATGTCATTCGGTGTTACTAATGCTCCAGCAGTGTTTATGGATTACATGAATCGAATCTTCCGACCTTTCCTAGGTAAATTTATGGTTGTGTTCATCGATGATATCTTAATCTACTCTTCTAGTTTGGAAGATCATGAAAAACACTTGAGGTTGGTGTTAGAAGTTTTAAGGGAAAGGAAATCGTTTGCCAATCCAAACAAATGTGAGTTTTGGCTAAACAAAGTCCATTTCCTAGGCCATGTCATTTCTGGAGAGGGAGTTGTTAGAACCACAGGCAACACTAGAAGGGGGGTTGAATAGTGTTTTAGACATTTTAAGACAATTTTGGAATTCTTTATTTTAAATCAATCACGTTAAGTGATCATTGTGCAAACCAATCTTAAGATCAGAGTTATTTTAAATACATGCGGAATATATGAAAGATTTAGATTGAAAAACTTTCTCTTACACTTAAGATTGTTTTGATTTTAAAAACTTCTCTCAGTGTCTTCTGAAGAATATTACTAAGAGTACCTTCAAAACTATTTCTGAAATACTTTAGATGATCAGAGACCATCTATATCAGGTGTCTGAACTGAGTTCCTGTTGGCCTCACTTCAGACAGATATTTCAGACATCCCTCTGAATATATTCTTCTATAATACTTCATCCTACACTAGAGACGTTTTAATGTTATGTTTGTATGAAAGCTTGTTTTATTGAAACCCTTGAGTTAAGCTTGTTATGAAAAGTACTTTTCAATCCCCAACGTAAATATGAAAACTGTAAGTAAAAGAGATTAAGAGAAAGAAAACTTAGACACAGAATTTATCCTGGTTCACTCACAAACTCGTGAGCTACATCCATTCCCAGAGGCAAACCACCACTGGATTTTCCACTATCTGAATCCACAGATACAAGTATTCTTTCTTCCACCAAGCCTCTCCAGGCTCTCAGACACTTAACCAAGTGTAGAGTATTCTTTCTTCCACCAAGCCTCTCCAGGCTCTCAGACACATAAAGTGTTTACAAACTAAACTAAGTTTAAGTTTCCATGAAACATAAACTTAATCTCTTCCTGTACTAGAGGTTGACTGAGTACTACTCAGGATACAATGTATAAATCTAAGTACAAGGGTAAGACAGAGACATAAGTGTTTAAGTTAAGTACAATCTCGTCTCTAATAAGTGAGGTACTTCTCCCTCAACTAGTTTGGCCTAAGTGAGATATGAAATTAAGCTCCAGCCTCATTCTCCAACCATTGGTTTCCATGGGCTCCATTCTCACCCGTATCGTTGGAATACTAAGGTATGTTCATGGCTTCAACCTATTCTAGGTTGACTGTCATTTTGGTCAGCATAACAGCTGCCTATTTGTTCACCCGAACAATAATGACAAGCATAGCCAATATGGTTGGTCCAACTGACCAGCCGGCCAGTAGCCCGATTGAGAATTAACTCTCTGATCAATTGTTGTTGACATTTTTCCTGATGTATTTAAGCTCGAGTCAACTCTTGTTAACTGTAAGACACTCAGCCTAGTTAACAATTTTCATGCTGATTGATTTCAAGAACCTTCTTGAAAAACAATCCCGATTGATCCAACTTGGTTGATCAATTTTACCAACTTGGTTGCAACAACAGCTGCATGGTTGTTTCCAACAACCTGATTGATTGTTGAGGACAACAACTATGGCTTGATTGATCTTCCAACCAACCAGCATCTTCAAATTCAGTCTTGAGGCTATTTATATGTTCTTCTTGAATATAGCCGTTGAAGATAATTCATAATACCGTTGAGCTGTTGATGATGTGGCTCATATAGCCGTTGTGTAATAGCTTCTCAAACGGTTGCTTTTTCTTAAGCAAATAAGTGTTCAAACAATCCTGTTCTGACACTTCTGTGGATGAGCTCCTTTTAAGAGATTTTCTTGATATTCTTCTGCTAATTCTCTCTCTTGATTTTCTTCTGCTTTCTTCTGCGTTCATCTGCTTACATCTGCCTTTATCTGTTTTATCCAGCTTGCATCTGCTTTCTCCAACTTGCATTATCTTGCATCTGCTTGCATTCTTCTGCTCTGTTCCAGATTGCACAAATGAAGAAATGTCTCATTGAAATACTATCGTTTAGAGATAGCAAATAGTCTTCTTTTAATCCGTTGTGAGACACGCTTCTTGAAAGTTCTGACATAGTACAACGTTGCATCTGCCAAAAGGCTGCTTCAGGAATTGCTGCGTTGCTGCGTTTGCAGAGATTTCCTCAGTGGTGTATGAAATTCAAATGCACCAGGAAAGGTCTCTGTGACTTTTCCAAAAATGTGTTCCAAACGTACGAGCAGCAGAGACTCAGAAAAGTCTTCACGCAAGGTTTCAGCAAAGATGCCACGTCATTACTAAAGCTTCAGACGGCTTCCAATCTTCAGACGGGTTCCAGTCTTCAAACAGGTTCCAGTCTTCAGACGGGTTCGAGTCTTCAGACGGGCTTGGCTCTTCAGACAACTTCGTTGCTTTAGACAGCTTCAATACTTCAGACGGGTTGCGTACTTCAGACAGCTTCTATACTTCAGTCCGCTTCATCTTGTATTCATTTCTTCAGTTTATAGGTTAGTCTTCTAGTCTTCACTTCTTCAGACAGTCTTCAAGTCTTTACTTCTTCAGACAATCTTCAAGTCTTCACTTCTTCAGACAGTCTTCAAGTCTTTACTTCTTCAGACAGTCTTCAAGTCTTTACTTCTTCAGTTGCTTCAACTCTGTTAAGGATTATTCTTCTTCAGATTCTGCACTCTTGTTCTTCTGATTCTGATCTTCTGATTCTGATTCTGTTAACAAAATCTTCTTCTTCTTCTAAAGAGTATTCCATCCTGAAACATAATTAACAAACCAATACCTTTCTCAGTAGAACCTGTTTATATAATCTAATTTGTTCTTTATATAATCTTATTTGCTCTTTATATAATCTTATTTGTTAATCATTAAAACTAAAGGATGTTAAGTCTTTGAATCAAGTTTGAATCCTCAAACTGATTAATGGACTTCACAGGAGTGTCAGTTGACCCTAGTAAGGTAGAGTCAGTTCTTGAGTGGGAAAGACCTAGGACTGTTACGGAGTTTAGGAGTTTTCTAGGGTTAGCCGGTTATTATAGGAGATTCATTAAGGGCTTCTCTCGCTTAGCTTTACCTCTCACCAAGTTAACTAGAAAGGACCAAGTCTTTGTGTGGGATAGTGATTGTGAGCATAGTTTTCTGGAACTAAAGCATAGATTGACTGAAGGAACACAGGGAAACACTAGAAGGGGGGGTTGAATAGTGTTTCTTTGTATTTTGAAAGCTTTTTGAAAACAACAAGTTATAAACAGTTTCAGACAGGTTTATCGAGGCTGTCTGAAGTATTTGAATGGTTCCTGAAAATATATTTTAAAAGGTTTCTTTGCTTTTAAAATATTTAGAATAACTTTTCAACACCCTTGATATTAATATAAACGAATTGACAAGAGATAAGGGATAGAAAAACTTAGCCAAGGATTTATCCTGGTTCACTCACCACCACTGTGAGCTACCTCCAGTCCCAATGCCTACAAGCACTTGGATTTTCTCTTAATCTTTCACAAAGATTACAAGTATTCTTTTCTATCAAGCCTCTTCAGGCTCTACAACCAAGACAAGCCTCTCTAGGCTCAAACAACACAAGTATTCTTTTCAGACAAGCCTCTCCAGGCTCAACAACACAAGTATTCTTTTCCAGACAAGCCTCTCCAGGCTCAACACAATTACAGTTAAAAGGAGTTTAAGCTTTTAAACTACAAAAGTTTAAAGCTCAAACCTATTATGATGTATAGCTTAAAAACTGAGGTATACTCAGGATATGAAAATATAAAGTGTACAAAGAAGTTTATCAGAGTGATTTTCTTGAAGAAAATTTGCAGCGATGATTCTCTTTTTCTATATACTCTTCTCTGTTCTTTTGTTGCTTGCGCACTGATGGTCTTCATAAGGGGTATTTATACCCAGACTTTAATTCGTTGAAAAACCACCGTTTAGAGATAGCATTAAATGCTATTCAATCCGTTGTGAGACATACTTCTGAGCATCCTGACATTTCTGACACAGTACAAGGTTGCATCTGCCAAAAGGCTGCTTCAGGAATTGTTGCGTTGCTGCGTTTACAGAGATTTCCTCAGTGGTGTATGAAATTCAAATGCACCAAGAAAGGCCTCTGTGTTTGTTGCCATAAATGTGTTTCAAAACATACGAGCAGCAGAGACTCAGAAAAGTCTTCACACAAGGTTTCAGCATGGTTGCCACGTCATTATTAAAGCTTCAGACGGCTTCCGAACTTCAGACGGGTTCCAGTCTTCAGACGGGCTTGGCTCTTCAGACAGCTTCAACACTTAAGACAGGTTGACCACTTCAGAAGGCCTGTTTCCCTCAGATGACTTGAAGCACTTCTTGAAGACTTATAGAGCGTATTATGGCTTGCTGAAATCACAGATAGATAATTAAACACTTAAGAGTATCTGTGAAAATAAATACTGTAAATTTGTTAATCATTAAAACTTGGAAATATTGCTGTCTTAAAACATCATAAAATCTCTTATGATATTTTTGAGACTCAACATTCTCCCCCTTTTTAATGATGACAAATTTATCTTAAAACTGTAAAATCTGAAAGGAGTATGTGAGAATAAAGTAGCTTTTAATAATAACTCCTCCTCAGATAATGAACTTAATAGTTCTTCTTTGCTCCCCCTGAGTCCTGTAGCACTTCACATTTGAATCAAATTTTTGTTAGTTTTAGTACTCCCCCTTTTGTCATCAATCAAAAGGGAATCATAGAGTAATAATCAGTAATAGAGCAATAAAGCAAACAGGATTATGATCTACAGATGAAGTAAAGTCAAGTATCAGAGCAAGGATCATGATAAAATGATGCAGGGTTTAAACAGACAATCAACACTTGAAAAAAAAAATATGAACATAAGACAATGGCAATAAATTAGTCCTTCTTCTTCAGCAGGGCTTCAGACAGAAAGGAGATCAGTTCTTCCTTGGCCTTGTCTATGGCAGCTTCAATAGAAGATTTCAACTCTTATTGCCCACTTCTTATCAGCTGTTGTTCATGAAGAATTTCTTGCTGATTCTGAAAAACCTTTTGTGCTTTCTTTTCTGAGACTGCACATCTCCTCTCAGATTCTTCACATCTCTTTTCAAGGGCCTTGACCTTGGATTTCAGCTTCTTGTTTTCTTCAAACAGGTCAGGTTCAGACTCAACTAGGATGAGCTGAAGGTAGGGACAAACAAATCTCAAAACTCCAAAACCAGGCTGTAAGCCATATTCTGAAGGATTGTAGACTGGACAGAAAAAGGTCCCAACATACTTCAGAAGCACCCAAGCTTGGTTGAATGAATCTGCCTGTGGAGGAAAGTGATCTCTTAAGAAATGGTACTGAACATTTGTGAAGTGTCCAACACCCATTGCAGATTCAGCATCAGGACCACTACACCCAGAAGAAGACCCAACAGCTTCTCTGATCTTCCAATAAGATTCCCATATCCAGTTTTCAAACAGGTGATTCAAACCTCCGCCTTCTGATATGATAAACTCAGGAAGACCTTCCCATTCTGAAGCAGTCATGGCTTCAGACAGGGGTGCTGATACAGAATAGACCTTAGGACCCTTCAATTTTTCATCTTGACCTTCTTTGAGGGGATACCTAGGAACAATCCTATCAGGTTTCACCAAGATTTTGGTTGAAGGCCTGATTGAACTGGTTCTAGGAGGCCTGTAGACTAGCATTCCAACTCCTCTAGCCAAGTCTCTTTGGAACAACTCAGCTTCTGTGTTCAGCATTCTTACCATTAGCCATTCTTCATTGTTCAGCTTCCATGAGTCTTCAGAGAATGGATTGATAAGATCCCATGTATGATTAGGAGGGACAACACCCTTCCTTATCTTCTCCAAACCATCAGCAATTTTGGAGTACAAAGCCCTTACATTAGACACAGTCTTCTTAGTGAGACCCTGATGAAGTGAGACAGCAGGGGCTGTTCTAAAGTGATGCAGCTCTTCAGACAAATGCTGGAATTTTGGCAAAGGACAAGAGCCAAAGGAGGTTCTTGTCAGTCTCTTGCATAAGGCTGCAATCTCAGCTGAAAGGTTGAATTGATGAACAGATGAAGGTGGTGAAGGAGGTAAAGGTGTGTGAGGTGGAGATGATGATGGTGAGGAAGGTGATGAAGGTGAAGATAATGAGTTATCAGATAGCTGTATGTACAGAGGTGAAGGGGGTTTGGATGGTGAAGATGAGGGTTCAAGAACTTGGTTTTCTTGAGGTGCAGGGGGTTCAGACAATAGGTTGTCTGATGGTATGATAGGTATAGGTGATGAGGGTTCAGATGGTATGAAAGGTTCAGAGGGTAATGTAATCAGCTGTAAGGTTGGTAGAGGTTGGGAGATAGGTGGAGAAGGTTGCTTTTCTGGTGATGAAGGAGGTGAGGGAGTTACATTATCAAATCTCACCTTGATCCTTTTGTAAGGTTTGAGAGCAAGAACATTTTGAGCTTTAGCAGCTCTTTCTCTTTCTTCCCTTTCCTTGGCTTCCTTATACTCCTTTTCTCTTTCTTCAGAGGAAAGAGCCCTTCTTCTCTTGAAGTATTGATTAGCCTTTACAAATTTTTGATACCTTCCAGCAATGTCTGCTTCTTCTAGGTGAGAAGCAGTACTTCTGGTAATCCTAACTTCAGACACTGTCTGAAGTAGTTTACCCTTCTTCTTTTTCCTCTGAGGTGCACTTGACCTCTTTCTTTTCGTTGAGGCTTCAGCAATGGCTGCTTGCTTGTCATCCTCAGCATAAGCAAGTTGTGAGACTCAACATTGACCAGTGCCCCGGTGTTAGCATTACCTGATGTGTCTAGAACCTTTGAAGTATTTTGTGATGCCTCTGGGAAGGGGCTAGGAGGTGTTTTAATGCAGGATAGGAGAGTAGTATCTTATGCATCTAGGCAGTTGAGGCCTCATGAGGAAAATTATCCTACCCATGACTTAGAATTAGCTGTTGTGGTTTTTGCCCTAAAAATTTGGAGGCATTACCTGTTTGGTGTAAGGTTTGAGGTCTTTAGTGATCATAAGAGTTTGAAATACCTCTTTGATCAAAAGGAACTCAACATGAGGCAAAGAAGATGGATGGAGTTTTTGAAAGATTTTGACTTCGAGTTAAAATATCACCCAGGTAAGGCTAATGTAGTGGCTGATGCTCTCAGCAGGAAATCCCTGCATGTGTCATCATTGATGATACAAGAGATGAGTCTCCTAGAGAAGTTTAGAGATTTGAACTTGAATGTGGAGTTTGGGGTAGGTAGCATTTAGATGTACAAGTTACAAATTTCCAGTGAGTTTCAAACTCTAATTAAGGAGGCCCAGGGTTTGGATCCTGATCTTCAGGGTAAGATGGGGCAAGTAGGATTTTCCAAGTTAGGTGAGGGATTAATTCTTTTTCAGGGAAGAATTTGTATCCCTAAAGGGAGTAGAGTCAAACAGCAAGTGTTAGAGGAAGTTCATAAGGGTAAGATGTCTATACATCCTGGTTCTACCAAGATGTATCAGGATTTGAAGGAGAGATTTTGGTGGGTAGGTATGAAGAGAGAAATAGCTGAGTTTGTGTCTAAGTGCCTAACTTGTCAACAAGTGAAGGTGAAACATCATAAACCATCTGGAGTTCTGTTACCCTTAGAAATTCCTGAGTGGAAGTGGCAAAGCATAGCTATGGACTTTGTGGTGGGTTTACCTCGAGTCCAAGCAGGGTTTGATACCATTTGGGTCATAGTGGACCGTTTAACTAAGTCAGCCCATTTCCTTCCAGTTAAGAACACTTTCTCCTTGAATAAGTTAGCTGAGTTGTATGTTAGAGAGATTGTCAGGTTACACGGTATTCCTTCTAGCATAATCTCTGATAGGGATCCCAGGTTCACTTCAAGGTTCTGGAATGCACTACACCAGTCATTCGGGACTAAACTTAGGTTTAGTACCGCTTACCATCCTCAGACTGATGGTCAGTCTGAGAGAACCATCCAAACCTTAGAATACATGTTAAGGGCTTGTTCACTAGAAGAGTCGGGCAGTTGGGATAAGTACCTACCACTTGTAGAGTTTGCCTACAATAACAGTTATCATAGTAGTATAGGCATGGCTCCATATGAAGCCTTGATTGGTAGGAAGTGTAGGTCCCCTGTTTACTGGCATGAGGTGGGTGAGAAAGCCCTGTTGGGTCCAGATTTGGTTCAGGAAACTTCTGATAAGATTAGGATGATTAGGGAAAAACTTGTAACCGCCCAGAGCCGTCAGAAAAGTTATGCTGATAAAAGAAGAAAAGAACTGGAGTTTGAGGAAGGGGAACATGTGTTTCTGAAAATAACTCCTGTCATTGGCTTAGGGAAATCTGTGAAATCTAAAAAGTTGAGTCCCAGATACATTGGTCCCTTTTAAATCTTGCAAAGAATTGGTCCTCTTGCATACAAATTGGCTCTTCCACCCTATCTCTCCAAAATACATAATGTGTTTCATGTGTCTAAACTAAGAAAATATGTATTTGATCCTTCTCATGTCTTTTCTTCTGAACCAATACAATTGAAGGACAACCTCACCCTACCTGCCAAACCAATTCAGATTATTGACAGAAGTGCCAAGACTCAGAGGAATAGAAACATTCCTTTGGTTAAGGTAGTTTGGGAAGGTTTATCCATAGATGAAGCTACTTGGGAGAAAGAAGATGTTGTCAAGCATCACTTCCCTAATCTCTTTGAATTGTGGTAAGATTTAATACTTTGTATTAGTGAAATTTTGGGGCAAAATTTCTTTAAGGGGGGTAGAATGTAACATCCCAACTTTCTGATAGGTTAATTGTAAGATTTATAAGTTAATTGTGTGGTTTGAACATTAGGGACTAAGTGAAAGGAGTAGGGATGGGTAAGGTTAAGTCAAGTAACTCATTTTGAACTAAACCCTTGAGTTTGGGCCACTGGTAATCGATTACTGAGAGCTGGTAATCGATTACCAGAGAGTTTGGATCATGGTAATCGATTACAGGAGCTAAGTAATCGATTACCAGAAGGTCTGGCCCCTGGTAATCGATTACATAACCCTTGTAATCGATTACCAGCAACCTGGGTTCTTAGTAATCGATTACCAAGGGTGGTAATCGATTACCAGGTTCCCAGAATGGGTTCTTAGGCTAATTTTGCCTTCAGTAATCGATTACCAGGGTTTGGTAATCGATTACTGAGCGAAATTATATATACCCAGGACGCAAAATTCATCAGAATTTTGAGAGAAAACCTAATTTTAGAGAGAGAAAGAGTGGGTCTAGAGAGAGGAAGTGCCGGAACGAAGTAGAAACGTCGGGACGAAGCTAGGAATCACATTTCTTCTATCTAAACTACTTGAATTACTACTTTGTGGTGAGTAATTCTCACTTGATTGATAGAATTAGGAATTGGTCTCCAACCCATGAACCCCCTTCTTTCTCTTCCAATTCTCTGAATTTACTTGATATTATTGTTTGTTTGTGATTGTGTATGATTGTTTGAGCAATGGGAGTGATTTTAATTGGTTAAAAACGGATCGATTCTTGATGATCGTTAGTTTCGAAACTTTCGAAATTCTCAAAAGTTTCGAAACTCTCGAAACGTCGAAACGCTCAGTTCTTTTCGATTAAACTTGTTCCGGAATGATAAACTAAGGATTGGAAATCAATTTGGATATCGGAATTGATGAGTATACATTGTGATTGTCGTTCGACATCGAATCTCCTTGGTTTCGAAAGGTTCGAAGTGTCGAAATTGTCGAAATCAACGAGATTACGATATTTATCAATTCCGAGTGTCTAAATTGGTTGTTCGATTTTAGTTTAAAGATTCAAGGGCTTAGGTCAAATAAGAGGGCTTCGGCCTATGTGAGGGTGGGATTCGTCCCCGGGGGAGATATCCCCCGTAGTTCGAGCTCGAGTCTAACTCTGTAATGTGGTGTGTACATGGCCTAGTGGCAAAGCATTCAAGAACATCTTTATGCATTTGTTAATGTGAATATTAAGTTATGATGTATAAATGAATGAAATGTAACAATTGTCATGAATAATTGTCCTGCATACATGCATAGAGATTTATTCACTGAGATTTTTATCTCACCACGCGTTATGTGGATTATAGATGTTCAGGTGCCTCCTCCTCCTCGGAATGCACAACCATGAGATGGTTATGGTGTTTGTGGAAGATGACTATGTCCTTTATTTTGGAATATTGTAATTGAATGTGACTTATGTATCTTTTTCTTATAATTCAAGTAATGTAGCCTAGTATTTAGTTAGAGTTATGAAAATGGACATGTAATAGATCCTTTGGGTATTGTTAATGTAAGAGAAACTTTATATGTAATTTGAATCCTTTTGGTATGTAAGGACTTGTAGAAGTCATCTTAACTCTATTTGTAGAATGGACTGTTATTTAAAGTGAATGGGTAGAGTGTTGTGTAGTTTAAAAGACGCCAATTTACCTATTGTTTACTTTAAATTATCTCAGATTGTTGGAATTGTGGATAATTTATAGAACAGGTCGATATTGAAATGAAACATTCTAAATTCGAAGTCAAGAATTTGGTTTCCAACGGATCAAATTCTTACTTATGAAATTTAAGGTGTGACACATCTTCTTGTGAAATTAATTGGAAGCATGCATTGCTTGCAGGACAGTGTTAAATCCTGCAAAAAGGGCCCCTTGCCTCTTCTTGTGGTGCTTCAGCTTCTTTAAGATCTTCTTTTGATTCTGCTCAAGTCTGGTGTTGAGATTTTGCTGGTATTGTTGTTGTTCCTCATGTAGCTGATTCAGAAAGGTGTTGATGGAGTTTGATAGATGTGTGGGAATGGATGGTTCGGATGATGGTGCCTCAGCTGGCTCAGGTCTGGTAGTGGGAGGTGCAGATTGATCATCTTTAGGCATAGGGAATCATTCAGAATGGTCTCCACAAAGAACTTTCCAGGAGTAGGGCAGGAAGTGGGAATGGAATAGGTAGGCTCATACCGCACAGGAGTTGCCTGTTTGGTAGGAATTTCTTCCTCAGTCTCTTGCTCAACTTGCTGCAACTCTTGTGGGACTTCTTGACTTGAGATTGTGGTTTCCTTTTCCAATTCCACTAAAGTCTCAGCAACAATTTTTCTGATAGGTGAGACTTCCTGGAGAGTTATCTCAGGTGGAGGAGAATGAGGAGGTGTCTGCTGCAGAGGTGAGTGGTGTTCAGTCTCTTGCTCAAGCAGAGGTCTTTCTTTTTCATTTCTTGCCACTTCTGCTTCTGCTTCTTTTTCTTGCTCATGGTGTGGCTCTTCTTCTGCAGGAGTTGGTTCAGGTTGGGTGGTGTGCTCAAGCTTTGACTTCTTCTTCTTCTTTTTCTTTTTCTTTTTCTCAGTCTCTGTGGAAGCAGATGGCTGTGCTTTTCTTTTCTTTTCATGTCCAGGGATCTCTAATCCTTCTTTAGATCCCTCAACAGCTTCCTTAGAGCTCTTCTTGTTCTTTTTCCTCTTAGCCTCAGACAACTTAGAGGAGGGAGAGGCCTGTGTTATGGTAGGTACAGGAGGAGGAGGATTAGTCAAAGGAAAAGTGGGAGAAGGAATAGTCTTACCATCCAAACCTAGAGACTTTAGGTTTGTCTTTCCCACATAGCCGGGTCTCTCGTCAGATTTGTCACAGCTACTGAAGTCAACTTTGAAATGCCTCATGATTCTGGTAGTGAGAATCCCAAAGGGTAGAGATGCATTGATCTTGGAGTTGTGGAAGGCGTGTTCCATGTGTTTGAGAATTAGGAATGGAAGATTCAGAGGAATGCCAAGCTTGAGGTGATACATCACCATCAAGTCTTGATGATAAACTTTGTTGAAAATGCCAGCCCTTGGCATGATGCACTTGACCACTAAGTGAAACAGAAATTTCCCAAATGGATTTAGGGATGATGCAGCATCTGTGATGAGTCCTCCTTTGAACAGGGAGGTGCCAACATTTGCTGCTGGAATTCCTATATCATTCCACCAATGCTCCTCATTGTACAATCTATTTCCTGTAACTGGTGCCTGGATGATTGCACCTAATGTTTCTTCCGTTAGCTCCATGTGAATGCCTCTAACATCAGATATGATGTGGGGCTGACCTTGGGAGGATCCCTTGGCTTTGTAGCAGGCTAAGTAGAAGGATCTGGTCATTTTTGGGAAAACAGAGTCTGTCATAGTCAGGTAGTCCTTCCACCCTTGCTTGTCCAAATAGGGGCTCATGTCCCATCCCTCATCTTTGAGTTCTTGAGAAGAAATGACTCTTCCCACAATGATCTTCTTTTCAGCAAACCTCTTTATGAACTTCTCTTCAACCTCTGCTCTGTTGAAGAGATCAGATTGAAAGGAAAGCTTCTTTCCTTCTACAACCTTTTCTTTTCCTTTCCTTGAGACCTCTGGCTGAGTTAAGTCTATGTGTTGAGGAGATCTGGGAGGAGCGGTTTGAATGACTTGAGAAGCAATCCTTTGGGATTTCATCCTAAGGGGCAGAGGAGTGCTCTTTTTTGGAGGATGTGGATTTAGAAGATGGAGAAGGTTGAGTAGGTTGAGTGGATTGTGAAGGCTCAGTTTCTGTACTAGGTTGTGGAGAGGGAGAATGACTCAAAATTTCTTAGCTAGAATGTACGCTGAGAGATTGGGTCTTTTCAGAGGAAGACATTTTATCAGGTGAAGAAGAAGACGAAGATTTATCAGAATAGGGATGTTTTAGTGCAGTGAGTTTGATACGCATTGAGAGAGAAGAGAAGGTGAGAGCAGAATGGGACAAGAGACTTAAATAGCCTAAGAGCTGAGAGAGAGAGAGAAAGGAGTAACTGCACGTAGTGGGGAGTTATTGGGGCAGTTGGGAACGTCCTTTTATACAGTAACGGCTAGTCTGCCAATGAAAGGACAGTTGCTGACCATTTCCTAACGGCTCATTTTTCTCATAACAACTTTCAGTAACGTCTCAGTGATTTCTTGAGACGTGAGTTGAGACGTGTCATTAGATGCGTCTGATACAAGATGCATCTGAGACCTTGTCTCTTCACAGATGACCTCTGGGTTTCATCTCTGATAAGATGTTTAACATATAATCCAACACTAAGATGAACTAGATTCAGTCTTTTGATCAAGACTACATACATTTAACAACTTTAGATTTTCAACAAATCTTTCTTCTACTAAGGGCTTTGTAAAAATGTCAGCTAGCTGACTCTTGGTATCTACAAATATTAATTCAATATTTCCTTTCTGAACATGGTCTCTTATAAAGTGATGTTTGATATCAATGTGTTTAGACCTAGAATGATGAACAAGATTCTTTGCAAGATTTATGGCACTGGTGTTGTCATAATAAATGGGAATTCTGGAGTACCTGACTGGGATTTGATCCATAGTACTTGAGTACAGCATGCAGCAACTGAGACATACTCAGACTCTGTAGTTGATAGGGCAATGGTATTTTGTTTCTTGCAAGACCAGGAGATAAGACTTTTTCCTAGGAATTGACAAGATCCACTGGTGCTTTTTCTATCCATTTTGTCACCAGCAAAATCAACATCACTGTATCCTATGAGATCAAAACTCTTTCCTTTCTCATACCATAGGCCAAGATTAGCAGT
Organism: Sesbania bispinosa; assembly: GCA_026901365.1. Lineage (NCBI taxonomy): Eukaryota > Viridiplantae > Streptophyta > Magnoliopsida > Fabales > Fabaceae > Sesbania > Sesbania bispinosa. The sequence continues at coordinate 599,333 of QLOH01000382.1, forward strand.
TCCAATTAAATACCTAAATATTCTTTTAACAGTAGTGAGATGAGATTCTTTAGGATTAGATTGGTACCTTGCACACATTCCCACAACAAACTGAATATCAGGTCTGCTGGCTGTTAAGTACATAAGGGAACCAATCATTCCTCTGTAAAGCTTTTCTGAGACAGCTTTTCCAGTTTCATCTTGGTCAATCTGAGTTGAGGGATGCATAGGAGTTTTCATTGGTCTAGCCTCACTCATTTTGAACTTGATGAGCAGGTCTCTTGTATATTTTTCTTGACTAATGAATATCCTATTAGTCAACTATTTAATTTGGAGCCCTAAGAAGAATCTCAGCTCTCCCATCATACTCATCTCAAATTCTCCCTGCATGAGACTTGAGAATTCTTGACATAAAGACTTATTAGTTGAACCAAGAATGATGTCACCAACATAAATTTGGACAATTAATAAGTCCTTGCTAATTTCCCTTTTAAATAAGGTAGTATCAATCTTACCCCTGGTAAAGCCATTTTTAATTAAAAAGGAACTTAACCTGTCATACCAAGCTCTTGGAGCTTGCTTGAGACCATACAAAGCTTTGGAGAGTCTGAGTACATACTCTGGATGGTTAGGGTCTTCAAATCCAGGAGGCTGTTTCACATAGACTTCTTCTTCTATGATTCCATTTA